>CM023358.1:6703293-6961688 GCA_013282895.1 Eriosoma lanigerum | reverse complement strand
ATATTAATACTAAGCCTTTACAAACGAAAATTTTGCTTTTACAAACCTTTACAAACGTATTACAAACGATTCGATATGGAAAATTAAAAAAATATTGACTTGGGGGGGCTGGGGAAATGGACGTCTATATTTATACAGTCTTATAAATAAATGTCTTAATACAGGCTATTTTATTATACTATAGGTGCCTATGGTATTTGGTTTTTATTATATTTTCATCCCATAATATTCCTGTATTATCAAATATTCAAATAGTATTTTTACCAACAACTGACTTATAATTCTTTAATATCTATTCGTATTTTTTTTTTGTATTATTGTAAAATCGATTAAATTTAGATTTTTGTTTTATAGATTTATGCTTTACATTTAGGTACTTATTCAATAGATTAAATAAATAATGTAAAATAGATTCATATGTTTTATTCATATTGTTTTTACATCTTTGTCTATTGATCTATCACGATATTATTTATATTTTCATAGAATAAAGCAATATTAACATTTCACGAAAGAGTATACATTTATTGGGATGTTCTATGCAAATTATTATATTATTTTTTAAATATTGGTTAATATTTGGTTTACCTAATGGTCAATCCGACCTACTAAATACTAATGTAAAATTATTATTATGTTTATATTGGCATGTATGTAATTGTGTATAGTAATTTGTAAGTAGTTTAATATTTATATAATTCAAAAGTTAAAAGAACAATAAATCATGGCATAATTTTAAATACTGCACTAGTGCTATAATAATAATAAATATTCAATAACCAAAACAAAATCATTAATTTCATTATACTTATTTTTATTTTTAAGCTACTTTTGAAAAATATTATTGTGAATATAATCATATAAAAAAGATGTATAAAACGTAATTATAAATTAATGGAAATCAGTTAATTAGTTGTTAAAATTAATATAATTATAATAAAGATACTAAGGTAGTTAATAAAGACAGAATTATATTGTAATTGTGAACATAGGATACAATATATATAGTTATATTATTATATTATTATATTATTATAGATCTATATGTGGATACTTTTAAGTGGTATTATTAATAATTCTCCCTTTTAATTATGTAAAATCATTTTGGAAAGTTTATTTTTTTTTTAAAGACAGTTTAACATTTTTGTACTATCACTATATGTTTATCAACATAAAAACACATGAATGTTTATACTAGTATATTGGTTTATACATGATTTTGTATTTAAAATAATTACATCCATACATGAATAACAATAAATGTATATTATAAAATTACAATAGTTTATCTTGACTATTACTTATAATTTATAAATATTAAAATGGATTGACTTGTTGATTACTTAAAACTAAAATTTTATCAGTGAAATTTTAGAGAAAATTCTAGTTCTGTAAAAAATATATTTGTTGATTATTATAAATAATTATTCTTTATCATATTAAAATATATAATATCATAAGTGAAATTAAAAACGGAGATTTTTACGCACGATGTTGTATATACGTAATATAACGTAAACCATAAGTGCTTAGAACAATTAATTACAAATGTGTGCATTTTTATTAATTTGTATTAACTTGTTAGTAGTTTTTTGAAAATTTTTGGAAAGTACAATGTACAAAATAATGTTAAATATCCCTTCCAAAATGTCAGCTGAGTATCTGAACAATTTTCTAACGACTTTCCTTATTAAAAAATGTATCTATATTATATCTTTATATGACTATTAACTCAAAACCACATTATAATTTTTATAACATTTTTTTTAATATTAATAAATATATTCGTAGTTAAAATATAATGTTCTTTTTGTTTTAATTTATTTTTAGCAATTATTGATATTCATGTTACTTCCAATTATTTAAAATATAATATATGCATAGTAGTTACATTATGTACACGGATTATTATTTAGTTTATTATTATAAATATAGACATAGAATAATATATTAGTAATCTGTTATTAAATAATATAGTTTTAATTTTTTTATTAATCTGTTTTCCGTGATACATCAATATTTAATTATTTAATCATAAAATATATTTCATGCATAATTAAGATTAAAAAACACATTTCGTTAAAATTAAACTTTTAAATTAATGTTCTAATTATTATTTAAATATATACCTACAGAAATAATTTTTGTTTGTTTTTCGAACTTTTGTGAACATTGTATTCGTAAAATATAAAAATAAGATAATTCAATTAGATTATATCATATTTCTATTTTTATATTATATTTAAAAAAAATGAATAATCGCTTAATTTTTAACATGTTCGCCACTCATAGCATCGATTGTATAGAGAAAGAAATATAATAAATTATTCTTTAATAAAGAAGTATACTTATTTTAAAATTGTTTTATTATATGTAGGTGCTTGTATTGTATCATTTATTTAATAATTTTGAATGATAGAATAGGTTGCTATAATTATTTTAAATATTTTATACTCGTAATATATTCTTTGGAATAGAGGTTTAAATTTTGCGTTTTGTTAAATCAATTACTATAGTATTGGTTATGTTTCATATTTTCGATTCAATACTTTGAGGCTTCTGTCTCCTCACCACTTTTTTACTCAAAACACCTTATATAAATTTTTTCACTACGTTTTTTGATTCCGTGATCCGATATTATAGTTTATAATATTATTATAAACTTGAATTTATAATAAATACTTTTATGTATCGTACTTGATATCGATGAATTTATTGAAAAAGAAAATTATAATTTTTGCGATTTTGTTTTAAATTGTTGAAATATTGGTAATATAAATTCAATTTAAACAATAATATCCATAATAATTGATTAAAACATTGACATTGAATTACAAAAAATATGTAATTAATCTATAATACTACACAATATGATTTATTCTTAAAGTTTATGGTTATAAATTAATAATTTCTGATTTTCCAATAATTACTCTAAATTGTCAATATTAAAGGTTAGGTACTATACTGAAATACTATATTAAGTAGGCGATAAAAATGTCTAATACATTTTTTTGGTGTCGTCTATTTATTTCAAAAGTTTACTATTCTTATTCTTAATTTTCTAATTATATGTTGTTTTCATAATGTTACAAAAATATAGTACCAATTTCAGATATAAATCATTTGCAAAGTAGTATGTGCATACAATTTGGCCTTTATTATTGACCCTATGTACAGGAATAGACGATGTTATGTGGTTATTAATACGTTTTTACCTATTTAGGTAATTGATATATATATATATATATATATATTTATATAATTGTACATTTAAATAATTGCTAACTGTTATTATTAAATAATGGTATATAGACGCAATTTTCCTAGACGGTCTTGATTACAGTTAATAATTTGAAATGAATAATCGCGTATAAAGCTTTTTGCTTTTTAGCGTACACATAATAATTATGTTTTAATGAATACTATATTAGTTCGTGAGGTCAGCTAAAAAGTTAATTTATATCTGTACAGATTTAGAATAATGTTGTATCGCTGGAGATAGCATAATAATATTCTTATTTTTTATACAGGTTGAAATTTGTTAATAATATTTTCTTATATATATATATTTATGAATAGCATTAGCAACTAGCTGTAAACTATAGGTATTTATTACTTAATAAATTGTAGATAATAATATTGTTATGTTATTTGGTGAGATTTATATTTTTCCAATTAATTACAATTAGTTCGATTTCTTTCATAACTTGTAAATTTCTAATACTAATTATTAGGCGTGTTTTGGCGCAATAACCATGATTAAACTGTTTACTATTATTGTTTTCACAATTATATTACAGTAACTCTGTATAATTTAATAAACAAGTTAAGTAATTTTATTAACCAGTAATTTCAATTTTGTTAAAAAGTTTACTAATATATGGTTAATAGCTGATACATGATAAAAATTTGATTAAAATAAAAAACTTATAATTAATGTAATACTTAATAGTAATTTAATAAAATGATAATTATCCAATCTTCAATGTTAACATATGTGCGAAAATGATCATTCTGAATTTCAATACTTGATAAAATTATATTCATCAGATTAAAAGGAGGTTTCATGTGAAGCATAATGTAATTTGAAAAACCGTCAGAATTCAATATTTCATTAATCATCATTAAACTAAGAGGAGTTTTGTTTTTTGAATAATTCATTTAAATAACTAATACTATTTTATGAATAGTAGTATTAGTATTATGTTATACGTTGTATATAAAGCTATAAAGTATTATTTATTAGCTTTTAATATTTACCTATTATTTACTATTCTAAATTATATTATATTAATATTAATATATATAATATATTATAATAAGTTTAAAATTTTGATTATATCGTTTTGGCGATTTAGTAACTGTAACCATAGAGTCATAGACTAATCATAATCTTTAACCGTAAACATAACCGCTAAAAGGTTTATTACGACAAAACACCTATTGTATACTCGGGTACAATTCCAAAACTTCACGATGATGAACAAAATTATCGTAAAATGTTGCTTATTGGTTAGACAAATACTTCAACTATTTATATTATTGTAGTATTATTGTACTTATTATGCCATTTTGATATAGAACGTTGCAAACATTTAACATTTTAAACTTAAAAATTTTGTATTTAGTATCTACTAATTATTTAACAATTATTAATTACTATAATATTAACTATTAAGTATAATGCAAAAATTTAAAAATATAGTATTAATTACAAATTAAAGTTAAAATTGGGGAAAAAATTAAGTTAATAAGTTTGGATTTTTTTTATTTTTATTTATTTTAATTTTGTTAAGTAAATTTCGTATTTGTGCGTAATTTTGTATTCGCATAGTAATGTAGTACGACAAAATAAATGTTAATATCACTTTTATGATATATAATTGTTAAATCAAATACATCATCAGAATCACAAAATTTTGAAAACGATTTTTCTATATCCATCAGAACATAAACAAATATTGTAAATTGTAAATTACCTTTTATAACAATTAATAATGTACACCTATTATTGAAATAAATATTAGGTAATAACAATATTTTTATTTTTATTTATGGCGAGAAAAAATCAAAGCATATGACGAAAATGATGCATACCACAAACTATATAAAAGTATATATTATGATTTATGGTTGTATATTATATTTTGTGCATTCTAACAAGATATTTTATAATAAATTTAATTAATAGATGGCGCTCAAAAACCAAGTGTACGAATCGCGAAGCATTTGAGGACCGCTTCTGCGCACACCTCCAGTCCTCCTGTATATCTTAGTGGTTAGACGGTTCGTACTAACTAAATGTTTCGCCGAACATTTAATAATTTAATAATATGATGGGTCAAACACAATAAGTTTAGATTAACGATTTTTTTTTTTTGCTATTTTCTCAACCGATATACCGAGGTGAAGGTAAAATGTTGTACGTTAATTTATGCATGTTTTGTGAAAGACTTGTTTTTGCCAAGGAAAATAATAATATTAATAATAATAATAATAATAGTATATTATAAACTCATAAATAATGGGAACTTGTGCATTTTTTCTCGATTGCAACTTGTTCGTATAGCGCGAGTAAAAGGTATACTTGTAATAATATGGTATATTGTGGTGACGTCGCGGTCGATGTATAACTCTATTTCTGAACGGTTCTAAAATTAGCGGCCCGCTTTGTAAAAATTTTCTCCAACAATCAAAACAAGGCCACACATTCGCCTTGAGTAACTTCTATATAGTAGTATAGTTTTTTTTCTAAGAATTTTTTTTACCTATAGATTTGTGTTATTTACGGTGGGACTGTGATGACTGATAACTATAAGTATGTTCTTATGTCCCTGTGTCGGCATCAATAATATTAATTATTAGATAATTAAAACGAAAATGAAACACAATACAACTTACTTTGAATTTGCATTTTATTAATTATTCTCGGAAACATTAATGCATGCGGAAATACACAATATTATAAATATTTATAATTCTCATATAAATTACATAATTTGTTAGTTAAAAAAAAAAATCAAACAAATTGAAATATATATTATTGTATGTACCTAATGAATATTATTTTTACATTATACAATTTGTACAATTTCTTTCATTCAAAGTTCAAAAATTATAATCTGTACAAATTTGAATAAACTTAAGATAATTTATTAACTTCACAATAAGTAAATATGTATAAAATATTTATATTAAAATTCATGTTTTTAACGTTGCCGTAAAGATTTTACATGTATAATTATAGTAAACAGTAGCATATACAGAGGTTAGGTTAGGGGCTAAAGTCTCCCCCGTTGGCCGTATTATAGGTAATAATGTTTATTACTAGATTGCTCCTAATTTTGACAGTTTATATTTTATGCTGTTTAAATAAATTAATTTTATTCTCGTATAATAGTGGAATAATTTGATATAATTTATAACTAAATAACTTGTACTATTTAACTTTTATTAATTGTAACCAATTAGTTTTTATTTCTTTAAAATCATAACTTTATAATCGCTAAATTTTACAGTCCCCTTCTTGGAAATCCTGTATACGCTATTGATAGTAGATATTTCATTTGGATACCAATTTTTAAATTTGTTTATGTAATTTTCATTAAGTGTCTGGTAATTATGACGTTGTTATCATTATATTATATTATAGAAAGTTGTACATTTTTTTATTTAATATTTTACCATCGAGAAACCCATATTATTTACATAATTCAAAATAGTCATATTAAATAAATATTGATCTTAAATCCAGTTGTAAAGAATATGACAATGCAAATAATCTAAAAGGAATTTACTTATCAGTTTATACCAAACATCCACCTATATAATATATAGATGTCCAACAGTACAAACCTTATTATGTTTTTTTAATATTGTAAACATTTTGCAAAAGTTGATTGCAAACCAGTAAACTAATGTAACTATATATTTATTCAGTGTTTTTTTATCACGGATTTAGAAAAGAATAAACCTGTTTTCAATTTTAATAAATAATTATAATAAAAATACTAATTATTTTATACATAACATGTATTCTTCAATAATTATAATAGATATAAGCACGTTTAATATATTTATATATATGTATACGCTGTATTTTTTGGTAAACATTTTGATAAATATGTTGTACGTATATTTGTGAATATTAAAATTTGTAGATAATAAGTTATATCTACGTATAATAAATGCACATTAATGTTTCGTTTAATATACATAAAAACAAATTAAATGACTTATCTGGGCCCTTGGGTCATATTAGTATATTACCTAATTACCTAACTTAATTTTTTTCTCGACTGTAGTTTGGTTTCTATAATTATATTATGTTCATACATTTACATACGCACTATAAAATATAGAAAGATCATGCTTAAATCGTAAATGATAATGAATATTATATTCAATAATGAAATAGTATATTAAATTATTTAATTTTTATGTATGGCAACTTTTAACTAAATTGAAAAGAAAGCTTTACTGTTATTATTTGAATTATTATAAAGAAAATTTATTATAATTTTGTTATCAAGGTCAATCGAATAATATTATTTTCATTAGAAATATTTTTTAAAATTGTAGTCTTCAAACTATACCTACTCAAACATTTATTATTGTAGGTTGTTAGGTATATTATATATTTTTTAATAATAATTGTTATTTTTAATATATATATATATCCATTAATATGACTTAAAAACAAAAATAATACTTCATACCTATTTAATTTTATTATATTTGCGATTTACTATTATATTATTGGCTATAGGTATTATAATTCTTTTTTTATTCTACTGTCTACGTATTCCCTTACGTTTAATAAGTTCGTACATAATAATTATCTAATATTATCTATGTTGATATAACTTTTTTGTTATTTACTTGATAATTGGATTCTGTTATTGTATTTTATTCTTTATCTATGGTTGTAATAATATTGTAATAACTAATAGTGATATATAATATCAATGACACATTTCATTCATAATTATATACATTTTCATGAATTTTATGAATAACATAGCCGATATCACAGGCGATTTTTACCTTCCCAATTTTTATCTCGAGAGGTAAATTCGACTGTGGCAAACTCACTTAGTTTAACAGACGATTTTTACCCCCCTAAATTTTAACCACGAAGGGTTTACCACCTAAATAAAAATATTTTACCCACCTGTATTTTTACCGAGGGGGAAAATATTTGACGGAGGTAAAACTTTTAGCCACCTAAGGTTTTATTTTAGTGGTAAAAATTGATAAGCTAATTATTTTACCCACCTAATTCTTTACTGAAGAGAGTAAAAATCGAATGAGATAAAAATCTCCTGGTTTAACAGACAAGTTTTTTCCTCTTGATTTGTTACCCTATTGCTTAATAAAATATATTATAATATAAAATTGATTAGATTTTAAAAGTTTACTAGTTTTAATTTTAATATGATAAATTCAATAATATTAGACATAAGAGTACATTGCATAATTATTTGTTTATTCTGTTACACTAAGCGATTTTGATCCCCTAAATTTTTTTCTCAAAGGGTAAAAATCGCCTGTTACATCGACACAGGAACAGTTTGCCTCCTGCATAAATAATTTGAATAATTCAACAATTAAAATTAAAATTCATTTAAAATATAATACACATAAATTGTGTATATATACAATATTGTTGAGAATTAATAATATTATTCGAATATTTAACAAAAAATATATAAAACTCTTGTTAAAAATACTACCTTTAATAAGATGATGCATGAATACAATGTAAATGTTTAGTTTTGTACAAAGGCTGATTTGTAATTTTAGTTATTGTATTTTATAATATTATATTTATTTGTATCCATTCTAAAAAAAAGCCGATTGGTCTTAATTTTATAAATAAATAAAACTTCAATTTTCTGTAATTGAAAGTTTTGTCAATATGACATATTGTTATGATAGAGTAATTATTTTCTTGTTCAGTCCGGCAGGTTTTTAATTTTGTATAAATATGTTATACAAGCTGTCTTAAACGTGTTCTTTTCTATAATTATTACGATCTTGGTATTCGATATTTTTTAAATTGTATGTGCTTTCTTTCAACATAACAACATGTTTTAGAGTAATACATTATTATAAAATAGTTTTTTAAATATTGATTTTTATTGAATTTTAATAAATGTTTTATCAGAACATGTACTTTATAGCAAAAATTGACATATATAATGAAATTGTGATTTTAAATTCGCCTTTAATTTCTGTATGATATTGTAAAAAATCAAACCAATGCGAGATGATGTTAAAAAATACACGACTTAAAATATTTTACAAGTATTATTATTAATTAATTTTGTATGTACCTATTACTATTTTTGCACGTGGAGCATGTCGACCACAATTACTCGAAAAGCTCAATCATGTGCTTCAATTTTGTGTTCTGGTTAACCATCTATAACCCCTTTACATGTGATTCGTGCTAGGTAGCCAGGTAGCATGTTATTTTAAGGGAAAAAGAAAATGTAAAATTGATAATTTTTTTTATTACTTTTATGTATTAAATGCTAAACTATATAATGAGTGCAGTTATAATAACAGCTATTTATAACAGTTATAACGAAAAATAAATTGTAGCCCGATTAAAATATTGTTACAATAAAATGTCTCTTATTACTGCCTGTTCTTCGATGTCGTTATAAACTGTTTTAACTGTAGTAATAAATAATTAATTATAGTTATGTTATGACATTATGATATGCATAAATGCCTTTATGAGAGTCGTTAGATTAGGGGTTAGATTAAATTAGGTTAGGGTGGGAGGGGTTGTGTAGGGGCTTAAAATAAAATTGGCTGAGAAATAATGTATATCAAGATTGTGAATATTTTCTTTTTGCGATTATTGTGTTTTATACACATATTATAACATATTTGCAAAATCATCAATTTGTTTCCTTATATTTTAATAGTTAGTAGTAATAAGTACTACAATATATAAAATTATAAAGTAAGTTCGTCTCATTATTATAATGATTAATCATGTTTTTACGAGGTATTATTATATTGTTAATTAAAACCGGTTAGATTGATTCATAATTAAAACGAAATGATTTAAACTTGGCATAAACTATTTGGGATTAAGGTATGATTTTGAATTTGAACTATAAAACATATAGGTATATATATATAGTCTGATCGAGTTAAGAAGACAAATCGTATAATATTTGTTAAATAACATAGCCCCATTACGCAATATATGGTATTCATCACTGTATAATATAATAGTTAATACATAATATATTGAATTACTGTGGTTAATATAATATATAAATAATATCCAAATAATTTGGACGAAGCTCAGAAATTGCAATATTTTTTATACATAAACTATATGTTTTGTTTACGTTAAAATATCTTTATTAGTTTATTATCAAATTTCACCATTGATAAGTACCTATATAGCATACCCAATATATTGCTATATTGATGTGACGTAAATGTAAATATTTGGTTTTATAATTATTAGTTTTTACAGTTTTTACGCCTTTCTTGACATAGATCTGATATACCTAACAGACCTAATAATGATGTTTGTTTGACATTTGTTTATATGCATATTTAATATTCTTAATACAAATTATTACTTCGTAAGATATTTGTATGTTATCAAAATCGAAACATTTTATCTAGGTATACATTTTTGTTTTCGTTGAAATTATAATTATCCATTTATATATTTTTTTTATAATCAAATAATTTTGAGCGTGAAATTTTATCTAATTAAAAATAACAAAAATCTAAAAATATATATGAATTAATTAAATTTAGTACCTATCATATAAATAAATAATGTTCTAATATAATATATAATTTATATATTTTAATAATCATAATATGATTAATTAAATACTAAAATGGTATAATTTAAGCATGAACATTATTATTAGTTTTCTGTGCTTGATAAATGGCATTGTTGAGTTAATATATTTTAGATAATATATGAGA
The DNA here is from genome assembly GCA_013282895.1 of Eriosoma lanigerum. NCBI lineage: Eukaryota > Metazoa > Arthropoda > Insecta > Hemiptera > Aphididae > Eriosoma > Eriosoma lanigerum. Next base: position 6,950,711 of record CM023358.1, on the reverse strand, counting down.
ATTCATTTGTTTGTAAATTACTTTTAGTATTATATACTTCTCTTTATTTGTTTAGTTGAAACTTAGATCATTAAAGTTATGCTATAAATTTAAATCGTTGATAAAACGTTATCGGCCATCCGCAGATTTTACATCGTTTTTCTTATTTTGTTTACAACTTTTTTTAATCCATTTTGAATTAAATTTAATATACTAATTACCAAAAATAGTTTTATTGTATTATGTTAATGTGTTTAAATATAATATTAAATGTTTAAAATTGTATTATATAGGCGTATAAAAATATGCATATATTATATAATATAATAATTGTTGTAGTTATTATAAATGGTGGGAAATAAATATCTGTTCTTAATGTTATCTCCATTTATGTTTAAGTTCTGGCTTAAATTTCAGTTATTATAATATATTATATACAAAATGCCATGTTTTGAAAACAATTTCACTGCTGTCCATATTTTATTTTGTAATTTATACGACTAAAACATTAACCGAAACTCGTTTATTAATCACTCCAGGTAATAGATGCATACACAATATTATCTAAAACTCGTCATCTGAACCAGATTGTCCTGATTTTAGATTCCATATAATAAGCATATAGTATTTCAATATTAGCGGCATGTAATTATAATATGACAAAAATACCCGAAAATCGAGTTTTTTTCGAAGGATTCCAATTATTCCCTACGGCCTAGAACATAAAATTATACTATTACTTTTATTATCTATTCATAAACTCGTAATTATTTTGACTCTAGTCGTCTATGTCTCTTTTGCAAACTAATGCGTAGTCACCGAGTGTTTTAATTTATTCACACGCGGTTTAGTTTCGGGCACGCAAATCCCCTAGCACATATTCAGCGTTGCAGCGTCGAAAGGCGTAGAAAATCGCTAAAATTTTTGCATATATTTCGGTTGTATATTTTCAGAATATACATATGTAATAGTTCAAAGTATTGTCACGTAAGAACATTAAATCAGCTTATAAAATATTGGATTTTATAGTGTAACAAATCTAATAAAGCCATAGACCACAGACGGTATCTGAGAAAACAAGAAAAACAAATATACGAATTTATCAACAATTTCCGGATTTCTGAATATTGAATTTCGTTGTCACTTGTAAAAAATATTAAAAAATAAGACATGGGCGTGGAGGTTACTTGGTTAACGATTCGTACTTTTTTTTAGTTTTTTTTTTATTACCAGTTATTATATGATGATTATAATTTATAACTATATAATTTTGTTTTTTGTTTTCATTCTGATTCGTTACGTCACTGTTTGGTGGCGCTGTCGCATGGCGTATAATATATACGTATACCGATTGAAATTTGGAATTGAATATAATATAATTTTGTTTATGGAAATGCGTGATTTGCTATTTTAAAATCCCGTCGTCCTTAACGCCACGAGTGTTATAACATACAACTTCGGAAACTGCACCTGGACCGGTAACCGCATTAACTAAATGATAACAAGAAAATAAAAAGTAAACTTATATTTTTATATGTAAACATATCATATTCATATAAATATTTTAAAAAAAACATAATAAACGAGGTAACGCGTATTTACATATTGTAATATTATTTATGTAATTATGAATATTGACAAATATTGAGATATTGTCGTCGATTTAATATTCGCACTAGTTAATTCGTAATTAGTAATTATTATTTTTACGTCATACACACGAGTAGGTATATAAATTACTGTTGTCTATTATAATAGTAATTATTTTATCGCAAGAATATAATAGCATAATAACGTTTCTCGATTTATCATGATGTTCAAAGATACAATAAATAATATGCAATTCATTTAGCGACATACACGCGACCGACCGGACACGGTTCTAATGGAACAATAATCAAAATCAATAAAATAAATAATTATCGTCGACAATGCTATATTGCTATTATAATAATAACAATAATATGTATGCAATTATGCATGCGTTTATTTACTGGCGGTAACGACGTTATGATACATTGTCGTCTTCGTCTTGTAAAACATAATATTATGTGTTTATTTATCTCTATACTACAACTGAAATCGTTGTTGCCTGTTAGAATAATAATTATATAGACGGTACCTTTTAAACGTTTAACGCTAATGTTTCTTTTGAAACATTTAAATGTTTTATAAACTATTATTATACGTGTCTTTTAACTGTATATTATATACATATTATAATATGTGTTCGATAATATACTTTAAAATAACACTGTTTCTATGTAATAATTTTACATTTTTTTTTCTGACTAACTTTTTACGTCTTTATATAAATGAAAACTTGAGTTTATCGACCAAAAAAAATATAATAATCATTTAATTAAATTTGATTCTATATTTTGTTATAAATTATGTGTTTATAATTTAGATACACATAATATATAATATTAGTGTTAAAATATCGATTTGTATATTTTTTTATTATAGGTTCCGAGTTATTAGGGATATGCCTCATTAAAATATAATGTTCAGTTGTTATTTTCGTGTGGATAAAATCTGCACTTTTTTAATACTATTAATTATTGTGTTTATTTTTATTCTCCAGGGGTTATCGTCGGGTAATTAATGACAGGTATATATAATGTTAGGTATGTACCATAACGAACAGTGTTATCCTCGTTTTGGAGCACGTGATTCGTAAATGTTAATTTATTATAATATTATAGATAAATTTTGACAAAACAATTATTATTATATTATTATAGTAATATATTATGTAGTACCTACGCGCAACACGATTCCCTTGCCGGTAGGTGAGCGTTTGCAATGGTGGTCACTCTGTGTAACAGCTGTCGGCTGGTCTAGTCTAGACTTGAATAATATTATTCAGTTGCGTGCTAGCTGCCAGTTAATTTTTTTTAAGTTTCGTGTGATCTCCTCGTACACTTTTAAAACGAATAGCATTAGTTTTGTTTTAATTTTGTTTTTAATAATAGATCTAAAGTTTTAAATTCCTATTAGCAGTACAAACGTTTAAATTAATATTAACTTTTATTACTATTATTTTTAGTTTTTATTCATTTTCTTGTTGTTTTGATTAAAATAAGTTTTTTTTTATTACTCTAAGGTAAATGTAGTCGACAAATTATTATTTACTCATTTTGTTTATTTCATATAATCACATATATTCAACGTTGTTGTGTTTTTTATTTTGCTCATAAATTTTCACTTTATTAAATACCATATTATGTACAACGTTCTCTTTTCACTTAACATTCCTTTGAACGCTTAAATATTTCTCAACAAAAACTTGTGTCTTTTTATGGATAATGTTGATAGATTTTTTAATTTTTTTTTTTTTGTCGTGGTTAGATACATTTAATTATACTTATAACGATAATGTGCAGGAAACATTTTCGCGATATGACGTAATAACGCTTTAGAATTAAACCAGTACCATCGTATTTTTAAGTGTATGTGTAATACCTACGTGTATATACACTTAAGTTATTACCTAATAATATATAAATCATTTAAAAGATATAACTTATGTAGGTATTTTTCATTATTATTATTATTATTTTGACATGTTAATTTCTTGTTGCGTATTTCGTGTTATATATTTTTATTAATAAATTTAATATTATAATAAATAAATTTCATTAGTATGGTCGTACGGTATTACGATCGTAATAGGACCGTGTAAATATAGTATTTTCGTACTTAATATTTGACGACTTTTCACTCTTACTTTTATAAGTTCTTTACTTTAAAGTATTATAATATTATTATGTTGTTAATTGTACATGTCTGTGCGAGTGTGTGCGCGCACGCGCGCGTATGGTATTTGGCTTTCGGCTCGTGCGAGAATGCGCTCAGTAAGAGTAAAGACGATAGTTTAGTTTTGAACTCGTAAAATGATTTTTTTTTTTGTTAATTAGTGAAATAATTTCGTCTTCTTTATTATTTACTTCTCCCCTGTTTTCACTCGAAAGTTATAGTTTGAATTGGTGCTATGACAATTTGTATTCATGTAAATGTCAGCAGTTAAAAGTTCGTTGACCCAGCCAGTCAGTCATACATATATTATTACTATTATTATTATATTATTTAATATAGATACTTAAACACGTATTATAGGTGTAATAGCAGTAGGTATTATTTAGATTTAAAAAGTATCCATTTGGCAAAATGTATCGAAGCTTATTATTACGACGATACAAATTCTTATGTATGTTGTGAATAAAACACCTCGCGATATGGTTTCTCATATTATAAAGTATGAATGGAATTATTTATTTTTAATGCCGATTAAACATATAATGAGTAATTAAATCTATCGATTTAAATATCAATTGTATAGTTTAACCAGTCGAAGTGTCTTAAAATAAAATTACTTAATAGTAATAGTTTGTAAAATAGTAAAGAAAAACACGAATGGTCAATAGGTTAATTTGATTGGAAAACGATAATGACTATATTGAATTACATTAACATAATGTAATAGAGCACCGCAGTAGTAATCTTATCAACTGTATTATTTCATAGGTAGGTACGGCGAAAACCATATACACCAACTTTATTGCTGATAACGATATCAGTGCATCATTTTTGATTGATTTGCCGCAGGCGGCCTTGAACTTTTCCCTTACAAATTGCCGAAATATCGCAATCAGAAATCGTCGTAACTGTACACAGTGTCGTTGCAAAATGTTTCGAATACGCTGCGCGCATCCTACTCTCATGTTACCTTTACCGCATTTGCCGTGAACTTCTGGCTAATCGAAAATAAACGTCCCAATTGGCACATTCTTTTTGGTCACCAGTTGCCAAGTAGGAGAACAAAAAAAAAAAAAAATTTAAAAAATAAGAAATAAAAAGAACAGCAAACAAGAAAAAAATAAAATAGAATAGAACACGTGGAAAAAAAATTGTCTTGAAACCGATCACGCGTAATATGTGTATATTGTATATTAGCTGCAGAAGAAAACTAAACCGTGTTATTATTTTTCTAAACATTATTTGAAACGTTTGTTTTACAGTGACGTAGAATGCGGTGACGAAATATACTCATTGTGTCAGATACCGCCGGTCGTCTGCAAGCCCGCCGTTCAAGATAAATCGCTATCTCACCAGTCGCCGTCTCATCAACCAACAATCAAGAAATCATCATCGTCCACGGAGAAAGTTTTCAAACCAAAGTGTCTGGTGGACTCCACTACGTTCTTGTTGCCGGCTGGCGATGGACCCGTTTTCTTGGACCCGAAAAACGAGCCTAAGGTAGCAACAACCGCAGTAGCGACTACTACGACGGTAGCGAAAGTAGCGATCACATCGACGGCAAACGTGATTAAAAAAAAACCAGTTTGTTCGGATAGCCCAAAAGCCACCACGGCCAAGATATTCGCCCCGCGAACCGAAGACATGAACAAAGGGTTTTTGACGTTTTCCGACGACGACACGGGACTGACGAGTAAGTAGTATATTTTGTGAAGTCCACTCGGAAAAAATACAATTTTTCTTCAAATGGTTCGTTATTATTATTATTATTATTATTTTTTTATTAACGACATTGTGTTGTTTTCATTCCTAGTGCTCAAAGACGAACCGGAAGATTTGACTCATTTGGCCCCGACGGCCGGTGACGTGTGCGTGCCGCTGGACACGTGCGGTCTCGGTCACCTGGGCTTCGTCATGTCCGACGTGCTCGACGATCTGATTCTGACCGATTGTTCGCTGGCGCCGTTCGACTCGATGCCGGCCTCATCGTTGCACGACGCGTACTCGTCCACGCGGTCGTCATCGCCGATGCAACACAACCTCGGCGACGAACTGTCGCAGCACACCGCGGACCTTTGCGATCCGACCATGTCGTCGCTGCTGGGCATGGACCTGGATAACAGCCAGACCGACCTGGACCTGGACTTGTCGCTGAAGAACCAGTTCATACCCATGTACGAGGACGACCTTTATCCGCTGCTGTCGGGCGACTTGCTGTGGGACAGCAGCGACAGATCGCTATCGCCGAAACCGGTCACCGGCAACAACTGGTGAGTGGTCCGGAGCGAGATGACGATGTACATCGTGTATTCGCGTGCATAATAATATTTTGTCATCATTGTTATCGTATTTTAACATATATTGCGTGCGATCGCAGGCATTTACCGACGACGGAACACGGTATGCATCAAGACAACAAAGACATGCCGTCGTCTCCGAGCTTGGCCAAGTTACTGAAGACTGAAATGACAGCGACCACCAACGGCGTCGCGTCCAGACAACAGCAGCATTTCGACAGCGGCGGCGGCAGTTTGATGGACAGCTGCGGTGATACTTGGGGGTCGATCAGCAAGATGTTGCACCAGAGGTACAACACCGGTGCCGCCAACGCGACAACAATCGGTGAGTTGGTCAAAACGGGAAAACGCTATAGCATTTTATCTATATCCTGTATATCGGAGCAAAGGAATTGGAATGCGATTTCGTTTTGATTATTTTTTTTTATGTTCGGATGCGTGATTTGTTTTATCATCATGTTCTCTGCAGATGATTTGGCCGACTGTACCAGCAGGACGAACGGCGTCAAGCGATTGGGGCCGAACGCGACCACGGCTCCGGCCACGTGGAAACGGTGCAAACAAGAAGAGACGGCCAAACTAGGCGCGTCCAACAGCGTGCTGATGAACCTGCTGGTGAGCGGATGCGACGTGAGTGCCGGTTACGTGTGTGTCACGTCGTCGAAACCGAAAAAAGCTGCGGTGGTCCCGGCGACGCTGCAACAGCAGCAGCGTCATCGGTCTCGTTTTTACGAGCAACAGACCCCGCGGCGACATAACGTGACGGCAAAGTGATAAGATTCCTGTTTGTCTAACCGACGAAACGATTAGATGATAACAATATATTATTATAATATGAACTAAATGTAGACGAATTTAATTGTTATGTGTTTATATGTTAAACGCGCGTTCTCATAAAGAAATCCATGTTCGACGAGCGCCCTCTCCCGTCCTCTTCACAAGTCCATTTTCTATGTATATATATAATTTTTGTTTTTGTTTTTGTTTTTGTTTTTGTTTTCTATATATATGTACATTTCTTTATACCAACCTACCTATATTTTTCTTATGTACATGCACACATAAGTGTACAATATTATTATTGTTATAATTATTATAATATAGTTTCTATTTGGTGTTTTTGGCGCTCACACCGTAAACAGTATACATATAGTAGAAAGGAAGGTGTAGTAGTTGGCGGGCAAGGGGAAATAAAACAGGCTTTCCGTTTGTGGCCATTCGTAGTGTGATGTGTGAGCGAGTTTTCCGGAGAGGAGGGGGAATTTCTGCACGAGACACGTGTAACCATTATTTATTTTTTAGTTAAAATAATAATAAATAAAAAAACGAGAGAATATACAGAATGATCAGAAATTTGTGTTATGAAAACGGCGGGATGTCATGTACGATTATGTAATTTCCACCATTTTTTTTGATAATATGATTTTCTGATCAACCTGTACGCCCTTTATACTATTAGTAGGTTAGGTATATATATACAACATTTGTTTAGTCATTCTGTTATTATTATATTGATATATATATATATATATATATATATATATAAATGTGTACAATAATATATTGTTATGTTAGACCACTAAAATTTTCGGATCTTGTGGTGGTGTAATATCTGTTGACATCACATTGTGAATTGTTTACCTTTTTATTATTTGTTATAACTTATAATATATTGTATGAATATATTTTATGCTATTATATAGTTGAAATATATTGTTTTAAATATGTTTTAAAAATGATTTTGTCGATTTGTCTCGATAATAAAGAACGAAACTCTTGGTTTTTATTGCTCTCTTATGTTCCTTTCAGTAGTAGTAGTAAAACAAAACCCCGTGCTCCTCTTTGACTTTGTGTAGATTTCATATAAAGTAATGTTATTTTTCATATGATATAATACGACTTACCTAAACATAGTCTATGATTAAATAATAATTTCCTAAAAAAAGATAATACTTACATACATTACGTCCGTGCGTATTGTTAATTTGGTCGCACATAGCTAAACCACGATTACAATACGATAAATAGTATTATCATCATCATCGTTTTACATGATTGTATAAAAATTACCGATGTTCTTACATGCCATCGGAATACCCGATAACAAAGTCTGATAATAATGTCTAATAATAGTTGATAATAAAATTGACTGAACAAAATCATATTTACGTGCGTTAGTAAATAATAATTGATTAAGACGGGACAAAACATCAATCGTTATTTAACAAACTTTGTAGATGATATTGCGGGTACTGATTTCCGGCCTGAATTTATTTTTTATTTTTAATATTATCGAAAAACCTGCGAACGGTTGCCAAACGATTTTTCGTATAAAATCCATACCAAAGCAAAATCTTGCCATGTCAAAGAGAGTCACGCTATTAATTATAATCACATAAAAATAGAAAACCGTATATTATTTTTCCCAACACGATATTATTTGTCTATTCACTTTGTCGTCATAAATAAATTGGTATTGCACTCTAGGGGTGATACAACGACACGAACGCATGATGTATAATATATTGTGTGTGTGTTTCGTTGTATTTTCCGTCATAACATAATATTATTAAAATAATTATTATGATTTTGATTTAATAAAATCGTCGTTTTCTGACCTTCTAGGACAACGTGGGTAAATTTATCGGGAAAAAGTTGGTCGTCAAAAATGTAGAGCGACCGAGGCACCGTTCGCGACTAAAGAGCTCGTGTCTGTTGGATCCAGGCAGCGCGGCCATACCGTCGTTGATGGATTTGACTGAACAGGACTACGACGTTAATGCTCCGGCCGCAGGAATGCTGCTCCAAGGCTCGGAACTTCTGAAAGCTTTGGAAATCGGCAACATCACAACGTAGTTATAAATACTAATGTTATAATAATGTTAGTAATAATTAAATAATAATATTAAATATATCAAGTTTCATATATTTATACATATATAAAAAAACAAAATCGATCCCAGATTGAGCAATCGAAAGAAAGCAAAAGAAACGTTTCCCGAACCGTAAAAGATGATAACACAACGCTATTACTTATATATTGATATTTGTCCAATATTATTATTATTATTATTATTATTATTATTATTATTATATTATACATATTAGTTATTTTAATATAGTAGGTACACATTATACATTTTAGGTTTTTCTTTTTTTCGTTTTTCAATTTTTTTCCTCTATTATTACATAACAGATATAATATAAAATGTATGATTGTGTAACCATCATGTTAAGTTTATCATTGGTAACACACACATTCGCGCGTATACAGAGCGATGGCGTCGATCACAAGTTATATAGGCTTATGCTATGAACTACCTAAATGAGTCAGTTAAAAGTTTAACCTGCCAGGTACCAAAAAATTATTGTGTTCAGAAACATGTACTTATTATCCATTTGGTATAGAGCATAAAATAATATAGTAATGAATTATAATACACCATACACGCGACTTTCGTTTGATCTCAATAATAATCACAATTATAAATAATTATACGATTTATTAATTTCTTTATTAGTAATTATTATAGCGTTTAAAAGACAATAATAATAATAACAATATAGCAATATTTAAAATTACAAATAACTAAAAAATAATTGTTTGTGTGCCATATACAATGAGATTGACGCTCTCTGCTCCAAGTTATTATTAGGTATTTTAATTTTTAATACATATTAACTGCGTGCCTAATATTGTTTAACATGTATTCTATAACCGCTTAGTTTTGTTTTTTTGTTTTTTACTTTTACGCTATCCTTTTATAATAATTTCTGTATGATGAAAAATATAAAATGTACAATACAATATATATTACCATGCAGCTGGTTTTGGAATAAAGTATTTATACCCCTAGACAATTTTTTTATGCATTTTAAATTGTACCTACCAATATAATTATGGTTACCTATAATATACGATACAATTTTTATTCTATAATATTATCATTGTGAATGAAAAACTTGTTACAACTGATGTTTAAATATTAAGTTTTAGAAAATAACAATTTTTTTTTTTTTTTTATGTCATAAAAGCAAACTGAATAATCTCTTTCTTTTTAAATGTAATTTTTTTTTTTTATGTAATGGAGGGGACGAATGATGTAGGGCGCAAAAAAATTTAAGAGATTATGACCATACTTATTGCGTATGCATGAAAAAAATATAAAATGGACGACACATGGTGTAAAAGAAAAACGAATAATAATTAGGTATAGTTTTGAAATATCATCAATTTTTATTTTACACCATCTGCGTCTATTGCACACGCTTTTGTATGTTTAGCTCTTAAATTGCCTATTACTTGCGGCAAAAGGTTTATAGTGGAACGGTGATGGTTTGTAGAACACGTCCGAATGCTCAAATATTATTTTGTATAATTCTTTTTAAGATGGAAAAATTATATTTAGTGATATTTATAAGGACATTTATAACGTGAGTGTTAGCGTAATAAGATATATTTTTCGATACATTTCTTTATTATGTTTTTTTTATTATTATTATTATTATTATTATTATTTTTTTGTCAACATAGTTTTTTTAGTTGAGCCGTTTACATTGTTTGCTACATTTATATACACATTCATATATTATATTAGTATAAAATACTAAAATATAACCATTATAATAATATCATGATCGAATATTTGTTTATTAATTATTATACCTTTGTTTCCGATCCACATTATTATTGTTTTCCAGGTAGTTGATAATTTGTAACATAATTAAAACTTTTGAAGTGCTTATATATATTACAATTGATCTAAGATGAGTTTGTTAAATTCAATTTGTAGTATATTAATTGATACAAATAATAAAAATGATTTCATTTAAGACATGAACTACTACCCAATTAAAATAAATACATTATAAATAAAATAAAAATCAGTCAGAATATAGTATACCTATGATTTAACAGCTTCACAATTATTTTGAATTTTATCACTTTAAATAATTTTAAAGTTAAAAATGGTTAATCGTCATTGCACACGCAAATGTAATGAACTCGTAAAGCCGTAAGACCATATATCTGTTCTAGAGCCAATTTAATTTTGTTATTGTATAAGATTAATAATCATTAAGTTGTGTTTACTATTTGAAAATTACAATATTCTTTTATTATTATTTTTTATTCAAATATTATAAACCAGCTGATTAAATATATATTTGTATAATGATCTATACATATAGTTGTTTAATTAAAAATGTTTCCAAATATACCTATGCAAGATGCAATACAAAATGAATGCTGTTTATAATTGAAGCACCAGATAAAACTATTGGATAAACATACTAATTAACTATTTAATAATTATTGATGTGTATATGTGTATTGATTTACAGGTTTATGGCTATATGAAAAATAGATAAATGATAGCAAGATCATATTTTCTAACCCAATAGTGTAATTAATTTATTGTGATAAACGATTAAAAAGGTTTCGGATTATTTCTGAAATGCAATTTTTTTTCGAAGGTCCAACATTACTCATAATAAATAATAATTATCACGTGCCAATTATGTGAATAGACTTATGGTTTAAAATTGTAGACAAATACTGCGCAATATATGTTATACTTATATTATATTCTCGTGTATCATTTTTGCAGAAAAAAAAAATATATCGCAATTTTATCAATATTTTTAGTTAGTTAATGTATAGGTATATGGACTTGTGGTGTATGTGTATCCAGAATACCTAATATTTCCTTCGTAGTGTGATTTATTATTTATTATTAAATACGATCATCAGATCAATATTCAATGATCATATTATATCCACTCGCGAGATTTTTATCGTCATTTGGGTTGAGTTATGTTAGCATGCTAAATTAAAAAATGATTAGATTATTTTCAATAGGATGTAGTCGTCAAAACGTATACTGTAGGATTATTTATAATTATTATACACAAATTAATGTCAGGTAGGCAATAGGTATATACACATTTCCTCTTTGTAAAATATGTAAATCGTATAATAATATTATCGATGCGAATATAACGGTAACGGTGAACTATTATAAGTCAACTCGATGTTTTACTTACACGACGTAGACGTACATGGACGTATGAATATTATGAGAAAACATATAACACAAACAATTATTAAGTATACTTTATTAAATTATTTTAATATTTTGATTCTATTAAGTGCTCTATCTATCAACGGTAATATTATTATATTATGGTAGCGAGTTCTGTTATTATTATCATGTTTTTTATTATATTATGCTGACCAAGTTGACTCCATTAAACAAAAAACAAATTAACATTATTTTATTTGGAACAAAGGGGATATAACCTCACTGTCGATTATAATAAAAGGTTGATTTCTTTTAAACATGTTTAATGTATCCATCGATGGAGATATTATTTTTCACATTAACTATATGTATATATTATGTGTGGATGTGATTTTCGAGGACATTTATATGTTAAAAAAAATATGAATTTATGTATAAATTATAATTTGTATAGTTAATTAATTAGGATCAATAAATTATTTGTCTATAGTAAATTCGAACAGGTATTAACGATAAAAGTAAAAAGCAGGAAGGTCGATTCCGGACGTTCCTCCTTCGTCCTTTTGGTCCTCGGAGAAATTAGTGATTTATTATAATTAAAATTTGAAAATACGATTCTGAGCGAAACTCAATATAATACAACATATTATACAGATAAGTCGTACCAAAAGTTTACGAGTGTAAATTACCTATGAGTATACTCAAAATAATATCGAGTACCTACGTTCAAAATTGCATTAGTTATAATGAAAAATCTAAAATCAATTTCGTCAAAATTACGATTTCCGTGAATTTTGCCATTTTTCCATCATTTTTTGGTAGTTTTTCTTTTCTCAAGGAAAAATTTTAAGAAATTCAAAAAATGAACAAAATAAAGTACCAACTAGATGCAATTTAGTACTTAAAGCATACCTTATTTGTGGTAATCGGACTATTATTTTTAGTTTTCTACCTAAAAAAGTGTCTTCGTAGAAAAAAAAAACATTAAAATTAAAAAATTAAAACATCAATGAATAGCCAATACATACCTCGTTTTGCTCAGAATCTAAAATTATTACAAATAAATTATTATTAATTGAGATATTAATAATATAATATAATGATTTTATAGATAATGCAGGTAGTAATGTAATATAATTTTTATAATAAAATAGTATGTATACTTTTAAATGTATTATTGAAGGCTAAATAAATAATGCCAATTATTGCCAAAACTTTTCTAATTTGCCATATCCCAATTATAATGACACTGAAACCTTTCGACATTTACTGTATAATATTATTATAAAATACAAAGGTACAGGCGTAAATTTCAATTAAAATTTAGATGTTTATCTCAAAAATATTGCTTAGTACTTTTTTATTTAATAAAGAGTTAGATGTAGTATATTTTTTATAGTAAGTATTTATACGAGTTTTTAAGTAGAACCTAAAAATTAATAAAGTTGATTTAAATAAAAAATAAAAACTAATAAATATTCTGTTGGCAACAAAAATATACATCTAATCATACCCTTTGGCTATGAATATTTTTACATTTTGTTTTACTAGATAGATTGGACATTTTTAATTCACGAGGAGGGTTCTTACAATAATAAATAAGTTTTATATTCTATTTCAATTAAAAAAATACGATTTATTTCCACAAATTAATAGTAGGTACTCGTGAATCGTACATACCATTGTAAAACGCTTATTATCTCCTTTCAGCTATATTGCAAAATAATAAGGACTGAACAATAATTATTATGACGTGCTTTTGATGGCAACCGGCGTCATAACATTGTAATATTACTAATTGTGTTCGATTAATAATATGATATTATATATCATGCTCAATTGTTTTATAGTAGGCAGTTCGAACAAAGTACATTATTTTTTTTTAAGCAATAGTTTTTTTTCTCAATCGTAACGACTTCGGACATCGAACTTTATAATTGTTTAGATGCGCAAATCAGGTCCAGGTGTGATTACTATGTCTGTGTAATTATATAACCGTGATATTTTAAAAGTATACATCTACTTGTCGTATCCGTGGCCGTATTTAGGGGGTAGGGGGCAACGGTTCAATTTTTGTAATTTTTGAAAGGGCCGCAAATTTTCACTAGACCATCAAATTTCATCTAATATATTTATTTTTATAAAGAACTAAGGCAGCTATCGTGTCATTTAGTCGACATTTAATTACAAAAAAGTTATTGATGGTTTTAAATATAATATTTTTTATATTTTTTAAGTCTTTTGTGCATCTCATGATTTTATTATGTAGGCATTTCTACCTATATTTGAATAGAAATAAGGGTACATTTTTTTCTGTTTGACTATTATAGTTTTACTTAAAAAATATGTGTTCGTTTTTTTTTTTTTAGGAAGGGTGAGGCGGCAAAATCGTGTTGCTCAGGGGCGGCCAAATGTCTAAATACTGCCCTGATCGTATTGACGTCTGGAAGTTCGAGTTTCGGTCTCTTCTAATGAAATATTATAATAACAATTAATATTATTATTCACTCTGCATGGTCACAACTTACGAGACGATAAGACGTTAGCGAACCTTAAAGCGAGATAAAAAATTCGTCTGAGAAACACGAGTCGTGTAATATCGCATTATAATATAATATTTCTATGTGTATATAAACTTAATAATAATTATATTAAAACAATTATTAAATAATCGCAAATCTAAAACCGTAGTTGTGAATTTTGTGCACCGTCACTTATATAAGCGGAAAAGACGATTATTTCGGTTTTTATTTTCCAATAATTGCTTAATAATATTTTCATTCTAATTTCTAATTTGAAATTGCGTAATTGTCTAATATAATAATGTTATGATACTTTTAACATTTTTAATAAAAAAATTAACATTTAAGTAAAGAAATCATATTATTTAACCTTGACTTATTTACGATTTTCGATATTTTTTTTTTATAACAATTAACAATTAATAATTATGACATTCAGTTTCTATTGTTTCTGTTTCATAAAAAATGAATTTGTTCACTTTCTACAGTTTACGATTAGTTAACGATTATACCGTAACTGGCTTTATGAAAAGTATTACTAGCGTACCTAAAAACAGTAAGTACGTTATTATAATAGTTATAGAATATTCTCACCAGGAGAGCATAATTAATTTTATAAAGACTTGCAAAACACTAATTATGTTTCTATGTTATTATTTATACAGCAGTAAAAAGAAAATGTCCACATTATAATTTTTTTTTTTAAATTAGAGCTATGGACATTTTTTATTTATAATATATACTTACATAAAAAAACTAATTAAAAAATATAAATTTTGTATTTTAATAACTTCGCCTATGTATTATGTAGGTAAGTATAATAATATATGATATTATTTAATTTAATTACTTTTGTTCCATGCGCCGTTCATCAGCACGCGTCCGAATTGTACATTTTGCATATTGTTATTATTATATATATATATATATATATACGCATGTTGTAATATATAAATATACTTTGGTACACATTATACATATACAGAGTGGTCAGCATATTATTTCTCAAGATATCGTTCTCATTAATATCTATGAGACATGAGAGTATACTAAGTCAACGAGTGCTAATTGTGCCATTATTTACAAATACAACTGGGGAGCAACCCCGCTGGTTATTTCGTAATAACAAATTAAATTTCAATTATACATTTTTTTTTTTTTTACAATATTTTCTATCTTTTGTTTACCCACCGATATCCATTTCTGTCAATGTCAACTATAATAATGGACAATCGTAATTTTCAGGTACAGGTTACCAAAAATTATAAATACATTTAAATTGTTATATTAACATAATAGTGTAGAATTTGATGTGTGTAATTACAAAAAAATCTAACAAATATATAAACATTTCTTTTCTTTATGCGAATTCCTTAAATTTTAAAAGTATACGTAGTATATACCTATGATTTTTTATTCAAATCTTTAGAGTATACGCCGTACATGAAGTAAACACTACTGATTTGTGGTTATCACGCTAAATATTAAATAGAAAACTATCAATATAATTACAAAACGGCATTATGGTTTTACTCAAATTAAATTTTTAAATACATATCCCCCACAAATCTATAGGAGGGAAGTTCTCTCTCCTCTGCCCCTCCTTGTGAGCGGCCATGAATGTAACGCTGGCGAATGATTATAATATGAAATTGCCACAAATGTTGTTATACTTGAAGTTCTGAGTTTTTGACCACCCTGTATATACGCGTAATAAAACATCCGCATAAGTGTCCTTATAAATTATGTTCCTCTATATTATACAATAATATATACATGTTAAATTATTATGCGAATGTGTATATTATTATAAAGTGTTGTACCAGACGACGCGGATAACTCGTTAAACCCAATAAAATGGCACTATGCATTATTCATGTCCGTGTACACGATTTTCATATTTTATTACTTACGTCCTACCTGTATATCGTGCGGATTATTATTTGTTTATCAAGATTATCTTGACGCTACCCCCGAAACGTGAGATTTTTTTGATTTTTTTCGAACATTCTTCAAAATTTTAAATCATTTCGATCGATAATAGTAAAACGCGTATACGCGTTCTGCAATACAATTACCGTGATAATAATATATTATTATTGTTAAAAAAAAAAATTACTATGTTGTACAAAATGCGTTTGGCTTTTTAAAATTTATGAAAAAGGCTTATCTTAGAGCCTTTATATATATAAATATTGAATATGGATCGCGTTTTTAAACATTTTTATTCTAAATTATCTGACAGCTTTAAGTATAGTCGACGAACAATTCATCCGAATTCGTATAGTTTATACAAACTCAGTGAAATGTGAAGTAACAATAAAATAATATTCAATTGTGGACGTTGTAATTCAAGTAAACGCTATTGGAGTCAGTGGAGCGGAATTTAAATTGCAGCTTAAAAACCCGAATTCGTTCAGGCCATTTACTATCGTTTCCATTTATTCATTCCAACGAGTATCCTTCGAGGGATCGGCACTACTGTGCATAAGCACACAGGAAAATTACGATTATTTATGCTTGCTGAAAGTAAAACCAATTGTCATCTTAATTAGAGAAAATTAAGAAATATTTCATTTGGAGACACATATTTATATTCACGAAAGTGGAAACTGCGGGTGTTATAGTTTTTATTCGATCGAATTGCTGTTTTTAAGTAAATTTAAAATTTGTTTTCATTCATCATCAGATCAGACCTCAGACCCTCAGATGGGCCCAACCTAAAATCATTAATTTTTTCCGTAAGTTTTGTGACTATGTGTTTCGTTTAAGACTGTAAGATTTTCCGAATATGTTATTTTTGTTTAATATTGGTATACTTCGAAAAGAGTGGTAAACGATCGCTTTGTACGGTTAGTCGTGCCTAACCTCTTTTCATCCTAGATCCGTGTTATACGCTTAGTTCAAATATTGTATTTTTCTTTTGTTCTATTTCGTTCATCGGATTCTTCTCGTTTTTCTCGTCATTCTGTGTACAATATTTCATTATTTCTTCGGATTGTTCGACGTGCACGTAATATGTAAATCAATAATAAAATATATTATAATTATGTACATAGTTTACTAGTTATAACTAATTGAAGGTTACATTTAAAAACGCAAAATTGGAGAGCAGACACTATAAATGAAAGTTTAAAAATATCCTATGGAAGAAATACGTCGTCGTGACGCGCAAAACTCGATAAGGTCAATTGCGAAATTGAAGCATCATCGAGCAATGTGATGAGGAGAACAATTCCAATTTGAAGTAGACAGGTTGTCGAATACCTTTATGTTTTTATATAACTTTTTTGAACGGGCATTGTAGGTCGTGTTGAACGTGTATAAATATAATATATACAAAGTGATCAGAAATTCGTGTTGAAAAAATTGGTGGGTATGAGACAAAGGTTATATTTATTAAGCAACAATATCTTCAATATTCATTATCGTAACATGAATTTCTGATCATCTTAAATATAAATGGCGTCTTATGCCATGTCTATAAAACTCTAAGCTATTTAATGGAAAATAATATCACGTTTAGACATGCTTATAAATGTGTTCAGTCACTATATTTTAAATAATGTCACTGTCATTTTATCTTTATTTTACTAAAGGTCTTTGAATTCGTTACAATTCATATGAAAAATTGTAAAAAATCGGGAAAATAGGTAATTTTCGAGTTTTATTTTTGAAATAAATATTTATTCCGCCCAAAATTTCGGTTCATGTGTACGACTTTTTTTTTTAACCCAGACTATAGTTTCTATAAAGTTGCTCCAAAATGCGGTCATTATATTTCGTAAATAAAACTCATTCGAGTACGTATATCTTTATATTATAAAATAATTTAACGTTTTAATTTATTCATATATAAATAGCGTACGTCATAATATTATGTTATATTTCGTCGTAAATATATTTAGAAAAGTTATGTTTTAAAACTTTTTCAAGCAGAAAATTAATAATGGAGGAACTATATAAACACACGCGATGAATTTTATATTCATCAATTCGTTTATTGAACATCGCATTACTATTATTTATAAATTCTTACGTTCTATACTTTTTTTCTTAAAAAAATACCGATTTTTTCTAATAATATCATCAATAGTTTATCATATTTAATTCTGTATTTCTAGACTTCTTTAGTTATATATTTATAATATCTGTTAAAACTTTAAATTATAAATGAATACATACTGTAGTTTAAATGTTTATAACGATATCGAAATGACTATAAATACCTTTATACGTGTACAGATATACACAATCACACATAAATAATAATAATGTCGTACAGATATTGATTAGATATTTAATTAGATAAATAAAAATGTGCTTTATATCTGACCGCGCCGCCTCGGTATATCTATACGAGAGTACAACAATCTCGTGAATAAGCGTTTTTGGCGATGATTTTTATGATTTATAAACACACATTTCGGTGAAATGAAATAAATGGAACTTATTATCGGGTTTATTATTATTATATGTATTTAGGGTCGTGACGCAATAATGTCATCCAACAACGACGTCGGATAGATACGTCTTGGCGCGGAATGGATGTCGCCGGTCTGGAAGTCAACGAAGTATTTTTCTTGGCGATCAGAAAAATACAGAGTGACTGATGTGACTGCATAATCGGTTTGTCGACGTGGATCTTTTCGCGCGCGACTAGTGACGCGTATATTTATTTCCCCGCAATACGTATAATATATTATTATCATCGTCAGTCTTCCGGCTGCACAGACTCCAGTTGAACGATTGTTTTTCTTTTCTGCCGCCGAAAATTCCAAATTTTCGTCCGCACCTAGGGGATTTTCGTGATTTCGAACCGCGTTATTTTCTCGTCTCTCACTCTCTACCTCCCGGCGTGACGTAACCACTTTGGATTTATGTCGAAGATATTTTTCAAGAATTGTATTTATCAAATTAATCATAATATTGTATTCGTTAGGTATACGATTTAAGTATTTAGATTTTTAGCTATTATATTTTTGATTAGATTTTTAGGCGATTTTTAACGGTAAAAACTCTTAAAGAATTGAAGTTTGACACTATTCGGTAGGTGTCTTAGGACGTTTCAAAGTTCATTAAATCATAATATATTTTTATTTTCCCTGCATTTTAAATCTTATACTGTTGTATACTTAGTGTTGTTTATTTATTTATTTATTTTTTTTTATCAAATTCAACTAAACACGGTCCGTATATTGTGTGTACATCGGAAATGAGCATGAGTCCACGAGGGAATTCTTATCGAAAGCAAACAATATAATAATATAATAATACTATATCGAAATCAGTTGTATTACTAAGTACCTACAATATCTATTAGTTCTTATCGAAAATATAATACTTATCAGTTTTCATATTAAAAAAATAAAATATGTTTCATAGTTATTTGTTTTATTATTTTGTTCGTCGTCCAATTTTATTAAATTACTGTTAGTAATATATTATTATCTTTATAAAGTGTGTGTATTACATTCTAACTTATTACGTACTAATATTTACCTATCTCTATCATACTATAAATTGATTTCCGGTGTATTCACTGTAATCACGATGCAGAAATAATATTGACGTCACTGAGGAGTAGATGCGGATCTAGGATTTATTATTAAGAGAATTATTGATAGGTGCTTACAGTAACCGTATTCAGCTATAGAAAAAGATAAACCACACCAATTATGAAATGTTTTGAATGTTTACAGAGACGCAGGAACTATTTATCATGTGAAGGAGGCAAAAATGTTAATAGCTCATAATATAATCTTATATTAATTATAAATAAAGGGGTCAATGACTTTCTCTTCTCAGTGCCATTGAATGTGTAAAATTATAATTAAAAGAACAAATAATAATGAGAATATTATTAATAAATAATAATAATCAATATTCTTCGGTTTATGATTCTATCATATTGTCTATTGAACAAAGTATTACAATTTATAATAACAATAATAAAATCTAAAATGCTGAACATACTATAGCAGGTAGTTATATAATATAAAAACAAAACAAGTGTCAACAAAATATTTGTGATGGTGTGCAGTGGTTAGCTTCACTTGTTTCTATAGGTGGGTAATAATCGTATATACAAAATTAGTAACAAATAACCACACAAATGTTTCTAAAAAATATATTGAGATATATTCAAATATAATATATTCGTATAAATCTCAGACTTAATTTTTGTGGCTTGAAATATTAGAAGTCTAGATAGTTATACAGGTAAAATATAATATATTTTGAGGTAGGTAGGTGTGTAAAATTAATTTTACCTCGGTACTCTTGAGATTTTTAGTACTTTAAAAAGAGATCAGTGTCACTAATGGTGAGTATAAGTTTCATCCATAAAAGAGTACATTTTCCATCCACGCAGAAATTGTTTTGTTTTATCCAAAATCTAACGATTTTGTTTTTAAAGACATAGAAAACAGTTGTATTATTATCATAATTTATTTCGTTACCTATAGTTTATATTGAAAAATAAAAATAAATCATGTTTTTTATGGATAATAAGTGATTAAAATTGTTACCAACGACGTCTTGTCGCTGAAAAATTAAAAAAAGATTTACGTGTAGGTTACTGTTACCAGGGAAATATTACGAGAGCGAACTTTTCTCGTCATATAACTTTTAAATCATCAGGTAGAAAACAATTGTCAATTGGGACTACGGTACATAATTTATTGTTTGCTAAATAATATAATTCATTATAAAATTCATAAAATAACTTTGATGACTACCCTAAAAAAATGTAATAAAAAATAGTTCGTTTCATTATCAGATAATATTGATTTATATTGTCAAATAATTAATAACAACAATGCGTTTGTGATCCTCATAAGCGTTATTTTTAGAATAAACTTTATGACCATAAATAATGTTCAAATAATTTAATAATTACAGTTGGACCCAAAAGGATGTCATCTGCACCAACAAGTTGTGATAATCACTGGTAAATATAAACCACTCGCGCGTTAAACGACAATAATGGTGTATGAATACATTTTCAATGCGATTCTCGTTATCTTTGTTATACGAAATTCCGTTCACTCTGTATATTGAACGAATAATATTTGTATTATTATCGCGGAACGCTTTCCGATTGGGAATCCGGATGATGGTTTTTGATATGGTTTTCGTGAAGAACCTACAAAATAAACAAATAGAAACGAAATAGAGAAAAACGTCCGTTTCTGAAGCAGCTATTTCGCACGAAACACATTTCGCCGGTTCCGAGTATAATAATAATAATAATAATAATGATAAAAAAAAAATAAAAAATAAACAAAATCACTCGTTGTCCCCGAGGGTGCGGTCAAATATTTGGCAAAACGGTATAAAAGGTTTTCGGTTTCAATTGTTCCCCGGGGTGCAGCACAGTGCCGCGGAGTGAACGAGTCTCCCGAAAATACGAGCGAAGAAAAATCGCAAACGTTTCGAAAAATACTTACAGTACCAAACTCTGATTACATACAGAGTGATCAGAGTTTCGTGTAACAAATACTCGAAGTTTTCAACGTGATCTCTAATCATTTTTCCAACACAAAATTTTAATCATTTTGTTTAAGTGAACGGACATATTTTGTTAAAATGGACTTTAAGTCACATTATATTTTAGTAAAATGGTAAATCATGATAAATTATTTATTTCTATTTCATGCAAACACGTAATTAGGTGTTAAAATTCACTTTAATCATATTATTTTCGCATTTTATTGCATACGTAATTGTTTTTAAATATTTATAATACTTGTAACCAGTGTAGTATGCTAAAAGTTATGGGTTAAGTTAAGCTAACCTAACCTAAACTGTATGTCTAATGTCTATGTATCTTTAAATACAAATTAATTTATAGGAACGAAATAGCTTTTCGTTTCGACTAAAAATTCGTTAAAAATATAACAAATCCCGTTCAAATATAATGTATATTTATTATACACCACTAGAATTATAAGAAAATATAGAAGAGCGTATACTTGCAAACGTAATATATGTTTTGCGTTACTAAAAACTTGAAAGTCCTGCGAATCTCTTATAAATTATTTATATAAGGGGCAAGTATAAATATTTGCAAAATAAAAAACACACGGAATTTCCGTTCTTCTGCGTACCCCTTAAGTCTTGCACTTTACACCAGAATGACAAGGGCGTCCATCTTCATAAATCCAAGGAGGGGGAGGGAAGACATAACATTATATTATTATGCATAGACGTGTAGAAAAATAGACAATATTTTGTATTTTGGTCACAGTTTATCATAAAATATTACATTTTACATACATATAGATACAAACGAGCCAGGAGGAAGTTTGCCTGCCACCACCAATGGACAACCATTCAGAGTGATTAGAATAACATCATATGTTACGTAAATAATTGAATCAATACTGTTTGATCCTAATGTGTACTCAATCATATTTATTCAATAGTTATCTAGCTCCAACAAAATATAATTAAAATATAAAAATATTTATAACTTAAATAACAAAAAAATCAATCATGAGTTCTCGTTAGGTATCAAGCGTTTGAATTTATTAATTTCTCGCGGAAATCCCTGCAAAAATAAGACGTTCAAAACTATTAAATATCCAAATAGTTTTAGATAATATATTTTCATATTATATATTTTTCTCAATTAAAAAAGAAAGAAAAAAGTGGAAGGGTCGATTTCGGGCGTTCCTCCTTTGTCCCTTCGATCCTCGGAGAAATTAGTAGTTTATTATAATTAAGATTTAATTGCAATAATATTGCATTAGAAAATACTATTCTGTGTGAAACTTAATATAATACAATATATTATACTGATAGGTCGTTCCATAAGTTTACCACGCGTGTGAAAAAAATATCTATAAGAAAACTAAAAAAAATTTAAAGTTCCTACTATCTTAATTAGTTATAAGGAAGTAAAAAAATTTTAAAGAACAGAAACGGTAATTTTAACGAATTTTCACCATTTTTTGGTAGTTTTTCTTCTTCCGAGGAAAAACTTTAGTGAAATTCGAAAAATGAGTTAAATAAAATACCAATTAGATATAATTTGCTACCGAAAGCATATCCTACTTATGGTAATCGGACCATTATTTCTACCCAAAAAAGTGTCTTCATGCATAAAAAAAAAAAATCTTTTTTAAAACCAATACATTCCTCGCTTTGCTAAAATCTAAAATATTGATGCGTAGTATAACATTTTGATCTAATTAAAATAGTAGGTTTAATGAAATCGTTTAAATCCATATCTAATATCAATAAACACTAATTGATTATTATTAATAATATAATATGGTGTAATTCGATTTAGGTTATTTGAACATTGCTACTATGCGCAATTTTACCTATCGATAAAACATTATATTTCGTGTATATTTTGCATGTCTAAGTTTTTTTTAAATAATATAGATAATATTTCCATTACTATACTATTATCGTTTAAATTCAGTCATCCCATATTAAAAAATAAATGCGTTTACCATATATTCTCGGAATAATATATTATATATTATATATATATATATATATATGTAATCGTTTGTATTTTCAGTCAGATTCGGTTCGGATTCGTTAAATTAAAAAAAAATGATGTACCCACAAAAATCAATCAGAGTTCACTATACTATACCTAATACTACAGGACTGAAGATTGGGACAACTACGTATTGTATAGAATAAAATATATATTCTAAATTTGTTCTTAATATATGATTATATACTCAGCTATTATATAATATACTCATTGTCGTTGTAGATATTCGTTATTATAATATGAAGGTCAGAGGGAATGATATGCATTACGAGCAGAATTTAATTTCAACTCAAAGGGATGTATTTATATGGGGTGATCAGAATTTAGTGTTACAAAAATAACAAATACAACTACATTGAAACGTATATACAATTTTCACTATTTTTTATCAAGATATTCTAATCACCCTGTACATAATATATATTATATAAACAAATTTAATTTGCATTTTCTTCTAAACGAATATATAAATACATGGTCGTATTCAGCATTAATTTTCACCGTTTTTTTTTTTTTTATTTAGATGTTAATTATGTATATTAAAATGAAAATCTATTGTTGTTTCTTAAAATCTATATCATTTAATATGCCATCAAATTTTCAGGGGGATTTTTTTAACACAGAAAGTTCTTCCCCCCCCCCTCTTAATACGGCCATAATATATATTTAATTCTGTACAATAATGGATGTAAGCAATTTTTAATTATAATAGTATTTAAAAAAAAAAATGTTAGTGACCAATTAACATTTTTTATTCGGCAGGGAGATATTTGTTAAAAATCTAGTTACTATTACATAATATGTATTATAGTGTTTACGACATTTTTAATTATATTTTTTGACTTGCAACTGTATATTTCTAATCTTTTAGAGTTATGATTTTACATCGAATAAATTGTAATAAACTATGATAACCAACAATTTGTTACCTTTCTTTTATAATAGTTTTATACTATAGCAGGTTATTTAAGGGGTATGTATCAGGGGCGTGCTCATGGTGGAGATGATGATGTCATTTCCCCCCTTAACCTTTTTTTAAATTAATTATCTTATAATTAGGTAAGCAGGTATTCATTACATAATAATATAAGGTGGCCTTAATAAATTTATTAAGTATTTAAGCGTTATTTTTATTAATTATTATTATTATTATTATTATTTTTTATATACCTAGTAATATTTTGTATATTAAAGTGTTCACGCATTAACGGAGAGATTACACCTATAAATAGATACCTATAGTCCTATAGATATTTACTAAATATTATCAGTATAGACCACTCTAAATCTATACGTTTGTTGACACTGACTTGTTGCTTCGTTGAAAATAAGTCAAATGACGTGTCGCGAATTTATTGTGCGACTGTTGTGAATTTACTTATAGTGCTATGTGCATTACCTACATTTAGCCATGGTTAGTTTTAGTGCTAATTTTTTTTATTTTGGACCTCGAACAATATATTTTTACATATTGATTTAAATTTATAATGAATAATGTAAATAAAATTTAAAA
This sequence comes from Eriosoma lanigerum, assembly GCA_013282895.1. NCBI lineage: Eukaryota > Metazoa > Arthropoda > Insecta > Hemiptera > Aphididae > Eriosoma > Eriosoma lanigerum. The sequence goes on along the minus strand of CM023358.1, from coordinate 6,925,095 downwards.
TTAAGAAGTGGTGAGGGGGTGTGGGGGGCTTTGCCCCCGGTGTTTCTGGTTGGTCGACAATTTATGTTCCAAAAATGCTCAATATTACCTGCAATTTTTGCTTTGACGGTATGAAATTTGTATAGAAGCCCACTCATATACTATTTAATCTATTTACAAAATATTTTGAAAACCGTGACTGACAATTTTTACACGTGAATATGTAACAGTCACTATTTTGGTACATATATTGTATAGGTATTATTTCTTAATGTTTATCTGTATTCTGTGTATTGTTTATGTCATTACTATAACTATAACTTTTAAGTTACAACTAATTTCTTTCATGTTTCTATATGTTATCAATAGTAAGTTTCAAGTTAAATTTATAATCACAATATCACATTGTAATAGTCAATAAAACAGAAATAATAATAACTGATAATTATTTCATAAACTCGAAAATAATATAAAAGCATTAAAAGCCAAAAGGTATATGTACTTTAATATTATTTAGTATAATATATTTTATATTAACGATATTTTAATTAAAAATTGAGGGGTGCTAAGCACCGCCTGGCACCTCCGTATGTGCGCCAATGTTGGTTACTATTGCAAAATCATCAACAAGGGAATCATATCGTACAATTTTCGAAATAAGTATATTTTTGTAGTTGATAAACAATAATATATTAAAAGCACAAAATATTTAATACAATGAAAACATATTATACGTCTTGAATGTTTTTCTTCAAATTAAGTCGTTTAATAAGTTCTTAAAAAACGGAACGTTTATAGTCATAATTATATTATGTAGTTCATAAGGTCATCGCAAATTCGTGCCACAGGTTGCACAAAAAGTACGATTACAAGACACGTGCGCTGACTATAATGCTCCGATCATCAAACCTAGTAGTGATTTACAAATTTACGATTACATTTCTTTTATCTTTTATCTCCACACAATTATTAATTATTATCGTATCTCTAATGAAAAAAAGTCGAAATGTTATCGTTTGTATAATATATAAGTATTAGTGCTGTATTTTCAACAAATAAACTGCACGCACGCATCGTTGGCGTGCGGCCCATCATCTTTATGTTGTAAATTATACTACGATCACCGATATCGATTATCAGGTTCATGCCATCGATTATTGTGTTCCCGGCACGAAAAATTAAACATTTGCATCTAACAGCACTAATATGTAAATCACGTGAGCGAACAATGATAATGCCGTCAAGTATGTGTACTTATTAATAGTACAACATTAGTTAGGTAAATTGGTTATATTTTCACGGAATCGAACAGAGAGATGTACTTATAATATCAATTAAAATATAATATTACATTAATGAATTGATTATTATTAACACATTCGAAATTATCGGGTTTTCAAATGTTTAAACGTGTACTTGTTTGTTATAAATAACTGTACTTTTAATTTTCAATAAACAACTATATTATACATTCAACTATAATGCGTAAAATGAACTCTAGCACCAACCCGACCAATAATAAAACATATTATTATACCCGTTTTTATATCACTTTGGATAATATAATAAAATGATGTAGACAAGACGGGAAAAGTACAATCAACGAGCGGAGTAAATGCATGTATTTAAATTATTATTGTTATTTTTCAAGTTTGAAATACAATCGATCATTCGTTTTTATTTTTACGCTAAATCGAAGAATGAAATATACAATATACAAATGTGTATCATTATTCCAAATAGTTGTCCACACACACATTCGTCAACATTCGCAATATTAACAATCAAATAGTTATGTAAATATTTAATAGACTTATTTAGAAAAGAAAAACAGCAATTGGTGTTTTCAATTTTTAATTGAAATTTACAATCTATACCTCCGATGGTATATGATTTGTAAATGGAATATGAGAACAATATACGTTTAAATATTAGTAAATTTAAATAAATAACAAACAGTTGATAATATTTAGAGTTCTAAAATTGTTTAAAAATATAATACGAAAAAAAATGTATAAGGAAAATTATTTTATACAATTTATATTCAATATCTAATAATTGTGTTTAAAATATTATTCGGATATACTTTACAACACGTGATCTGTCTCATCTATATTTGTAAATAAAAAATAAAAAGTCGTGTTTCAAAACTGTGCAATCACAAAACGTACGATATACGTTCTTATGCAATCGTTACCGTTTTTGTTTTAAACATAAATTATACCGATTAATATATTATTATTATTATATTTGTATATATTAAAACTGTAATATGGAATATTAATCCGCGATATCGATATCGAACAATATAGATATGTTATAAAATGTATAATTCGATAGAGCTATTTCCTATGTATAATATTAACTCACTTATTATAACATTATTGAAACTTATAAAAAGCTATTATTTACAAGCGCGTATTTTGTGATTTATTAAAAATTTACAAGTCGTTTGTATCAAAAGAAATGTCTCTATCGTAAACGTCGTAAAATTAATAATACACATTATGATATATTCGTAATAATAATTGTGGAATTAATAATAAATTAACGTATTATTACGATTTGGTATTTTATAGATATAACAGTTAGTTATTATGTTAAACGGTTCACGAAAATGAGAAATATATTATTATAATTTATTATGAAGTTATGGAAATAATAATCACAATAATAATATAATTTTATAGTAGTTGTGTGTTTTAATTTTCAACTTTTCCAAAAAAAAAAAAAAAAGATATATCACAATAATATTTTATGGAAGTTCAAAATTTGTTATTTCTTTTTTACGTGCAAATTTGAAGAGTTTGGGACAAATGCGATAAATATAGGTAAATACATTGTTTTCAATAGATTTCTATATAACAACGTCCTGAAAAAATTTGGTATTTTGATAAATATAACATAGAATAATATATATTATGCGAGTTTTCGATTAACATATTATCATATTTGAATGATTAATCTCATTGTTTACCATTAAACAAACAGTAGTGATTCGGTTGAATTTTCTGTTGAATCGTTAAAAAGAGTATAGCCAGTAAATTGTAAAATATAAAAATATCACGGACAAAAAACATTAAAAAAAAAGAAGAGAAAATAATATTATGTAATACTTTATATTTACAATATAAATTAATGACCGAAATTGTGGAATGGATTCGTATTTATAAACATCCAAATAGTGCAAATTAATGTAATGTTCAATGATTTAATTATTTGTTGGTATTTTTTTAGCACAACATTTTAATTTCGGACGATTTTTTTACATTCCACTGACAAATTATCAATTCTATGTGTATCTGAAAATTTGTCTTTCGAGAATTTGTCGATATACTACATATTATTATATCAAAATAAAAATTTAATCGATACATACGATGGTATGACGTGTATAAATAATCATATTATTATACAGGACGATCACGTAATAAAAACTACGATAACTTTGTCAGGATTCTGAACACTCTGTATAGAATTTCATGTTTTTCCGGATTCGTCGTCTTTTGATATATTTATTTTACAAGATGTCTATATGGTTAAATATAGTTTTTCCAAAACACGAAATGCCGCTGTACTAGTTTAAATATATTTCTATATTCGCTTATTTATTTCGCTTTTTCTTTTTTTTGTTAATGTAGTAAAAAGTTTTGTAAGTATTTTTTTTTCCGCCGAAAAAACTCGAGAGGGGAAACAAACAGCTAAGTATATGTATACATATATATTATAAAAAAGAAACCCCTGTGGAAACGTCTGCCCATCAACGGTTAAGCCGCTTTTTTATTTTCGTGAAGGGTAGAGAATAAAAAATAAAATGCATGTTCAAAAGCATTTGCACGAGGGATCGTCGACTATAACGGAAGATGTCAAGCGTTATGACGGTGTGTTTTTTACTGTTGTTGTATATGCTGTACATTTCGTTTGGTATTCAAAATGAAAGAAAACGAAAAACTTAAATGATAAAAAAACAAATCACAATATTCTAACCGCACAGTACCGAGTGGTTACAATAAGTAACTAAAGGGATGAGAAGTTATAGGGAAAAAATTCAACAATAGCATGCATGCAAATAAAATATGCATTAAATATTATACGAAAAGAAAGTATTGAAATTGAAATTTTAATATAAATTGATACATATTTTGAAAATAAATAATATATGGCCTATATTCGCGAAAGAGAAAGAAATCGTTTGATAATAGACAATATCAGATATGTGCATAGCCTGTGAAAAACTAAAAGTTCGAAAGAAAATTCGTGTCTATAAATCGCATAATCTATATAACGGATACTTACCTAATATTAATAGGAATTTAAAAAATGATGAGTTACTCGGTAAACCAAATGGAATATCAACAAAATATATATATTATTTATTTAGGATGTCTCGTTTAGCGACTACAGGAATATTGGCAATAGGACTATTGATATACCTAATCAAACAACAGTCCTACCTATATATTAACGAGATATCGCTTACGTTCGTCAAATTAACTCAACGTCATTATATAAACTTGATGAAACACATATATTGATATTTTGCAATAATTTTCACGTCCATTGTGAGTTTATGACCATTTTGTGTTTACGAAAAATGATGGACATTAATGAACAATAGATCTGTTAGTTATAAATAACAGACAACAACCAAAAATATCACATTTTATATAACTTCTCATTCCTATACTTATTACTGTAAAGCTCAGATTTTAAAAAAAGTGAATTTTTTTCAATTTTTAATAGGACAATGCGTGTATGGTGAGGTAATTCGATTCATATTATAATCAAAAGTGAATCTATTATTTTCCATTATTCTGCAAATTTTGTTGGTTTTCTATTTTTAGACCATATTTTTATTTTTATTAATTTTTAGCGCATATTTATATACATATTATACGAGTTAAAAGCATTGTAAAATTATGTATTTAAAAATATTAACTTAAGAAATCTTTATCTTATTTATATATTGCTATGTTTATATAATTAATTATGAAACCCCGAAATATGTAATTAAAAAACCATAGCCGACGTCTCACAAATATCTTAACCCTATTAATATACAAAGGTAAAATTGTACAAATAATTATTTTATTTCATTGCATATTATTATCCAAACATAAAGTAATTAAAAAATTTTACGGCAGTCATCATAATAAATAATTTATATTATATTAATTATATAATATATAATTATAATAAATATGTTATCATAATGAAAATATTAAAATATTAATTAAATATATTATGTTCTGTGTTTTCTTTAATAATTGACCTAACCTAACCAATAAAATAGTATAATACTATATACATTATACATACATGGCAATCGATACAAAATCATAGATTAATTTTGCCAATTTTTTTTATACATTCTAGAATAACTAAGATGAGATTAAAAAAAAAATTAATTATTCAATCTTATAAAAATTACATTCCGACTATGAGGTTTTATTTTTTAACGATATAAATCTGTAGTATTTATTTTATTTTTTCATTTTTTTGAATATTGAAATATTTTGTAGAATTATAAACCCTATTTATAATATTAGGTTATATATTTATGTCCCGTCACTAACAGCGTGTCGATATTATTATCATTATTATGTTACAGACAAAGACGAATATTATGTATTTATTATATGTTTGACTAATTCGATTCGAAGCCGACTCGATAGAAATTATTAATAATAATAATCAATCTCTTATTAAATATTTTTTTATATACTCACTTAATAAGCGTTTTCTGAGTTTCAATTGACAAAATTAGGCAGTCGAAAAAACTGTTTAACAGACAAACTCGTTCGAGACAATATTAAATAATATACATCAAATTATTATTATTATTATTATTATATGACAAGTATATATGGAGTGATCAAAATTTAGTGTTTAAAAGTAGCGAGTGTTCCATAAATTTGCATAATGTTTAAATTACTCTGTATGCGGATGATTATACATAATAATTAGAAATAAACAATGCCGTTCTGTCGATTACTATACATTATAAAAATTAAAATATTATTCCTTCGGTCCACTGTACAAAATCATAGAAACAAAAAAAGACTGTCAAATGTTGATAAAACAAATATGGGGACCGTTAAAAAAACGCCCAACAATAGTAAATTTTTTAAAACATGTATAAACAAGTAAAGTATTTTTTGTAAATAACAACGTACGTTATTACTTAGTCATCGATGATAAATTTGGTTAGATGCGGTCATTATTTCAATCATTTACACTACGAAGTCGCTAACCTTTTTCTTCAAAAAAAAGAAGAAAAAATCAAAAGATGACGAACGCGTCGGAGAAATAAAAACGTTTCTTTTTATTTTCCCAAAAATAAAAAAGACAGCGACTCTGGACAGAAACTATATAGATTCTCAATTTTGTTACCGTGTAATTCAATGCAAAAAACCCATCATTTTTTAATGTTAGATTAATATGTAGTTAGTATAGTTAGGTACTCATTATGTATATGCATATATGCGATTTATAGACACTATTATTTTGTTGAATTTGCAGTTTTTCTGAGTATTATATTATATTGTTTTAATTTCTTATTTTCTATAATGAAACTATAATTTATTTTCATTAAGTCCAGGAAATTATAAAATATTTCTATATCATAAAATATACTGAATACCAAAATATATACTAAAACACATTTAACATTTTGCAATAACAATAAATTAAATACAAAGTTATCTAAATTAATGTAATGAATATTATTAAATTAATAATAATAATAATAATTAATAATATTAAATTGTAGATAGATCATAGATGATAACTATGGACATTATTGTCATAGAATTTATCTTTTTCAGATTTCGATTTTTCCAGATATTTACAAACCTTATTAACTCAACTTAGCCTGCACCTTAAAGATTTTGCAACCCCATATAAATAATATATACATAAAGTACATATACCCGAAATGTAATACATATATGCGGATCGTATTATCAATGAAAGAGTTATCGTTATCAGTAATCAGTAGTATAATATAGCCTATTTAATACTTCACTTGCGTGCTTATTTACAATTGGAAATCCAAGAATTTATAATAGGTTTGTAGACATGATTGTAACATGTCCACCGACCATCAATCCTGCAACGTTTTTATCGATCATTTAGGTTCACTGTAGGTCATTGAGATGATAACAAGTTGATAACAGACACATGTTGTGCCGCGGCGAAAGGTCTTCACTTTGCGTATCGGCGTTAATAGTTATCGTATATATTTAAAAAGGCGCACATATGAACCATTTAAAATTTCGAAACAATCGTTGTTTAAAAGTGAATGTAACGGTGATTGGTACACATAATTTGTAGAATATTGGTACCAGTTCTCAGAATCTCACAAATTAAATGTAATTTAAAAGGACGCATATTTTGTTTTAAAGCAATCTACGGGAAATATAGCAAAATGCTAAAATCACAGACACGTAGGATTCAAATCGTTTAATTTGAGTTAAACTTACAGATTAAACTAATAACACTTATTACCAAATTTAAAGAGTGGATCATTTCCAATGTTCTCTCGTGTACTTTTTGTAAAATGTCATCTAACAACGGAGTTATATTAAAATATAGGTATGTGTTTTAATTCTGTTCATATTTTAAATAAATATGAGTTCATTTTCGAATGATATTTTACAAAAATCCCTCGAAAATGTTCCACTCTTTAAATTTGGTTACTATATTTCCTGTTGGGTAGACGGAAAAAATAAATATATTAGCGTTCTCTTAATATTTTTGTACATTACAGACCCAAAGTCTACCTACTCATAAGTTCGTGCCAAATTAATTTTGTTTACATTGTTTGAGCTCTGTAAACAATGTAGATATGTTATTATGGTATAGAAAATACAACGTTGAAAAATAATTTAAAAGTGGTAGTTTATGCAATTAGAACTACAACTTACAATAAAATGATGTTTAATATTAAGTTGACGAGGGATGCGTCATTATAAGTAAAATTAATGAAGAGATAGATAGAGTTGACTAAAAATATAGATAACTTTCTTTCAAAAAAAAATGTTAAGTAAAACTTAAGAAAGTATAAAAATATACATAAATTTAATATAAGTAATTTTTAAAATCGCTTACCAAACATTTTTAATTATTATTATTATATATCATGTTATTATATTTTACGTAGATACTTTCATTATTTAAGTTAGGTAGACTTTTTTTTTACCAATTAATTACTAAATAAAACCGTTATTTTATTGTTTTTCTTCTTTCGTAAATTTAAATGTATTAATAAATATAATCTTTATTCCTTTGTTTGACATTAACAAAGCTATAATTTTAATATTGTTTACGTATAAAAGTCGAAACATTAATGATGTTAAATGATTGAATAACTACTTAACATTTATAATATTTTATGATGTAGTTTTGATAATATTGTTACTACCAATACATTTATATTCATATCAAACTTGTTTAAATATTTTGATATTTTGTGCTCAAAAAGTGGATTTAATTGGTTCGATGTGCGTTATTTTATTATTAATTATTTTCACCATCTTTTCACTATTTCTGTAAATAATATATATTTTTTTAAATTTTAAGGATTTTTATCGGTACATATTATATATTTTTTATTTGTATTATCAGTATTAGTATATTTTATAATCTAAATCAATAAATATAAAAACATTTTTTTCCTGATTTTCAAATTTCTTACCAAGAACATAAAATGATAAAAATATATTTTAACATTATTATTTCAATCTATACTTTTAATCGATAAATACCTACAATTAATTAATTTTAATTAATTAACAAAAATATTATACAACTATTATTTCTTACAATATTAGGGTATTCTTAAAGAAATTTCAGAGTAACAATTCAATTCATTATTCCATTTATGGGTAAGTTTAAATAAAAGAAAATTATCAGAAAAAATGTATATATAATATTTATTTATCTATTTATAATTCATTTTGATACACATTTCTTAAAATAGTATACTTACATTTGACGTTTATACATTTTGAGTTTTACTTTTATTTATATTGATTTATTATAATCTGAAATACAATTCTTATTATAACTCAATTAAATTATGTGATTTGTGCAGTTATTATATACACTAGTTTGAATAATAATCAATATATTTTCTGATCATAATGCTTTTATTTTAATTTAGTTTTAGTTTTAAAACCGTATATTTGTAAACTACAAAACGTATTAGTAGCCGGAAAAGCGTTTTGAGTAGTTCAATTTCCCAAGTGACTTTAAATTCCATTTGAATGTTATTCATTAAGTATTCATTGACTATAAATGTATCTTGATCGTAAATATTCATAAGGATTCCTTTGACACGTAGTTAATATATATTATACTTAGATACCAAGTCGGCTTATCTTGCTGTCCTCGAATTGAAATATTAATATAAAAATGTGCGTTTTTCCTTAAAGAAGTGAATGAATATCTTATAAATAAGAAAGGGGTACGATGAAATGTTTATAAAAGATGAAAGAGGTGTATAAGCAGAAATATTTTGATACCTTTTACTTTAATTAAACAAACGATTTGGTTTTTTGCATAATAAATTCATTAATTATTAATTAAAATATTGTATTACAACAACATTATACTTTGGTAAACAATAAGAATACCTACAAGTGTTTAAAGTATTAAAATTATAATGTTTTTATAATTTTAAAGATTTTACGTTTTACGTTTTCGCATTTGATTTATTTTCGTTTTGAAATAATTTGTCAAAAGTAATATTCTTCAGAACTTTGAAACTAAGCAAATAATATATTTCTAACGCAGTACAAATAAAGATTTCCGTATGAAAAATCGAAACAATTTTGTATCGCTATAGGACACAATAACAGTATACTTGAAGTAAAACAAACATTTAAGTACACGGTGACCAGAATTTTCTATGTTATCTCTTTTATTTTTGCAACACGAATTTTTATGACCAATAATTATAGTATTGTGTGATTTAATGACATTTTTAACGAAAAAAGTGTTTAACAATTTTAGAAACCATATTTTGATCATCATACGTGTATTGATACACAACCATAAGCACAATTCGATCTATATTTTAGAGGGTGCTAAAACTATATATACCTCACTACCCCCCCCCCCTACTTTTTATAATCATTTTTTTTATTATAAAAATATAATAAGATTGATTAATAAGAATATAATGTATTTTTGTTAAAACTATATATATTTTGTTTTTGTGCTATACTTATCCAACTATAATCATAAAATATATTCTTATCTTCAAACAGTTCGAACTATATAAGTCATAAAATAAGAAAGTTGAACAAAGTATAGGTACATTATTAAAATTGTATACGTTCAAATCGAGGATTGGTATTTGAATTTTTGGGGGTGCTAAATTCTCTCCTAGTTACGACTGCGTACGCCGCTATATGACACTATAGCGACTTTTTTCCATTTTAATTTGACTTCGACAGACATTCGGAGTACGATTTATCCGTTATCCCCATACGAGAAAATATTTCCGAAAGGGACAAAAGTGATCTATAATGCACATACACATATATGTATATGTGTTTGCTATAGAATCCGTGACCAGGTGGTGCGTGTTTGCACTTTTTGCAGAAAACACGACAATCGATAATGCACACACACACACACTCAAAGTTTAATCCAACGTCACCCGCCGCCTACCAATAAATCTTCCAAAGTCCCTCATACCAAAGCCGCGTATCTGTCCCTTTCGCGGGGTATTTTACCCGCAGAGTCTTATCGGTCCAGGAACCCGGCGAATTGTCCGTCACGCTCGAGTGCACGCATCGCGCGTAAAATTAAAAAACACCAAAAAGGAATATTTATTTTTACGCGAACCGAAATTGACTTTTTTTTTTCTCGCCGGCGCAGGTAAACACATAACAAAAGCGGTACGCGAACAAAATCTTTTTAACAAAATGGCATGGAAAATAGTAAAGAAGATTTAAATTAGTCCAAGAAAGCGTATATTTAAAAAAGAGAAAAAAAATGAACATAAAAGGAAGAAAGCACGCGTGTATTACAGATAGGGTTTTAAATTTGTTTTTTTATTTTTTTATAAAGGCCATTGAACATTAAAATCGGATATGACGGCAGTCGGAAGAGCATTAAATGAGGTGCGACACATTAAAATAAAGAAAAAAGGGGGAAATGTATTTAATGTATATATATATTCGCAGTGCTGAGAGGGGGTGATACCAGCTTATACCTCACGACGACGTCATTACCGTGAACATGTTTAATGATGGTTTACATTTCGAACATCAAATAAAAATTATAACGCGTAATTACTCGAGGGAAATATACGTGATATCGACTACACGCCATTCGTAACATAAAATATTATTATAAAAAAGAAATAATAGCGAATGCTTATAATAATAATTTATAAAACGTTTAGTAAATAGAATAGTAAATAGATATTCCTACGTTTATTATATGCCCATTTTTAAAAAAAAAATATTTACAGCAGAACTACGACAAAGTTATGTCACTAAATCGCAATTGTTCGCTAAAAAAACGAAATGATCAAATACATCGTAATCAAAAATGTGATTTTCGTTATTATGTGGGAAATAATGATAGGTTTTTTGTTGCAATTTATTTTTACAGAAATACATATTATTTTTATACTTTTTTAATATTTGTATTTGAATTCTTTACAAGACTGTATAAAAGATATAAATTAACTAGGTATTTAGACCGTTTATTAACTTTCTACATAATCGTATTTCAATATTAATATTATAACAAAATAGTTACACGAAAAACATAAAACCAACGTACCTTTATGAATAATATTTAAGATTCGAATAATCGACTGTGTTATATCTATACAATCTGATGTTATCCATGCTATCCCTGGTATTGATATTGTTAACTTTTAATAAGGTTCGTCCTTTTTTTTCCGTTATTTCTCTTATGATATTTATAAATTTTAAATTAAATAGTCCTAAATTCTACTGGGGAATTGAAAACGGTTGATTGAAGTACTTAAGACGTTCATTTTATACAAAACTACAAAAGTGAATCGGTTAATTTAAACATGTTTAACAAACGTAATTAATGTCATTGAAAATGAATTTGAAATCGACCATTCATAATAATAAGTTTATTCATTATTATTATAAAATAATTCATCTACCTTTGATCAGAATAGTTTTTTTTCAAGTGCGATTGTAATAATTAAAATTGAAATTGTATAAATGAAAACAGTTAGTTATGTGAGGTTGGGGTAGGGTGGTAGTAGTTGTGTTGTTGTAGTCAGAAATAAATGGAAATATAATTAAATTATATTATACGAGTAGAATATATAAATACAAATTAATTAGTTTAATATATTTTATTTTTAAAAACCTAAAATATAGTTTTTATATTTAAATTGTCGTTCTATTTGAATTAATTACTACCTCTCTGTAATCTGCGGAATAAAGGGTTTATAATTATTTAGATTTTTTTAGTAAATAACAATTCACAAAATTGTTTGTTATTTTGCAATAGGTTTCTGGAGAATCGTATCTGTTCACTAATTGATGATGGTTGAAAAAACAACCGACATGTTTTTTAAATTTTTTTAAAACCGCGATAGCTCGCAATCTCGCACTGTTAGAAAAATCGAACAAACAACTTATTTTTAGAATAAGTATAATCTATTGAATGATAAATAATTAGATTTCCACCAATACTTTATCTATTACACAATAATAGAACTTATAACATTATCGTCCATAATTATTGTCGATAACATTAAATTCATTGACAATTATTTTTTATAGTTTATAATCGACGATACGTGAATATTGTTAGTAACAGTCTAACGCGCGAAAACTTAAATCAAAACTTAAAATGTCTTGTAACTTGTAAGATAACAAATATAATTTAATGTTGAAAGTAATTGAAGTTTTAATTGTGTACCCCAAATGAATTTAACTATTATAATTTGGAATTATAATAACTTCCCTTAATTTGTTTATACTTTTAAAACAGTAATTTAAAATAATTAAAATGTTAGAATGTACGGAAAAGTACAATATTTCTAGCTATGTTGTAGAGAATGATGCTGTAACACTATTTCACACATACAGTCTAATTTATAATGCGTTAAATGTAATCTGCATAAAAATGGTTGATCATATTTCTGTTAAATTAAGTAAATTGATAAATTGTTATTACTAAACACGCGAGTGATTCCAAATTAAAAAAAAAAAAATGTTCTTTTATAAGTACTTGTATTTTCTCTGTGCACTTGATTGTTGTAAACACAGTTTTTTTAATTTTTTTCTTTATTTGTCGGTACAGTAATCTTATTTATTTTTCTTATATAGACGAATAACATAAGTATTAAAATACCTAAGTGAAGTTAAATAATAATTATTATTTAAATATTGTTATGTTTACAAAACAGATCTAGATGGGTACAGGGTACTGATGATATTTTTGAATATTACACGATTATAATTATTATTGCTTTAATTTTACACTATTATTTTTAACTTAAACGATACTGTCTAACACGTAATCTTTTAGTAACAATTAATTATTAGTTTTACAATGATAAATGTGTTTTTTTATGTCTATTTCGGGCAGAAATATAAAATTAATTACCACAAGTAGTATATACTTTCGATAGATAATGTAGACACATTGTTTATTCATTATTTAGCTCATTTTTAGAATGAATAAAAAGTTTTTCTTTGGCATAAGGAAAATTACGAAAAAGGTTTGAAAAACTGTAATATTCACGGGAACAGTAATTTTGAATAACTTGATGATAACTAATGCAATTTTTATTCCATTTTTTATACGCTTTCAAATTTTACACTTTAGATTTTGAATTTCATTATTTTATGGTAACTAATATTTTTGTTATATTTTATTACTTTATTTTATAAATAAAGACAATTTATAAAAATAAACAGCATCTGTATTATTGTTTATCTGAATAAATTTCACTCAAAATCATTTTTCGGATGCAAATAGTTATTGCATTCGAATCTTGATTATAATATATAACATTCCACCACTAATTTCTCCGTAAACCGAAGGGAAAATGGAGAAATGCCCAGAATCGACTGCCCGGCTATTTAATTTTGATCAGCTTTTTTATTTTTAAATTAATTTTCTAATATATCACTATAACATTCAGATTTTCGCATTCACATTCGTTATTGCAATACTTATGAAACTTGATGTTATTCTTTGAAAGATGGATAATATAGTAGTACCTTGTTTAGTTGAAATTCAAGAAATGTGGACATTATCCTTCGCTTTATCGAGAAATTCTACTTAAAATGGTTATTATCATTATAGAAGTAATTAGAGTATTAAGATTTTTTAAATTATAATTTTAGATTAAGAAGAAAGAAAAATAATTAAGTCGAAAGGAAAACAATTTGAAAATGTTGTGTTACAATATAATATAGTTATGAACTAGGATTTCATGTCGCAAAAAAAATATAAACATTTCTTAAAAGTCTAAAGAAAAATGTTTTTGAAAAATTTATTATTTAAACCTTAGATAGAAGAAAAAATAAAATAATATTTTTTATAATGTACCTATGTTTTTATGTTTTTAGTCTGCAATATTGTTTCAATCAAAAGTATTCAAAGGCATTTAAACCACGTTTTGATTGATCTAGGTTTTTGAAAGGAAATAGCATTTATTCCGAGTCATTGAAGTTCCAATTATGTGCAAACTGAAAAATAAATCACCAGACGGTACGCATAAAAAGCTAAGTAAATACAGTAAAAAAATTTTGAAGATTACAATTGTAATTGTTCAATATTAGATGCCAAATATTAAATGCAAGTAGATAGATGAAAGGTGGAAAGTTAAATTCAAACTGATCTAATGAATTTAAGAGTGTTAGTAATTTATCATGTCATGTTGATGTAAAATATTATGATTAATTTTTGCGAATGAATAATTTACAATGGTGCCAATATCAAAAATTGTAGATTATATATATTTTTTATATTGGTAGTTGATACTATTATTATTATATTATAGTATCTTGTGAACGTTATGGATTAAAATTAATTTATTCAATAATTCTGAATAATGTTTATTATTAAATTGGGCATTATAATTAATACAAAATACAACAGTATCGAACAGTGTGTATAAATTATAATAGTCCATTCGGAACCGGTCATACGATAATGAAATATCTAAAACAAGTTAAAATGTATGTGAATTAAAAATTTAATATACTTTAATGTTTTACGATCATTTGGTATTACGTATTTACTATTATTTCATATTTTGTTGTTTATTATATATAGACTACCTATAAGGTCTGGACAACAATATTGTATCAATGCGTTTGTGATATTAACATAAACACAATACACAACTAATGGTAATATTTTGATATAGTATATTTTTGTATAAAAATTAAACGTTTACGGCCATAAATATAATAATAATAGAATTAATGGTTTTCACTTTTTAGCTTACATCGTCCGAACAAGTTGAAAATTCGAAAAAAAATATGACGTATATAGGTTTGGTAATATTCCAAATATTATATCTATTGTCTAAAATTTTAATATTTTAATATTTAAACACATTATAATTAGTTTAATAATTACATTTTTTCCAATGGATTTAACTATAAATTATAGTTTTAAAATACAAATATTGGTAAAAAAAAAACTCATGGTTAGAGCGCAGTTTATAATATTCTCCTCTAAAAATTTGATAATATTATGTCAATGTATTCTAATATTAATTATAAATAGACTATACTAACTACTATGAATACAATATACAGATGTATTATACTATTATATTATACTTTTTTAAGACCGAGGCAACAGACATGTGGATATAGGTAACGTTTATTATTCATTGTACATTATCTAACAGTTGATTTTCAATACGATTTTTTTTATTTATTTATATTATATGTATTTTGCTGTTATTTTATTTTTATACCCCTTTTTCTACAATAAAATTCTGTCATCCGTATTTTAAATATATATTTAAACAAAATATTGTTAAAACTATTAACTTATTACATTTATTTTGTATTATTAATTTATGACTGAGATAAAAATAAATATAATTAACCATACTTGTATATGAATTTTAAATGATTTTTTATCGTATGGGTGTTTGAAAATTCGAGTTTTTAAATTAATATTTGAAATCAAGTATATTTCTTGACGAAGAAAATGTAGCACGAAATAACTTCGAATTACAGTATTAAAAAATATTTATAATTTTTATCCAAATCTATTTTTATTTATACCAAATATATTATAATTTATTACAACAAAAAAAAAAGCCATGCCTCGAAAAATGGAAACAAGTCTGAACTATGCACTTTTCACCGGTTGTTATCTTATGTTATTGTTGTGTTGTCGTCGTCGTAGACGCTGTTTAAAAAAGTAGTTAGTTATATTTAGGTTACAAGTGGACAAGGTAATAAATTATTCGCTGTCGTGTTTATTCAAATCGTTACTCGGATATTGCATTTGAAACCTTGTACAGCGGTTCTGTTTCGCCTACTGCTATTAAAATAACATATTTTATTTTATCTTCTGACTGACATTTGAAGTGCCTACGAAAATTAATTTAATATTTCGTTAAAAGCATTCTAATGTCATAAAAAAGTTATTTAATAATTAATTCATTTTTTTTTTTAAAAAAAGGAAATACTTATAATAATTATCGACCCATGATCGATAATTATTATTTCATTTAATAATAATAATATTTAATAATAATAATTATTAATTATTGTTATTATCACTGCGTAGTAAAAAAAAAAAAAAAAAAATGCTTTAATAAGGTTATAAAGACTTTAAAGAAATTTACAATAAAACTAAAACGCATTTCAATTAAGAAAATATTATACCAATTTGGCCAAAACGCAATATTTTCTAATCGCTGATTTCAAATAGGTAAAAACGTAACTATTGAAAAATCGATAATGTAGTTCTTTGACGTCAATGAGAACCCACGTCATAAATGTACAGGTTATCAAACTAATTTTTTGTTATTCGTTTGTTTTTAAAAAAAAATACACCAAAACAAACTATTAATTTTTCGTGATAAGAACATATATTTTGTATTTGTATTTAAATAAAATATAATAATGCAATTAATATTTTATGTTTTACTTTTGTATTTATGTGTACAACAAATCAAAATCATAATTATAGTGTTTATATTTTTAATTTGTAGTTATTATTCTAGATAGTTTTTATTAAATAACCATTTTTTTAAAAAAAAATTGAAACAAACAGACACACATTTTATAAACCGATTATTTTGTAGACACTATCACGAATTAGATTACCTACTAGTTTACGTAGATTACCCAGTCCTACTGTACACATTTGAATTTTACGATTGACAATAAAATACTAAATACTGCATCTTTTTAGCAATTTTAATTGCGAGAGAAATAAAGCAATTTGCAAACGATTTCTTAGTCGAAAAAATTGTTTTTAACTTCGGTGTGCCGAATAGTATAACTAATTGAAATCTAAGTAAAAATTTATACTTTAATGCGATTTGATTTTTTTGTTATAATAATACGGACGGTTTAACATAGTTTTTTTAGTACTTAGAGTAGTGTAAGGACTCGGGGACTTGGAATTACTCGGAGCATTGTATGTTCTTGGGGTCTCGGTTATCCCCCAGAATTAGTTTATTAATGAATTTTTATCTCGACTAAATTTAGTACGAAAATTTCCTTTAGTGTGTTTGTCAAACAGACCACTATTACAAAAATATCATAATAAAGGATTGATTCGAGGCATAAACAAATTCAAATCACTTAACTGTTATTTAGTAAATATAATAAATATTCAGTGTAATATATTATTATGTTTCTATAAATAACATTTTCATATATATTAGAAAAATAATTTTAAAAAATAAAGTTTGTTTTGGCAACAATTGTAATAGTATAATATACTATAAAGGATTTATAATTTAAATTATCAGTACAAAATTATAAAACCCCTAACAATATATTATAGAATATTAAACGAAATAAATCGAAAGTAATAAAATCAGTCATATAAATAGTCGTATTTTATTTGATAATTTGATAATTAATTTATCAATATATAAAATAAATAGGATATTAAGTATAAGTACTTAGTTTTACGTTTAAAATTTAAGTACACATGTTGAGATTTTTTGGGTAGTTTAAATTTACATGTTTACTCATAAGTTAGTTAGAATATTTTATTAATATAAATTACTAATAAAATACAATGTTTTATTATCATATATTATACACATTTATAATATTTTGATAAAATAAACCGTGTTAATAAAAATGTCCGTAGACAATGTGGTACCTGATCAGAAACATAATTTAATCAGTTTATAATAAAACAGGTTTACATTAAGTCAGTTTTATTACTTGTATAATAATTAATATTATATTATATAATTCAATAAAGTAATATAATATGATTGATGATAGTATTGAATTAATATTTATGCTACATTGCAACAATTTAAAACAACATTATGCAACGATTAAGTCAATAAAAACTAATTATAAATTACAACTATTTTTTTTACATTTAGTTTCAACTATATAACTAAATAATCTATAAGGTGTAATGTTATTATTATTATTATTATTTTTTATATATTGTTTATCTAATTTAAATAATATTAATTCAATAAAAAAATTATCTCATATTCAACGAGGTACTTATAATAATCTGAACATGAGTTTAAAGATAAATATATTTACTATATATCTAGAAATATATCTTATTATTATTATTAAATAATAATATAATATTTATTCGTTGTCTCTTAGTATTTTTTGATGACCTTCTCAATATTAAGTAGAATGTGGTAACTTGTTTTCTAGTTGAATTAAAGTAAAACTAATCATGATAATTAATATTATTGATTAAACTACACAAACCAGCTAGTACGCTAATTTGTTTTGCTAGAGTTCAGTTTTATGTTTTAAATCGTTACTTAAATAATATTATGTATAATAGAAAAATTTAATTTCTTCACTGCCCTCATTGTGATATAAAACGCGAGTATATTATAATATAACAAATCATCTTATTTGTATTTTTACATGGCATTTCAAACATTGTTTGAATTCTGAAAAATTTCGGTAACATCAAAATTAAATTGCATAGTTTTAATGGGTTAAATTCTAAACAAATAGTTACCAATTTAATTTTATCGATCCAATCGAACTTTTGATCGTATACCAATCCGTTTCTATCAAGAGCGGTAGTGAATAAACTTCGCAGATAATCGTAATTAGGATTTTCGGAAAAATCCAGATGTCTGACGTAATGCATGTACTCAGCTAGTTCTGAATAAAAAAGAAATTCATAAAATCAACAGGTTAAACAATAAGCAGACGTTTTATCCGCATGCTCTGTCTCTGTCTATCTAATAGGAAATATAGCGAATTAACAGCAACGCATTTATTAGAAAATGTTAAGAGAAGTATATTATGAAGACAATATAAATATATATATATCATACCAATTTTATAGAATTTCATCTGTCAAAGAAATTACAATTGATTAAATAATAAAAAAATTAAAAACTTAATATTCTCTCCAAAATATGTTTATCTTTGAATTTGACAATAGACTTATACTCTACGTTCAACTTAAACGTCACAATTAGAGTTTTTCGTGATTTTATTATATTCTTTGTTGGATAAACAGAGACAGCATCATAAAAAACCATACGAGTATAATGGTTCTCTTAATAAAATGGTAAAATTAAGTAAAATTTTAATGACGTTTATCGGTCATCTTGAGAGGTGGACGCGTTTCTAAAAAAAAAAATGCTCGAGGTAAATTTTACAAATTGTTTAATAACTTAAATTTCGTAATTTCTAATTATTAATAATTTATAATATTCTTTATGGCATATAAAGAAACATTTTTTTTTATTGAGTATTAAATATTATAATATAATATAATATATATTATTTATTTATTATATTATAATATAATAAAGAACTAAGAACCTTCGAGACGTGAGACGATATTTTAATATTATATATTATGGTTAATAATGTTTATTGGTACACATTAATTACGCGTTTAACCGTATCGTGATAAATAACAGCATGCATATACCCGGTTGCCCTTCACAGAGGGTACTGATCGGCATACTCTTTTTCATCTCCCCAATTTTCCGGAATCGATCTTTGGAATTATTTACTTTCAACCCTTGCCAAGGCAACGAGCCTCGCATTAAGTAAATGTACATGTGGCCAAGGGCTTCTAAGTCGTCACGACGACTTTGTTCTAACGCGAAAACACGAATTCGCATTCGTATTAGTGTTCAATAAAATAATATAAAATATTAAAATGAATATTAGACCTTTGCCTAGGTGAGTGTTTGTGCTCATGTACCGAGCCGTACCGGTGAGGTTTTTCCTCTCTCTGTACGGTATGTGTTTTTGCGTGTTTTGGTCAATATACTCTTTGGCCAGTCCGAAATCTGTGGGCATTAATCGTTAAATATAATATTACAACATTTCGATATTTTAAATATCGTTAAAACACCGTTTTACCGGTTTTACAGAGTGTTCGAATTGTGGGGGGACGCTGCAGGGGGACTCAGGACCACAACTAATTTTTCAGAAACTTAACCGTAACTTTACTATTTGAGAGGTGTTGTCCTCACGTCATAATAATAATGTAAAAAGGGATCGAGACGTTCTTTTTTCAAAGATGAAAATAGTCTGCATCATTTTTTTGCTACTTTGAGCCCCGCTGATATAATAGTATGCAATGTCATATAATACTTGTATCATGCTCCACGGTGATGTTCATTTATTAATTTTCTTTCTAAGGAAAAGTAATCGATTGTTACCTACCTATTATGTAGATAATATTGTTTTTTTTCAACGAATGTCGGCCCACAACAAAATTTTCAGGCTTTATATCTCGGTATACTATTCCCTTGTTGTGAACGGTTTCTATTCTATTCAGCTATAATCACAACATATAAATATATTTATAAATCGATTATAAAATATGTGTAAACTGTACAGGTAAAGTAACGCGTTTATGGTTATATTTTGTTATATTTCGTTTTGTTTTCGTCAATAAATACCGTCTGTAAAATGAGCATCATAACCGTTTTAAACGTGAACCTCCTCTCGCAGATGTTGAATAGATCTTCTAACGACGGGCCGAGTAATTCCAACACCAGAGCGTTGTACTGTTTTCCGGCTATTCCGAAATAGTAAACTTTCGGTACACCTTCTATCGTATGCGTTTTATCTGCGCAATAATAACACGTTTAATTCAAATATCGCATTAGCATATTTTACGCGAATTATTGGAAATAAAATGTCACATCTCAATACTCTACCAATGTAATATAATAAAATAACAGTGCAAAGTAAACATAAGCGTGCGCACACGAGTATCAGGGTGTACTCTTTCTGCGCATGAACGGTTTTGGGGGTAGATTATGTTGTATACAGGTCCAAACTAAATAAAAATTACTTAAGTTGGTTATCCAAGAAAATTAAAAACTATATATATTTTTAATTACCAAGTTAATTAAAATAAAATATAACTAGGTAAAACATTGTACAGAAACACTAGTAAAGTAATTAATTAATTTAAGTAGTACCGAAGAATTGGCTGGTTTGCTGTACCTGATTTGAAACTCTGCACACGTCTGTGAGTGTATAATCATTATAGGTAATTATTGACTGTCAATAGCTATCTTACATTTCAGAAATATATAATATAAAATTATAATACGTATTTTATTATAATATTTCATACGTTTTAAAGACACAAATTTTGAGCGAAAAACAATATACGGCAATACAAATAAATGTACTTAACTAGAATAAATATTCGATAAAATTTACATAATTGGAAAGTATATAATTATTAAAATACTGAATAAATATCTAAATAAAACGTTTGTGAGTTTTTATAATATTGTTTTCAAACTTAGTAACTTTAATATTTACGTTACAGCGATAATACTATTTTATCGGATAAAACGTACCTACAGTATTATTATACAGGTATAGTTTGTTTTAATTGAAAAATTATATACCTCGAGTTATGCTATAGAAAATATATCAAAACTTTTACTTTTAAAAAGTTTTAAGAAAACCTCGAAGACATTATTTTCATACGTTGTTCAATTTTCGTCGTTTTAGGTTCAACGACATGAATCTATCTACACTTCTATCTGTATCTACACTTTTTTACAGAAATATTTTGCAGACATTGACATAAAAAGTATAAAATAAAATAACCGTAATATACTGATTTAGATTGGCAACACGATTTACGAATTAAAGGACATAACTAGAACGTATATTAGTGTGGGAAGAGAGAATAATTATATAAAAATATTATTACATAAGTACCTAAATTATCGAAAATACATTAATTATGAAAATGATAAAATGAATAGTAGTTATAAAGTTACTTTATCTTTATATTTTATATTTGTACCTAAAAGGCTAAACGTTAAACAAAATACGTACAAATTATTATCGGAATTATTATTTTGATCACCCCTATTGCCCCTCCTGTATGAATTTTAAGTTGTAATGACAATTATTGGAAACAAATAATAATGAAGTTATTTTCTGAAATCAACTAAATAAAGTTAATTACTATTATATATTATATTAGCTGTAACATATTTTTTGGGGTACACTATTTGTATGAGTATTATACATTTTTCTTCTGAATAAAATTTATTATCCTTGTATATTTCTAATCGTAAGACGGCGACAAACAAAAAAATATCTATAAAATGTTATTAACTACTTACTTACCCGTGGCACCTAACGTTTTATACAGCTGAAATTCAAATACGAGTTGTGGTATTTTTGCAGTGATGGGTTCCTATTAAAAAAAATTAATGATAATATTTTATTTATTATTCTTCATATTATATTACGTAAACACAGTTCAGAAAACAGTCATTAATAATAAACGGTTAATTGAATATAAAACATTGATTACTTATAAAATAAATAAATACATTTTGATTAGTATTAATTAATTTTGATTTATTAACGATGACATAATATACCGAATGATCAAAATTTTATGCTGCAATAACTGTCGTTTTTTTTAAATACAAAATATTGTACTTTTTACGTATACAATACACATTTTTATATTTTATTATTCTGCATTTCATGTTTAAATTTTTTTTTTAATATTAAGTTATATAACAAGTAAAAAGTAGTAGTCTATAATCAATACTAAAACATTATGACTTTTGTCTTTTGATTTACACACAAGTTTTTTTATAATATTTTAGTTGAAAACACTATTCCAATAATATTAATTATTAAATATAGTGTATTGATTAAACAACTAATATATAGCGTTTTTATATCAAGTTTATTATTATAATTGGTTAAAAACTTAAAATTTGGAAGGGTAAATCTTGTAGTGTATGGATGAAGATGTTTTATTAATAATTAATTTAGTAATTCACTGTATATATTGTTAATATAGTCTAGAGTAAAAACAATTATAATTATTTAATTATCTGCCAGACGAAAACATAAATGTCAAAATGATAACCTAATTATAATTTGCAGTTATTGTAAGATATAAAATTAGTAGGTAGAAATTTAAAATGTACATTAATTAGTTTCTTTCATGTCTGTATACAGGTATAATATTATGAAACGATAATTATTTTAATAATAAAAACTAAAATTAAAATATTGACGTTTCATGAAATAATAATTTTACTATCTCGTAATTAAATAATAAATGGTATGTAACATGGATAGAAGTATTTATAGCAATAATATGCATTTATTATTTTAAACTTCTCTATTTAATCAAACAAAACAGCTTCAGATTGATTTCATTATATCTGTCTAGTTAGAAAGTGTTTATTTTATGTAAAATTTTATATTTTTTATTATCTACAGATAATAATTGGATTCCATCGTTCTATTTGATATTACGTTTTGGATATATTGAAATTTAAATGTTTTATTCAATACGCTGTTTATTATTTATATACATTTATTTAGTGTGGTATAAAACTAATTTTCTTATCCTCCATTTTTCATACCTATCTAAATTTAAATTTATATATATATATGACATAAACAATAAAGTAATTCGATATTTGTAAATCAATATTTTCGAAAAAATAAGTAGTTTGCCTAAAAAAAAAATTATAAAGTTTTGAACATGAATAATAAGTATTGGTATAACGAAAACTAATATAATACTAAATATTCATGAATTTTGTTAATAACAAATTAAGAAATATACGAGAAATATAAAAATATCGTATTTTTCATAATATTATCGAAACATTGATTTTTATATCTTAGAAAAAATTGAAAATTGATGTTTAAAGTTACTATACCTATGTAAGTACACCTAATTGTGAATAGGATATTAACAATACTACTAATAAATAATTATGAAAATACTGTTTTTATGGCAACGTCTTCGTTGGTGATTATGTTTTTTCCGATTCGTACATCTCCAAAATTGCCTTTTCCGATTCTTTTACCGATCTTGTACTGAGAACCCACTAATAACGAGAACGATTTTCGGACAGCTCTCGAATTTATTGAATTCTGTGTTCCTGATTTCGTAATGTTCTTCTTCTGTGACATTTCAAACGAAAACGTTTTTAATTTCCTAACTGCTCTGATACGTTTGCTAATTTTGACGTTTGAACAATGGTGCAATTGTGTGGAAATTTCTCTATTTTAAATTCGTCTAAATATTATTTTATTTCTAGTTATTTTAATCAAATTATAAAACATACGAGCGTGAGAACAGCTAGGATACACTATGCACTCGGAAAAAAATAGCATAAATATTGCGTTGCTATAGAGAATTATTATGAACGGATTTAAAAAATAATATATTTTTTATGAGAGTGTATTATATAAGTATATAGAAAATTCAAATAATTTTAGCATAACTAATTTATTAATTGTTAGGGTTTACGACGTAAGTTTAAATTTTCTCGAATTAATATTAATATCTTCCATTCGCCATTGAAAGGAAATATAGGTATCGCGCTAGTCGATACTAATGATAAGGAGTAGGTTATGTACTTATAAATAGACTATAATAACTAAACAAATTGAAATTTATAATAAATTAGTAATTATAAGTTCACTACAGACGTAGTTTTGGTTTTTCGCTATTTCTAATATAGATTCTCAATTTTTTTTTTATTGCAGGTGACTTATGAAATAAATGAAAAGACACATCTTTTGTAGAACTACCAATAAAAGAAAACAGTTATAAATTTTGAATAAACTATAAAATTATCTCTTCATTTAAATATAGCAAGTGGTTATGTTACCTTTTTAAACATTGAAGTTATACAGAATAACTGAACAAACCTTATGGATCTTATTCATTTTGAATTTTGGATATATTTCATTATTATAATGATTCATCATAATAAGTACAAATGTGTAACATAAATATTATAAAATTTATAATATAAATAAAAAATAATGTACATAATATAATTCTAAAAAGTACAAATCTGAAATTGACACTTTGACAGCTAACAATAATTGTTAATTAGTTAAATAGTCTACAGTAAGTATCATCATCATGACATAGCATAATATTATTCCCCGTTACCATTCTGATAATTTTCACAAGGTAACACATCTTAACTCTTTCGCTTTCAATCGCGAATAATCACATCACATTTCGTGTAAATCGTAAATATTGAACGGTGGTATGATTCAAATAAATATTTTTCGATATAATCTATTCTAAATAAACGTATTTCGATATAATTTCCATATTAAAATATTGTTGAAATAAACACTTTTCATTGACCTGCACTTTTACTTATAGCCTATTTTTATTCTTCTAAAGTATAAAAAAAAAAATGTACAATAAGTCGTAGTGTGTAAACCTGCATTTCTGTATAAAAAAAATTATAAATTATGATTAAAGAACACTAATATAAATTCATGTTTTTGGAATTTCGGGGGGAGGGCTTGAGACCCTTGATTTGAACAAAATTATTTGTATGTGGTGTCCGAGCGCGCTTAATATAGTTCTACGCTATCATCCCAAACATTATTAGCAGTATTAACTATACTACATATTTCTAGATACATGTTAATTGTTAATTCTTTTAGTTTTTTTTTTTTGTATTTATATTAAATTATATTATAATAAAATAATGTAACCTGTTACTTACCATGTACAATTTTTAAAAAATATTTAAGTATAATCATAAATAAAATTTATAAATTTATCATTTAAGATTAACATTTAAATTGGAATATATTTAATTGAAAACATATTATAAACAAAAGTTTAAAAAAAAAAACAATAGAAAGTGCTCACAGAATATAAGGAATTTTTTTTTTCTAAATATTGAATACTTACCGGCACAATTATTTCGGTGATGTGGGCCAATCATTAATGTTGAAAAAATATGGGGGGGGGGGGGCAAAAGTATAATCTAACTCCCTCAAATAGCGTCCCTGTATTAGTTGCAACTTTAGTTTAAACATCATGTAACTTTTAATTTAAAAGAATTAAGTTAATAATTGTATGAAATTCTGATTATTATAAAAGTTAAATTTATTCTTTTGGATGATATTATTTTTATTAATTATTGTAATATACAATTGTATTATAAATATAGTTTATCTTATATGGTGTATGTATAAATTGTATCACTTATCATAATATTGATAATATGAATTTTGCATTCCACGATATAATCACAGACTATAATATGAAATATATATACTATAATAATGACATCAGAAATATGATTTTTCCAATGGATACAATTTTTTTTCTAAAAATCGACATCTTGATTAAATTAAGAGATCGTTAAAATTATCATATAAATATATTCTTTAAAATTTTCAAATTTTACATCATTTAAAAGTATAGTTAATTTTTTTATGTGGTGTATTTTTTTAAACAAGTATTAAAAGTAATATTATAGTCCTTGGCCTATATAAAAATTTAAAAAAGTTGCATTTTAAAATTTTAATTTTTCGCGGAGATATTGCAGTTAATAAATAGATTAGGACACCCTGTACTTTTATGTTCGTACGAAATTGGCAATTACCGTGTTGTATAAAATGGAAGAATACTGAATAATAATACAGGTAAGTTGTTTACAAAAACTCATTGTTTTGTCTTTTCTTTAAATTAGCAAACTTTTGAGGTATACGTGAAAAAAATATACTGTTTAAGAGTATGGAAAACATAATTATCTTTCTTATTGTTCTAAAAATAAATTAATGTTTGCTGATATACTTGAATGCAATTCGAAACAATAAGATGGTTTTTATTTTCTGAAAAGAATAATTTAGTATATTTGCACTTCCCATTAGAAAGTAATAAAAAATAGAAAAATTATATAAGACATCTCGGAGTAAACTATCGAACTTGTCGCGTTCATGATATTGATATAAAACGACGATAAGAAAACAAATAATAAATTAGAGTAATACAGGAAAAAAAGCGAAAAGGTGGATTTTGACTGTCCTCGGAGAAATTAGTGGTTCATTATAATTAAGATATGAATCTATTGATATTGCATTAGAAAATACGACTTTGAGCGAAACTCAATCAGATCAACAATATATTATACTGATAATCTGTTCGTAAATTTTACCACGTGTATAAATTACCTATGAAATTACTCGAAAAAATTTTCAAGTTCCTACAATCAAAACAGAATTAGTAATCACAAAATATTTTAAATCAAATTAAATGGATAAATTTCAAAGCTCTATACTTAAAAAATAAATTAATTCGTTCGAAATTTTTTTCTTTTATGTAGAAGACTTATGTGAATAATTGAAAAAATTAGTTATCACGAAATATAAAAAATTAAAATAACAGAAACCGTAATTTTGCATTTTTTCACCATATTTTGGTATTTTTTCTTATCCCAAGGAAAAACTTTTGAGAAATTAAAAAAATGAGCTAAATAAAGTACCAAATATAGAACCATTATTTCTACCCGAAAAGTGTCTTCATACATAAAAAAAAAAAATAATAATCATTGTATTGTAAAACCAATACATTCCTCGCTTCGCTTAGAATCTTTAATCTTAGACATTGATCTATACCTTTTATATATTAGATATCTATATAAATGATAAAATATTTTGATTTATGTATAAATAAATAAAATTTCATATTTCATATTACTAATATTTATTGATATTGTTTATTACTAGATGATTTATTTAATAATGAATATAATATTAAGATGACAATATATAATATTATTATAATAGCAAACGGCATATCTTCGGTGCAGGCGTACACAAAACTCTTTTTGTTGAGGTACATTTATTTATAGGAAATTTCGTAGAGTCTTACCCGCCTTTAGTTATTTTTTTTATTTGGTTATTGTAATTACACGATTTTTTGACAATAATAGACAACAGAACGTGTTATAGTAATTATTATTCACAAAATGAAACGATTTTAAAATAATACGTACAGTAACGTGAATTAATTAGTTGCACATGAAAATAATAATAATGAAATTATAGTTAAATTAATTTGCATTAAACACTTAATAAACATTTAAACTTCGTAGCAACTAAACATTAAAACATTAAACGTCGCGTGTAGTTGTAACTAGGTACCCAGTGTAAATTTGCTAAACTTAATAAATTATAAGTAGTACAATAAAAAAGAACCCCTCATCATTGCTAAACTAATACATTCCTCGCTTCGCTCAGAAGCTAAAAAAATAAGAAAAAGAGATGTATTTCAAGTACTCGGGGATAAATTCTTATTGCAGTTTGAATATTATTCATTTTCTACGGATTTTTGTACTTTATGAATAGATATTTACAATTTATTATTATTTAAATTGCGATAACAATATAGCGCTCAAGAAAAACAAAATCAAAATTTTACAAATTAAAAAAATAAGTAATGAAAAATAAATTACTAAACATTAACAAACATTCTCCACTATTTGTATTTCCTTATACATACTATAATATTATATACAGCATATAGAGTGATTTAACAAACGTGTACAGTACACTTATTTACTTTAATTATGTACACTGAATTTGTATATATATTATTTACTTTAAGTATAACCTAATATAGTGTGGTATTTTGTTTTACAAATTATTATTCAGATGATTATTCATATAATCTTCTAATGTTTTCAAATCTACCACAATATTTTTGTAAATTTATTATCACTCTAATACTGTAAACGTATAATCATTTAATTTTTTATTTCTATTTTATTTTACGCTGTAAAATATCAACGATCGCTGTTTAAAATATGAATTTATTTCAACCAACAATCGAACAAATACTTAAATATTTGTATGTCCAATATACTATATAATAAGTTAGTGGTTATTTATTATAGATTTATAAATAGACAACCAAATAAATTATTCATTAATATATTCGTTTAAAAACACCTATAAAAAATTGTTGATAAGTATACGAGTATCAAAGTTCTCGTTTTTTTTTTTTTTAAATTTACCAAATTTTTTTTTTAGTAATTTAGTCGTTTTTGTTTTCATTTAAGTTTCTATCATTTTTTTTATTTCACATGTACCTATTGTATCGAACAATAACTCACAATTCTTATCGTTTGTTTAATCAGATAATCTAGTTTTACTACTATAAATATACTATATTCTATTCATAATAAAATTGTACTTTTTTGATGCATTGTGGTATCCGGTGAGCGTGGATTACGTGGGCCGCACACCAAGTACATTAGTCGCTGTCAACGAGATCGCCGGGAGCGTTAATCCTAAATTCACAAGCCTCGTATATGAACCGCTGAAATCGAACAATAATGTAAAATATATATATTATTTGACGTTTTATTGTCGAGCGGTAGACGATAAGGATTAACCAAGTATTTGGGTATTAATCTCAATTTTGTGAGGGTTAATACCAGTTCGGTATCTAAACTATTTTTTTGGGGGGGAGGACGATTTTTTTTCTTTCTGAATATTCATATATTTATATATATTTTTAATAATAATTTTTTTAAAATCAAATTCATTTTCGACTTTTGTATAGTATCATACGATCTTTAGGGGAGGGGCGATCACCCTATCGCTCCTATCATCCTCCCCCCACCCAATTAAGGGGTATAAGATCCCCCATCTGGTTAATGCTAAATATTTAGTGATGAGTAAGGATTTGGTGTGCTAATGTTAAGTATTTGGTGGCTAATGCCCACCGCCAAAGTAGGGTCAATACCTAAACCTGAACCTTGGTTTAAAACCTAAAACTAATCTATACATGTATTAGTTTCAATGATTATAGCTCAGTTGAATAATATTATATTTTAAAACTCCAAACAATGTTTAGATATTAGACTATTATTGTAGATTAATCATTAATATATTGAAATAATAAAGTAAACATTTTATATATATATATACAGGGTGTCCTAAATCTATTTACTAATTGCAATATCTCCGCGAAAAATTAAAATTGTATCCGGTACACTGAAAAGGTTCTGCGCATGTCATTGCGACACTGTATAACATAATTATTTATAACAATATTGATTCAATATTCGTAAAAAAAAATTATTATTTTAAAGTTATTAGGTAAATAATAATGTTAGCGTGTTTATAATTAATATACAATTTAAGTATTCATTTGAAACGTGGAAAATATCTAAATTATGGAAATATTCGTATAAATTACATAAAATTGTTTTCCGTCGAAAGTAATCGTTCAAAGTTAGTTGAATTAATCATAGTCTTGTCGAAAGAAAGTTTTATTTATTGAAATATGTGATAAGTTTCAGTAGAAAAAGTTACGCGAAATTAAATATCCGCTTGGCGTTTGAAACTTCGTATAAAAAATCGAAATAACTGATTTAACTCGATTTATATTTTGTTTTCAACATAAAAGCGTATACAAGAAATTTTTCAAGTATTTTAAACATTATAGGTACGGTTATCAATATTAAATGCTTAATATTTAACTTATTAAAAATGTTATAGTTTTAATAGGTTTATATCGTTTATTTCATTATAAATATATACCGTACAAGAGTATAAAGTTTAATTATTAATATGATATAATATTTAAATTACAAATTTAATTAAGAAATATAATTATTTTATATGAAGAAAACAACATGTTATAATTACGAGTATCTATATACATTCTATTATAAAACGTTAATTTAATTGACATATTATTATTAAGGAAATTTATCTTTTCGGTTAGAAAATTATCAATTATTGCACTTCAAATATTTTAATATTTACAATTTTTATAACTAATTACATTGGCTATTAACTTAAACACCAAAATATTACTGCACACGTGTCTATGTCAATGGTATATCACTACACTCACAACTATTATTATCTATATACTAATTATGTAGGTTCTGATTTTACACAAATAATAGTACTTAATAATTAATATATTTATTGCAATTAAAATGCAAATGTTTTAAAAGGTTTTTTTTTGTTTGTTATCAAATTCACAAAAAATATATATATATATATATATTTAATTAAAAAAAATGATTGATAATAATACCTAAGTTTTATGTACAACTATACATTTTCTTTTTATAATTTTTTAAAATGTCCTAAAGGTAGTCGCGTACAAAACGTTTGTATACATTTTATTTTAAATTAAACGATATTTATATCAAAATGCGAAGTTTAAATATAACAAGGAAACAACGGAATGATTTGGAAAAAAATGAATATAAAAAAAACCTCAATGATTGAATTTGAAAAAAAAAAATAACAAGCATTGAGTTTATTCGAAAATTGGCAAACAAAAATTTGTCAAACATTTAATATCTAAAATAATTCAAAATAATAATAATAATGTAATAATTCAATAAAATAAATAATGTGTTCCTCAATCACTTTTGGGGACGCAAAACGGACACGTCTTCGTGAGAAAACTGTACACGAAACTTGATTTTATTATTGACAATACGCGGAAGCAACTTGGACAAAATTTAATTTTTACATACACCGATATTTTTTAATATTTTGTTTAGCTAATATTTATATTGTTGTTACCTGTCATTATGTTTTTTTATTTTTATTCTTAATTAACAATAATTTTACATAATATTTTTTTACATAATATATAGTAAAATTTAATGAAGTAATTTTCACTTACCAAATCATATCAACTGAGACTATAATGATGTAATATCCTGTTTATTTTAGTTTTATCTTGTCAATTATTATTGTAATAAAAAAAGAAATTTTTTTTATGAGGTTATCGGTTTTATCGCATTAAAAAAATCGAAATGCGCCAGAAATGAGCAAGCTGAGATTATTATTTTATTTTACTTGAAACATAATATAAAGTATATATACATGTTATTTATTGGCCAAACAGAAAAAAAAATCATTTCTAGCAACCATGAATTTTATTAAAATCCTAATTGATCTTTATCGTACAATAATTCTGAATGACATAACCAATTTATATGTTATTATCGAATATTGTCCACATTGAAATAATGTTTACTTAAATAAATCTCTCAAGTGTATTAGATTATTTTATGTTAATTTAATAATAATCTACAATATAATTTCGCATTGTAATATGTAATAACGAATAATGTACGCGTTTTTCAAGAATACGCTCTAGAAATTGATATTTAAACTTACGTTTCAGTACCTACAAACATAGTATACATTGTATTTGGTTATTCAGTAATACGTACAAAACAGTCCAAAATTACTGTATTATTATATGTTATAGTTGTGTTTGTTAATTTTTAATGTTTGCACTTGCGTTGAAAAATGGAAAAATAAAGGGTTGACAAATTAACATGTACCTACGAATGAATTAGTTTTTTGATTTTCAAAGTTTATTGTGTTGAAATTATTTCATCACATAATTATAATTATAAGACCAATATTTCCAGGTCGCGTAAAAATACGACCATTTTTTAATTTCCATTACACGGCAAATAAGTTAAGTAGCTTTGTTTTAAAAAATAATTCACACCGGAAGTCTGTATAATATCATTTTATTTTTAGGCAATCACATTATAATTATTTTGTTGGTGTTATACAGTTATACTCCGTCACCACAAACGTAAAAATCTCATTATTTCGCCTTTTCAAAAAATCCTAAATCTGTCAACGTTTCAGTACACAAAAAATAAAAACATGTAACTCAAGTCTGGTAAAAAATAGAAATCTGATACTATTGAATTCTTTGTCATATTATAAATGTGATTTAATATAATGTATGTTTATTGTATTTTTAACATTAATGTAGCGAGTAGTGAAGAATTGTTCGTCTCTTTTAACGCAGTAAATGCCGCAGACACGCGAGGGCCAAAATAAAATATATTATTACATTATCAAAAAATGAGTGGTACGACCGCATTTCAAAACGAAAGACAAATTTACATCGACGTACTATATTTTTACTTTCTTTACCCAAAACATGGGTCGAGGGATGATGATGATTATTCACGGGAATAATGTGAATCAGATGTGCTATATAATGATATTATGTACATAATATTATTATATTCAATTGAGAGTAAAATAAAATCTTACCTGATGCCCGGTAATAATTGGTAAAACGAGTTAAGAGTTCATAAACCATAAACAAAACGCTAACCAATATAACCATATAATAATATATTTCATTATTTTAAAAACAAAGTGTAAATACTAATATACTACTAAAACTATAATATATATTTGTCAATTATTATAGTGTATAAACAACATATTAAATTGTATTTTAGTCTTTAATAATCGCCAAAAAGTTCCTTAACTTAGTATGCGTATTATACAACGGATAATAAAAAACGTCAACATATTTACCAACGTAGTGTTTATATTTTGGAACTATATACTAGGATCGATATGCTTTAGTTTAAGTATTTTCACATTAATATTTTTCTTTTTATATAAAATTGTTTAGAATGACTATAGTGCATCATTAATTGATAATAAAATTATTATTACGATATTTAAAAAAATATTTTCATTATAAACATTCATAAAAACAATAAATACGCGGCAGTTTTAAATATAATCTAAAAAAAATGTAGTACAATAATTTATATACAATTAATTTTAATTACTTATATTTTTAAAAATATTTTAAACAATATTTATTAAAGAGTTAAAATCACCACAAAAAATGCAGAGATTAAAAAAATATATATGGCTGAAGAATATTATTAATAGTAGATAAGGTATGTGACTATTATAAAAAAAAAAAAAAAAAATGGACTATGAGGAAAGTGGTTATAAGGAGGTAAATGACAGATAAAATAAAGAAGATAGAGAGCTCCGTATAAAAAAATATGTACCTATACAAATTAAACGTAGAATTATCATAAAATTGACTTTGAGTCGAGTATGCAAGAAAAAGATTCGTTGTCAAAATATTTTCTCTGGGGTTCCAGGGTAACAGACTTCAATGAAAGGGGTCAACTGCACTTTTTTTTATACAGACGAAAATGCACATAACATAAATTATTATTACAGATAAAATGTTATAAAACCGTATACTGTATAGTTTTTTAATCGACACGGTCAAAATAACCGCACTGGACTTGTGTCTATATATTTTATCATTTTCTGCAGGGTACGTTTATATTCAGTAAAAAACACTCGGTACCAGAATAACGACATAAATACGGAATTCATAAAAACTCGAACTCGTTCCATTATTTTCGCGTTTCGGTTTTTATTCACTGTAAACAGGAAAATGTGCAATCGATAATCATTTTTGTTCGTTATTTTTTATAACCGCACGACCGCTAATACCGTCGAACATTTTGACAAATTTTACCCGTTGAATTGCTGGTTGATATAAATTTCCGTTCTTGCAGTGTAGAATATATACTTAGGTATATTATGTAAATGTGTCGGTTATATGCAGCATTATGTTATTTATTCATTTAAGTTTAAACAAAATTATTCTTTTATAATATAATTTTTGACAAGGTTTTGCATTATAGTAACGGACTTTTATGCATACTTAATATTATTATTAAACCGCGTTTAGTCGTTATAAAATATTTTTTTGTTTTATGAAGTTTCCATAAACACAAGTATACATTATACGAAATTCTCAAAACGCCGAATTTATAAAAGGCACATAATAATATCAAACGGTTTTTTATTTCAGAATTTAAACATATAATACATTCTAAATTAGCATTTTAGTCAATGTTGGTTCGTAGGAGATGAGTAAAGCTAATCAAACACCGATACCAATTTAAACTGATGTACCAAAAAAATCTGGTCGTATTTTATTTCTATTTCTATAATATCTGTCGTTGTATAAAAACAAACACAATAAACCAAACGTGATTTTAAAATGGTCTTTTAAAATAATCTGTATAATATGTTATATACGATATTTAAAAATAATATTATGCTCTAAAAGAAATTTATAATATATATTATTTTATTCATCTTAATTAGAACACAAATTGTATAGAATAAAATCATTTAATTTTAAATTTTGGAGATGAAACTTATAATTACATATTATACAATCAAATAAAAATATTATCGTCTTAATTCTATAGTTCATTACTAGTGTTTATATGTGTATATTTATAATATTTGTATGATTTATTACTTTTACAAGTAAAAACTAATTCTCTCTTTTAGTCCAATTTAAATAAATTCAACATATTTTGGACATAATATAGTTAAATATACTTTTGAATTAAAATTTATGACCGCTGATGGACAAATTGAATATTTTCCTATACTTAATACAAAATAGTTTCACTGACGTTTGTTGGGAATTTTTTATTTAAAAAAAAATAATGTTTTTGTTCTATTATAGCGAATATTTAACGAATAAAAGAGATTCTGCATAATAGATTATCGCGAAAAATTAATATTCTAGTTATACGAAATATGATTTTATTCAAATAGACGGGTGTTTAAAAATTGAAAATATTACTATTGATGATTTTCAGAAGTAAACATGTAAACTAATAAATAACGTACCCATACCTACCAATTGGATTTTTCATTTTGTTCTCTAGTCATATTGAATTTAAATATATAAAACTGCCTTACGTACACAAATCAACGTTTTTTCGGAATAACGATATGTATATTTTTTTCTCTCCGGTTCGCGAAAAAACGTTATTTTATACGCGTCGTGTATAAATACAGAGTGATCAGAATTTTCAAGTTAAAATATTGATGGAAATCACATACGTTTCCGACGATATCTCCATTATTTCTTTAACATACTCTGTACAATATAGTCTGTATTTGTTCGGGCCACCGATTTGTGTAAACATAGTTAGCAGTCATATTTCAGTGGATTTTATATTTGCTCAGACTACAAAGAACATTTATTGGCATCAGCGTACATATTATTATACACGATTTTATTTTCTAGATATTATTTTACGCCATCATGTCCGACGGTTTCGTTCGATCGAGATATTATATTACAGATTTCATATGCGGAAATTAAATCAAATTAATCATTTCATACGTACGAACATTTATTATTATTAAAAATATTCTTCTGTCCGGGAAAAATAGGAAAATATAAAATATAATACTATTTACATCATTATCAAAGTTGTATGTTCGAAACTTACTTTATACTATCAAAGAAATAATATCTCTCTTTCAATACATTTTATACATTTTGTTAAGAAAATAATAATCAAAGTGTAATAGTATAGTAATATATAAGAGCATTTTTTTATCTTTGATAAAAAACCGTATAGATACTTCTTCTTTACGGAAAAATTAATTACTAATTTATTTATTTACTGAAAGGAAGATGGATATAATGTGTTCATAGGGTTCATTTAATTTTACTTTTTTACTTTGGCGTTTTTACATTACGATTACATGATTATATGTATATAAATTATTATTATTACAATATGTTTCACGATATTAAAAGAAAATTCACCTAATTATTTATTAAATTATCTAACATATAGCTAAGAATTTTTAAAAGTTAAATTCTATTTAGGAGCAGTAGTTTTAAACTGAGACGAATAGTTTCAAAGTGATGAAACGTACTTACTGTAATTACTACCATTTTTGTAACACGATTTTCTGATCATTCTGTATAACTACCTAGTGGTAAAACTCAACATAATTTGCATAAACTTTAGACCTCGCAGAGAGTTTGATGCTCTTTGGAATTACTTCGTCATTGAGGGGAGAAATATTTTAATTAAGGACGGAAGAAAAGAAGAAAAAAAAATGGATAAAGAGATTTAGTCTTCAGATGGACAGCTGCGGGAGATGATAGATGAACGGATTTGCCCGCGACGCATATCTGAACTATCGATTTTAGGTTTAGTTTTGTATTGTGTTGGTGATTAGATATTTGTCAAGTTTTACTTACAATATGGATGGACACAACTCGTATACGATTTAATATATATTTTATTAACGTCTTATTTAAAGGCTTTTCCGGGGGGTGAATATTTTGAAATCAAATGAGAACCTCCACCATTCTTTTTGCTCCGAGATTTAATTACAGTAACACAGAATTCCACTCACCCTGCATAATATATATTATACAGAATGTTCGTTGAGACACGTTAGGTCGAGGAAATTCTATACAGAGTGTGATAGGAACGCGTAATACCAATATCGCCCTGTATACAGACAAATAAAATTAGCGTGCGATAAATTTTTTATAATAAATATTATACAAACATAATAATAATGCATACACCCCAATTTGTGTTCGATTCATAAAAAAATATACTCTCGCCATTGTGAAGAAATATCGTTAGCAACAATAATGATAACAATTGATTATTCAATCGAAACCCTTATCGCTCGTGAAATTATATACGCGACGTAGGTACGGTTTGTCCAATTTTTTTATTTTTTTATAATATATTTTTATTCCAACTGCCGTTTACATTTTTTTTTTATTTCATTCAATCCGATCGTCACATTCGTACGCGTGCGTGCGTACCGTATATTTTAATATTATATTTCATTATTGTAAATTGTAAGCCGGTCGACCCCATTATGTATAATAATATATTTTATATGCACATACCGTGCCATTAATTATGGATTTATCGGCGACGGCCGAGGGGGATGGGCACGCACTGCTATTCGGACAAGGAACACAAAACATTTTCTAAAATGTAAAATCGCAAATTAATTTGGACACTCTGTCCGAAACGGCGTTTGTGTGTTTACGGGATTAACGTATTATGAGCTTATACCCACGTTTATATATTATAATACTAGCATATTATACAGAGTGCGTATCGCGGAGTATTCCACATTTTCCCAGTGTAATGTCAATGTAAAAGTGTCCGATCCACGCGATACACCCTGTATGAACGACACCGACGTCTATTGTGTGCACGTTATATAATTATAGATGCTATTTAATGTATTTATACCACATTGGACAAAGACATTTTTTTTCTCACGATTAGTTTGAAGAATTATTCATCTCCGTTTCGGCAACGCTACACATTTTTGCTATTATGTTCAATTGATAAATATATCGTATTTTTATTCTGTTCGTTATCCATTATATTTTTAGTCGCGCTGTAAGTTTTTAAAAAGTTAAAAACGTAAAAAGCGACTATAATAGTCATCTCGCGGAAAAATAAAATAATTTTTGCTGAAATGAAAAAAAAAGAAATACATTTATGATAATATATGATATATTCTAAATATTTACAGTGTTAAAAATAATTTCAAAATTTATCATTAGCGTAATATGTTTTTTCCTGTTATTTTCGCTTTTCAGTTTTTCCCTCATAATTATTTATTTAGTTTTTATAACTAACTTTTAAATTTCACATCCGTGAACGACAATTTCGATTTAGCATGCCTATTATTATAATAGACTTAAAGGCCTACATTTTGTTTTACAACATGTACTTATTATACCGATTGTCATGTCTGATTGTTTTAAAATACTAAGCAAAACTGACATAATATAATGAGAAAGGAAAAAATAAATGTCCATGCCCATACATGTTTGAAAAGTTTAAATTAATATCAAATTTTATTGTTCTATACACTCAAAACAACAAAGTCCATCAATTATTATTGAATACTTGAATTGTCTTTTCTTTTCTAATTCATTCACAGAAGTATAATATTAAATATTTTATAATTCAACTATTAATATTATTATTATTATTATTATTATTAGATGTTTCTGTATTAAAGTACACTAAGTGTAGTCGCGTGTTATATGCATTTTCAAAGACAGTTTTTATAACACTGACGTCTGACAATGATTATAATTTTATTCAAATATAATAAAAATTATTTATTCATTTTTTTTTACATAGATATTTGGTATTTTTTATACGTAATATAACAAATTACATCATATTCGTTTAGATATAGATGATTCCACACTTATATATTATAATATGAGTACTGTCTTAACCTTAAGTATAGTCCATCTATAATTAGATAATCTAGTCAATTATATTATACTAGTCGCGTTAAAAACTAAAAACAATTGACATTGATTGCGATTTATAACTAGATACATCGTTATTTATTTCAATCAACCACGAGGTGATATAAAAATTAATAACATTTTAAAACCTGGTTTTCCGACCGTTAACATTTGACAACTTTTTAAAAATTATAATTACTATCCCGTATTATATTGTTACTCATTATTATGATAAACTGCATCGAAAGTGCTCACGCTTATATTGGCCACGACCATTTTCATCCATCTCGGGATTCCGATTACCCCACGATCAACGATTTTCGGATTCGTGTGGGAATTTGATTTAATTAAACGTGGTGTGTTAACAGATTACTGTAGTGGTCGAACCATATACGTTATAGTTTACTTTTAGTTTAATTAAAAACTGGCCATTATTTTAAAGTCACTACGATAATTTTTAAAAGAAAATAATAAATTCGTTATTTCATCAAACGTACACCAGTATGATTTTCAGTCCCATCAAAATTTAACAGAGATATTTTCAAATTGAACCATACGATTAATAGGTTTAGATAAACAATTTTGTTTATTAAACGTTTAAAAGGCACCACAACCACAACCATATTGGATTGAGATACGCTTGATGGTTTTACATTTATCGCGTACACAACATTATCGCAATATAATATTATTAAAGTCGTGCGGTGAAATATCATAATAATGTTATATAATATTATGTTCATATGTGAAACGGGATTATATTAATATATTATAATACATATATATGCGTGTGTGTGTGTGTGTGTTTACACATTTCTAAATGTTAAACAGTTTAGATGATAATAATAATATTATAAATTTAAATCGACCCGCCCTCGGTATATTATGTTGACAACACATATTTGTGTTTAATCTCGAATCATCTATAGTTTACGAAATTTGAGACGATGATAAAACTTTTGGCAGAAATAATTCAAAGAGACGCATCAATATAGTATATAAAGTAGAATAATACACATACGTACACATTGCAAAATGTTGAAAACATCGTCATCTCTGTAAGTTTTATCCGTAAAGTTTACAGCGTTTTTATTGCTCACATTTTTATTTTACTTATACACATTATCTTATACATAAAACTTCTATAGAATTTAATAGTTTCAAAGTATTTGGTAATTTACGATTTAACCTAAACATATATTTATAGCTTTACCGAAGAAAATGTCGAAATACAAAATATAATAATATATTGTAAAGTATAGTGACACTATAATATATATTTTACTATTGTTATCGGCGTCCAATATAATATAAACTCGTATTTGTGTACTTCGAATCCGTCGACAGAACTTTTTCAGAACGCATTTACTTTCACATCATATAGTATATTATAATAAGAACAGTTTTTGTTTTCAAATTATTTTTCAACATAAAATCATAAACTGTAATAAGTAAAAATCGATATTTTTCTGTTAAAATCTACGTCATTTTTGGTAATTTTTTTTTCGTTGAAATATATCGGCATTGTATGGTAACTTTTATAAAATATACTAAAATACAAACATAGTAGACCACTATAGATCCCAGGGGTTAATTTAAGCTAATTTACCAACAGTGGTAGAAATTAATTTTAACAAATCAATAGTATACGTTAATGTCACATGAATATATAAATCAGACATCTCTATATAATATAAACATAAACCCCATTCTCGAGATGACCC
Source organism: Eriosoma lanigerum (assembly GCA_013282895.1). Lineage (NCBI taxonomy): Eukaryota > Metazoa > Arthropoda > Insecta > Hemiptera > Aphididae > Eriosoma > Eriosoma lanigerum. Next base: position 6,883,969 of record CM023358.1, on the reverse strand, counting down.
AATGAAAATTGATATTTTAGTTTATGTTAGATTATAAGCTGATAATCGATGAATTTATAAAACATACATTTTATATGCCATTAATTATAATTGTAATATTTTTTTTGTAAAACTGTGTGACAATCACAGACCGTTGTAATTATGTAAAATCGTGTCCTGTATAGAGTTAAACAAACAATAATACTGAAATACTACTAATAATAATTTTACTGTAGATTATATTTTGATACAGAAATAATCTTCCAGGGGAGTAGAAGTCAAACGTGTACCACATCGCACCCCTCTTTAATGCATACCTAAAGAATGGCATACAAAAATATATATTAAGTACATAATATATATAATTAGGTAATGCACATTTCGAATGATTTCATACGAACGTGTTTTATATTACAATAAAATATTTTTATGGCACAGCATTCGAAATCAATTTCGAATCGCTGAATAATTGAACGATTATTATTCACACGAGCTTTCACGATCGGGGGTTTTTTTTTTATATATTATATAAAATTACACATTATTGACACCTCCGTGATTTTCTATGTACAATAAGGGATTTTGTTAGACATTACGTTAATGACAGGTTTTTTGAATAGACGTATTTCGAACACGTTCCATTCGGTACAAGCAAAGTACGATAGTATTCTAATTATATACAATGCACGTCGTGTTAATGTAACGTTTATGTTTCGACGGTGTATTTCACGATTTTACAGAAAAGATATATAAACGTTTTATTTAGTTGAATTCCTAAACGTGCAACCGAAAACAACATACATAATATTATAGTTTATAGTGTTTTGTAAAGCGTATACTAACGCTATACGTTCAAACGACATAATACTGTTCGTTGATTGTAATATTTTAGTTTTGGACATTTTTTCGAGGTAAATTAAACGTGACAATGCGATAAAATAATAATATACCGAGTGATCAAATAACCGTGCTGCGTAAGCGGTTGGAATTTCATAAAAACTGCACGGAAATCCATCGTTTTTCTAACAAGAATATCCGACCGTCCTGTATAATAATATAATATAAAGATCAGTCGGTGGTATTTAATTAAAAAAAAAGAAAAAAAGGCGAAGAATATAAAGAGAGAAACGCAAAAATGTATACAATAAGAATATTAATTGGAATTTGGACGACTTCAATGTCTCACGAACGAGGGTTGTTAGAAAGTTGAAAAGTATAAGATAAAATATAATATTTTTATTTAATATAATATTATATAATAATTTACTTTTCAACAATTCAGTGCCGACATTTACTTATAAAAATATAAGAATGGACGCGTCGAGAGAAAACGTTTCTTTTTATGAAATACAATAAAGTACACTATCAGCTGCGTGTCTTATCCTACTTATAGGATAAATAGTTCCATTCCCAGTTTTACAACTATATGCGTAATTTTTGGCAATACACAATAATAATAATAATACCTACCGCCATACATTATTTTTGTCGTATAACATTTCGGATCATAACTTATAATATATTATTATGCACAAGCAGAATGATGTTTACGATGCTAAGTCCAACAAACGTTGTAATAATAAATTAGTCTGTCCGTTTTCATACGTCTCTGTGTGATTATACCAACGATTAGGTTTCCTACTTTCCGGCCCGACGACGATAACGACGATTATACATCAGTCACCCTTCGTCCCGTCAAACGAGACCGGCGATCGTTATCGGGGATACATAATACGTTGTAATCCCAAAATAAGAACGTCTTAAAATTCAAAACTTTACCTGATAATATACATTTATCAAACGCGTGCTTTTCGAATTTCGATCGGAAACTATTCGAAACATCCGGCAGGTACCCGCTACAAAACACACATAACTCGTGAAGCTGGAATATTATTAGAAGTTTACGAACACAGCTGTTCTTAGACGCTTTCATTATAAAATAATATTATCACGTTCCGATTGTGTTAAATTTTTTAACAACTTTTAACCTTTTATTGAATTCTAAATTCACAATTATTGCATCTGCTACATTTTAAAACAATATAATACATTCCGATTAATATTTATTATAAAGTGCATTAAATAACATTATTTTATTAATCAATATACTCGTATTATACAATATTATACTATATACATATTAATTTTTCAATTAGGATCCTATACCTGTTAGTCAACCGATTATTTTGACACATATAATATCGTTTTATATTTAGAATTTACATGGAATAACTGCAATTTATTGTTTCGCCATAAAATCACGTCATAATACTTTGTGTAAATATAGTACACAATATTAGATATTAAGTTTATAGAAATTATAGTAAATATCGATTAAGTGCATGTAAAATATATATTATTATATTATTATTTCGAAATGTGTAATTGTGGCACGTCAAAACATATTTAGATTATCTTATTCGTCATTTTTCTCGAACTGCCAAAGAAAAATATGCGAATTTAATGAGATTGTAATTATAATAATTAACGATAAGAATTATAAAAAAAAAAAAAAAATGTATTTTTAATTTTCCCATTATAAATAAAATAGTTGTCGTTCGCAATTGGCCATTTACCGATTTATGTTTAAGTACCTATTGTATAATTGTTTTGTAAGTATTATTGTTTCGTCACCATATTGGATTTTATTGAATTATCGTGTTCGAAAGTCGACGATAGTAATGTATGTTCTCGAGTGTACAGAAAACAACAACGTTCGAAACGGATAACAAAGGATAGTCGAAAATGTTCCCTTCGCAATAACGACGTGCGTTGAAGTGTCGCGGTGCGGTTTGTTGACCTCTCGTCGTGAGGCCTGTGAAAAGAGGCGTAATATATTGAGTAGAAAATGGGAATTAAACCCAGCTTACAATAATATAAAATGCACGTCTAGTCGTCCAAAAACCAGGGTAAAAATGGCAGCGGATTGTCCGTAAAAAAAGGGTCGAATACTCGAACACGGAAAAAATTATTAGAAATAATATAAGTGGAATAGGTCGCACTATCGATAAGTGTCATTCGTGCGTTGCAATGATACAGTATTATATTGTGAAAAATATTGTTACCTATTATATTATTCGGTCAAAGACGAGAAAACGATAGAAATCGATGGGCGGATTGCGATGTTACGTGTTAATTTTCTCATGTGAAATCGTGATTTTCGTACATTTTTACCAAAATTTTACACAAGAATAATTAATTATTTTTATACTAAGTTTATGACGAAAATATCAAATAGTAACGTGAAAAGTGGCATTTTATATAATTATTGTTTGGTGTTCTATAAGACAATTTACGATTGTGTGAGCATACAATTAAATATGACGCAACGCAATAAATAATAGGTATATCCGATATTATACATACATTTCTACAATATATTCGTGTGAAATAATCGACATTTGCCACACAGAAGATAAATATTTGAATTGAAAATTTGCAACCCTTGTTATTGCATTTTACGTGGATTTAGATTTAAAACGAGATTAATTATTTCCTAGTATAGTGCATTTTATTTTGGATGATATATGGTCAAAAAGAAAATTGTTATTCCATCTATTAACATGATACGCGCACATTTTGTGCGCTGGGAAGTTACAAGAAGTCGTATACAATCGAGTATATTATTATAGATGTAATTTGACGGTTATCGCGGATGCTGTCAGCTTCAAATTTGGACTTGTTAGTTGTTTATTCAGTAAAACTCGATTCCGACTGATGCTCAAAACAGCTCGCGAGGGTTTAAACAATAACGTTCGAAATTCACTAGACGTTTCTGCTAGGGATTGCTATTATTGTTACATTTATTATAATAAAAAGTCACGTCTTGCAAACGATAGGGAAACGAATAGGGTGAGGTGGGGCATTATATATTGCTTATCTTCAGTTAAACAAGTAGGCATACGTATTGCTTATCCGACAAATAAATCGTATTTACCATCTGATACTCTTACATCTCGGTCGTTATTTTATCACCGAACCAAAAACCACAATCATATTGATAAAAAAAATATGTTGGATTCACAATAATTTTGTTAATATAGAGCCAACAAGACTTTTGTATCAATTTGACAATACTATCGTTACAATTTCTGATAATATTGAATAAATTAATGATCATTGTTGATTTAACAATATTTATTATTATTTATATAATTATAGAAAACATTAATATTATAGCTTTTAATATTGTTAAATCAATCAATATATATCGATATAACCGGCTTATTATAATTTAGTAATTTACTATTGATTTAATAATTTGTTTAACAATAAACTAATACATTATTATGATATATATATAGATTTTTAAAAACAACTCATTGTGTTTCATAATCCACATAGTGATTGGTGATAATATTATAATATAGTTAAATCGAAATTTGATACTGTATTATGAAGGCGTACATTTATAATAAATTCAGAAAAAGTATTAATATTTATTATAAATGATTATCTTAATTATTACCGACTATATTTCTAATTGATTTAATAAATTTTTAAACGGAGGTCGTTGACAAAAGTTGGCACGGAAATAATAACAAAACAAAAGATATCTAAGTACGACGATAAGTAAGATGGATAATTCTAAACGTTAACTATAAATACATTATATTATAATTGTTATTATAGTAATTACGAACGTCTGAATGTATCATTTATAATACGTAAACTGTTTTTCGCAGGTTTATTTTATTACAAACAGGTGTAATTTATGAACTCGACTCGAAAAAGTACAAAATAATAAGTTTCAAATATTAAAACAATGCAACTCGATTATATTAATATTTTCATCGTCCGTATGAAAAATAATGGTTTTAACTCAAATAAAATCGTTAGTTTGTCTTCTGTCCATTTTCTGTCCATTACACATATACGTTTTGGGTTTATTAAATCATAACATGTCTCTTTTCGTTCTAATTTTGGACGATATAGTGAAAGTAATATAAACTCGCCGTAACATATTATCAATATTGTACACCTACGTATTGTAAATTGGAAACACGCACGACGAAATATTTGTCAACTTCTATCATGACATCGAAATATCAAGACTTCATTTTATGACTTTTTCGATTATAATGCTCATTTTTTTTTTTTCATTTCAAATCCATCAAATACCGTGAATGGTATAATCTTTTTAGTCGTTCTTCTATAAACGAACGTTCCAACGAACTCGCACTATTAATATTCGTTTGTACGTACTTTTTGTAGAAATTTACTACAACAATATGAACATAATATTTTAATGCGTTTTTTTTATAATTAATTATAATAATATTTAATGTATTTTACACAGCATAACTATTTATATTAATTTCGAAAACGTTCTTTATTCTCAAATAACTATTTTTACCTAAGTTTTTTTGAGATTTGAATTTTAACAGAATTTTCAATAAATGCAATAAGTATATTAATTATTATGTACTTTTTTCATACATTGTAATTTATTGTCCCTCAACATTTCTCTTAAACGAAATATTATTATTAGATATAAACAATTATTTTAATAACCTATCATTATATTATTTATACGTATTATGTTTATTAATTTAAACATATTATAATAAATTACTCATATCTTGTAAAATAATCATATTCATCGTTTTTATATCATCTCAGGTTACCAAAACAAAACATGCAATTTCTTCGTTTTAATGTTCTTATTAATAAAATAAGTCTAGGTGATACACGTCTGCAAAACTCTACTGATAAAGGTCAGATAAAGTACTGGCAGACTACTTTGAAAATGTAATGATTTGTTATCAATATTTAATTAATTAAACGGAATTCACAATATGATATTATTATGTAATATACCTAGAAAACTATACTATATATAAATCGAATGTAGTGCGTTAAAAATAATATTTTATTAGACAAATGTGTTTATAATTTATAATTATTTAACTATAGTGAAAGTAGCAGTCGGCAGAACTTTTAATCGTGCAGTCCCATATATTTTTCAACTTTTTATTGAGATCCACATAAAAATGAAAAAAAAAATATATAAATGTTTTTATACTTGTGACTAGTTGTTCATATCAGGGAGAGTCAAAACGGATTTCAAAATTTCGGTTTTTGGGTTTAGGATTTGAAAACGTTTTTAATTATTTCCTGGTTTTTGGTTTTAATTTTTATACAGAGTTTATGGATATACAATTCATAAATAGATCATTTAAGAGCCAAGCGTATTTTCGTCAGTGTTAGATGTGTGGATATACCTTTAGTTGTTATTGTCACTTACCAGTTAATAGTTATTTATATTTATAGATTGCACTTCACCCTATAGTGATCAACAAAATTAAAAATACAATTAATATAAAACATCTAATTATAATTTTATTGTGCTCCGTTCGTACCGAATTAATTAAATGTGCATTGAAAATTTGAATCACAAAACTAACAGCTGAATCTATTCTTAATCAATCTTTAATTTTTTAATTTAAAATTGTTTTGGGTTTTAAATTTTTTCGGATTAAAATTTTTCCGGGTTATCCGGTTTTAAAACCGTTTTCACTCTCTGGTTCATATGATACTATTAAATTATTAAACTATATTATTATGATTAAACTGATTTTTATAAAATACTATATTAATCAATCTATAGAATTTATAAATTCATATTTTTATATTTTATGATTATTTCTATTGATCGGATGTTTTTTAAACAAACACAGTGTTAAAAATTTTAAACCAGATAGAGATTTATTTCAACATATTATATTATTATTGTTCCAGGGTATGCACACTTTATTTTTGTATAATAATAATAATAGCTGTGCAGTGACGATAGTGACGAGATAAAGAATATTTTCAGACTGACGATCGAGTGTGCATAAAAGGGTAATATAAAATTGAGCGGAAAAACTTCGATGCGGTTCGGCCGAAAATATAATTCTGAAAAGGGCCGCGGAAATCCCTCAGGGTCGGAACGCACGTTACGCATTTTAATCGTCGTCATCCGTCTAGAGAATGACAAACCCATATCCCTGCCGCGTCCGTCCGGTGCCGACGACAGGACCCAGGTGGGATGATCGTGCCGTATGGTATACAGGGTGATCGGAATGTCACGGAGTTACACGTCGAGACAATACATTACAGAACCTAACCATGAAATCGCGATCATCGTGCTGTATAATATCATGTGGTGTATAGCGTTCGTCAAAAAAATGCCGATTTGAATAAAAAACGATGTTTTATTTTACCCCTTTTTCGGCCGATAACAAAAATAATAATTTAACGTCACGAGCCGCGTGGGGATTCGCGGGCGGACATAAAGAATGATTAAAAATTCGACGCGATTTGTTCCGGCGGCGTCTGCCACGAACGTAATATTTCGTATACTCGTATATATATAAATATAATATTAAATTTTTAAAATATATATACATATATAAACAGAAAAAACAGAGGGTCCGCGTGCGCGAAATCGACTTTGAAGGGGTCGGAACGAGTTTACCCGTCGAATCCGAAAAATATCCACAGGAATAAAACGCACGTTTGGATCGACAACGGTGAATAATAAAATGTATGCGTAAGACGGACTTGGCGAATGGAATAAATCAATTTTACCACAATATAAGTACAGCCGAGGATGTAATATATAGAGTCAACGATAAAAACTAAAATCGTATCGACAATAAATTTGATATTTAACAATGTCTTACACTCTCGATTATATTTGGTAAGTCGAAAAACTTCCGCGTGTGGAGATGAGAATTTGCATATTATATAATTCCTATCATGGGGGTCAATATAGTGATATTATTTGCTCGTTTGCAGAATAGCAAAACATTTTTAATACAATATTGATGTTTTAATAGGACAGTATTATGAGACGAATTTTATAATAATATAAGGAAAGTAAAACGATAATAATAATAATATTATATCGAACTAATCAATCATACGTTTGACTTTGTTGGCAACCGTTATATTATAAGACTTGTCAAAGTTTAAAACCTAATGAAATTCGAACTTTAGCAAAATATAATATAATATAATCATATTTTTATTGTACCTATATTTAGTATTCGTAGTAAAATTATATAAACTTGTTAGGTGCTTTAACAAATACAAATAGTTTTCCCTCGTGACGACTACGATCCCTATTTAGTATTTACCGTGTGATGTATGTGCAAGGGTAAGACGACCGCAAAATTTTCCTCGTATAGTGGTTAAGTGGCGAATAATAAAGGTCCCTAGTGGTCCCTATTTACCCCTTTAAAAATTTAGGAGGTGAAAAACCGCTAGGTAGTGAAATTTTAGCACCAGGCAAATATTTACTAGGGATATTTTACTGAGTCTTGTAAATATGTCGGAGTGAAATATATTATATTTCTCGTATTCGCATACTATTTACATATTATACCAGGTGATGGGAATATTGTATTAGAAAAATAAAGGAGTTAACAATGAAAAAGTATTATAATGTAATTTCCATATTTTTTCGTAATACGTAATTACTCTGAGTAATATTACGTTTAAAAAACTATACTCTAAATAAAATTTGTATAAATTAAAAACTTAGTATTTTAAGTTTGATTATAAGATCTTCAAGCATATATATATATATCATATTTCTATACGAATAACGAGAACACTATTTATAACAGTTTTTGTATTTTTAATTTTATTATTCCGACAAAAACTTAAACAAAAATTTATAAATTACATTATAATATAGTAGAAGTAATACTTAAATAAAAATAATAATTTCATTTCGATCAAATTGATAAGAAAACGAATTTCTAATTAATATTAACTATATATCCGATAGACGGTACCTTAGATCATACACTATAGATAGAGTCCCAGTCCATACCCATCTTAGTCCATGTATTTAATTTGAAGCCAACATGTTAGAGCCTTTGTTATCATTGCGCATGCGCAAAATGATTGATAATAGATTAATATTACGTTTACGTTATTATATTTGTATAATCTAACGTATTTATACAACGCGCGCATAGTTTCAACCAATCAGAATTACACGAATGCTCACAAACAACTAGGGCTCTAAACGTGTTGGCATCAAAAATCGATCAAATGGATTCGTCCATACTGCATATTATAAATTTTGGTGTTTTAGTACGAGTACAATGTTTTATAATATTTTATAATAATCGTTAAGGAAATACTGTTAAAATATAATATATATTATCTACGCCAAAACGCATTATAGGGATTGAGTTTCATTTTAAATGTTTTCCCTATAGTTGTTTTTTCTCAAAACTTGCATTTAACTTGTCTTATAAGTCATAAAACATAAATAAACATTTTTGAGTCATTTTTTTTATATTAACTCGTTTTATTATTTAATATTTGTATTGATTAAATTGTATATTTCAATACGTATTAACTGGAGAACAACAAATGACTAAATTAATATTAGGAAATTATATTATTTTATAATTATATTGTATAAATAATTTTATGTTAAATTAAAACGAAATATAAAATGTCAATAATATACATATAGATAATATAAGTTTAGTTAACAAGAGTTTTTTTAAATATTATTTTTTAAATAATTGTTTTCAACTTTGCGTTAAAAAAATACAATTATAATCAATATATTGATAATAATTTCCATAGTGAATTGATGAAATGTTTAAAAACTAAGATATAAGTAATGTTATTTATATTTTTTTGTTTTATTACAACTAATTGTTTAAAATAAATTGCACTTTTTATTTTGAATTATTAATTAATTTTAATAATTGTTATTGATACATTTAAAAACATGTTTCTAATACAAAAAAGCATACAATACGTATATGTATAATTTTGTTTTCTAAATATAATATATAAAAATGGTTTAAGATAACATATATATTATATGAACCAGAAACGTCATTCTAATTTCAGACATAAAATGGGATCAAATGTCTTCAAAACATTGTTATTATTTTTATTGAACATCCAATTAAATTGTTTTATTTAATTAAAATAAACTGTATAATATCAAGAATCTAATATAAACTTAGGCTAAATAAAAAAAAATTCGGTTTGATTTCATCAATTACTATGAAAATAATATAAATTATTAGATATATATATATATATATATATATACTTTATTTACAGGATGTACAATAATTAAAATATTAGTTCTTATTAAAATATCAAGTATAATAATATGTAGGTAGATGATGATTTCAATCATAATTATTATCCTATGTTAATTCATAATTAATTATGTTATATGAAAATATTGCTAAATAATTTAATAATATATTAAAAGAAATTAACCTATCGTAGGTATATTTCTACCGCAGTTAGATACTGTTGGCAGGAATGACTTAGAAATCATTTAACGCATTTTTTTTTATCGTATAGAAAAGTATTGTTTTTATCTTAAAACTAATATTAAATTATATTTTATATTTTTGTTTCGTGTTTAGTTAATATAATTGTGCACGTGTCTAAATTAAATATCAAACGATTATATTATATTGCAGCGATTTATTATATTATTATGCTTATACTTCCCAAAGTTATACTACGAAACGTAAATACTACACACTAAACATATAATGTGTGGGTGGGGACAAGTAGGGATCATTGCCCCCTAATAATATAATCGTTGCCCACTCAAAAAATCTCGATGATCGCTGTCTACACGTTATCGATATTGGTTGTGATATTATGGTTCGATTATATAAGATAATGTTTTGTGTCTATTTTTAGATGCGTTGTCAAATTTTATATGAAATAATTAAATTAAAAATAGTTATAATATTGTTTTTTTTTCAATGCCCACGTAAATATTTGGTCTGCTGTCCTGATTTTTTTTTTTTTAGATACTTCAGAACATCCGGAGCAGGTTTTCGTCTTAAAATCTGACGGATTTCAACTATACCATTTTGTTTGCGAATCGATATAATCATTTCCAATCCTGAGAAACATAAGCCAGGAGACAATATACACGATCGTCACGTATTGCTTTTTTCTCTTATATTATGTTTCTCTCCTCGAGCACCGTCACAATACCTAACAACGTGACAAAGGTATAATTTTATAAATTTACAACGACGAAAATTACGGAAAATATATAATGGTTTTTTTTCCGTCAGTCCAAGTGTCGAAACAAGTCTACAAAACATGTCATATTATTATTATACTACCTCCGTCGGAGAATTATACATTTGTTTTTTACTTTTTCCGATCGGTTCACCTATTTTTGTTTTTGACATCGCGATTTTTTTTGTTTTGTTTTAACTCCGTCACGTGAAGGAAAACAATGTATTATAGTTAATAATAAAAATAATAATAATATTATGTATAAAGGGTGTGCAGAGCATTTCGTGCTGGGAATTTTCAATGTTTTTTCATTTAGATATTATTGAAACACTATGAACTGTATCAGTGTATCACTCTGTATACTGAATTTCGACAAATATTTAGAAACGTAGTAGCTGAAAATGAAATGTAATGTTTCGTTTTGGGGAGGAAAAATAATTTAAAAAATAATATGTGTGCTACGGTTTCCTTTTATGTAGTTGAAAAGATACTGCAAATTTCTCAATTACAAATAGACACGCCGGAACGATGTGTGATAATTAAAAATGATAATACCCTAACTTTCCGTTTTTTAAATGTTTTGTTTACGAATTAGGATTGTTTGATCTATTTTCGTGGTCGCCGTTTGCCACACTCGTAGTTAATTATTCAAAATATGTTTAATACCGTTGGCAAAAGAAAACAAGACAAACTGCTCAAACGAAAACACGATAACGTTACATTTTTAATTAAATACAGTTCAAGCAAATAATAGCTAGATAGGATACACGCGTTTTAACGAATGTGTAAACAAACTGAAGTAGGAATTATAAAATAACACTTAGTAATTAGACTTTGCATAATAAATTCATATTTGAAAAAATAAAGTGGGGAAGTCGATTCCGGGCGTTCCTCCTTCGTCCTGTCGGTCCTCAAGCAAATTAATGGTTTGTTATAATTAAGTTTTGAATACAATGATATTATCATGCATTTGAAAATACGATTTTGAGTGAAAATCTGTCAGATTTACAACATATATAATTATACTGATAAGTGATAATCCACTCTTAAATTTTATCACGTATGTAGACTGCCTATTAGAGAATACCAAATAAAAATATTCAAGTCCATACATTCAAAATTGCATTAGTTATCCTTATCATAAAATATTTAAAAACAAATTCTACCAACATTTTGGTAGTTTTTTTATTTCAAGGAAAAACTATTGAGAAATTCGAAAAATGAGTTAAATAAAGTACCAAGTAGATGCAATTTGCAACCGTAAGCATATCCTACTTATAAGAAACGTATCATTATTTCTTCCCGAAAAAATGTTTTCAAGCATAAAAAATTTAAAAAACAACTTTGTAAAACCAAGACATTTTTCGATTAGCTCAGAATCTAAAAAATATTTATACAATAATTTCAAATGGGATGGTGACTTTTAGTTGGCAATACAAATATTTATAAGCAAAAAATATAGGTATTTAAGTTTTATAGAATAATGTTTATTTAAAATACATAGATTCGAATATTATATGAGATCGAAAACGTCATACTTTACGCCAATGATATTCAAACTTTTACATCCCACAAGTTCTATTGTGCCTACAAAAATATATTTTGACGGCTTCCAAATTATTGTTGACAAAAAAATTACAATGTTTAATGTTTAAAGTAAACCAAGTATCAATAAAATAATAATTTTCTGAATCAGTCGATCATTCAATGAAATGAATTTGTATTTTAATGATTTTCGTTTTCATTATCGTTTCATAATACTACATTAATTATCAATATTATATTAATTTTGTTTCTCTATTATTTTGCGACACAGTTGCTTCGAACAACTTTCAACGTGACGCCCCTGGCGGTGTCAGCTTGAATACCTCACGTACCGTTACAAAGTTAAAAAATAAACTTTTGTATTTTGCGTACGATAATAACTTTATTGTTAAAAATAAATCATTTCGTTGAACGTTATTTTTGTTTTTCGTATCGAGTGCGTTATTATTATTATACTTGTGATTTCGATCGTCACAATAATATCTAATCTAAGCAGAGATTTAATAGTTTCGAAACTAACATAACGAACGAAACTCTTTACGGCCGACATAATCCAATACAATATTTACGTAGATGTAACCATACAGTAATTTATTATATAACGTTTAAAACGTTTAATTACTGTAATAAATCGTCAAGCCGAGTAGTCGGATTTTTCCTGCGATAATATTATGGAGAATATCAAGCTCGTCGCGTATTGTGTACAATGTGAAAATACATTTTATTAAGCTTTTTTTAATTGCACAACTCGAAACCGATCTCATTCGAAAGTACACGTTAAGCGATATTAATTATTTATACCGCGCTGGTTGTTTTTATCGACGGGAGTAACGTCGTTTTTATTTTTTTTAAAATATAGTTTTTTTTTTCCTTTAATTTTTATAATGAAAATGAAACCGTTTAACGGAACTAAATACGCGACAAAAGCAATTAATAATAATATTTGATCAAAAAAAAAAAAAAAACCAAAATTATTATACGCAATAATAAAAATTATGATTAGTACGATGAAAATCTAACGAAGAATACGTACTACGTCCACGTACGTTATGTTGCCTACGTTGTGACCCCGTACAACCCCGGTTTTGGATAGATTTCATGGATAATAATAATATGCTGTACCCATTCGAACGTCGACTTTCCTCGTAATAATATTATGTTATGCCCGTAAACGTTTTTTTTTTTTTTTTATGATAATATTAAAACTTTTTTATAAAACATCGCTAAAAAACAAGCTTTGCCCCGAGCAACTAGTCTCGCTGAGCCTCTCTCTTGAATTCATATTGTTATAACATTACATATACTAACTTTGCGCGCATTATTTTATAACCAAATTACTGTACGTAAATACTACATATCGTACAAGATTTATGAGTGTCCGCGTTGTTGATATTTGTTATTTTTTTGAAAGATTGTCCGCGATAAACGACAACGTTTCGGTCTAAACCACCAAGCCATTAATATTAAAATTATGTACCGATATATTCAAACGAGTATTATACCCGAAAAAAAAAATATGGAAATAAATAAATAATGAAAGACGCGCCCGGGAGAAAAGGGTGTAATTTATTATTGTGTACGAGTGTGTACAGCGCTACAATCTTTGTCGGCGATCTTTGTCGTGTTATCCAATTCGTCGAAGCCGATTTCCAAAAGCCTCGTCTCGCTACTACCCACATAATATAAACGTACCATATAAGAGGGAAAAAAAATTAACTTTCCCGGAAACCATAGTAATGATACCAACATATGAGTATAGTGTTATATCCAAACAATAATAATTGGGCAGCTGTTGTTTTTGAGGTTAGGTACTTAAAAACTACGAATGGGAATTATCATCGATAAAAACGTCGTTGCATCACGATGTTCAGACAAATTTTGACAACTTTATACTTATTAGTTTATAACATAAAATAATCTTTTTCCGAAATACTTAAAGAAACTTCACTCAAAAATTATACGTCAATGGTATTTCACTAAACCCGTCGTTTCAATAGTCTCGAGAGCATTATTATTTTTTTTTCTCGATCATTTACTCGCGACCAATCGCTATTTATTTTCTTAAATATATATATTATTATTTTGTTCAGAACGTTAACATGCTAGTATTTATAAATCATAATGATTCTAGACGATAATATCGTTAGATATATATAATAAAAAAACGTATTATAGTTTTATTTTTTTAATTGGTATATCAACACAAATGATGTTTGAAAACGACTATTGATAGTTTTTAAGACACGAAATTGTATATTAATTAATAATATTATTATAACGCTTTTTGTCGAATCGTTAGGTAATATTTGTAATAAAAAAAAATCACAAAATATTATAAAAATATCTTGCTTTAATGCTCTATATAATATATTATAGATATTTTTTTTACAAATACGGGGTAAATCATTTATCCTTATTAGCTAATAACGCGTTAATTAATAGGACGAATCGTTTTCTTTTTATAAACTGGATATTTCGTATCGATTCGGAGAACGGTTGTTTTTTTTCCTCTTCTTTTTTCTTTTTCGGACACAAACGACACAATATTCTAAATTACTATAAACAGTCGTGACTTTAATTTTCCTAGAACCGGCTTCGGGATAAAAAGTTGTTTTTTAATCACTACTTATGTGCAGCCATTATCATAAACAAACTCTATTTCGGGAGCGCTAAGTACATTTACCATTGCTCGTTTCGGCCTATTCGTCCCCTTTTTTAGTATCAACGTAAACGTGCAAAACATACAAATCGATTTTGTTTTCTATCTTAGGTCATCATACGTATACATATATAACATATATATATATATATAAATACGTTTATTGTAACTCAAAAAGACCGACGCAATGAATCCAATACCCTAATGGGTTTTCTTTTAATTTTTGTGTCAACGAGTAAGAAAAAACACGATTGCTTTTTATGTCCGATAAAAACAATTATAAACAACAATAAAATATAATTATATTATAAAACGAATAATATCGCTGCTTTTTTTAGTATGTAAGTATTATCTAAGAAAATAACAACTATACACTCAGAATATATTATATATTCTCATTTTAATCGTTCACTCGTGAACACGAATGTTATATACTTTAAAGAGAGGTTTCGGTTTTGAATAGCATTTTTCGTTAGGGGAGAAAAGTGGTTTTATAAATCCTTATAATAATAATATGACTCACTGTCGATTCCGTAAATATAAAAATAATTATAGTCAGGTATTTGTTTATATTTTAAATGTTTTTTTAATGTAAAAACGATTTAGCTGTATTTATTGGGATAAAATATTATGATAATCTGTTATATAAACAATTATCGAAATATTATATTTAGATAAAACGGTATTCGTAAATTAAACATGTATAATTAAAATTATATTTGAAATTTATTTTATTTTGAAAATATTTATACGTTTTAATTTTGTTATTGAGAATTCGTAAACTTATGAACGTGTAGTGAAACCATAAAATTGTATGCAAATAATTTTCGATAATTGGTGAAATATCAGCGTGGAGACCTCCAGGAAATGTCTGCATATACATTTAAAATCATAATTTTATTCATGATTTCTAGTTTAGTAATCTCTTTCTTGGGAAAAAAAATTTAAATGCAGTATAATGTCAATTTGTTTTGTTTAATGTATTATTATGTAACCGACCAGTTAGAATAGAAACAAAATAAACTGAAAACGATCGATCATAATATTAACAACATATAACGCACGATTGTAATATTATTATTATTATTATTATTATTATGCTATTTTTTAAATTTTTCGTAATATTATTCGCGTTTTGTCATTTTTATCGAGCATTATAATAATAAATAATACGTATAATAGCCACGACGACGATGTCTGATTTGATTTTATATTAAAAGGGTAAATTTAAATCATGAAATTAAAAAATTATCGAACACAATATTGAAAAATGAATTCTCAAGATAATTATACAATTATTAATAGACACGATCGGAGCTAGTACGTAATAATCGGTTAGATTGAACGTGCGTTTAAACGAGAAGCACCGACGATATGGCGACAGCGTTTTTCTTTTCTTTTCTGATAGACCGTTCGGGTTCGGCGTGCGTGTTTCGAAAAGGAAATACGACTTAAAATATCTCACGAGTGGGCGTGCACGTGGAAATTAAAACGTTTGTATATTATTTCATTATTATTATTATTATTTCACGTCCGTATAAAATGAGTCTCCGCATAACACGCGGTATAGTGGAGACGAATAAATAAACGGAAAAAAGGTCTACAGACACGTGATAACCGTCGTAAATATATTATTGTTTATATAGATACACATTTTGTCGGTAAAAACCGTTTGTAAATGCATGGTCCGTCGGCGAGACGTCCTCCGAAACGCTTTTTATTTATTTATCACTCCGGCAATGACTATAACTTAATAGCACCATTACAACATGCAGTATATATACCCGTTACTGGGTTCGCGGTACTTACATCGTGGCGGATGACGAAGGGACGATAATATATTATTATTGTTTTCCATTTAGGTATTGTGAATTTATACCATGTGTTGAATTCTTTCTCCCCAAAATTATATTTTCGTTTTCTCTCATTCCGCGGTCGTAATTTACAATCACTTATATATTATTATAGGTTAAGTTTGTGTCCTTCAGATACACCGAGTGTGTTATTCTAATGCCCGGCGAGAGATGCTATGTTATTATTAGGTCCCACGACAATATAATATTTCTAAATTAAATAAAAATAAAATATATTATAAATACTTCCATAATTGTTCCGAAAAAATCTAGAAATGATTTTATAAAAAGTATAGATACTGAATGTTGAATAATGATTAACGATTTTATAAAGGATTTTTTATTCTTAAATAAATAAAATACCAACTAAATGCATTTGCTACCGAAAGCATACCCCATTCGTGGTAATCAGACCATTATTTCTATCAAAAAAAGTAAAAAACAAATTAAAAAAAAAAAAAACATCAATGTAAAATCAATACATTCCTCGCTTCGCTCAGAATCTAAAGAATTATAAGTAATTATTTTTTTTGTGTGTGTGTGTGTTATGGGAGAGAATGAGAAGTGAGTTATTTATAAATCATATACATCAATTCTTATTAAATATACGAAAAATGACTTAAAAATACAAATAAAGTCGAAAAATACAAAATCAATTCCTTTGATGTATAAAATTAATTTAGTGTTTAAAAAGCAATGTTTTAGAACATTCAAAAAAACAAAATTTTGCATTTAAATTCGCGCCCCAGTTATGAGAAAGTACAAAATATTCTTATATACCTATTCATAAAATATAAAAAAAAAAATTGAAATATTAATTGAAACGGTATCCTAAACTCTGGTTCCCTTTGAATACCAACAAATCTTTCACCTTTTAGTAAAGATTTCCATGGAGGGACGCATACACGAAAAAGTTTAGAAAAATGGTACCTTGCTACAATACTGCAATTTATTCAAATATCCACTCAAAAATAATCATTAATCCATGCTTAAAAATAACAAAATATGCAATAAAAGTTTTATAAAATCAAATTCTAAAAAAAATTGAAGAATTGGCGCATTCGACATTGTAACGACAGTATAAACAACGATAGGTATTGACTGTCATATAGATTGTAGACAGTGTTGTTAAAAATACTTTTCAAATGTATTCAGAATATATTGTTAAATATTTGTGTAAATTGTATTTGAAATACATTTTTCAAAAGTATTTAAATATAAATACAAATACTTTTAAAAAGTATTTAAAATACTTAACAAATACTTCTTAAAATTTAAAGCCAATAATTGGCTGGCCGACTGTTTACCATATAGAATATAGATAAGATATTCCATTAATAAAATCTATTTTAATTTTTATCGCATCGCATGCCCGTTAATAAAATCTCGATCAACTATAGGCCGTGGTGTTATAAAATAATATTACAGAAACAATATCTAAAAAATATATAAATGTATTTAGTATTTGGAATGAACATACTAACAAAAAGTATTTCTTTAAGTATTTAAAATACCGAAAAAGTATTTAAATACTTAACAAGACTGGTTATAGGCAGATACTAAAAAACAGCGCACGATGCAGATCAATATTAATAATTAATAATTATCACGAAAACCATTATAACCATATTTACCCAAAATCCAAAAGATTAACAGATTATTTTCTTATCAGAATAAATTGTGCAGAAATATATATAAGGAATAAATTATAATAAAGTAGAACGAATTAATTTCGCCTTTGGAATATATAGTAGCATTGTAGTTGCTATAAGTTATAAAGTTATTTTTTAAATTATTAATTATTAAAAATAATAGAAATGTTGT
This sequence comes from Eriosoma lanigerum, assembly GCA_013282895.1. Classification (NCBI taxonomy): domain Eukaryota; kingdom Metazoa; phylum Arthropoda; class Insecta; order Hemiptera; family Aphididae; genus Eriosoma; species Eriosoma lanigerum. Next base: position 6,865,081 of record CM023358.1, on the reverse strand, counting down.
GAAATAGTAATAAAAACTCTTTTTCTGTAAATCAATGCATGCTTTTCAAAAGCTCTATATAAACAAAAAAAAAAAAAATTGCAATTTTTTGTAATATTAAATTAAATACAACCTCAAACATATTTCTATTTACCTGTCAATTTTTTTACATAATAATGTACAAATTCAATAAGTTCCGAGTCGTATGGCGATAAACAATAAATTAAATATTATATACGTAATTATTATGAAATTAAAACGTACGATAGAGTCGAACATATTGCATCTCACATGAAATATGTTTTATATATTCTATACGAATTTCAATGTAGGAAACAAGTATAACAGCCGATAAATTGTTGTCTGGGTATTATATATTCTTACAGTGAGGTTTTCCAGTCGACCGGGCCTTATAACCACAAGATTACTGGTTTAAAAAAAAAAAAAAACCCAAACAAAACTAATGAGCAGCATATTTTATTTATTCTTTTAAGGTAGACATTTTTTTTTCTTCTGAACTATTTCCCTATCTCTCTGTCACTCCGTATTTTCTAACCACATTATATAATATTATAATGAAGCTGGTTAAGGCATCCAACGTACGGAACAAAGATTTCGCCTAGCACACGATTTACAAAGACGTCTATCATCGTTTCGTTCGGGCATATCAATCATTAGATAATATATAATTTTGCTTGTATTTTACACGTAACATGTTTGGGCCTTGAGATTTGGAAGAAAAATTAATAGATAAAGGTCCACGATATAAATCATAGGTAGATACAATTATCGTATTTTATTATAAACATTTGTTCAAACAGACCATTGAAGAATTGTAATAATTCGAAATATAAACATGCAGTTGCAGTGTAATACCTACGTAAGTAAAATGATAACGAAAAATATTATGAAATATTAATTATTATCACGGTGCTTTAAAAATATTGTTTACAATCGTAATCCGCAATGAAGAATATTAATACATATTTAATTCTAGAACACGATTTTAAATAATTTCTTAGTGAATCGATGGATATTAAAGTTTATCTAAAAATGACCGTGATATTAAATTTATTTTCAAATTTACTTGTAAAATTACAAATTAAAACATAAAAATTATTATAATTTTTTGATATTAATTTGTTTATCTGAAAATATAATATAAATTTTTAAACTTGTAATCTTTGTTACTTTGTATTAAATAAATAGTAACTAAATAATTATTTTATCATCCGGGCGCTAATTTTGTGTTTCTTGTTTTAAACTAGAAACTGTTGAAAACAAAATTCGATAAAAGATTTAAGTTTCTAATTAGGTGTAATTTATTTATATTAATTATATTACTTACTCTGTACATACTTAATGGTGAAAAACATTAAAGTTTTAAAATTTATTGATACTTATACAGGGTGATTATATTGACGTTTTTATTATGATCTCTTCATAATTATATTTATAACCTATTATGAAATAAATTATTAACACTGCAGTAAATTTTGTTATATCTTCTATATAAATTATTATTCATTTTTATATAAAATAAAAAAATTAAAAAAAAAAAACGAAATTAACGTTTATAATAATTTACGAATGATAATTAACACGATTGGCATATAATAATAATAATATGTAGTCTTTTCGGAATAATCACCAATATAAATAAATTGCGCTTAAAATCCCAAATGATAATATCGTTTTTATTACCAACTTAAGAAAATGCCATTACGGTTAAAACAACATAATCATGTTTTATGCGTACGTTAGGTTTAAAGTCTAACCTTTAAGGAAAGCGGTTCAAAATATATATGAGACCCTCTTTATGGCCGTAATATTATATAATATTGTATTATTCTGAAGTATTGCAAAATGTTAATATATCGTTTCTAGAAATCGTTTCAGAATATTTAAGTATTATTATTATTATATATTTCAATACCGATATAACGCGAAATCGACAAATAAATCATCGATGGATATTGTAATAATAATAAATACGTGTGTGCGATATGAAAATATAGCATTATTATTCAAAGAAAACAATCATTATTGCTGTATCCAAATATTATAATTTTAACTCGTTTTGTTTTGTCAAGATGCGTATGTGAAATGATATTATAATATTTCTATACGTGAATATAGATATAGTATAGTCATAGGCACACACATAGGGGGTGCTTGGGGATGCTTAGCACCCCCAAGCTCTAAATAAGCACTCTCAATATTGGTAGTTATTAGGAGCTATTTAAGGCTTTGCCCTCTAAATTATTTACTCGTCACTTAAAACTCTTTAAAAAAAAAATAATTATGGTTTAAATTTGTACCTTATAATACTTCTTTGAGTAGGTACTTAGGTTCTAGGTATGTAGAAAAAAAATTTTAGTTGTAATATTTAATATATAGAATTATAATTTTAGCAGCTCCTAAATTCACACCCAAGTGCGCCTATGAATATAGTATAGGTATCTAATTGTATCATAAATTTAAAATAAAAATCTTGGTAATAATAATACAAAATCCAAATAAACACCATAATATATTATACTATTATTTTATGTATACAGTAATCAGTATTTGTAGAACGCGGTCGCTCATGTTTTTAGCATGAATGTGTAAATGTTGTTTGTTTGAGTAATTTTTATATATATATAAACTAATTTTTAAATACAAACATTTTCTAGTATCGGTCGTATATTATAGTTTATTTTGATTAATATTTTGATGTGATATTATGATATCTAAATAAAAAAACAAACGATTTATGGTACCCTACAAGTACAAGTAAGCAATTATTGGTAATATATTTTAATACTTTAATAGTAATTGCGACTGTAAAATATCTCTATTTTTTTAAGGACAACGAATAGTTTTTATTGGAACTATAAAAAATAAAAAACTTAAAAAACTAGGTATAATAACAATACGTAACGAAATAGTGGCGTGTATTTTAATCTACCTCGGTTTTTCGGGTTTTCTCATTGAAATATAATATATATTATTTAATATTTTACATATTCGCTTATTACTTGCTTTATTCATTTACAGAAGTCTATTTCTTACGATCGTATCGAGTCTGAAATTCTGAATAGACGAAAAGTGTAGTTTGTTTATTTAAAAACACGCACTAACAAATATTTTACAATTTATTAAACGAGTTCGTAAATGTAGAAAATAAAGAAATTGAGTATAACATTATAGACTTATTGTGTAGTTCTATACAGTGGGCGAGATTTTGATTAAAAATGAAATCGAATTCAAAATGCATTATATAATGCGTTAACAACGGTGTATACACGATTATTACACAATGCTCAAGATTTTTTTTTATGCGTTTCCTTGATCACGCTGTATAATATTATAGTGCCGCCGAGGGGAATATTATCTAAAAAGTTAATTGGCCGGCGTCTACTCGCGAGGCGTCGAATACTGCTAAATTTTACGAGATCGTCTGGCACGTGTTTCGGCTCGTCGTATCACTTTTCGCAACCCGGATAGTTATTCGTAAATTAAACCGACAAACGGTGGCTGCTGTTTTGTATTATTATTCATTCCTAATACGTAGTCATTCCGACCAAATGGGCGGTTTTATTTTGCTTTTTGCACTTACAAAATTGTGCGAAATTACACGTTTTTAGGTCGTTATTGTGACATTAATTTATTACGATGAAACTATCCACACATTTTTACCCTCCGTGTCATTATAAAAGTTTAATACATTTTAAAATTAGATGAAAGTATGATCTATTATCTTAAGAAGTTTCCATTTTATAAATATGATAATAATATTATATTTTACAAATAATAATATTGTAATGGGTGAAAATATAAATTCACAAATAAATAATTCATGGAAAGAATTATGTTATTTTGGTACTAATATTATACAGTGATAGTGAATAATCATCGACATATATTTTAATACGGAAATAACCTAAAATAACTATTGTATCGATTAGATAAACAAAATATGTATCATTATTTAAATTTTGTGTTGAAATAAAAAAAAATACATGTTTGTTTATGCGAGCACGTTTTTTATCGTGTTATACACGCGCAAATCGCGTTGAAAAAATATGGGAATGTCACTTGTATATTTATATATAATATCTATATTGCAGTGAGTGTTGGTTCGAGCTTATAAAAAATTTCATTGGATTTTTGTAAAAATAAAAAAGTTGTTAAAAAAATACAAACTATATATATTATATTATTATGTAACCATTGATTACAAATAAATAATATTTATAATATTATTATTAGTAATAGTTTCCAATATTATTAATTTATACTACGTGAATTGAGAAACGAAAGTGCATGAAATAATTCCAAAACACAATTACCAATCGTTCATATCGAGCAGGCGCGTAAAATTAAAAAAGTAGGTATATTGTTATAATATGTGTTACATATTTGTATTTTTCGAACGCAATTCATTTAAATACGTAATCTGACGAACGGTAGTTTTTAGTTAAGTAATCATAAATAAACAATTTTATAACCATTAGTTTTTGTGATTTTAGCCGTTTATAATTATCTGTCGACGGTTGTGAAGTGGCTTCACACGATTATATTTTTTAGTTGTTTTAAATATATATGCTATATATTATACGGTCATACGGAGGACATGTGGTGTCGCTAAAATTCTCAGGTGGTCACCCATCCAGGAACTACGTAGCAATCTCGGTACTGTTTTTATTTGTGTACTTAAAGTTTTCGTTTAAAATACATTATAATATATAGGTCACACAACATCGTATTTCCACATCACAACGTGATTAAAACTTTTAATCACATTAAAAACATTTAATTTAAAAGTGTTCACAATGACTGCTATAATTATTATAATATAGCACACAGTCTTGTAAAAATAATGTAATAGAAAAAGTATTTTAATACTAATATTCAAATTGGAATAAATAGGTACCTACTACCTATACGTATTTTAATTACTTTACAAATACTGTTTAAAATAGTTTGTGAATATAAGTATTTGTTATCAATTTAAAAAAAAAAAACATACATATAATGTGAAAATAATACAACGTATTTAATAGTATTTTTAATTAAAGATTTAAACCATTTTAATTATGTTATTAAAATTATGTTTAAAATATGCTTATATAATATGAAATATTACATAATTTTTATATACAAAACAGATTACGTATAATATGAACTAATTATATTAACAAAATATTAACAATTAGTTAATTTACAAATAGTAAATTGAAATCTTCTCATAAGTTTTAAATGTTTAATAGTTTTTAACACATTGTTTTGTTTTTATTATTAAAATTACGTTATACGTTTGTTAAACTATTTTTAATGATTTTAAATTTTACATAAATACAAATACATGCATTTTTAATTCATAAAAAAATTGCTTAAATCATTTTTTAAAAATATTAATAAAATTTGATAAATATACTTTAAAATGTATTTAAATACTATTATTAAAATACTTGTATGTTCGAATATTTAAGATTGTTAACACATTGGTATAGAACGTTGATTTTATTTTTAAGACAACTGATTATAAAAAGTATAGAATAAAAAACTATTTTAATAGTATACACGATACAATATGAACAAATAAACAAAATAGGAAAAATTGTTTGGAGACGTGTGATTTTTTGTAAAACAAATTTTGATTCTGTAAAAATTAAAAATATTTAAATATATAGTTTTAAAAATGTAATTGGTTATGTTGACACCATTTAACCAAAAAATAAATAAATAATAATAATAATCGTTGTTAGATTCGGAATACGATTTTACATAAGTGATCCTAACGATTGATTTTAATAATCTTGATTATAATAAACATTAACCATGTCGTATAATTTAATGGTTGATACCGTTAATGTGTAATACATTTCATAATGATCCATTGTCGTGCGATAATAATTGGACAATACTATTAATATATATAGACGTTCGACGAGAGGAAATTTTGGTATATTTTTGAAACTTGTTTTTAATTTTAGCCCAGCTGTAAATCAATAAAATGTAATGTTATTTTGTGTTCGTACCGACGACGCTGCGGGATTTATCTCGTGTCGATCATGTTTTCGTAATCGCTGTCGAATGGGGTTTTTAATTTAATTAATTTTATTTTAACGTCGTATTAAAAACACAATACGTAAAACAACATTTTTCTCATTTTAACCGCTCGAAAATATCGTTTATTTATTATCTTTTCACCGTCAGTTATTCGTCGCCCAGAGTCTAGTGTTTACGTAATGACGTATCGTCATCCGTCAACGTTTTCATAAATATTATAATAATCAATTATAAACAACCAAAAAAAAAATTTTATGAACAGCGAATTTTTACGATACAGTTACCTAATGATGTGAATCTTTCTATGGAAAAAAAAATACCGTATATCATATACCGTGGTATAAAGCATAATATTGCAGAAAGGGTTGAAAAGTTTTTTTAGAAAATAATTTAATTGTATTATTATAATACATAGTAGTATATGAAATATATTCCTATCTAATAAGGTATATTCAATTATACTGACATTGTTACATGACATGTTTGTGCCCGCAAAAAAATGTAAATTCGCATAATATATATTCACTCGAACGTGAACTCTCGTGCAGTTTTCTTCGGTGAAGGAAAAATTATTATTTAAATGTTAGTTGTATTCGAGTACTCGACTACAAGTTTTTCTACATTTGAAATTCTAATGGAAACTATTGAATTTTTTCTACGAGTACATATTATACATACAGACGGTTGAATAATATTATTACCGGAACACAAAATTAACAGTTGAAATGGCATGCTACGAAAATGGCGCTTACACTTTTTTCGATCGCTCCGTTTTGATTTGACGTCAAGAATGTTCAAAAAAAGTGAGTCATACAAAATAACATATTGTTATAAAAAAAACTAAAAAAAACCTTATTCTTGTTTAAAATATATATAATTCATTAACCTTATTATTTTAACTGATTTAACAACAAAAATGCAAAATGAGTTAAAATTCTTTGGAGTTTGAAAACCAAATGAAAAGAAACTTTGAATGATACATTTTAAACGTTTAAACGAATTTAAAGGTGCATTAAAGGGAGCAAAAGGGGCAGTTTATATAGGCGTAAAAAATAGCATACTCATTAAAGACGGAAAATGTTTGATTACAAAATTAATTATGTAATATAACTATTTTTCAAAATATTTCTACAGCTCAAATTTATTAGAATAAATATAATATGTTCTTCTCATAAATCATAATAAAAACGTAAAATCTAAAAATCCAATTGATACCCATTAATATTCTTTCACAGATAAAAATTTTGTAAATATTGTTGATTCGATCGTTGACGACAGTATTGAATTGTATGTTGACGGGGATCAAGAAATTATAAATGGGTTGGGGAAGTGTAATCTAAGGTATGAATTATAACAACATTTTTTATATTAATATTTTAGATCGAAAATATAATTAATGTTCAAGGTGGGGAGGCTATAACATCTTAGCCCCTACTTTGGATGCGAGCCTGGCTGTATGAACGTATTGTATATTTGTCGAATTTTGGAACTTGGCAACGATTGTTACTTTATATAGTTTTATACGAATTTCACGGAAATCGTAATATTTAATTAAACAAAAATAAACCGACGACGGAAGACGAGGCGACGGGAAATGGTTATTTTGGTTTCCCCGTCATTTTGCGTGTGGTCCCAACAGGAAATCGTTTTGTATATACGTGTAAAATAATAACAATGCGAGTCAGCGACACATAATATATAATAACGCACGCATGTAGGCTGTATAAAACGTCGGTCGGGCTCGCAGAGTCGATTGCCGAAGAGACGGCGGCTATATATTTCCCGGGGGCAGATGTAAGACGAATATTTTGGTTTTTATTTCTGTTGTTTACACAGCAGCGGTATAACATTATTATGCAGTATGTGTGACGGTAGGGGAAACGAGCAGGGGTAGAAATAATAATACACAGCCGACCACTCGAAAACGCGTTCGGTCGCAGTAATGTTAAAAAACAACAGACGTCCGACCGCGGCGCAGTCGTTTATAAATTTTTGTTTATTTTCCCTTCGTAAAATCTCACCGAAAACGCATATACAATAATATTTCGTATTTACATTATGATATTATTATAATAATAACGCGGACGTACAGGACGGTCTGATTGTTAAGTAATAGCAAAGAAATCGTAGCGGAGAAACGTCCAATTTTATGTTAAATCATTGCTTAATTATGATATTAGTGTAATTAGTAGTTGTGATGATAACATAATAGACAGGGTGATTACAATGTTTTCTTTGTTTTCTATGCGTCTAGTATTTATCATATTTTAATATATCTTTGACTTTTGAACTATTGAATATTCTAGCTATTTTATAACCTGAAAAATCGATTTCATGGCGAAATACTATTTAGTTTCCAAAAACGATATTGTGTAATTGTTGTCTGTTGTAGTGTTTTTATATGATGACAGAAGTTTAGAGAACTGTGATACTGATTATAATAATAACGCTTTCGAACATTCATTTCACATTCAAAGGGATTCCGTGATCGAAACTATATAGACAATGATTTTCGTTAAAAGTTTCCTTTTGTGTTTTTTGCACCCCATAAATCTGGAGAAATTATAATATTTTACCAACCTAACGATTGTCTTTCAAAAATATAATATAAAGCTATATTATATATATACGAATCGTTTTTACGTCGACGTTTTCGACGGAGAGGACTTAGGGGACTTTGAGTCGTAATTAAACGGGTCGGAAAAATGGTTTCGCACACGATTATTATTATTATTATTATATCATCATCGCATCGGTTATTTTTTTAGTCATTATATTTTTTTACGCACATTATTGTATAGCTGTTGCCAATAGTAACCCTATTCATAGCTTTTACGGTTCTTTGGCAGTTCCGTACATTATATAATAATATATACCGCAAACGTGGTATAGATTATACAATAATATTATATATACCTATAGCAGAGACCGTATAAAAATATATATATAAATACGTATTCTTTTGTCTGTCCGACGAAAAGTTTGAAAGGTGAGAAACGTGAGTTCTTTTGTACCGCCAAGTGTTTTGTGTATACGTCGTTCGTATAGGTATATATTATATATGAAAAAGAAGAGAAAAATGTATGAATAATAAAAGGGCACGTCATATACGTTTATACTTAATTCGTCCGACGACGACGGTTACATATTTTAATAGTTGAGCTGAGGTTAGTTTCGTTTCAATTCTTTTTTTTTTTTAACGTTGTTTCCTTATCTCTCGTTTCGATATTTAAAAATATATTATACTGCACCAACCCCGTCGAATAATAAAATAATAAGTACTCAAAGAATATAATAAAAAAATCATAATAATAATTTATGGAATGTCTGGTTTTGTTGTACGTGCAAGAACTTTTGAATATCCTCCGAACTATTTGCTTTTGTTTCGTCAGCTCGAATGATTCCAAAAACAATATAATATATTATTGTATATACTGTTATTATATTAATAATAGTCGTACCTCATGCGCGCAACCCTTTCGCGAGCCGTATATTTAATCAATGACTAACGTAGATGGGGTACTTCGCGTTTTATCCATTAATATATAATATATTATGGGGTCTACACGAAAATGACATTAAAAAAAAAATAAATATACAAAAATAAAACCTCATCGTAATGTCCAATGCGTGACGTATACGAATATCCATACGATTCAATCACGACTACTATACATATAATTTCGATTGAACGTTCTGATTTAAAATATACCGATTGATATAAGATAATATTGAAAATTTTATAAATACCTTTACAGATACTTGTAAAATATTCATAAAACTGTTGTCGTTCTGTAATTCTGTATAAAATAGACATAATATTATTATTATTTAACGTTATATATGTATTAATGTATTATATTATCGTCCAAAAGGACGAAAAGCCTATAAATTCGATTACGAATATCTTATACCTTTTATTATAACTATTATATAATATTATTATTAATCGACATCGAACAAAAGAATAAACATAAATATTGTATACAGGTCGATCGTGTTACATAAACGATAGGAATTACCATCATTATTGCTGTAGATCTATATTTTAATCACTCTGTATATTACATGGAAACATGTTGCAAATAGTCGCATAAAATTTAAAAAATATATATTATTAATTTACCTTATGCTTCTTTCGGAATTAATTCAAATTTTAATCACACGTTTTCTTCGTACAAATATAATATAATGTTATACTTTTTTTTTTCTTTCTGTTTTACGTAAACCCATAATAACATTAATTATTTTAAAGCGTATACATCAGTCGGCCAAGTAAGTTATAATATTCCGGTTGAAATTAAATAATATCGTGACAACGAATTCGACGATCAGTTTTTTTTAAATAATAATTCACGTTTTTATATTATATGCTTAGACCAATTTTTAAACCGATTCAACGCAATGATAGTGCATGTTTAAATACCCTCCCTATAAAAAACACCTTTTGTTCTTTAGACCCAAAACGAGATTGAACACGAACCAACAATAATACGAACACGTACATTATTGAGCACTTATATTTTTTTAATCACTGTAATCATCGTGTTATTTGATCCGATGGTTTTTTTTCATGATCCAAATTTTTCAACAAACACCGCCTCCGTTCGATTATTTGTCTGTGTCTATACTTATATTTTAATATTAATCGATATATAATATAATATTATTTTAAAACGGCCACCGGAATAAATTTCTAATTGCATTTTTCACTATAGGTAGGTGTACATTATAATATTTTATTGTGTTTATTACATTAATATCTGCTGATTGAAATCACTTACTGCTCGAATCTATCATCGTCATTGGATTTAAAAACAGTTTGGTAAATAGTTTCATAAATCGAATCTATCTAAACACGTCACGCATAAACTAACTTTGTGTGTACCTAAATACATTATTCAACAATAAAACGTCGTAAACGATAAAACGAAGTATAAGTAATATATCATTGCCCGACTATACGTTTTATGTAATTTTTCACCGAGCTGAGTACATAATATGCCGATCAGTTTAATTTCGATTAGCAATTTATCATCATTATATTGTTTATTAACAATAAAATATGCCAGACTGTAAGTTTTTTTTTTAGTTTTTACTATACTAACACAAAACCATTGTACTATAGAGTTCTTAATATAAATTAACAACGATATGTATACCTAGATCTAGTAGCTACTAGCTATGATCTAATATTGGTTCAAAAAGTTTGATATTTTGTTTTTAATTTAAAGTTTAACTTTTAAGTAACTCGTGACGTGTGATACAATACTTTACTAAATTATACGTGACGTGAATGCTCAAGTATAAGCGTTATATTTATTTTGTTTATCGTCAAAACTAATTTGTTTCGTACATAATGTGACGTGTTTTACAAAAAAAACAAATTAACCGGTACCTAATTGAAACATTGTAAATGTTTGTGAAATAACAATGAGCGTTAGATTTTTTTTTTTTTTGTACATAAAAAAAATAAAACAGTAAAAATCAATAAAAAAATTAAGAAAAGTAAATTGTTTTCTCTCTCCAAATATTATTGCACGTCGTTGATGTTTTTTTAATTAGTTGCGCGCACGCTTCTGATAATATAACATTATTTTCTTCATCAAAAGTTAATTTCTTAACAACAAACCATAATATTCTGTATAAACTGAATATTTTAATGTGTTTACTATATTTATATACATAAAAGACAAAATTAATTTGTATGAATATACGAGATATTATTTAAACGTAAACAATATTCAGATATACTTGCACATTTACACTATACTCGGGCTTGTTTTGTATATTATTTTTAAACAGTAAAAACACATTGTAAAACGAAATTATTCAATGAAACACTATATAGACAACGGTATAGGTAGTATAGGCTAAAAATTTAATAGTTGAGAAAATAAAATCGATCGAGTAACACTTACTAGTTGTTGTCGTGATAACAATAACATAAACGAAACACGGACAAATAATATCACCCGTAGTTTTTATAACGTCGATAATATAATATTTATGAATGATGATGTGGTATAAATATAATATATCTCTATATTATACAGAGTCATCATAGTGTCGTGTTAAAAAAATAGTGACAATTTTATATACGATTTTAATGGTATTGTAATTAATAATATTTGAAAATATTAAATAACATAAAATATAATTCTACCTAGAGATACTTGGGAATTAATTGGGATCGTTAGAAAACGTACGACATATCTTAGATGCAAGAAATAACTTAAATCAGATATCGTAGTAGACCTGCAGGTTATAATTTAGATTTTAAATTGTATTACAGTCATACAGATTATATTATTTACTTCGGTTATCTCCTATTATAATATATTATATTTTATTAGTTCTGTGCGATTTTTTAGAAACCAAATGTGTTTACGGTATGTTGCGATAATTAATTTTAATTTGAACGAATTTTAGATTATAATTTATGATATTGGCTCAATAAATGTATATACTTAGAAATTAAAAAAAAAAAATTGAAAACATAAAAAAATTAAAAAACGGAAAATAAGTATATGCTCAACTTCATACTGACTGATCATGTATTATTATAATATGTGCGATTTTGTTTACAGGATGATCAAGTAATATAAATTCAGCTGGAGATAATATTTTTATCAATATATAATATAAAGTAATCGACACCTATTTATATTACACAAATATTTTTAATCACCCTGTATAAGTCGTTGTCGATGACTGTTTTAAAAAGACGCACAATAAAGTAATCAAAAAATGGATCACTCTACTCGGATGCTGTATATAGTATACTATCGTTGGCCAGATGTTACTCATTTCGATATTATATTGACCGGATAATAATATAATATAGATTTCTGAGGTATTTCTTTGTGCGTACAGTTTTTCCTATTAAGAATAAGTGAAATAATCCATAAAAGTTTTTCAGCTTACGGAGGATGAATGTTCGAGAAAAAATATGAAATTCAAATTGAATAGACCAATTTTTGTATTAATATTATTACAGCCCCGAAACTAAAATAGATTCACTTCAATTTCCTCTGGTTTATAAGTATTTCATATTATAACGTATGTGTATTTATTTTTATCTTAAGAGGACGCCATACTTGCATGTTTGTTTTTGTCTATCCGATAGGAATCATATAGTAATACTTGATTTGCGCGGGACAAGTTTACTCGATCTGTATGGTAGAAATACCAAATTTTAACAATTATTAGAGAGGAACATTATCTATGTTATATAGCGTATTTTTATTTTTTTCATAACATATTAAGTACAAAATGTGAAATTATTTTTGTGGAAATATTCGTTTTATATTATAATTTTTTAATTTGTACATCTTAACTAATCGAGTCCTGTTAATAAAAAAATTTAAACACTACGACACAAATATTGATAAAATTTGGTAGTTCTACCATAAATATAGATTGAATAAAGTTGTCCCGCGCAAAGCAAGTATTACCATTGTGTTATGGTATGTTTACCACCGGGTTTCCTTCGGATAGACAAATACAACACGTCATGCAGGTGTGGCGTCCTATTAACTTTGGAACATTACCTACGAACATTTATTATCATAAAATATACATTTGGGATAATGCAATTTCAAACTATTTGTTTCATGGTGTGAATCAATAATTCCGTTGTATTGTACTTATCAGTGGTTATTCTCATATAATGACTTTGAACGACTCAAAAAGTCTAGTAATTGTATAAAAATTAGCGGTAAACAATATCTATTTTCTGCAGTATTTGAAATTAATATAATGTCATCAGGTCTGTAGAGAGGGATTTCGGGCCCTGGGACAAAATTTTTCTGAGATAAATGTATAATGTATACGATTAATGTTAAAATAAATATAGGTTCATTTAATATTTTATTAATTATTATGTATATTGAAATCATACTGAATATTTATACAAAATCGTTTTGTTTTACAATTAATTTGTCTCGCTCTTGAATTTTTTGCTGCAAAATATGAAATTATCATGGATAAGTAATAATATAAATTATTAAATATAAGTTAATATTTTATTATAATATTATTATTTATAATTATTTTTCTTTACTTATACAATTTAATTTTCTTTCGTATTCAATGCAGACAAATAAAATGCTATAATGTAGGCACCGGCAAAAAACTTCCCTCCAGCCCCCCTCCGGCTGCGGCTCTGAATGTTATATTATATTATGTAATGAGAGTATTAATCACTGTTAACATATTCGTGTATATATACCTACGTAAAATATAATATTTTAATATTTTAAATAATAACTGAGAACATTAAGGATCGTTTGGTTTTTTACGATATCATTATATTATTATTATTACGATGAACTTCTTATGGAAAACGACCGAGATATGAGATGAGCTGTCCAATTAAAAATAAAAATTACTTGTCGGATTGATGGCCTTCGATCGCCCACTAAATACTCTCATGCTCACCCGCGTAAGCGGATTATCACGTCCGAACGAAAAAGGTTCACTCGAATTTCAACGTTATCTGTCCGTCCCGGGACGGGTTGCCACCATATAGGCGAACAAACAGAGATCGTGACCGGGGAAATGTAATAGAACAATATTTATATATATATATAGAAAAATACTACCTACGGAAAAGGGGAGAAATATCGTATAATTACGAGGGTGGTAGGTATATGTTTTATAGGTGTGTGTATTGAACTTTAAACAAGCCAATTGTGTCGGGTGCACGAAGTCCCAGAGATGTCTGCAGCAAAGTTAATTGGCCGGGAATTGAGACTTGTAAAAGAAAAACGTTCGTGTTCTATATATAGGTACCTAATGAAATCGAACGTGTTCGCATAATAATATATGCTGTATAGTGCATTCTATATAACATGCTGTATATTGTAAGTGATTCCCAAACTCGTGTGCGACAAACATCAAACATGGATGATAATAAAAATATAATATGGTATGCGTGACGTCCATATAAGCGAGTGAGATACACTGCAGTGGTCCAAATTATATATAATATTGAGATGATCATCGATTTAACCACTGTGGTTATCGTGTAACCTTTTGAACTATAACAATATGAAATATTATTTATTCGCCTCATTTTCTTATCGCATTAAACCGAAAAGGGATTTCCTAAAAGATATCATGCTATCTCTATTCCTCTATTTATCTACTATTTTATAACATCAATATATATATATATCATAACGCATTAAATATAAGGGTTTACTAATTTAACTTCGACGCTAATTTATGTCACTTTAGAAACGATTGAATCATACTATATATGGTATGTTGGTAATGCGGATATCCGATTTGTCGAGAGAAGAGGCTATATATGCGTTTATAATATGTTTAGAACGAAAATCGCAAGATAACTAGTCGTATTTCCGATGTGTGCGCTCTCGTTTTCCGGGATTTACAGACGATTCCGGTAGAAAATTGAAAATTGAGTATTCAGAGGACGTCGATTGTGTCGATAATGGAATATACTCTTATATTATATAGTATAGGTAAATAGTAATATATATCATAGTAGACATTAATATAAATCGTTTTATGTAATATTAAAAACTATCGAAATCGATGCTTTATTTATTATAATCGAAAAACATACTTATCGTTTTATGTATTTTATTCAAACGTTTGATCGTCATAAATTTTGCCATTATTTTTTAAACGAAATTTTCAACAAAAAAAAGTAAGATAATATTATGAATTTTTAATATTGTTATAACGTCTCGGTTGGTATTTAGGTGTTTTACTTAAGCTCAATCTAAACATCATAATTTAAGTTCTGGTTAGATAGACGTGACTGAATTACTATAAAACGCGATGGTATAACTTCATCTGATAGATTCTGTGAATTAATAATATAATAAGGAATGAAATGTAATTTTAAGAAAAATTGTTTTTCTTATTACAATTGTTTTTTGATATACATAACGCCATCTCTCGGGCTATGTGTCTACAATCGTTTCTTATATAATATATGAATCACTACTATTAGTCATTACGATGTATTAAGTTTTCATTACCACGATTTCAGAAATTAAACTAAATAATTGTTTTTTTGTGAAATTTCAATACTTTAATTGGCTTTTCACGTCGTCAAACACGTCACCACTGCAGGTTATACCGGTATTAAACTTTAGATATTGAATTTTTTTTATTTTCACCGAAATAAAGACCAATCGCGGATTCGCGTGATCGTCAAAATAATTAATTAAACCTCGATCGTATAATATTATACGATAACCGCGGTAGTCCTCTGTCATCGTCGTCGCCGCCCTTTTTATCTTTTTTTTTTTTTTTTACGGTCGTCGATATTATTATTTAATTATTATTATCATTGTTGTCGTTGTGTCGTAGACGGTCGACGGCTGTCGGAGAACGACGCGAGTGGTGTGCGAGACAAATTGGCTCCGACGACGACGCGACGGAGGGACCGTCCGTCTGTGTTGATGCAGTTTTCTTTCTTTCTATTAACTTTTTTTTTTTTATCATTTTCTATTCGGTATAATATCATGCCGCCGCCGTGTCGAATCGCTCTGGCGTTAAACATCGTCAGATTGTCGCGGGAAACTGACAGTGTCCCCCTATCAGTATTATGTATAAATATTATCTCGCGCGCGTTGTGATAATAAGTGTGCACGCTCTCGTCCATATAACAATATTATACGGTGTGCGTGGCACGCTCGCCGGGATATCGTCGAACGAGTGTGTCGAAATATCTCATCCCGCGTCGTGCGTTCGGTACATAAAATACAACAGTCGACTTGCGCGTTCGAAACGTTCGAAAATATAACAGGTCGTACTTATAACGTTGAAAATTTGATAACAGAAAAGAAAAAAAAAAAAATCGTAATTTCCCCGTACGAAAGGATCGATTTAGGTATGCGCCGTACGAATATTTAACATTATATATATATACCTCACTGGAGGTCTTATTTTACTATACCGATTTTAATATCATCACGAGCTAAAAATCGAAACGTACTCTCGGAGCATGTGAAATATCATAACATTTTTGTACCTATATATGAGATTTATAAGCGTTTATAAGCGATATATTTGTATTCCTATCGATCGTTATAATAATACGATTAAAACCAATCACCAACGTTACGATGATCTATATAATGAAAATGAACATATTATATTATTGTTAACTGCGTATTAGCCATATCAAGTAGGCTTAATATTTTGAGAAAGACTGAAAATAAATTCGTAAGGATAATTCGAATACGTGCTACGTTAATAGGTAATTGATAAAATTAAATAAAAAAAAACATGGGAATTTAAGATATTTTAAGTGGGAGACAATATCTCCGAGAACAAATGGTTTTAAATTAAAATGAACTCGAAAAGAAATTTTCGCATTGTTCACGCATTGTATGTCTTATAGAAATATAATTCTATGATTGACAATTGAATAATAATATTATTATAACTCTTCCCCGATCGAGTAATTTAAAAATTAAGTAATATAAAACGCTTAGCTCATCATTTTCCAGTAAACGATAATTATGTGTCAACATCATATGTGTCTTGGTGATCATTTATTCTAATTGCAAATAATGTTTAATGCACATTTTTTTTTTATATGTTTTATATTTTAAATATATGAACGGTAGTCTTAAAAACTGTACTTATTACTCGCTACCATCATATAATAATTATAATATTATTAAATTATATTTTATGAAGAAATGCAATCTGTTTGTATTTGAAAACATTTATTATTTTTATTTTATACATTAATTATAAAATTAAGTAAAATTTCCTTGAAGACAATGAAATAATATTCAGTACTTTTTTGGGTATAACAATTATATTTTTGTGTACAGCTGTATTAGTATGGAGAACCTATTTAATCGTTTTTTTAAAAAAAAATTGGACCACCATATAAACTACCTATAATAAGATTTAATTTTGTTTTAAAATTTATTTGACTCGCGGAGTTCCTTCAATAAATTTTCATTTGTTTAAGTGTTGAAAATCTTCTCAAGGGGGTTGTAGCTGAAACAAGCAGTCTACATACAATTTTCAATTGCTTATTTATGTTTGAAAACGTTAATGGATCACAAAATGAAAGATCTTCAAGACTACTTTTATGAACAATCTGTAGCTTAGTCTGTTTTTTTCCACAATATTAATAATTTTGCTGTGGAATTATTAGAATCTATTAAGGGCGTATATAAATCGAATAATTTCTAGAATGATTCTAATTTTTCTTTTGATAAAAAATAAACATTCAAAACTTGAAAATTAAATATTTATTAGTATACATTAGAGCATAATTATTATTATTGATTATTATTAATTATACATATCAAAAAAATAATATTTACCTTCAAAAATGTGCTTATGATCCAGAAACTTTAACTCTAGTTGTAAAATAAAATAATGAATACATGGTTAGGTTAGGGTAGGTATTATATTCTCTAGTATATTTTGCTATCTTTCTTATCTTTTATGAATTTTAATTTAAATATTAATTATTAAGTAAATATATTTATAAGTATTTATGTTAACAATGGTAATAATATCATAGGCATCATATATAGAATAAAGATTAATGAGTTTAAAGAAAAATTAATCACATGAACAGCATATTAATATTTTAATATGAGTATAAAAACACTCAATAGAGTTAAAATTAAATAAACCAAATTGGTAATCATTATAAATAATCCAATAATATTTACAGGTACATTGACAATATAATTAGTGTAATCAAATATCTTTTCTTATAAGTTTAAAACTTTTTTTATGATCCATAATCGAAAGATCCCTTATTATGTATTCTGTATAATGCAAAATAAAGTCGATAATGTTAAGCTATACCTATTATTTTTCTATGGGTTTATTTTAAACACCATTCACATTTTAACTTAGTATTTTAACAAATTTAGGCATCCGTGATACACGATATTTATTTTTTGAGTCGTTAAAGATATAATATCCACATGTGTTTCGCACAACCTAACACCGGCTGCGGTATCTACGTATACAGTACAATAATAATTGTACATCTTATATCCCAATACTCTTTTATCGATGAAATTTGATACGATTACGACGAGTACGTTTACATTAAGGGTTTAAAATATAATAATATACGTGAATATTATTATTTCTCCCTTTCCCACTGGATCAAAATGAATAGTATTATGTTTTTATAATAATTTATCAATCTCGCGCATCAAATATTGAAAGGTTATGTTTTAACTTTCAATTGTTATTTAATTTATTATACTCTTATTATTATTATTTCTTAATTTCAAATAAAATTTATATATCTAACATCAGTAATATCAGGATTAAATTTATAATGCTTCTTTACTTTATACATCTTGATTATTAATCCATTAATAATTAAAACATAATGTAATATTTGGAAATTTTGTATTTATTTATATAATATTTTGATAATTAATAAAATAATTAATATTTGTTTTTAAATCTAGATTTAACTTATGCCAAACAAAATCACATATATTTTCGATTATCCGATTTCTATTGTGATATGCATTTATTAATTTCTATACTATATTTTTTTTAGAAATTGAATTTCTGTTTAAAATTTTAATTACCGAGAAATATTCAAAATAATTTTTTCATATTTTGAGTTAAACAATTAAATTTCTTTTTGTTTACAAAAAAACGTTGAAAAGAGATCAATAGTCTTTACAAAATCGCAATCGTATCATTTAAATTATACGTAATTATTTTGTCTAGGTTATTGGTCTAATACAGAGGTTCTCAACTTTTTTTGGTTCGTGTCACCCTTATCCACGAGAATCCAATACTGCGTCTCCCTAACATTAAAATAATAATATAAAATATAAGCACTTCAAAAAAATACAGTACGCAGAAAAGTAATAACTACTACATATTTTATTTTTGCTTTAGTGTTAAATAAACATTAGAATTTTAAATTGACAAAAAATAATAATTAAGGTTATTGAAAATGTATAATAATTGTATAAAATCTAATAATTAATGAGAAATTTGACCCTGGTGGTTTTTACATAGTTGTGGAATTCGAGAGTTGATGGTTGAAAGAGCGTGTCTCATATCGTCTTCTAGTGTTGTTTTTGTGAGTTAAATTAATGTGTCATTAATATGACTAAAATTCGGGAAATATCGAATACCCTTAAACAAACTATATTTTTTCATTTAGATAAAAGCAAATATTTTTTTATCTTTATCTAAATAATTGCATTTGGTTCATCTTTTATATTTATTCAGATATAGGTATATCATTATTTTATTTTATTGTATCTTGGTTTAAACATTTTTTCAATTATCTATTCTCAACTTTATTATTAAGTATATAAAATCATACTATCATATGTTGATAAGATTACCATGGTCCATGACCTGTTAACAGGCGTTTTGAAAAATGTATAAATCGTAAAAAACATTTTGCATTAGAGAGAGAAAGAATAAAAACCCACAAACCATTCGAATGTGATATATAATATTAAAGGGGAAAAGTACGCATTTAACTGTAAAAAAAAGTGAACATAATATTTGCGAAATTGAATTATTTTATTGCGTTGCTGTTGTGTCTTGTACGTGTCGAGAGTTGAGTCGATAAAATATTATGACGTTTTGTCCAAAATTTTCAGGAACATTTGTTTTATAAGATTATTTTGTAGCCATTATATACAATTGTCGAAACGGAACGTCGATTTATCGATATTTTTTGCTGACCACTGATATTTTTCGGCCTGATATCAACTAAAACCTAATTGGCATATTTATTGGTATTTCAATGGCGTTACAAAGTTTTTGTGCTGATGTAAATACGAATGGGCAATATTATTGAATATACAGGACTGCAAATATTTTTGGCTTGTCACAGTTGAGTCCAATTATATATTTTATTAAAATAGAATTTGTAAATTGCTTCGTTTCTGTATTTTTGCGCTTCAAACAACATTTCAACGAAGAAAATACCTACTTGAAAAGTTTTTTCATATTCTTTATTGCTATCTAATCGTAATAAATGTCAATAAATCTCGAATTGAATACATAATATACCCATTATACCGAAACGTATTATCCAGTTGAACCGAACGAACATACGTATGCTCATAAAGTGTTCGTTAAGGTATAATATAGATGATTTGTATAACCACGGTCGTGATATTGCGTTTTAAAAATAACGCGCGATAGATTTTAACCGCGACACGATAGTCTGTCAATTTTTTTTTCTATTTTCATAGCCTTTTTCGTATTTTTATTTCATTGGATTTCTTATCGTTATTCATTCTATCGTTTTATTATTTATGTATACATATAATACACACCTAGTGATGGTGTTCGTCCGTGTGAATACTCAACGGATTGTGACGGAGCTTCTATTTTCGGCCAAGCGCAGCCGAGATGTCGAGTGCAGAACCGTGTCCGACTCGCGTGGCCCGAGGGAACAGTTTGAGTATACGCAAAATCGCCAAAACAGAAAAATCCGTATATTCGCGCATTACAAGGTACATATACCTTGGTATAGGTTTAAGTTTCCTGTCTTTGATGCGGTATGATAAAATCGAAGTTTTGAAAATAATAATAATAATGTTGTTGAAACCGTCGTCGTCGTGTTTAATCGACACGGTATAACGTGATAATACAGTATTGCGAATAACATGACCCGATTGTCTTCTGTATAAGAAAACTATTTTGATTGAAAATCAAAATCCAGTCAATTCAGTGAGTATATACGAGTACATGGTCTATACGACATCACGAGATCCTCTCTTCTCCCCCATTGTATATTTTAAATTGAAGTTTTTATATTTTTATAATTTTTTTAATAATTCATTATTCGTATATAGTCTTTTGCAGCAAGCCTGCGTTAGTGCGATATTATTTTTACGACTCCCTCCTCTCACGATCATCAAGTATTCAAGTACAACTGTATTTGGCGGTTAATCATACAATACGTAATATTATATTATATCTGCACGTCATCTTTTATGACGGTAATAACCACAATAATGGTTACTTCCGCAGAGTATATTTTATATTGGTTTAGTGTTATAGTCTTTGTCTTCTCCGCCGGTCTCATAATTTTATTATAGTCTATGCGATCGCGTGTGATATACATAATGTAACATATACTTTATTAAAGAAAAATATTAAAATATTAGAGAATCGACATGTTTTAAAAAATTGAATGCTTTTATAATGTAAAATTGCAAATTCCTTTAAACATTTAAAAATAATTCAAATTATATTTTAATTCAAAATTATAAAATGTTGTCAAATATAAAACTTAATCTACCACGTTAATTCGAAATTAATGTGATCGAAGTAGGAATTTCAATAAATTTTAGTATTTTCAGATTTTTCGTTACTAATTATCACAAATTTATAATGTCACTACATATAATTTCGACATAGTTCGCGAATAAAAATACAATTTCGATTGTAAACAGAATATTTATATTTTTTTTACAACAAAAGGTATCTAAATTTCATTGGAAATGCGAAATTTTTATTGTTTTTTTAATAGTTTTGTAATAGTTTTATCTATTTTTGACTTTGAAAGTATCGTTTAAACGTTGTATAAATGAAAAAAATCGTAATAATTATAATAATATAATGTGTTGAATAATTTGTCTCCGCGTGTGTACAAAAGCAGTCAGCAGAAACTGATTGCGTGCTGGAACAAAAGAAAGATTTTAATATACCTATTATTTTCCCCCTTTACACAAAGTATTATTTTTAATTGTCACCCGACGTGTACACGAAGACGACCGTAATAATTTTATTATTATACCTAATACATCCGACCATATTGTTGTCTCGTCGTCGTCTGGTCGCGTGAGAATTATTATTTTGTCGTCGATGAGTATATACTGATCGGACCGTGTACTTATTTGTTATACAGGGTGTTTATGAAACGTATAATAATTGCCATACCATTGGATCTAGTCATTTTTTTAAATTTAAGAAGAAAAATACCAATTTTTTAGATTTGGATAGAATTGATGGTAAAACGTTTAGAGTTTTATTTTCAATGAATTTTTAACATTTAAATATACTTTTTTAATAATTAATAAATGGAGGCAAATACAATGTAGCTTCGGATACTAACCATTTTATATAATTTACTTAACATAAATATATTTTTTTAATAACAGATTAATAATAATAATTGTACTCTGAGACAACAAATAAAATTAACAAAAAACCAACAAATTTAAAATAAAAGTTTAACATATAATTAATAACAATAATTTGTTTTTTTTTATAATAATTATTGCCTATATCCAAAATTCTGTCATTTGTTAGATCGTTAATGTAGATATACCTATTAAATTTTAATATGTATTTTTTATAAATATTGTACACATAATGGTTTATACGAATATTTCGCGTTTTTGATATTTGGAGATAACTATAAATTCTGATCGAAATCTAGTTTAAACTACAAATTGTTCAAAATGATTTAAATACTATTTGTCAATATGTTTCTCCGAATCGAGAAAAAATGATTAATATATTGTACGCAAATAAGCGTGATCCGCATTGAACCGATACATTTACATTCTATATAGTATAATATTATTCGGTATGTCATTTTATGCATTTAATTAAATTTCGTCCCGGAAAAACAACGTTCGCTGCTGTCCGTGTGACCTGCTGCATCTATATAGTACAGAACTCGAATCATATTAAAATAATGTATAATGACATTAGCTATTGACTTAGGTATTAATTTATTATATTGTTCTAAAATGACAGGTAATTTAGAGGTATATAACTACTTTAATATTTTATAATACGATTAGGACGATGGCACTACAAAAATAGGTACTATAAATACTTCCAAATTATACGCGATCATATTATTGTAGTTAGTTTATTCCAGTGAATGTTTGACTAATCGACTTTACAGAGCGTTATTATACAACGCGGTTACATTTTATGTTTCCAAAAAAATCTACGATGAATATTGTTTATATCGAAAGAACTCTGATATAATAATATAATATTTTATTGGTCTGCAAAACAATTATTATAATTACAACTTGTGTAATGTTATTAATATTCTTTTTTTAATTGTTTGGTATTCATATCAATGTCGGAGTTATTAAATAATAAATAAAATCATTAAATTGATTCGTAAGCAAAATGTGTATAAAAACATTAAAAAGTTACAATGAACAAAAAAACTGTTCATTTTCGAATCTCGAGAGGGAGATTGAGGAGAGATATTATGAAAATGGTTGATACGGCAAAATATTACTCTTAAGGGTATTTAGAAAGAAACGAGAAAGTTTTAAAATTACATTTGGGGCGATAATCAATAATATTATTTATATTTAACCAACTTATTTTCGTGCTTATCGCTTTACCAGAAAATTTGTTTAGGAAAGAACTAAAGATATTCGGGAATGTTATAATTTTACAAATTATATAGACTTTGTACGACGCAAAAAATAATGTTATGATAATATAATATTGTTATAATGATTAAACCAAAAAACACATTTATCTAATTAAGCAATACAGCATATTGTTTATTTGTAAAATTTATAATATAAAAATTATATTTTATGTTTTATTTGTTTAAAATATTTAAAAATAATTTTATGGTGATTGATAATGCGATTTAACAGTTTTAAGGAGTTATGAGTAGGCAATTTATTATTGTTATTTCGCCATTTGGTATCATAATAATCAACATAAATTACACTACATTTTGAACATTTAAATATGGATTTTATACAACAAAATATTACTGAACACTGTATGTGTTTCGAGGCAAAATTTTCAAATTGTAGTTGACGTGCAGTTTAATTTACGCTTTAAATATATTAAAATCAAAATTCAATTGAACGTTGAAATATAATAAATTAATAAATATATTCAACATAAATCGATTACTATAACGGAAATTGCTATTATATTCATCGTGACGAATTCAAAGAATTGCATTTTCATTTGCCTTTTAATACCATATGCTTTTTGCCAGTTGTGAAAATCGATTTGACCATCTGAAAATCGGTATATCCGTTAAATTCGTGCGCTCGAACTATACACACGATATCGACTATATATTGTAATTGTGTACATGCGCTATAAAGTTTGTTGTAATTATACATGTTAATATAACGCGCTAATGATTCATTAAAATTAAATCTCAATTATTATTCGATCATATTAATTCTATAAGCTACATCGGTTAACGCGTCATTAAATTTCAAGTCTGCTCACTGAAATGTATTATATATTATTATCGTCTCGTTTGTGTAAAATACATTGAAATATTTTGCGTAGGTATATAGAGTGTTCCGCAATAGTGGTGGTGACATTTGATTGATAAACGTGATGTCGTTGAAAATTTATTGCCGATGCACTTTAAAATTGTAAATTTTTCATCAGACCGACAACATAATATTATATTATTATACATTCAATATATATATATAGTGTAGGTACGATATACTGACAATATTGAATATGTTGAAATCCGCAACGTTATATCACATCGTATCGAGATAAAAAAAATATATATAATAATATTTTATTCGTATTAGGTACCGGCACACTATATATATTTACAGTATAAGCTCATAAAATTATCCGTAATAATCACAATGAAAATCATTTGTATATTACGAGTATATTATAGTTTATTGATTGAAATTAACACCAACACGCGAATTTTGATAACTATTTTTTATAATTGATATATATATATATATATATATATAATGTTTAAATAACATAATATTTATCGGTACAATCTATTAATTATTGTATAATATATATAAAAACGAAATTTCATTCTATACATTTCGATCATATTAAATATCATATTATATCGCAATTAAATACATTTTGAACGTAATTTGGTGAAAAATAATTTACATATTTATAAAAGTTTTTAAAAAACGACAAAAGTTTTTCTTTTCCCAGAATTAATTTTTTTTTTTAAATTAAAACCTTTTATAAAATAATTATAATATTATGCTTTTTCGGTTTGAAAATATAAAGTGAAAAATATCATAATTCATAGATTACTTGTTTATAAATTTTTATACGAATTTAGATTTAAGTTTTCATAATATCTTATAATTAGGGTTCGGAATTTATTGATCAGAAAATAATCAAAATATGCAATTAAAATTATTAATATATATATATATATATATATTTATATACATAAATAAGTATATAAAAAAAATTGATTATGTGTATCATTATTGACGATTCTCGGTCAGGCTTCTTGAATTTGTCTTTGAAAAATTAATTATATTTCAATAAATAGTTTAACAAATACTTATAATAAAATATATTAATTTTTGAATTACAATAATTATTATTTATTATTTTCTTACTTTGTAGCCCGGAACTCCGAGCATTTATTTCTTTGATCTCGTGATTAAATATTATTTTTAGTTTTTACCCTGCGTTGATTCAAATTATATTATAATAACACGTTAAATAAATATAGTTCAATTTAATTACTCTGAAATATTGCGTAAGAATAGTATAACGAAATAATTTATATATAGTTTCGATTAAAAATATTATATTTTAAATATCTTCTGCAACATTATGCGGATATCATATATAATACTATTATACGCGTAGTTCTTATGCAAGAATTACCAAAAATCCTGATGGAAATACCATCGTGTTAAATTTGATTCGAAATAGTTTTGCTTTTACACCTCACTCAAACTATATACCTATTTTATGTTTTCAATATCTATATAAGCTTGAGAATTTAGAAACTTTTCCGTCAATATGATCGCTCTCATACGAAGTACACGTTTCTCGTATTCAATAAACACATTATATTATATTAAATATGAATTTTCAGGAAACCTCTTGAATATCCAATGGGATTTCGAGTACAACCTGCATCACTCGACAACGATTTCTGCTGCGATTTGTTAATAATTTTATAGCATAATTAATAATTATATTCATAGAAGTCGTATTTACTTATTATTATTAATAACCTATTATTATCACATGAATCAATAGTTTATAAAAATACGTGTATATGTATATGTCGAGTAACGTAGTTACTGAAAATAATTTTTTATAAAAACAATTATGATATATTATGTATATTATGTATATTTTATTAAATTTAATATGTATTATTAATAGGTATTACAAATTTAAAATCAATACCTATAGGTATAATATTGATAAAATGATTAAATATTTGTTTTAGAATACAGAAAAAATTGTATATAAATAATAAAACAATTAATCTAATAAAATCGATAGGAAATTTATATATTTGCAACTATACAAACAGTATAGTCAGATATACGTATAAGCTAATATTTGTTTAAAAAATTAATTAACCAAGTTGAAATATATATAAATCTGATTGAAAATAATAAAATCGTATTTGGAATAAGTACATTATTTTTGTGTTTTATATAAATACATTTTGTTTTGTGAATGTGGTTCGGCATGTAAAATATTAAATATTAAAACAGTGTATTTACACACTAATACACTAATACACTCATTATTTTATTATATAAATCGCGGTTAACCACAATTTCATTTGTAAGTCATTTATGGTTGAGGTACATATATAATACAGTTTCCTTTGGGTTAGCTGCCAAATACGGTATATACTACGATAATCAAATTTACATTAGCTTTACTATATAATAGGACGATTATTATTCAACTAAACCTTTCTGTTAGTCTTGTATTTGGCCAAGGTCAGTTCGAAAGAATGCCGGACCGAGTATAAAATTAACTTAGACATGGTCACTACGAATAATTCGTCGCGATGGCTGAACACCGCCTTGAACATAATAATGGTATATATACGCGTCGGGATGTGCATGACATAAATATAATATTTAGGTATACGCCTTAAATAGTCCGGAGAAATATTACGCTTCACTGGATTTCAGACCGACTCGACTGCGTGCATGCACAAACGAGAGGTTCGATAAATGCAAATCACCATTTTGATCGTACGAATCAAAAGTTTCAATCGATGAATATTGTAATATATTATATATTTATATACAGAGTGATCGAAAAGATTCTTGTGATATACCTACGCAAACGGTATCGATCTGATGGGTCTAACCACTATGCACAATCCCCATAATTCGTCTTCTACTTCACCTTACACTATCCAGACAAAATAGGGTCGGCCACCCTAGTTCTATACCACCATATATCTCGATCTCTTACCTCTCGTCCATTAATACCAGCCATCTTCATATCACTCTCTATTCCACCTATCCGCTTCTTACCTTCTACATTCATTCACTCTCACTGCAGCATCTGAATCATCTCTCCTCATAATATGTCCAAACCATCTGAGCCTATTCTCTCACATTTTCTCCACAACTGATGTATCTCCCATACTTCCTCTTATGTGTATTAATTTTTTATTCTGTCATTTCTAGTCACTCTACACATCCATCTTGACACTCTCGTCTCCGCGACGCACAATAAAATTCTTATAATTGTTTGGTTTTCATATTGGTTTTTACTTTCCATTTTGACGATGACTTTACGCGTAGTTTACATATTTTTTTACTATAATATATTGATAACAATTTCATGTTACAAAAAGTTACAAAATTACTCAAACCGTATACGTTTTCAATAACATAATGATATTATTCCAATCGCTCTGTATATACGTACACTTTTCCAACGTTATTGAGTTACTCACGACGGTAAATTATTACACTGCAGTTGTCTCTTGAAATCTCTTCGTGCGTGCGCTTTATAATATACCGCAGTTGTTTCTTATTCTTTTTTTTTATTTTTCTTTCTTTCTTTTTCTTCTTCTCTAACAAATCCCGTTCGGTTACACTGAACATAATTCCTTTCACGAGACACATTATCTCTATTTCTGTTTTTTTTTTCTTCTTTTAGACATTGATAGGTGGCCCTGATTGGATCTCTGTGCACCCTCTCATTGCCTCGTTTTATATATAATATAAGGGACCGTACAGAAGCCGTTAATGCGACCAAAAGGATTTTAAAACTGCTTAGAGGATTTCCCAATATAAATACCTACAGGATACGCACAGTGGCGAGTCATCATTCACTTTGCCAAATGGTATTATAGTTTAATCTTTGATCGTCAACAAACTGTATATCATGACTGAACGACTCGTATATAATATAATATATATATAGTAAATCAAAGGGAACGTTTTATTTTAAAAATAGGGGAAAATATATTAATAAGAAACAGCGGTCATCGGCTTAAGAATTTATAAATTGAAATTTTAGTTAAAAATGGTTTATTGTTTTATTTTTTATTTTTATTTTTTTATTTTTTTTTTTTTTTAGTGAAAGGAGACTCGTTGTAAAAGTAACAAATTATTTTTTGTAGAAATACCTTAAATATAATAATCACTAAATTCAATTTTTACATTTTTATAATCGTCCAACGAGTTCTAATTAAAATATTATTCAAACATTTCACCAATATATTAATACCCGTATACTTATATTAATTAAAACGTATACAAATTATATTATTTATAATAATTTATATCAATATGAAAGATATTTAAAGTTCCACTCTTTGAATAAGTTTATGAGTAAGTAACGGTTAAAACATAATAATAATATGTAAGTTGTTTAACTTACAATTACATTATAATGCAATTAAATACTATGATAGTATATTATATATACCCATTACCTAAATATCTTACAGTTTATAGAATCTAAAATCTAATTTTAAAAATGAATCATTATATTTCGTATTTTGAGTACAGACATAATTAGTTATTTGTCAATATCAAAGTATTTTTGTATCATTTTATCTTTTGATGTCATCAAGAATACACTGCTGCAGTGCTGCTTTGAGAATAATAATTTAATTAATCTTTATGAGATTATTTGAAAAATTAATTAATATACCAAAATAAGTCTTAGCAAAGTAATCACATGTTAAATACATATTTCAGCATTTGTATTTCAGGAAGTCTTAGTAGTTTGTAAATGCCAATATCTTAAGCAAACTTTTATAATCTATTAATTCTATGAAATATAAGAAAATTATAATTAAAATGTCTTGAAATGTATGGGATGCTTTTGTTATCGTTTTGTTTAAATTCTAATATTCCAAATATAGCAATATGAAGATTGATAAGAATCTATTTAGAATTATTGTTTGTTATTACTTTATTAGTATATACCATACTTGTAATTTACGTTTTTCATCCTTTGTTCTTTTATTTTCAAGAATACTGGATATTTAAAATTTTAATTATTAATTACTATTATTTTTATATACGTGAAAATACTTATATTACATATTTGAACAAATAGTTCATAATTTTACTATAAGAGTGAAATTCCCCAAGTCCTTTGTGTAAATTAAAATCAGACGATTCAGCAATTTACCAAATTGATCGATAAATGGTTAGCGAACGTTGTTTATATACTGCACATTTTTTATTTTTTTTATTTTTGAAATAAACAAACTAATACCTACTATAATTTGTCCAACTATTAGCGATATGAGACGTAATAAAATAAATCTAATATTAAATAATTGAAAATTAATATGCGTGTATCAATAAAGCATTTACGCTGTAGGCAATCGATTAAAATCGAATAAATAAGAACATAATTAAAAAATGAAAAAGATTTAAATAGTCTGTCTCGCGGAAACATAATAATCGAGAGGCTGGTAGAGATAAGCATAAGGATCAAGATGAAAAATAAACGGGTCGAGTGTGCACAGGGCAAATTACGATAATTTCTCTGTGCGCACATGATAATATTATAGTAATCATTTCCTGCAGGCAGACGTAATTTAAAAAAATAAAAAACCCGATTCAACTACCGTGCATCGTGATGCGTAGGAAACGAGGGAAAAATGAGATTTTTTTCGCAAAAGGAACTATTTAGGACTCGGTTTATTGGTAGCTATTAATAACACGCCATTTATACAGAGGGTGTCTCAACAGAAAGTTTTACCCGGCGAAAACTTTAGTTCGCTTTAAAATAAAACGTGCAACACATTATTACAGAATTTTTTAATTATTCCGTGATTACGATGAAATGTAATAATTATATAGTAATTATTGCCGTGATATTATGATTCATTTTACTCTTATTTTTTGTATAATATAATAATTACTACATCAAGTTAAATATATGATATGATTATTAAATTGATATAATATAATATCATCGTGAGTGATAACACACAATTACAATTAATACGTTTAACAACAAAATAACACAATTATATTTCATACTCAATAAACTGAAATCTTTTTGTTCTATAATTTCACCGGTAATGTCTATATACATTATTATTTCATTGAATTTTCTCTTTGGATAATCCGCCTAAGTTTTGTTGATCTTTATTCATTTATTAATCCCGCAATGACACGCAACTTGTGAGTTGTGGGGTTATTTGTTAGTTTCCATCGTTTTGCTGATCATTGATTATTTTGAGTATACTCACATGTCACATCTCTAATTTCCCTTATTCTGTCCACACCCGATATCGGTTCTATAATTGTAGAAATCTAAATCCATTTATTATGAATAATAAATTAAAACAAATAGTCGAATTCAAGTCTTGTCAAACTTTAAGCCTATAGAATGTAATATAGTATCAGTCTCGCCTAAAAGGACCTAGTGCGATGGCTTTATTATTGTGACAATAATATTAATCGTAACTCTATAATTCCCGTAATTTTGTAACGAATACTTATCTTTTTCTAATCTCCATCGTGATATACGATGTACTAGATCTTGTGAAATCGTAATGTACAGTCTCGTTATTACGTAGTATATCGATTAAACGATTCGATGTCGTGTTATTTTCATCGGAATGCTCGCGTGAAGAAGTCATAACAAATTAGAAATGAGCGTTTTTCGATTTCAAAAAAAAAAAAAAATACACGAGTATTACATATTTATATACATACAGAGTGATCCATTTAACGTGGATCATTCGATAATTCAAATAGTATATTACGTTTCCTACTCGTTTTCTACAATATAAAATTGGTTTTAAATATTTTTCCCCTAACTAAATATATCAATTTTCCATGATTTTTAGAATCGGTAGCATGCATATTTTTTTTTACGTTGCCGTCTAAACATCGTAAGTCGACATTAATTTAATAAGTCAAGGTGGATCGACAATGAAAAAACTTTATATTATACCGTATATATAATATATATTGTAATAATTATATTGATGATAAATAAATAAAATATAAAGTAAATATTATTATTACTTTATACCGACGATCATATTATATTTCGACGATCGTATTGACAAAATTCAACGGTAGTTTTTTTCCCCTGTTTACGACAAAAAAGACAAAAAACGATATGTATGTATCTACAACGAAACGTCCGGCTGCTGCAGGACCACCCGACGACTTTGTCAACGATTTATCGCCATATATGTGCACGTCGTAAATAATATAATATATTATTATTATTATTATGCACACGGTCACCGCCATCACAAACCAGACGGCAAAGCTTTTTATGGTGCAAATAATTGATCGACCGTGCGGCGGCGAGATCTCCGGGCTGCGATATAACGCGTACGGCAAGGAACACACGCGAACTCCTATCCGCGATCGTTCGCATAACCCATACGAATGATATATACTATACAGAGTGTCTCTGAAATACGCTAAAAGCTTATATTATGTACCAAAATCGGTCGGCTCTTTCAGAAACACCCTGTACACAACAATTTTCGTCGTTATAGTGTTCGACCTTTCGCTATATATATATATATATAAGAAATTGTTTATGTATTAACGTATATTTTATAAGCGTAGATGTGTGTTTACGCGTACACGTCACTCTCCAACCGTCCGTGAGATGCGCTCCGAGGGAGGTCTCAGTCGGCATAATTTTATTGCCTGGTCCACATTATGATAATAATATTAATGTACGTTTTCACAATCGAACAATTTCAAAAAAAAAAAAAAAAAAAATGAAAAATAAATAACAATACTGAACTGGCTACCGTTTCGACGTCGATATCCATTGTCCGAGCACAACATGACGTATTTCTGAAATATATATTATATAATATTATATTGTATAGGGTGTGATTATAAATTTGCCTTACAGCGTTTTGGCTAAACAAAAATTATTATCATTTTGTATATGAATATGGGAGCAGTGGCGTGCAGACCACTTTTTGGGTTTACTTCGCCCCATTTTGTTTTTATTATACTCAAGAAAAAAATTAATTTTTAATATCAAAAACTTTAAAAAATAAATGAGTTAATGTTTTTTTTTTTTTTTTATTGTAATAAAATATTAATTTAAACATAGACATATGGATTATGAATCATATTATTATATAAAACAATTGCAATTTTGTTAAACAGTAAACAATACAGTTTGTCGGTTTATTAGCATTTAATAATATATCGAGTCAATGAATTTAGTATAGTATTGAAATAAATCTAAATTATTATATCTACAAAATAAAATGCTCGTTATAATAAAATAACAGATGAATAAAATCAGACAGTCGATCAACAAAATACAAATACCAAAAGTAAAATTAAATATAAATTATATGTGGGTGGTAAACTGATAAATAAATAAAGAATGCAAGCAATTATTCTGTAAATAATATAATATATTGTATTATAAACACTGAAATGAATACATGGAACGCAATAGGACCAGAAAAAAGTGCGCTATTATCGGGCGTCACTATATTGATTCCATTTGCATGGAAAAAACAATATTTATATTTATATTATTATTATTTATCAAGGAAAATAATGTCATGGAAATAAATTAATATAATATGGATTTAAATATAGGTTATGTGGTAATAAACCACTTACGGAATCAAAATAGCAGCCTCCATATGGGAGACATACTGATATAAGACGTTTTTTGTAAAATTAATTTAAATTCTATTAATTCCCAATTAAAAATTCCTCATATGTCTCTCTACGGGAAACTTAAAATAGTGGAGCGAATCGATACGTTTTGATGTTGTCATTGTATTAAATTAAAAAATATTATGTGAATTTCTACATCTCCGATTTCGTGAAATTTCTTCCGATGACGTCGTTTTTCCGTTTCAAGAAACACGGGCTGACCATGGGATTCGCTATTTGTATAATTATTGTGCTGTTGTAACATAGATATATACGTACCGTTCAGTTTAAATTAATATTTGACATCGTGAACACGTCTTGCTTTTATACATTTTATTCTTACCTAACCGCAAAATGTTTAAAGATGATTTTTACCGCTTCTCATGTAATTTCAAAACACAATAAATTGTTAAGATCATATTTCAGTATAATATAACGTGCACGGTAGAAGATAACGATGAATGCAATAACTTATCTATTTATAACAAACTAATATTATTCTAGTCAATCTAGTCAATCGAAATAATAGAAAAATGTAATACACTTTTCATTTTCATGACGTCAATTTCAAATTATATAATATATAACATAACTCCGTGATAAAAAAATAATCAAAGATATAAAAAAAAAAAAACTATTTGTTTAAAATTATTTATTAAACAACAAATATCTATTGTTTTGATTTTTTTCCAATAGCTTTACACACTGTTTTACAGAAATAAATCGTTTTTATTGCATTTAAAATGATAATATGTTTAATAATTGCAAAATTACAATTATATTTAATATAATATAATATTTTATTTGGACTACCTATACTAAAATATAATTAAATATATTTATATATTATCTTTATATCCAATATATTTATCTTTATATTAGTATATAACACACAAATAATTAGGTTTTATTTTTTAAATATATTTTACTAGGGACGGAAAAATAGATCATAATATAGATGTATATGGTTAACAATGGGAAATATATTATTCTTTCTAGTTTTAATTAAAGGATTAATTTTTTTATTATTTAATTAGAAATAAGTTGTTCACATTATTTATTATAGTCATAACACAATTAATTAATAATGTACTAATAATAATGATAAACGAAAAACGTCAACCAAATTAACTCAATATTTCCCAATGGCGTGTTTTGAAAAATGAAGTACTCTTGCATAATTCACTGAAACAATATTAATTATATATTTACGTAATAATAGTTTCATGTATACAATATACATATAGATAGTATATAATATTATAGTATGAATTATACGTTTATACATAATATATAAACGTATTAACATATAAATGCGTATAATTTGTTTAAAAGAAATATTATATTGTTGTATTTCTGAGAATAGAAACGGTATTTCATTAGAATATTATTCACTTCAGCCCTTAACGGTATAATAACTACTATTATTAATATTGTGTTCTAATTCAAGGTTTTAAAAGTTATTTTGAGACGTTTGTTTATTGTTTACCATTATTATAAACACGAATACCTATTATTTATTTTTTGAAAACTTAAAATACGTCAAAAACCGAATATTTAATTATAATTATATTTTGTTCTTAATAATAAAAAACAGCATAATTTATCGATGACTCGTTTCGGTTACGAATAAATAGAAAACTAGTTTAAATAAAATACTGGTAGTATATAATACCTATTATATGCTATAATATTAAAATAGGTAATGCGATGGATGTTTAAAATTAAAAATATTATTAAAAACGAAAAAATTCGGATAAAATGTTAATTAGAATAATACGGAAAACCGGATAGGATAATAATAAATTATACACCGACCACTTGGTATGCTATAATAAAATAAATTGACATCGCCGTTACGACTAATGAAAATATAATCGTTAACAAGGGGATATGAAGTATCTCGAATCGACATGTCGAAAAACGAATTTTAATCATTTTTAGATAAACAATTTTGATATAAAATGTACATAATAATTAAGAAACATTCTATTTGCATTTAAGTAAGTATAATATTATACTTAAAAATTTCAACATTTCTAACCTGCCGCGGCTTGTTTTAGTTAAAAATACGATTATAATATAATAATTATTATTCAGAATATTTAATATGTACATAATATTGAGACAAAATTAAGCAAAATACATAATTTTAAAGTTGTATACAATCGTTCAGCCACGGACAGGGTCGTATTTTGACTTTTGCCACTCCTAGACATTCCGATTTTGCCGCCTCACCACTCCTAAAAAAAACGAACACATATATTTTAGTAAAACAGCAATAGCCAAACAGAAAAAAGATGTAGCCTTATTTCTATTCAAATATAGATAGAAATATCTACATAATAAAATCATATAAAAAAATATGATATTTAAAACCATCAAAAATTTGTTTGCAATTAAATGTCGACTAATTTCACAATAGCTGCCTTGGTTCTGCAAAATAAAAAAATATTGATGCAATTTGCTGGTTTAATAAAAAATTACCGTACTTTGAAAAATTGCCGCTAGGGGCAATACGGGATCGTTGCCCCCCCCCCAAATTCGGCCGTGACCGCTGAGTGTGGAAGTGACTATCGAAATTTTAATATTGTTTCAATAATAGATTATATTTTTAAAAAATAATAAACAAAAAATTCTCTGTCCGCCGTTCTACGGTAATATTATGTTTTCTGAGCTTTTCGATATTCAGAGGCGACAGGTTTAATACGAGTAGTCTCGGCAAGTGTTCGCATAATAATAATATTATTTATATTTCATTATTTCGTGTTTAGTGTTGCATTAGCCGCGACGTGAAATATATTTTTCCGACGTCCCGACGGGCCCGTGTAATTCATATTATTATTATTATTATTATTATTTTTTCCACTCTCTCGAAATACAAAGCGGGAACAAACAAAATTGTAAGTATATAATACATTATACCGCGTATTGTGTGACGGCCTCATGTAGATATATAACCGTATATATTATACCATATTTATAAGCCATGTCTTCCGATGGCTTATCTATACGACGTGTCTATATAGTACAGTCATGTGTATTCCGAGACGCGGGGCCGCAACCGATTGTTGGGTTGTCGACGAATCGCGGTATAGCCGGTATGAACCAGATGATGAAGGTTTGTTCTTGAATAGGTTACCCGTCTCGGAGCACGAAAAACCGATTGAACGGATATTCCGTCGAAAGGACGTTAATCTCTTCCGATGTGTATAAATACGAGATGACGACGACTACTATTATAATAATAATAATAATAATATAATACACTTTTCTGGCCCTCTATCTCTATTATCTATATTATAAAATTATATATGT
This sequence comes from Eriosoma lanigerum, assembly GCA_013282895.1. NCBI lineage: Eukaryota > Metazoa > Arthropoda > Insecta > Hemiptera > Aphididae > Eriosoma > Eriosoma lanigerum. Next base: position 6,827,861 of record CM023358.1, on the reverse strand, counting down.
TCCACACGATATCCACTGTTACTGTACACGCTGTCGGAGAACCGAAAAAAAAAATACGATATTTAATTTAAGATATATTATGTAAAATAGGTACTCGATGATCGTATCGTTGTGCAACGCGTATTATGTTATAGTTCGGATCAATAGCGTACGCAGGATTTTAGTTCTTTTAGGGTTTTAGTAACGACACTAAAACTAAAAATGGTTGTTTTGATAAAAATTCCAACGATCCCAATAATTTCTATTACCTATCTGAATTTTTGTACTATATGAATAGTTCATAGTTAAGAAAACTTGAAAAACTAATATAATAATAATAACAATAATAATAATAATAATAATAATAAAATTTTAATGGTCGAAGAAATTTCGGGCGAGGGAGGGTTAAAACCCTAGAATCCTACCCTTGCGTACGCCAATGGTCCTGATATACTTTCTTAATTGTTCGCTCCGTTTGATTGCGAATAATACCTACACCGTTTAATATACTATGATATTATATTGTATTACTACTATACTAAGTGTTTAATCCTTGAGAATATTAATAGTTTGGGAACTACTGGTGGTTTTAATCAATCCGTGCGTAGAAACGCGTATAATAATATATTAATAAATACTTTTTTATAAATCTTTAACCGTTGTCTTCCAGGCGATCCTCTTCGTCCGACGAGTGACGTCTATATTTTACGACTTGAGCACTTTAGTTCTCCTAAACAACATATATATGACACGTGAAATAAAATGTTTTGCGTACTTATAATTTTATTGTTATATTATGTTAGATGTAATATATAAATCGCCGAACATTAATGTTAAATGCAAATAAGAGATAATAAGATATATTATTTTATAATTGTAAACCATTTTGATGTAGAAAAAAAAAATGGTTTTCTCATTATAATAATAATAATAATATTATTATTGTTAATTTATCAGAAATAAGTTTTTATTGTGTTCAAAGAAGCACACGAAGGTTCTTCATGAACGAGTATAAAATTAGAATAATCAAACAGCGGAGGGTTTGTTAAAAAGCTAAAACAACATAATAATATTATTCCAGTTAACATTCTTTTATTGACATTTCACATTATAATATATATATAACTTTATGATGTCTATAAACTATAAAGGGTTAGGTATATTATAATGGTGCGACCTAATCGAAACGCGTTTTATTTTAGATCTTAACTATTTGCCTGGGCGTTTTTTATAAAAAAATAATTTACAACTTCGCGTTGCACAGTACACGATATTATATAGGTATATTTACTTTAAATGTTTCTCATAATTGATTGAGAATTCTGTGAAGTATGACTAGATATCATTATATTATGTGGTGACAACTATTAAAATATATATATATATATATATATACTATAAACGTATTGAATTATAATGTTATAAATGACATTTTCAGTTTATCATTATAATATATTACATTTTAAAGTCGAGAAATTGTAAAAATAATCGATAATAAAACGTTTCATTTTTTTTTCGTTAACGATCACGACCATAAATATATTTTTCATTTGACTTATAAGTCGTACAACGTCAATGAATAAAATGTATATTTTATAATATCTAATAATAGGATTTGAAGTTTATATATTTTGCTGCGAGTTCGAAAATTCGACATATAGTATTAAACATATATTGAACTCAGTTATGTTGAATTACATTTTATTCAATATATTATAGTTACATAACTTTATCCTATAGAATTTACTTCGATAATAATTTTAAGTTAATATCAAAATTCGAACTTACATTTTTAATTTAGTTTGTATTCTTTAGAAATGTGAGAACATTATAAATGTATAAGGTATTCCTCTACCTGCGTATCCAACAAAATTTCATTTAACGTAATGGTAGAAATATTCGTACTAAATAGAGACGCCTTTTTTCATGACTCGAGTATTATTAATTTATTTTACGCACTAATCGATTAAATTAAATTTAATTAAAAACTGAAGAACACTTAATAATTATCTTTAAAAAGGTACCTAAGTGTAATAATAATTATAGTAATTTTAATCATTACATTCATGAAGCATGCGATTCTTTGATAGCATTGCGAATGTCAAGGATTTTAACATTTAAGTGATTTTTTTTTTACTTCCCTAATGGGCAAAAAAATCAAGGATTTTTTAAAGCGTATTTTATAGTCATTAGATTTAGAAATTATAATTTAACCTAACGTTTACACCATTACATGTTATACTTACCCTACTCCGTGAACATTTATCGTTTCCCCGCCTGAATCGATAAAAACCTATATAATACGAACTAGAGATAATGTCAGTTATATTTTGAACGTTTAAGGTTAAAACATGTATTCATTAAATTATAATAAAAAAATAATCACTTTATTCGACTATAATATTGTTAATGGTACATTATTTTTTGTATAGTAGAGATTTATATTTTAATCGATATATAGGTAGATTAAAACGATTAATATTATATATATATCTAGTATTAAAGCACGATTGTCAGACTGTTGAGGTATGAGTATCGATATTGATCATTAGAATATATTTAAAAATTGAACTCAGGTAACTTCACTGAATAATTTTGATAGGTAATTAATTTATAACTTATATGTTTTATCTTAATATATGATTGGTTTATTATTAGATAAGTGGAGTACATTTAATTAATATTTTTATTTTATTATTATGCGACTTCGCAAATGGTCCAACATAATTGTTAAATCAAATTTATCGTTAACATTCATAATAGTTCATTAATCATTTTTGTTATTGTTATAAATGTATATTAAAAAACTTCAAACACGTCGTAAGGTGTAATATTTTTTAAGACGATAATATAACAATATAAATAATAATAACCCATCTCTCTCGAATCGTATTCCAACCACCTGTTTGACGGAATTTCGGAATTTGTCAGACTACTTGCGAACGTAAATACATACATTACGGTTTCGAATGGGATAAATAATTAAATATCGTATATATGCACAGTGATAACAACAATTTATTTTACGTATATCACTTATTGTATTATATTATTTTCTCGTTAGTTCGAACCCGTTCAAATGGAAAATGATAATTAAAATACGCTCGTTGAAATAGATATTATAATTTTATTTTTTATTTTTACGACGCTGCACGCAAGTAATAATAATAATAATAATAATAATAATAATGATTATTATCGTGTTCATTGATGTAATAAACTGACACTCGGCCCGATGCGTGTTCGAGTTTAATCTCGTCTGACGATTTTCGTAAAATGAATTTAATTTCCTCTCGGTCCTCGTGTAATATAATAATATTATATTATTATTTTAATATATATTTATAGCGGATCATACATTTCCATCACATATAGGTAAACGCAAACCTAACATGTATATGAATATGTAAATTGTATATTATGATGTACCTATTTTGAACGAGTGTGATTTCTGTTGTGTTTTAAACGCACGATGTTATGTTTGTTTGTAATAACGATTTTAATAAAACTATCAGGAAAATATCGAACAAACCATTTAAAAAATAATTTGAATAAAATTATACGGGGATCGTCAGAATTTTTATTATAAAACAATCCACCAATTGATTTCACAATGTCGACACAGGCGGACAAATTTTAAATATTAAAATTATTTTCCAACTATGGATTCCATGCATTAGATTATTCATATTATAATTTATTCGTTTCGTTTCATATACAATAACTATATAGACAATTTTTGTATAATAAAATATTGATCACCACCAATATTGAGAATTGAGATTTATTATAGTCCATATAGGTAGTAATATGGACATTTTTATTATTTTAAATGCATCTATGAATAATAAACAAAAATATTGTTAATATTTTATAGAATTTTATTGAAATATTATTATTTCATATACAATTTTAAGATTTTTTTATATTTATTTTACACATGACCCCCAAAAACCAGATATTGATTAAAATATAATTATCTATAGTGCAAACATATAATACTATAGTTCAAGTACTAGAGGTCGTGTGGAAGTAATTTAAATATGTTTGACACTTGTGCGAAAAATAGGTATTTCCATTTAAATTAAATACAAGTTCGATTAAGCTACACGTGCGAAAAAATTTTAAATTTTAGAAGTATAGCTTATAATATTTATAAACCTTTTTTTGTTTTCTTCATTGTAAATGTGGAATACTCAATCATTAAGTTTGTGCAAAGGGAAATAAAAACCCTAAAAGGAATAGTATAATATAATTACATCATAATTTAAAGTAATAAAAATTGGCACGCACAAATTATAGTGTAATAGTATTATATATTATTATTTATTATATATCTTGTACAATTTGGTGCTATTATTACAATAATATTGTCTTTTTTGATGAATAATTGAGGGCTTCAATATAATATTCTTTTAGCAATATAATATATTTTTATATTAGTAATAGTAGTATTATTATATTGAAGTTAACGAGGTGTATTAAAATTAATAAGCAATAATAATAATGAAAATATTATAACCAGCATAACGGAAAGAGACGAAAATGGCCAAAGGAAAGTGGATAACAAGAGATTGCATATGTTATTTCAAATGTATATTTAAATTATATTATATATATATACAGAGTGATTGGAATTACATATTATGAAAATGTTTGATATTCAATGTTATTTACACAGTTTATCATATATCGTTCTGTATTTTATGTACATAATGTATTGTTGCGCAAACGGATAATAGATGATGGGTTAAAGTTTTTATTTTTTATTAATTTCTCGATTTATTTTAAGAATATCACCATGCACGTAATGCGCGTATAATGTTATGATATGCATTAAAAAAGTTTAAGAATGCATTATTTACTTTACGACGAATAAAAAGAATACAGAAACCTACGGAATTTCACGTTAAAAAACGGTTGACATCATATATTACGATCACTCTGTATACACAAACTTCTTATTATTCAGCGTGTTACAATATACATAATATTCTAAATATAAATTATATACACTTACCCTTATTACGAGTCACGCGACGAACTCGACACATCGAATATTAAATATAAATATAATATTATAATAAATAATTATGTAGGTACTTTATAATATAACGATGCGTTTCCGATAATAATATTTTAAACGAGATTATATACGGGTACTTATACTACCTACTGTATGTCTCCGGATATGTTAAATCGTTGACAATGATATAATATTATAATTTCTAATAATAATTATATTGTTTCAAATAAACATATTGTGTCTATACCAAGATCGTATTTAGGGGGGGGGGGGTTCCGTGTTCAAACTCCCCTTATCAAATGAACAAGAAACAATAAGATTTTCATTTTAATATTCATAATTAACATCTTCATAAAAAATCCACCCTGGAAATTAATGTTGAATACGGTCATGGTCTATAACTACATTATATATAATTATCGAACTGTTCGCGGACAATCTAATATATGAACAACGGACAAAAGAAAACGAACTCGAAACGCAATTCAAAACTTTTTCCTGTAATATTTATAGGTATAATACGATATACATAATACACGATAATTAGTAAAGTTTATTTGATCGAATACGAATAAATAGTGCACGCCCATTTAAAAATCGCCGTAAATTAGTTTGTAATTTCTTATTCCGAGAGTGTTATAGTTGCAGTTTTATCAACCACAGACGAAATAATGATACTACCGACACGATTTAAATTTGAAAAATCATCGTACACTCGCACGCGTTTAAACGATTTATGGTTTATAAATATGATTAAAAAAAAAAAGTTTCGTATGGTTTTTAATATTTTATTCAAAACCAATTGAATATCTAACATCAAAGTACCTTATGCCCCACGAGTAGGTTATCCGATTAACTAGAGAATACTTACGGATGCCGTGAGCAAATATACTTATACCTATACTTATAAATGATTGCAGGAATCACATATCCTGCACAGAAATCTTGAATTTCAAACGAATTCCAAAACCCTCCATAGAATATCATTCAGTTAAGTAGCACATTATGCAAAGTTTTTACGGTTCCTTAGATATCAAAATATTTAAAATGCATTTATGGAGTACACTTGTATATTTGAACTTTGAAAGTTTGAAGTGCATACTATACAGCTACTGCAAATTGTGTCAAATGCATCTAAATGAGTCATGTCAGTATAGGTAGTGTTACTTGAAATAAGAGACTATTTTAAAACATATTGTATTTAAATATAATTAATTAAGTATTCGTTTTACACACAGCAAAACTTTTTCTCTAATCATATTTAGGAATAATTTATTATAAATGTGTGTTTGTTAATACAATTATGAAAATAAATAAAAGCAAAAAAAATTTCTATGCAGATTCGAAGACTTTAGATTGTACTTAAATTGTATTTTTTCATATCTCTCATTGATATCTAATCGTATGTTCTTATAGTTCTAATTATTATAGCATGACTTATGTTTTTGCCATACTCAGTTTACTGTAATATGTATTTCCTCGTCTGCAGGAACATATATATATATTAAGTTCGTTTTTTTCCTTTTCTTACTCTTTTGATAAATTAATTTTTTAGTTAAACATAATGAGAAAGGTAGAGTTTAGAATTTTCGGATAGTTTTTAAAACCGGTATTTAAATCAAATTCATGTTTTAAAATAAAAAAATGTACTTGATTCGACTTAATATTATATTTTAGAATTAATTATGATCGCGCACGTTGAACTTATTGTTATATATTATAATAATATATACGACTATATATGAGCTATATATATATATATATATATATATATATATATATCGACTTATTGCTGAAATACTATTATATTGTTATATTTTCGAAAATTGGAAAATAATTACAACGTATACCCTTTACTGGGAATTGTTTTTATAACATTCGACCCACGGTCAATATGACGACAAGTCATCCGCACAAAACAGATAAAATACGTATACGAACAGGGGGAATGCATTATCTAAACCGTCATCGTTGGACCACAAAAGCGAACACGAATAAATGATATATTTATTATATATAAATAGTAATAACGGACAACGGTACAAATATTATTTAGGGACATAGGGTGATGGTTTTAGGACGATATGATAATGTCGGCAAACGGACCACAACAATAACCGAATTTAATGGAGCGAACGAAACACGCGCTTGGGGTTTTATAAATAATATTATATTATGTTTTATTCGCGGACGACATCGAAAGTCGCTAGCGTAACAGTGGATAAGACATTTTTTTAGGGTAGATATAATTACTGCATTTTATCATAACGTGAAATTCGTAAGTATAGTCAGTATACTTTTTATCAAGTTGATCGACATTAAACTTAAACACGCGACATTATTGAAAGGATCTATATATAATATATTAGTAATACACCTTAACTCTTTGAAGCATGGTGGTAAGTTGCATTGACCACCTATTTTTTTAAATTTTTGCATGGTGGTTATGACTACTAACCACCTCAAGGAAATAATTTTATCTTGTTTACGCATGGTGGTTAATGAATTCTACCACCTCAATTGGTTAGTAAATATACCAACGTTTTGATTTATAAATAGTTGTATTTACCCAACTGTTTACATTTCGTGTCATAGTATACGATACACGGCGTTACAGCTGCTTATCTTTATCGTTCCTTTTATTTAAATTAAAAATGGATTTTTTGTTTGTAATATCTTTGACATATGTATTGATAAGTATATTTTTCATTCATATCAGTCTCTATCACACAGCAACAATCACTGATATAAAAATTAATACTTTGTAGTGGTTAACAGCCGTAACCACCATTCAAATATGCACATTATTGATGACTGATAAGCATTTATAAATATTTAAAAATTATTTTTTTCACTTTGAAATTTGAATCATATTCTAAAAGTTTCAAAGATGTCACGTCGTACAAGATTGTCGCAAAAAGATGTAGTTCAATATCTTGAAAAAGATTTTCCTTCTGGTTCTGAACTGGCATCAGATGCCGATGACACTGATGAGGATCCGGATTATGAAAAAGAATTTGTTTTGGATTGTTCGGACAGCGAATCTGACGATTCAAATGATTTGAATGATATTGTTTTACCAGCAAACTCATTAGAAACTTGTGTATTTTCAACTTCAACGTAAGAAAATCTGTTAAGTGGTATATGAGGTTGGTGTTCCATTTTGTAGATTGTGCAATAACAAATGCATTTATTATACATAAGGAACTACCCAATGTGGAACATTTAAAGAATAAAAATTTCAAAAGAAACATTTATAATACACTTTTATCGGACAAATTAGTAGCAGTATATTACAATGTTAGTAATAAAGAAATTTGATTTATAAAAAAAAATTATGTTGTTAATGTATGCATGGTGGTTAGTGTATGTAACCACCACTAAAACTTAAATAACTTTGTAAGTAATTTAAATTTTACTAAAATAGTAGTACATAGATCATTTATTGACCCACTACTATAAGTATTTTACAAAATTTCAAATTTTTTTTTTTTAAAAAGTTTCTGTGCATATAGGTAGTGAATATTTAGTTATGAACCGTGCTTCAAAGAGTTAACTCGCAGCATTTCCCAACTTATTTTAATGCAATTTATCATGATTTCGAATCGAAATAATTGAGAAACTAAATACTCCAGAGAGTAGATATTAAATATACTAAATTACACTTAACAACTATTAGGTATACGATAATATTATAATATAATATTTCTAAATTCTAATTATAAAGACGTACCAGATATTATAAACTTCTATCAATATTATATTATTGGGTACCTATACAAATCTCTCCGATGACCGACGTAGCGACGTGGCGACATCGTGCGACATGCTTGTAAGCGGTCATAAATCATTATGATTATTAATATTTTTATTTCCTAAAATCAACAATGTTAGATTTTTTTTTCGGTTGTCGTCAGCGTAGGTCCGTGAAGTTAGCGGGTGAAGAAAAATATTTCTCTCTAATCTAATCTATTTTATAATAATTATTTTTCGTAATAAAAAAATTATAAGTTATATTATAGTTTATTATAATTAATCGATTTTTACAACTGATATATAAAAATGATTAAAATGTATTTATTGATAACTACACCTTGCAATCTTGCATTGTTGACATCGATTCAAAACGTGCAAAAATACAATTTCACAAGGGCACTATTCCAACGGTTTCGATTTCGTTGGTTGTAAAACGTATGTATACGAGTACTTGTAAAATATTATCATCTCATCGTTAACAATAAAACGTATTTGGCCTGCCGATTTGGCACGGTACTATGGATACTTATTGGCACTAAGTATAAAAACAACATTGTTACTGCGTGCTTATTCCGTAGCGTCCATCGAGTTTCAATAAAAAAATATAAATATTATTGTCACCCTGTCTAAGGACGTTATATATCATTTTTGTCCGAATGAAATATATTCTAATTTCTAACACATATAGGTACATTAATTAATATTTGAGAGTTTCCCAAATTCCTCGTGTCAAGTGTGCCGCGAAACTTAAATTTTTGTTTTCAAATATGAATTCATAAAAATAATATATATATTATAATTACACTTACACGGGTATAAAAATAAAAATAAATAACTTTTTTTTAAATCATGCTGTGAGAAACTATCGAAACGACTGGTAAAATGTAATTTCCGTGAGGAAAATAACACAAAATAAACACTAATGTATATACGAAATTATAAATCTTGTAAATGTGACAATTTATTGTCGTACTTTACTCGTATACCCGAAAAAAAACATTTAAGCTCACAACTGGTTATTGTTCCTAGAACATGGTATACCTAGGTAGGTTTAAAATGTATATATGCTTTTATATATATATATATATTGGTATTTACCATGGTCCATGGTATATGTTTCACGGTATCGTGAAATAAATCTAAAGTCTACACTCTATCCTCTCAGATTTTTTTTACATATATTTTGTTTTTTTTTTTATCAGCGCACGTCCGGTCATTGTGCGTGAGTCCCCGCTCTCGTTTGTCCGCCACGTATACAATATAATGTACATTACGATTTGGCAAAATGACTGATGAATTCCGTGTCCGGCATAGGTATATATTTATAACGACAAATCCCTTCGAAAAAAAAAAAATCCCGAAACGAAATCCCTTCGGTCGCATTAAGGGCTTCCCATCGACGGAACCAATCAGTAGCCATGATATTACGGGGTGGAAAATGGACTTTATATATATTTGTTGTTTCAGTGTTTTAAAACGAATAGGTACATATTAGTCTATATAAGTGTAGTGACAGAGGCGCATTTACCATTATCTCGAGGGAGGAGATATGAATCTCGTTTGAATAACTTGTTGGAAATAACTATCCCAAATCGTATTGTTTCATATTACATTATAATGGTCCACGTGAAATAAATAGAATCACGTAAAAACAATAAAGTTATTATACGAGTTATATTTATCATGAAAATGTATGGTACAAATTTATTATAACAAACCCCTTGGTTGAGGATTTTATAAATATCACTGTTTTTTGTTTGCTCCCTTGAGGACATTTAATATTAAAATATATTGTGAAATTTTCTGACATCATCTCCACGTGTGTCCACCGGAAATACAATTTAAAATGTTTAATATACATTTATTTAAGTGATAAGGATAATTGAAGGCAAACAAAATTCGAAATTAATATCGGACCTCCGAAAAATACAACCGGGTAAAAATCACACATATATATTATGCCACTGAATTGTATAATTATAATTCAATTCTTGCTCCAGTATAATAAATTATTCGAAAAGTATTGAAAAATACTTTTTGCAGAAGTATTTGAAATTAAATTATTTATTTATTAGTTAATATCAACCAGTAACCAGTATATAATATAGGTAACCTGTGTAACCATAGGTGGTACTCATTTGAAACTTGTACGTATAGATGTAGTGTATCTAATACATACTGTGTCATGTTTCCATAATCCCATTTCATATTTTGTGTTATAGAAAAAGAAATATTGTTTTTTTTTTAATAACTTTGAAAATATTTACTATAATTTTTGATAATTTTAAAAAAAAAACGGATCATTTTTTCATCAGAAACCAAAATAAAAGAAAATTTTGGTTTTTTTAAAACACTTAATTTTTTCGGCCGAATATGAATACGGCAGCAGCAGTTTTTTTCTAAAACGTTATACGACTAAACAAAAAGAAATAAATGCAATAATTTTTTTTACTTTAACCATTATTATTATGTTCGAGCCGGGTAATTTTCGGATCGTTACGATGTGATTCCAAGAGAAGCGTATTTTAATAAAAGTTCGGTGTAATGTGATGCTCTTTCGAGTATAAATTTATAATAACGCTGTGAGCGCCAAACGCGCGTGACCGAATTTTTCAAGGACATTCATCCAGCGCGACGGAGTCAACGTGACACGGTGTCTTGGTTCGTATTTATACATTATTTTACTAATGATTTTTCGCCTCTCATTCTATTTCCTTTTATTATAATAATAATAATAATAATAATTTATATGATTATTAGTTTATATTTTATTCTAGTCGAAACGATTGATAAATCTTACATTATACGGTTTTAAACGCATGTATACTAAATAGAAATACATTCATTTATGGTATGTGGTATGTCCTGAGCGAATAGTGGTCACTGGTCGTGGTTATATTTTATAGAGTTATAGGAAACGTGTATAAATTAAAACAATTATTACGTACAGGGTGTCTCATAGGTGTTTGTAATTTGATATCAATTTTAGAGCTTAAATCTGCGTGTTGATTATTATAGGTATGTTAGGAGGTCACATTTATTTTATTATTTCAAAATAATTTACATCTAGAATTGAATTGAAAATTAAAAATTTATAGTTGCATTTACCTATAAATTACAATTACATTTTTAAATTCATATGTTTAGATATAATTACAGGAGAAGATTGGCAGTTAAGTTAAGCCACGAAGAGTATTAATTCTGCATATAAGGTTTTAAAATGTCTATAATAATAACTATATATCATAATATATATATATATATATATATATATATATATATATTATTCATCGTGAATGACAAATGAAAATTAATAGTTTTAATTTTTACATTTAAAAAAAATCAAGATTACAAACTGCGCTGCAGGCTATCGTAGATTATTAAAAAATTTTATGATGGTAAAAATGTTAATTTTTCAATTTAAGTAGACATTCCAAATGTATGAAATACTTAAACAATAATATTATCGACTAGGAAGAACACGGTGGGACACCCTGTAATATACATATTGGTATACCGTCGAGTTTGCCGAGACATAATAAAGCAATAAAAAATATAACCGCGGTATAATAAATACTGGAATCGAATTACCATAAAAAGTAACGTCATCTCGGGGAAAAAAAATACATATAAATAAATCTCTCCGTTTTAATAACTTTATAGGTAATCTTCGTTAAAACATTTTTAAATGCAACGATTTTAATAGGTATATTATAATATAAGCACTGATAATGTTTTTTTTTTTACACATATATTGTAATAATTGGGCTCGTATATATTATTCACACGCGTACAAATGAATAAATCATTACGTCATAATGTCATATGTAAATACTATTGGCACATATTAAATAAAACCAGATAGGACACTAAGCAGTTGGCTCAAAAATGTAAACAAAAAATTCAATCTCACGTCACAGTGACAACATTCATAAAATGAAATTATTGTACACTCATTTTACCATAAAATTGTACCACTAAAAATATTATTATCGTATAAGTTTCGTATACTTATATTTTATAAATATTACAGTATAAAATAAGTACAATATTATAGTATACTACACATAATATTTTATTTAATCTATGCTAATTATTTATTACAAAATGTAAATAAAGTAAACTAAAATTTTAAAAGTCAAAAGAATATAATAAAATATGGGAAAAATGTGCAAGTCAATCGTACACAAGACACAAGTGACAAATCCATAGGCAGAAATCGGGGGGGGGAGGCTTGAGGGAGATTAGCCCCTTCAAATTCCAAATTAGCCCCCTCAAATATATATCTTATGAACATTAAAGAACTCACTTAGCTATTGTTATATTATTTATTTATTGTTTATTAGCCCCCCAAAAATTTCGGTGGATTTCCGTCTATGGACAAATCCCAAAATTGAAATTACAAAATCGTAGTCAAAGAATCTCGTGCGTATCACATGGCTAGGTTAGCATAACAAATAACAATCAATAATTCTTTGACGCATATTTTCTATTTTTCTTCAAAAGAAATGTATTTTTCGTAAAGTGGTTACTCTGCCGTTAGGTTAAATTTTTGTTTGTTTACATTTTTGAGAATTTCATTGCTTTAATAGGAAGTGTCCTAGATATGCTATTGGGTAGGTATTGAAAAAATCAGTAGACTCGATGACTTAGGCCATTAGGCGAGATTGGTAGGTTAAAGATTTTCAATCACAATATTATCCATCACAAAATATTATTCTAATATTCTGTAACTTTCTCGACATCAATGAATTTGTCGCATTGTTAAACACTGAAAATATTTAATATTAACTTTATATTATATATTTATAATAGGTATATAGAAATACATTTTATATGTTTAAATCGGGGCATAAAAAAAGTACACTCTTTTCGCAATGAATGTGTTGAAAGTGTGTTGGTCGCAAATTTTTTTATTTCGATTGTAATTAGTTGCTAAAAAGTCACTAAATTTTGACGCCGGTCCCGTTTCGATAGGACAAAGTCTGGGGGTTAATTTCACGAACGTGACGTATCGGCAGACAAAGCTCGTGAATAAATACAATCGAACGCGCGTCACGCTCAAGTGTATTATTAAAATGCAGAGAGCACGCGTGTCCGTCTCGGGGTGTCGCACGCGTTATCAACGGCAGCATCCGTCTGATTCGTATGGAAATAATGATAACGATGGCATTATAATATTATTATTATTATTCCGTATTATACTCTCGTCGTTATATTATCTGTCCGCCATCGACATACGGCGGAAATGAACTGCCGCCTTTCGGTCCTTTCGTCAAACACGCACACGCCCCGTCGGCATCGGGCGCGCCATTCCCGCAACTAAATAAACGACTACTACTGTAATATTTTAAAACGACGTTCGAATTAAAGTCGACACATGTTCCGGACAATTGACGCGGCGGCAACGGTCGATGCGTAAAATATAATATTCCGAAACATTAACCGCGTTGAAATAAAATGAGAAAAAATACAGATTAAAACGAAATTTCAACCCCATCTGCAGTAGGAGAAGTAATTTTCTCATCATCGCAATCAACAACAAAATAATATAATGTACAAGTAAACTTATTCTTAAAAAATAACCATTGTTGCTCAAGGAATAATATTATGAGGAAACTCTTATTGTTATAATTATGTTATAACATCAATTTGGTATATACGTATTATTTACATTTAAAACGGAAACTTTGAATTGATGAGAAGAAATTGAATTTGCAAAACATAACATTTTATTTCTATCTTACATCATCTTGTACTCTTTGCAATAATATTTTGATAATTGTTTAACGATAATGGTTATAAGACACAAAAGTAAATATTGAATTTGTTTCTTTTCAATGAAATATTGAAACGGTTGACTAAGTAGCAAACCAAACACACAAAACTATCATAAATTCTACCGTCGAAATCACATCTTACATATTCATCTATATTTGTAATAAAATTAATTCAACATAACAACATTCTTGGAGTTCTTGGAATCCCTCTAACTAACAAACTTGAAATTATCAAAAACTTAGTCAAAAAATGATGCATACCTATCTCCAAAGTTTAGCAGACGTCATCACCAGGACGGTAATCGAACACATCTTTCTAACCTTTTCTAAATTTTTTCTTGTCACCAAAGATCCTCCTCCAATTTGTAATACTTGTCAAACCCTTTTCATTATAATACATATGTTTTCGAAGAATGTGTAAGATATGACACTCTCTACCATCAATCTTCCAAAAAATATCAATGATCTCTTAATTAAGACCAAGCACAAAAAAAATCAATTTCATCGCTAAATGCAATGTACTAAACAAAATTTGTAAGCAATTGATATTCATTTTTGTAAATATTATTGTTCATGTTACATTTAATATATATATTATGTATAAAAGGCTAATAACACTTGTTGAAACCTTTAAATTCATTAAAAAAAACTTTATATTTAAAAGTAATTATTTGATTCTAGTATAACTACTCGCGGCGAGAAAATTTTAAATTCCTATAGCTCTTTTTAACCTATAGTATTTAAACATTGATATCAGTATATTCGATAGTATTCGTAGTACGTATAGCTAAGAAAATCTTTCAAGAAAAGTTTTAAACCTTGTAATCTCCTCAAATAATAATAATTTAAAAAACAGTAATTAAAGATATTTAGAGGGAGAATTGTGACTCCTTAATCTCCTTCGAGTATAAAATACTATATTTATATTGTTATATAAATAATACGGAATGAAATGGAAACAAGACGAGGAATAAAAATTTGCGAGCGTTTTTCTCGATAATTTATGCTCAAAACTTCGGGACCAGACGTTTTTTTTTAAAAAAAAACTTTTTACTGCAATATTCGCGAAAATCAGTTTCAGAACACGTTGCCCCGAGAATTTTAATTTCGCCAACAAAAACCGTACATTTATCAACCCGAATCACGCGGTCTACGAATTTCCGCGGTGTATTTAAAGTAACGACGGCGGGAGCCCCAGGATTTTTATTTTACAGGATGTCGCCGTGAGACGTCGAGATAACCATAAACGTGTAGGACGAATTATTTTTCTGAAAACGCCATATAATTTTCATAGAATAATATTATAAGCCGCGGGGGTGTTATAATTTAGGGTTAGTGTTTTAATGTACTAAAAACTTGCAATAATGCAGAATTTATAATAAAGTACACTATAAAAATTGTTTTTAAGTTTTAACATTTATTTAATTTATATTTACAGTTAAATAATGTTTTAACTTTCAATTATAGTTAAAATAATATGTCTCATAATGACTTCATTATTTAAAATAATAGTTCAAAAATAACATTATATTTATTATTTTCGTAAAGTGAAATTCTGATGACTCTATATCTGTATACGTTTTTCGGTTTTTATTACAACAATTAGTTACGAGCCCAATAACATAATTGATTTAAATTTGTTATTATTTCATTTTAAATAACAATAATTGTTTTAAAAACATCATAAAAAAACTAAAAACTACATTACCTTATAATCAGAATAATCTAAAATGAGTTTCATTTTATTTTGATTATTTTTTTGATTTTCACTTATGGAGTTTAATTTAAAAAAAAAAAATTGAAAACAATAATTATTTCAATATTGTTTTCTTTTCCTGCACACAAGAAACATATATAACATTTATAAAAACCAAACTCGTTTTCAAATATAATTACAAATATTCCTCGATTCTTCATTCATGTATTCAATATAATATTAATTAATTATTATCTTCCTTTCATCTTTCGTTCGGTTACGTGGTAGATGCTTAGTCAATTACAGATCAACTAATAACCAAAAATACATTTAATCTTAAATATAATGTGTAGTTAGTAGCCAAAAGTTGTATAGTTATAAGTTCAAGTACATAGTACTTGGTAAGTACCTAGTTAGTACTTAGTTAAATAAGTAGTAAGTTATAAGTACTAACCTACCTCTGATAAATTAAAAAAAGATAGAAATTAAAAATGTCGTATTACATATGAAAGCATTTTTTTTAAATAAAAACAAATATATAATTTTATTTGAGTAGGTACTATATATTATATTACTATAGTATTATAATAATAAATAGCTACTCAGAATAGTACATAATTGTGTTTTCTTTTAAATATTTAATAAAGCGGTTTTTCATAAGGTTATTAATATATTTAAATTTGCCACAGTTGAAAATTTAATATTTTTCTTAGGAAAATATTAAAATATATATGAAATATATTTTGATATATTTCATAAACATTCAAAATATAATAAGTACTTATAGTTATTAAATATTTTAAAATTATTCTGAATACTTAAAAGAACTTTATTATGAATTAATTTTTTTGATATTTAAAATTCTATATAGTATTGTAATAAATTTCTATCATTTTTTCAAAAAAATGTAGTTTATAAATGTACTGTTATCATAATTGACTATATTTATATAGGCTACGATAAACAAATCAATATTTTTATATAATATTACGAATTGTATAAATTATTGTTCCAATAAAAATATACTATTTGTAAACTAAAAATAGTATTTAATATGTATGTAACGTTTATTTAATACTAGTGTTTAAATCTTTGGTTATTTTCATTATAATAGTACTAGTACTAATGAATTATCGTAATATTTGTTATCATAAATAATTGATTGAAATTATGACGTTGTTTAGATACGTAAATAGTTTAAATAAAAGCGAAATAATTTCTTCCACCATTCAGAACAAATAAATTTAAGTGCGCGACTAGCAAAATATAGCTTAAATTAATTAATAATAATAATAATTAACTAATATACCTATTAAAACAGGTATTACACTTAAATTTGTAATATTCATGTACCAACCTATTATATTGATAAAACTGGGATATATACTTGATCAATTATAATAAAGTATTCTTAGGCGTTGTTCTATGAAATATTGATATTGTATAAAATAAAAAATGATTACAAATATACAAACTAACGTTGATAAGAAAGACGAATGAAGAACAATATTCGGTCAATTTCTACTTTAACGGATTGAATTGTTAACGAATTGGAAAAACCTTTGCTTCAAGATCATTCCAATAATAATACTTATCCAATATTATATTGTTATACATAATATCGTAAACCTAACGTATATTGTTAATTGATTATATCATTTCTATCTCTCGAGTGAATTATTGCAATAAGCTACGATATATTAAGTGTACAGGGAGAACCGGGATACAGAGTGATCATAATTTCATATTCTCATACTATGAAAATGGTAAGAATTACTTACGTTTTTAACGTAATCTCCATTATTTCTGTATACGTAATATATAGTGAAATATGGTTTGAATTGGAAAATTAATATAAATTAATAATAATTGTAGAGGGACGCAAAAAGAATAACTAATGTATGTGTGTTCTGTGAAGAAAAACATTAAAAATTGTATAAATTAAAAGAGTTGTGTTGAAATATTTATAAAAAATAGGAGTACATTTAGGTATAATCATCTTCAAATGAACCACCATCCTCTAATTCAATCTTGCTATTATGATGCCGTCCTGTGTTTGGTCCTTGAAGGTATTTTCGTTGTTCTTTAAAATATACACACTAAATTGTCGACCAACATATATATGTCTTTTGTTTCCAGATAAAATACAGATTTTCGTCAATAGCACAATATATAGGTATTGTATTTATATGTAAGTAAAGTGACTACGTGTAGAAGTAGTAATTTTATCAAATGGAATTTAAGAGAAAAAATAAATCAATTTTACTGTTTTCAATAGCATTTTGTCACATAATTACTGTATGTATTTAAGGATAAAAACGAGTATAACACGTGTGCGTATATTCTTATTATTTGTTTATAATGAGTACAAGTTTTTGCTAAACATTTGTTATATTTTTGTTTTAGTTTTCGAGTATCTTCTGCGCTGAAGTGCTTAACGGGATAATGATGTGATTGAAACAGAGCGTAAGGAATCTATACCTGTGCATTACGTTGCGAAGGAGGGCGAACGAAAATCCATAAATAATTTGAATTTTTCGAGAGACCCATTATTGAAGTGGTCGACGATGAGATAATGATGAAAGTGTTTTGGACGTAAACGAAATCAAGGGACCGCAACGATATTGTGATAACGAAGCCCGAATAGGGGAATGAAAACAAAATAAAAAAATGAGGGATTGCGCGAGAAAAAACATTGAAACATTGAAAAAATATATTATAACTGTGAGAGATTTTTTCGCGTATTACATTCAACAGATTTTTTCTTATTCAACTTGCGAGTTTATACTGACGTTCGAAAACCAACAAAGTTATTACCCAAATATATTATAATATCTTCTTTGGAAAATTGCCAATAAACATAATAATAGAACTTATAAAACATCCTTCAGGGTAACTGCGTGTTTGTTTCCTAATTATGTCATATATTCTTTTCAAAATCTGATACTCGAAAATTATAGAAAGATCACGTATTATATTTTATATTTTTTTTAATTATTACATTATTCATAACTTATGTTTTAATTTTTTATAAACAAAATATCTAAAATTGTAAGTTTTAGTTGATATTTTTACTTTTGAAGTGAGTAATTTATTATTTAATTTCGATCAGGTATTCACATAGATTTAAGTACCTAATAGTACAAAATAACCTTCTTTTCATTATTAACAAAATAACACGCCACCATATTATATAAACAGGCAAATTCTGTAAGCAAACGCTATCACTTATCAGATTAACGTGGTAATTTCATAGAATATCACAAATAAAGCAATACCACTCACTACGAGCTTAAAATATGGATCCCTAATACCTACGTATATAGTTTTGGAATACTATTAAATAGAAAAAATTATAAAATATTCTTCATTTTAAAATAACTTACACGGCATTGATACAAATTATATCCTAATAATTACAAGGTTTGTTTACAAACATGTTCTCTTTGTAGATTGTGTCTTGTATCGACTATTTCGGCGTGATAAAAAGCAAGATTTATAGTATTTAGTATTAATATAATATTCGTGTGTTCATAATCAGGCGCGGATTTAGAAGTTATAAATGGGTAAGGGCTTAATCTAAGGTACGATTGAATTACGTCATTTTTAATATTAATATTAGAAATTCGACTTATAATTAATGTTTAATAGAGCAACTGATTCTTAACTCTTGTAGTTTGAACTCGCGACTGTTCATAATAAGATATTAAGTAGACGGTAGGTGTTATTTGAAATAATCAAATTTTTCGTAGGTAATTTAAATTTACCGAAAAATATTTTCAAATGATTATGTGAACTCATTAATACAATATACGAGTTGTATTTTCAAAAATATGATAATATAATAACGACACTTTTTATAATATATATACATATATGGCATATAATGTAAGGTTTATACGTGGAGAGGATGAGAAAAAACTATCATTAATTAACGTCGTGAAAACAATAATACACCCAAAAGGGTTTTCGGACGTAAAACGACGTTCGGGTTCAACGCGTAAACTTTGTCAGACGCTGCAAAGTAAACTACTTAATTATTTTTATTTTTGTTTCGTCTCGTTTTTATCTTTCTCTCGTGCTCGCGATTTGTTTTGTGTATTGCACGTTTCGTATAATATCACGCGAGACCATAAGGCCACGAAGATATCAAAATAATAGGGTAATAATATAATAATAAAATAACATTATAATATAAATACGAATTTGTTACATTATTACGTCATTTAAACGCGTACGAAAACGCGTTGAGGAAACGAAAATGGGCTTAAAACGCGACGTCCACGCTGACGAGCGGTAATAAATTTTAATTTCTAGCTTTATCTTTTTCATTTCGTTTTCGCCCCCCCCCCCCCCTTCCCTCCCCCGTCCCCCGCAATTTACCGATATATTACATAATACCTACGAGCGTTATCAGTTCGCGACACACACCGCGACGTAATACCCGCACACAATCGTATCAACTATACCATTATAAGTACATGTTTTAACGTCCTACATTTAAACTTTTTTCGTCTCCTCCGAACAATATAATATACTATATTATTATATAACGTCATTGTGACATAACTTGTGTAATTTATAATATATACAGTGGAACATCGATAAGTCGAACCTCTATTAAGTCGAAATTAATGTCGTTCCCCTTAGAAATCCCCGATAAATGGAAAATATAATCTATATAGCTGTAGATAATCCGAATATTCTATGTTCCAAAAATAACTATTTTATATGAAAAACCGTGGTTGATTAATTATACCATGTTTTATTAATATTTTTTTTTTTTTTTTTTTTAATTATAATAAAACGCACTGTATTTTATCAATATCGATAATAAAAGAAATATATTTATTACAAACCTCTCTAAGTGAATTTTTTTTCGTATAGAATAATATTTTTCTTAAACTCGACTTATCGACGTTGCACGGTAATGTTATACCGCCGAATCCCTCGTCTCTGTAAAAGATTTGACTTCTGTAGAGACAATTCCTTGAAACTTGAAATTAAATTCCCAAAGACAACGGTTACATTATATATATATATATACCACGATGGTCGTTTAAACTGCGCTCTAAAGTTTCATGTTTTATTATAATAAAATATTATTATAAGTATAGTAGAAACGATTGAAATAAATTGATTTTTTACCCGAAATTGTTTATTGGCATGACGAAACGGAAATATGCCGATTGTTATCGATATACACTGTATATACCTATATTATAATATAATATTATACACATTTCCATATTTTATATATTATACGAAAATACTTGGAATAATAAATTGTTCAAATTGTTTTTATTGACGAAAATATTAATTATAATTGACGGGAACAACATAATATTATAATAATAATATATTTATTGATCGGGATGGCACTCGGCAGTGTTACCCGAAGTGTTCATTTTAAACGGACGAAACAAGTTTTCTCGGTCGGTCACGTTTCAGATTTTCGTTGGATATTATCATCAGGATGCGTGGAATAAATACGTTTAATTAGTGGATTTTGATGATAACACATAGTTGGTCGGGTTAGGTATAATATTGCAACGGAATAGTTTACATTATAAATATTATCTTTATCTTTATATCCGTTTAACATGCACGGCGGTATATATATACGTTTTGCATAATATTCTCATCGTTTACTGTACTGTACCGCGAAACGGAAAAATATTCGTCGATCATTTTCGTTTTTCGATATCAGTTCCTCCTTATATAATAGTGCGTTTCGATGATCAATTCGATGTCGTTTCCCGGGCGGCGACGAGAATTCATTTGTGTATACGCCGTAGAATTCGTGTATAAAATCCGCTTTGAGCTTTGGGGACGATTGAACGTCGTGTGCGTATACTTAGGAGGTATACTATAATGCTATAAAACTCTATATAATTTCGTTTTTAATTGAAAAACAAAAAAAAAAAACCTGCGTTTTTAATTTTCGTTACTGCCCAGAGTCTTTGGACCGTCATAATACTACCGAATAATATATACCATATATATATAGGTATATATGGTTGGTTAGGTTAGGTATAACTGAACACCGGTCCCGGGGCATTATATAGGTTGATAACCGTGACAAGCCGAAAAATAAAACCCCCAATTTAAGGTGAAAATAAATTACGCTGCATAGAACGCTTCCCTGTTTTTAATTTTTATTCCTTTCGGGAACGCATTGCGATCAGTAGGCGTGCGAGTTGCTCGGGGGTACCGTATAATAATAATATAATGGTTAATAACACAAACAGCGTCCGAACTGTATGTAACAAATCATTTTTTTTTTCTCCCCCTACTATGTATATACGAACACGCACAATGTCTATTGTCTATTTCGTATTTTATTACGTACATTGTAGTGTTTACCGATTTCCCGAGGCTTGGCTAATTTTTAGTTTTCCACTCACTTATTCATAACGCGCTGTTCGTATATTATATGTTGATATATATTATATGTAATAGCTGCAGTCTGCAAATCATAATGATTGTTATTAAAATTAAATAATAATTAAAAAAAAAAAAAAATTGTTCTTAAAATAAACGTTTTCACTTGAAATAGTTATAATATATAATATGATGATTTAGGTATACAGAGTGTCAATGAAAATATAAATGATCAGCTGAACGTTTATTATAACGCGTATTTCATTTGTTTATTCATATCGAAGACATAATTTTAGTTTTTCATGTTTTTAATTAATTGTTTCTTTTTTTATAATATATATATATAAATATAAAACGAACATAAACTAATTGTTTTATAATTTCTTAGGTATAAGAAAATACTCAGTGTCATCTTTTAGATAGAATTTTACAACAGTTTTGTCGGTAAAAATCGTTATTCAAGTTTAGTACGTATTTTATTTTCTATATGAAAGTTTTTAAAGTTTTTTTAAATAGGTAAACATTTTTTCTTCATTTTTTTATTTCTTATTGACAATATCCATTTCCTTTCAATAGTTTAATTAATGATAAAGTGATATTTATTCAAGTAATTTAATTTGTTAGATGTTTCAGAATCACGCTGTATATTATTTCATAAAATTAGTAAAATACTCATAATAATAATGTTTAAGTTTGCATTTTAATTTTTAAGGAAAGCGTAGAACTTTTTTTATTATTTAATAATTAATTTTCTTTTACTTTCTGGATTAAAAAAAAAAAAATCTTTTTCTGACTTCTTATCGAATATACTACGAACTTTTAAGGCTCTTAATAAATTAATTACTTTACATTATTAATATAAGATTAAAATGATAGGAAAAAAAATTGATAAAAAATGTTTTATAGTACAAATAATCAGTTTTATTATTGTCAATTGATGTATTAATAGATATGCTATTTAGAAATAAATTATAATAATCATCTTTACCCATATTGTCTGATATTGTATATAATACTTAAAATAATACAAATATATTATATACCCATCATGTGTCCCAGAACTATTTACTAATTTCAATATCTCAGTTAAAAATTAAATTTTTTGAATGCGGATTCTCTAAAATTAGGCAACAGCTAATAATATTATTTAATATATTAATTTTTTTTAAAGAAGATGTCTCATAAATAATTAAAAAATATTTTTTTTATTATTTAAGTATTGTTAAATTTGAAGATAGCTAAATAACTAGAGTATATTTATATATGATAAACTTCCTGATTTAATTAAGATGTCGAGTCTTAGAAATTTTTTTCATCTACTGAATAAATCATATTTCTGACATCATTTTTTATAATTAATTAATATTTTAATATGATGATCTGCAAAATGTATTGCTCATAATTTACAAATTTTGAATTTTTATAACTACAAATAAAACGATTCGTATCGTAGAATTAAAAACAATTAATTTTAATCTTCTTCTTCTTCACTTTATCTCCCAAATAGGTTAGGTCAATACCTATTAGTTTCTTGATCAGATCAATTTCTTCAAAATCATACACTATTGCCTCAGTTTTTATACCATTTCGGTTATTTTCTACCATCGTACAAATAGATTATAAATAGATCGTGATGAATAGATAACAAAGAGGCTCGTTAGAACCTTAATAAATGATAATTAAGAATACATCATTTATATCATATTTTAAAGTGTATAAATACATACTTAAGCTGACTGAAGGTGTTGAACTAAACATTAACTATAATTAATTATTTGGACCATAAATTATTTACACGTCGGTCGGGAATGATACTAAGACAATAAAATATAATGATTAATAATAATGTACTAAAATTGGCTTCTGAAAAGATTCAGAAAGCAACAACGTTTTGGGCACCGCCGCGCGATCTAATTCTAACAATATTAAATAGGTAAATAATTGTCGGCTCTATTTAGTTATGTGCAGAGACCGTATAAATTATATTTAGAAAAATCAAAAATTAATACAATTTTGAAATGATATTATCTAGTCCACTTTCTAAAAATCTTCTAAATGTTTTTTGAAAGCGTCGTCTCAACAATTATTTTAGATATCACGAATTTTTAACACACGCATTATATAATAATGACTCGTGAAAAAAAAAACATTTTTTCGGCGAATCCATTTTTATTGTAAATAATAAAAAGTAATTCATTCAATTTAGCGATTTATCTAGACAAAAAATCGAATGTAAACGGAATTTATATACTCGTTAGTCCCGGACAAATCGCGAACACGAAACAATTAAAAGTCATGCCTCGTTTAGAGATCCACTCGGCTAACCCTATTTTATAATAGAATATATTATTAATACGCGACGGACGAAAGACGGAGAAAACGCTATAAAATATTAAGACCGTTTCGGCACGTTATTTATTATGCTCAAGTTTTTTTTTCTCGCCCCTCGTTATAAATGATTTAATCTTTAATTTTAATTATATTTTACAACGACCGATCCGAACGAACGTCGTCGTCGCGGGGTAGAATGGTATTTCGTCTGCATACGCGGTATGCTCCGTAACCACGGTATAGACATTATAATAATTTTTATAACGATTAAACGACGAAGAAAAAATACGCGAGTCTGGTATGTGTTTATGCCATACTGTAACTAATTCTCGTAAGTTTTTCTGTTGGTGAATATTATAATATGCGCGTGGTTAATATCACGTACCTCCGAAATATCACGTAAACACACCTCGACGTTTAGGTTATATAACGTTTTTGCATTTACATCATAAATGCATTTATAGTTTATATAACAATAACGTACCTACACTATACAGGGTGTTCAAAATTTCAAGGCACAGCTTAAAATAGATCAAATATTGTTCTTCCATAAATCATATAATATATAGTATTAAATAGGTTTTTTCCTTCTCTATTTCGAATTATTATAACGAGAAAATACCTATTACATATAATAATATAGGTACATACTGTAATAATATGTAACTAAAATATAAAACTATAGGTTAGGTAAAACACTTATATTTCGTAATTACAACTATATCAGTGCCTTGAAGTGAAATTATGTTAACCCAATCTAACCTGGCCTAACTGAATAAACCATTATTAATTCTTGGGCACGTTATACATAATGTAATAAACTTATTACATTAAAACATCACATTAATCGATATTCCATTTATACACAAAATACAGAGCTATATTGAATATTATTAATAAAATCTGTAAGGATTTAAATACTATTCAATTATAAAGAATTTTATTATTATTTTATCAGATGGTTTTTTGACCAAAATATTTTATTGTTTGGTCCCCTTGCACCGAATCAATCGAGGGAATTAAAAATCTTTTTCTATTGTTTTAAAAACAATTATTTGGTTATTATGAATGTGGTATTATCATCAGCCATAATCATATTATTATTATTTATGGATATTTTATCTTTAGATATTTAAGAAAAAAAATATTAGATATTTGTTTAATTTACGTACGTTTCACAAAACTCCCACTTTCGAATTTCGAAAAAATGTTAAAATTCTTAAATTATTTAATGGGTATATTTTATTTTCTTGAATTGTTTATATTTCAATGTACCTAGGTTCAATCAACTAATTAAAGAATATCATTTTTATATCATTTTAAATCAAACATTAAAGATGTAAGCCCGGTAAATTAAATATTCTTTTTTTTTTTACCGAAAAAAAAACCTAACCTAACTAGCTTGTGACACCTCTATGACGGTCTAACTATATATCCAAAATTATCAACATTTACCAAATATACAGAAATTAGATAAATTTACCAAAAAAAATTAACGTATATATTATTTATGTACAATTATAATAATTATAATAGTAAGATATTAGGTAGTTATTAATTAAAAATTATATACATTTTAATTAATTATATAATAATAAAATAATTTAAATTTTGGTTTGTTATTTAATAATAACTTCAAAGTTAGCTAATTTAAATAATTATTTTCAATCTTAATGTTAGTTATATTATATTATTATATCACTGTTAACCATTGAGTTTTATACATGTATTTCTACTGTCTATATAAATTCAATATTTGTAAGACCAACCGAACCAAACCTGAAATATAGAATAACGTTTTATTATTCAAAAAAATAGTGATTCTCGATCAAAAATAAAACGGATTCTTTTAAACGCGCGTATTATTCATAATAACATTTATAATGTATCATCGATTTAATAGTTTGATTTCAATTTATAATTTTTTAGTCGTTTAAAGTGCTATATAAAGTTCGGAGATAATAATTTGATATGTTGTTGGTTCGCAGTGGTTTTTGAACAAAATTAAAAATATGACGACCGACAACCGCGACGTGGCAAATATTAATTGCATTCGTCTTTGTGACGTTTAATTTTTCGATATTTCAAAACCCGTCAATTATCATATCCAGTATATATTTCCGTGGTCCCCTATTGCCAAACACAGACGTCACTCATCGACGGCAGCATTGACGATTTTGAATTTTTGACACATGAATTATTATGAATTATTACTAAACTATATATATATACGCGAATCCGGCCGTGCGAATTTAAGCGTAAAAATATATTCAACGTCGGCAAAGGAAAGGGTTCGGAATAATTTTTAATATAATATACGTCCACCGTCCGACCGAATATATATAACTAATCGTTTAGACTTTTAATATAATAATATATTATGTAAATTCGATTTTTATTTATTATTCGTTTACCAATTTAATAATAATATGCTATACAATTAGTGCTGTGTTGTATACACACGATTCGCATAATTTGCATAAATGTGACATACGAAGGAAACAAATCAAACGATAAAAATGAATATAAAAAAAAAAAAAAAATGCATAAAATAAAAAAGGTTTTGTTAGAAGGTAAACCATTATGGTCGTTTTTGTACTCCAAATTTTTGATTTCCTTTGATTTCCAGAGATTTTCTATGAATAACCATGATTTTCATTGATATCCAATAAATACTAAAAATTAAAAAATTAACGACCAATATATGAGTGAGTTTGCATATAGCATGGTACTACTTTACCCAACATTGTATTTTTTTTACTAAATTCCTTTTTCTCTACCCCCACGTTGTTGATTACCTATAGAGATTTACAGAGATCTTTTTATGATTTTATAAGATTAGTACACTGATTTTCCAAAGTGGTTTTCACTCTCATATTTGGATTATCATTTTGTCGGACTGATAGTCTGTGATAGTCGTGAATTCGACTGGTGAAACGAATTACGATAAAAAACATTTATAATATTTGCATTAAAAATACTATTTTTCATCATTTTAAAAGATTATAATATTATTATATAATATAATGTAAAATTAAAATGTTTAGCGACGCGTTTTTTAAAAATTCAATTATTTTATGTTATCATAATATTGATCTATCTCGAAAATTCGACTCCTTAACAACAAATAATTAAATCGGACTAGGTACGAAAAGCAATATGGGATCGAATGTCATATTTTGTACGTCATAATAACAATACAATATTATCATGAATTGTGTTTGCGAGTACGAGAAAGCGTAATGAAAACTTCTGTGACCCACGAGCAGAATAACAATATCTATTAATATCTATTTTGTTTATACAGTCAAAACGAAAGCGAATAGTTATAGCTAAATATTGTAAAGAATAATAATATACGCAAACAATAAAATATATAATTGCAGGTATAATATATTATATGAATTACAATGTAGATCGCCAGGTTGCATTCAAATCAGAAACATATATTATTGTTATTATTTATCATAATAATATGTGTAGAGCGTGTTTACGAAACTATATTAAGATTTGCGAAACATGTATATAAACATAATACGAGCGTTTGATGTACGAAAACAAAAACAAACAATATAATAATATGATGCCGGAAATCGTAAAAAATATATTACATTTTCGTGAGCGACTCGATATGAAGTCAAAATATTAAAATAATATTCGTGGAATAATTTAGATTTTGCATATACAATCGAAACGTGTATACTTGCCGTACATACACACCTATGCGATATATATTATTATATTTTTCAATTTCGTACCGTATAGACATTATAATAGTATTAAATCGGCTTGTTATATAACATATATTATCTCAATTAATTTAACAATGAAAACATGAACTTTTGTCGAAATATTGTTCTATTATTATTTAAAAAACGTGGAAAAAATTACAATTAGCTAGGTTATGTTATTATTGAAAATATAATTATCGTTTATTATTTTAATATAATATATTTAAGATGTTAAGTAAGTATACTTAAATTTATCGAACGTTTAGTTTTTGAAAAATATGCAAACAATTAAAATCATGGGATGAAGGTATTTGGCGAATCACTATGTATCTATCATCGTACAAAATACAAATACGTACGGACAATTTAACCAGCGAATAACAACATAATATGGGTAAGTAATTTAATTTTTCTCTTTTCATTAAAATTCAAACAATATAATATATTATCATCATTATAGTTCGCCGTGGATTCTACAATATTTAATCCGACGAGATCTGCTCAGTAGCGTTAAAAATATATTATAAAACATAAAAGATATAATTCCTGAGTAAAAAATGATGTCGGCGTGCAGCTGCGCGAGGGTGTGTTTTTTAATTTTTTTTTTTTTTTTTAATGAAGTAGACTTGGGTTTAAGTATCCTACGTATATATTTTATAATATGGCAAGCCGTGCGAACCGAATGGCTTAGCGTCTCGTAAAATCTTTAAGAGCTCTTCAAGGGAACGTTGTATGCCAGTAAAGGGATATATTTATATTGTACAAAATGCAGATTAGATTTAAATCGAGCTAATTACGTTGCAGTAATTTTTATACTGGCATGTACGTTTCGTACCATAGTAGAACTTTATTGTTCTTTTCATATGGCTTTATTGCCATATGAATGAATTGCAATGAATTTAGCGAAAAAAATGGCAATAAAAATCGGTAGGATTACCTATGAAATGTTACCTAACATAATCTAACCACTAACCCTATACGAGTTTATTACATACGGACAAATTATAATTGAATAAATTACTTGAAACCTATATTAGTTTCAGATATTTCTATAACGACTTTTCAAATAATTATTCCGCAAAAATCATTTATAACATCATAATTTTATATGTGGTTTCATACTCGAATAAATTAATATACTATAGTACACCACGTAATAATTTTTAATATTAGTCACAACTATAATTTATGGCTATAATGTGCATCCAATATTTATTCGCTTTCAAAGGTAATAAATGTTGACACACATCACTGTCATTGTAATTATCAGGGTTCGAGACTTCTTGCATTTGCATATTTTTTTTTTTTTTTTTTATGTTATGACTATGGAATATTTTAAGTAAGATGGAAGTTAATTTTATAAAGTAAAATATTAATGTACACAATTTTCGTTTACATTTGTTGGTATTATTCGCCATATTTTAAATAATGATCATATTTGAACATTTGTTAGCATTTTAGTGAATTTTTTGTCTTTTTTACTAGACAATCAAAGGTACAATGTTTCAGATATATTTTGCAAAATAAATTATTTTTACGTATGATTTTACAAGTTTCTGTATTAATTAATAATCATGAACAGTCATGTTGTGGACAAAATTGACTATTGTCTTTTAAAATTTTCTAATAATTGCCATGCATTCAAATACGAGAATATCATAAAATGACTTACTGTGCAATAGTTTTAATGTAAATATATATTATATATTTATACAAAAATAATTTAAAAAATAGGATTTCAATATCTACTTTTTTTGTTACAGATAAAATACAGAATAATTATCATTTACATATATTAGGCATTTATTTTTAAAATAAAAAAAATTCCTTGCTACATAATATTTTTAAGCATATTTTGTTCATTTTTATTGCATCAACCAAAAATAATATTATAATAATTTGAAGAAAAACGTGATTTCCAACTTTGTAGGCTTTGGGGCACGGTTTAAACTTAACTAATCAGTACAACATTCAAGATACTTTCTTTTATACATATTTTAAAAGAAACTTAGGGGTTAAAATAAAATAAGTAAAAAAAAGAAAAAATTACCTAGATATATGTATTATAACTTCATAAGTTAGTAATGTAACTTTATTTAAAATAGATAATTCACCCTACCATACCGTAACTATTATTATACATTATCATTATCGCGAACAAGAAAATATAACAAATACATTTATCTCGTATACAAAACACGCAGACATCGCGTCGTTCTGGCCTGGAAGAAATTGCGCTCGACGTGTAAAATAATAAATCAAACTCACGAAATATCGTAAAACGCCCACAAAGATATCATTAAAATTATTCGTAGACACCCATACCTATATATAATATATTGCACATCTGGTATATATAGCCTTTAATGGCATATAGAAATAATAATGCATTGAACGATGAAAAGAAACATATTTCAAGAAATTATAAATAATTCATTCTAATATCTTTACGTATTTTAGTACGGGACGAATTGAAAAACAAAACAAAAAAAAAAACAAAACAAAAATGGAATAAATTATATTTTTTCGATCGGAGTTACCTTGTAGGTGTATATATATATATATATATGTATACATAATATGTTTTACTACATGTCGTGTGACGTAATTGAATTTATTCTAATTTCATAATTTGATACGGATTTCGCTATTCGTTATATTATGCTTATATGAAAATAAAACCATAAATCAAAAATATACACACGAAAATACGTCGGTAAGTTGAAAAACTATATAATTATACAGCGAATATGATATTATCTGTATACATACGAATCAATAATTAAAAAATAGCATTCATTTATGGCCTATAGATATTTGTAAAAGCTAAATAACAATATGTAAAACAATATCAAAACATAGAGTAGTATTATCTAGAAATTAGGCATATTGTTGTATGGTTGAAGGTTTTTTTATCGAAAATAATTAAACTTGAAAGCTAACATACGAAATTTTTTTTGAATTTTATTTTATGTATGTTTATATCAAAAGTGTATGATGTAAATTTGTTTAATATAATTATTATACATATTTTATAACTACTAAATGTTATAAATGTTATAATATGTTTGATGTTTCATATTATTGCATCATTGTACACCGTATGATTATTATTAGTACTTACTTAAGTACCTAGTAATGAATTTAAACGTGTACAGTTTATTCTTAATTAAAATATTTTATTAACTATATTATGAGTAAAGGTATACTTAGAATGATAATAAATATTATTTTAATGCCAAAGGAAAAAAATATATTGATGTTGAATCTGAGTAATGAACTACCCGGTATAGATATAAATACGCACATCCCTTTTTAATGGAATTCGGGGCTAAATCAAAGGTACAATATAGATAATTTATAATACATTTTAGTATTTTATACTACATTATTGACGTGCAAATTAATTTTGTATAAACGTGAACTGATTGTCGAACGGTACTGCTGTAGGTATAAAAATAATAATTGTATTAAACTTTAATATTATAAACGTCTGAATAGATTGAACATCATACTTAATTAATAAAAGTAAATATAGTATATAAGCAATCCAAATTACCTTCAAATAATAATTTAATAATCACTTTAATTATTAGCAAACTATTATCATAATAATTTTAAATTTAAAACTTTTAATTTATAATAAATATAACGTTCTGTTTATTATTATTGTGACTTAAACAAAAAGTGAAATTTATTTACGCCATATAATTATAATTACTGTGTATAACTGAATAATTAAGTACCAATATAAAATATTAAACATCTCTTTTTTCTTGAATTTACTAATGAAATGCTATAAAAGCTATAATGTTAAAATGATTAACATTTTATGGAAATGTTTTATTCGATACCGATTAATTATTATTAATTCTTTTACAATATTTCCTACAAATAAAAAAAACATTTTGGATAAGGAAATTTTTAATATTATGTAGAATAATATAAAATATTACATAATATACATTTTAAGATACTCTAAATATGTATCTATAGTTATATGAAATATCCTTAAAGTTTTTTAATGTTTAATTGATTGCAAAACGAATAGGTGTGTATTCATTTTTAAAGTCTGATTGATTTTATAATATTATTCTTATAATTTAATATTAACCGGGTTGTGAAACCTAATTATTGTTTTATTTCATTAGAAATGTCCCAAATAATATTATTTTAATTATACTTTTTTATTGGTTTTTGAAGTAATATTAAATAACTTATAATATTGTATAAAATTACTAGCCTGAAAAAAAATGATTTTAAATCTATACAGTTTATTTTGGCTATAATTTATGTATGAATTTTTTGCGTGTTCAAATTATGAGAGGAATTATTACTAAGTATGTTGAATTTGTTATTATGTTGACATTTTATTTCGCTGTAAAGTCGGATTTTCGTCGAATGAACGACAACCGTGTCGGAATTTTGGACATTCAGTAAAATGTGTTTGACATGGTAATACTTGTGTAAGCATTAATAATAATACGCGTTTGTTTCACAATAATTATTAAATGGCAATCATTTTATTTAGGTTTATTGGTTTATACCATAAAACCAATAACATAATATATTAATATCTATATATATTATACAAGGTAATTTAAAATTATTATAATTATAGAGTTAAAAATTATAGTAGTGTGTTATATATACAGATAATCAAAAAAAATATGTTTACAAGGATAATAAGGATCAAATTATTGAACAAAATCCATAGTGATTTCACCAAATGACACGTTGAGTTTGTCTGTGTTGTTACATTTTTACGATTGTTGAAATCGTTTTAAAGTCTGCATATTAAATATACGCTGCAGAATTGCATGAAATGTAAAATGTGCAGATACTCAAATATTTTATAACATATATAACAATGGATTTTCGTTCTATTTTTCAGTTTTGACCCCTAAAGTAATGCGGGATATAAGTTTTCAAAAAAACTAGAATTTGCAACAGGATGATTGTGTGATTTCATGTTACAAACATAACCAATACATCGAATGTATTAGAGTGTATTCCTATCACCCTGTATATGCACGCATAGTGTGTGAATACTCGTATTTTAATGTTTGCACCTCGTTTACGGACGCGTACACACGTATAATATTTATACGATAATAATAACAATACCCACGTGGGCGACGAGGAGGGTATTTTTTTCCTCGCGATTATTATTTCTGCAGTAATGTTGTGTTTGCGTTCGAAACCCAAAACTAATCTGCGAACGGGAAATTTGTCGTCGTCGTCCTCTGCCTGGTCGGGATCATCGGCCCCGCGGGCTGTTCGGTTCGATGGCGCGCGCGACGTAGAAACGAGATAAAACGACAAATGCCTTTGGCAAACATCACAAAACCCTGCGGTTCGAAACACCCTCCACGCGCACACGACCGCGGTAACGGTTGATGTTGCACAAAAGCCCGAGCTGCGGCGTCTCTCTCCGGAGGCCTCATCTGTCCGTGTCACTATAATATAATATTATTATTATTATTATTATCGTGTATAGGTATATATATATATAGCAAGGGTTCACTCTGTCGTACCGTTTTGTACATTTATATATATATATAATATTTTATTATAAGGTTTTTGTTGTCGACGTCATATTGAATTATACTGGTCCGCAACGAGCCAACGACGTTCGTCTGTATTATATTAAATATATATATATATAAATAGGTACCCGTATTCGCCACCCTACCGAAAAACCGGCAACACCGGAAATCTTTTAAGCTCATTACCGGATGTGAAAACGACCGTGGCGGAAATGGAAAACGGCCCGGAGCCAGGGCGAAACGCGCAAAACGAAAAACAAACGAGACGTATGCGCGTATCGCCGTGTACAAAATATTATATTATTATTATTATTATTAATAATAACGCGAGTGCAGCTCGTTATAGACACACACACACACACTAACAATATAATCCGCGGGGCACACACAAACTTTTGGCGGAAACACGCGGACGTTTTTATATTTCCGTTCGTGTGTCTGGACCCGTTTATAATTATATTGTGTACGGACGACGGACGGATGTCCGGAAATCGCGGGTTATATTTTTTTCGAAAAAACTTGCAAGTTCAATGTGAAATTTTAGACTTGAATCAACACACAGAGAGCGGTATCGCGAGAAACTAGCGTATGATTTATAGAGCGAATTTTTGTGCTTGTTACTAAAAATATCATTTTAAATTTTAGTCACAAACCAATTATCCACTTTACGCCTTTCACAGCAGAGTGGCAGAGTGATCCCCCTCCCCCCGTTCCATCAGAAAATTGAATTTTACATATTATGGACATTTTACTGAATGCAAACCTATAGAATACGTTTTACACAAAAAATTATAGTTTGCCCCCACCCCCCTGTCCTTAGATTGGATCCGCCACTGCTTCACAGTACACACAAACAATAATTCTGAAAGATATTATTGTCTATTGAATTTAATTATTTTATTTTACCAATTTTTTAACTTTAATGTTCATTTTTTTGGAAAAAGATACCTCGCACATATTATTACAATGTATTTTTGACAAGAAAAACCATTTTTTTTTTTAAACATGATAGAATTAAGTATTTTTAAATATCAAATTAAATCGTTAACTTAACTTTTTTATATTTTGGGTACAATATTATTGCATTGGAATCTTAATTATAATATAAACCAATAATTTCTTCGAGGACCGAAGAGACGAAGGAGGAACATCCAAAATTCAACCTTCCCGCTTTTTTATTAATGTTTTTATAGGAAATTTAACAATTTTTATTATACAAGTAAAATTTAAACCGATTTTCGATTTTCATCATTTCTGGCAAACATTTATGAAACCCAATAACTTTTGAATATAGAAAATCAGTGCATCAGTTTTTTCAATTTATTTAACGGTTATTAAAATTCAGACAACAAGATCTACTATTATCGGCTGGAATTTCATCTTTTTTAATTATCTAGTAAATATGATACTTTCTGGTTTGACGATATTATTACAAACGAGGCAACTTTTGAATTCACAACAAACAATAACATACTAGCTGTTTATTTTTGATAAAAAATAAAAAATAAAAATCGATCACCCCTTCTTCAATTGGAACGTTACTGACAATGCGACGCTTGTTTTGATAAAAAAAAAAAACCAAAACATGTATATTTGTATCCCCTTTAGTAAAAAAAAAATATTACGAATGAAGGAGGAGGATAAACAACAACAGCACCTGCTGCATTCGATGTCCGTCACGTCGTTTTTAGCGAGAAAAATAAATCATTTTGGCATATGTAAAGACATATTTATACATTTTCGTATACACGCATTGCACACTATTTATATATATATCTATTTATATTATATGCGGTCATTTGTCGGGTTCGAATTTTCACTACCTTATTTATTTTGATCGGTAATGACTTTTTCGCGTACCACCTCAAGTAAAATAATATTATAAAACCTATTCAGTTCATAAATTGACGTAAATAAAAGATACTGGTTTAACAATATTATTGTATTATAATTATTGTACGAGAATATAATTTTATGTCGTTTTTTGATCTAGATTTTTGAAAATTAATTTCCATTATATATTATTCATGTAGTAGTGGACATTTTAAAGTTTGTGAATGTACTATAATTTATTATTATAATATCTAAACACCAAATTTTAATTTAATACGTATACCGCGATCGATTTAACGTAATTTATCATCTTTTTTCAAAGGATAATTTGTTCGAATATAGTTAAACCCCTAATTATAATGCACTAACCCAAACGAGATGTTTATCGGGCGACTTGTTCATCAATAATATAAAAACACATACACACCCACTATCCACGTTTAAACTTTTCTTATTATTATTATTATTTCCCTTTGCTTATTTTCCCGTTTTCACAATTGTATATATATATATATATATATACCTGCGCACACGTGACTTTGCACGAACAAAGCTCTTTATTGTTTCCCTTTGTAAACACGAGTGCACCAACGTTATTTCTTCGTGAAACACTCTTCGAACCGCGACCGGGGTTATACTTATGTACTCCTCAGCTCGAATTTATATATATATATATATATATTATATTATATATATATATAATATAATATAATATATGAAGGCGCGGTAAAATATCAAAACGGAACAAAGCGATTTAAAACATTTTATTTCTGTCGTAGTTTTTCGACGATTTTTCCTTTTGACGAAATACAACAAAAACAACATCAGCGACGACAATAATAATAATAATAGGTTTCAGGCCACAAGAAACCCTTTTTAAAACTACTGTTCGAGAGTGTTTTTTACAGTGATCGAATATTTGTGTTCATACGTTTTATTTTTTTTTTTTTATCAAGAATTTAATATTTACTCGTAGCATTTATTAATAATCGCGTTCTTTGAAAAATGTTTGGGAAAATGAATTCTAAAAAGCTGTATCCAATAATTTCATCAGCTACTAATATTCACCAACTCTTAGTTTAGTTTTAGAAGTGGTCATTCCACAGTTCGTCAAATATATAGACTAAACGATAAAACTGTTTTCTGACTGGAAAAAGAAAACAACACTGCAAAGTAATCTTTCTTGATAGCTTTTTCTCAAAATTATAAAAATGTCTATCTCATTTTCTCTGCTTATTATTTTTTTTCATTAAATTTTCTCATTAAAATAATGTTCTTTCGTACATTTAAATCATATATAAATTTTAAATCCCTTCCTCTCAAAACACAAAATTTGTTGGAATCCATTTCGATCAACGTCTCACATGGTCACATTATATTAATTGTACCAAAATTATTCTTAACAAGAGATTACAAATTTTTAAAAAAGTTCTTAACACTAAAGTGTTGCAAATTTATGATCTAGTAAAATTAAATCTCTTTATAACCATCCAAATATACTAACCAAAAACCTTGCTTCTATTAGCATGTTAGAAAATTTAACAAAAATCCTAAAATAGAAATGATATTTGAAAATCTACTAATAAAATAGAATATTGAACAAATTTAAACAAATTATTGTAAAGTTTCACCAATGGGTGGCTCATTCCATGTCCTATAATCGTGTTTGATGATACGCTTATTATACAAATGTTGTATAAAGTATAGACCACAGATCTTACTACAGGTATATATTATGTATGTAATTAAATATTAAAATAGAAATATTAATATAATAGTTGAAATGAAATGGTTTTTAAACCGTATAATTTTATTATAATACAAATTTAAAACAAAATAGTAATATTATTATTAATTACATAATAAATTAGGTTATTATTTACTGTTGTTATTTAATTTTAATATAATAATAATAACGTCGTTGGTAACATCAATTAATAATTATTTTCAATGTTTAATCTATTAGTTTATAATTAAATATTATACAGGATTTAAAAATTTTATTTGATTATAATTATTAATACAAATTACAAAGATATTCCTTTCAGAAAAAAAACGTTAACAATTTGATGATCAGCGAGTTACATATATCATATAACTAAAAACAAAAAAGATTATTTTTCCATAATTAAATTCCATATTTTATAGTGATTCTAAAACAACTTTTCCTGCAGCGTCATTATTTTATAATATATTATGTTTTTTTTTCCTATTTATAGTGATCATTTTCAATTGAAATATATTATGGCAATACAATGCTCGGAAACCTTCGAATCGTGCATCAATTTCATACGGCCCGATTTAAACTTTCTGCAATAACGCGATATTCATTGAATATTTTATATATTTTATAACTGTAATCAACTGATTTTTTAAACACGTGTCAATCATATATCAAGTATTTTATTACGTGTCGGTATCGATAAGATTCAAACTGTATAAAACTAAAAAAATAATATTCTTATTTTTCGATTTTGATGCTCATGTGTAATGTTTGTTCAGTAGCATCGCGAAAAATCAAATTTGGATTTCTAAACTAACTTTTTTTATGGATATATTAAAGTATATTAATGAACCTAACATAAAACTACAAAGTTAAAAGTAAATTTATTCCTGATATTATAGTTTGTGGTCTCATATTAAATCTTTTGGAATAATGTTAAATCTTTTATGGCCACATATTGAAAATAATGAATTAACACATATTTCTGCTTGTAAAATTATTAAGAAAATTATTTATGATTCGTCAAAATTTACATTTTCAACAGTTAAATTTGTTGAAGCCATTTAGTCATTTCAATATTAATTCACTAATCATTTTTAAGATTTTAAACGATGTTTACAATACTTTAAATTACTTGTCAATCTTTTTAATATTAATATTAACGATGGTCCATACCTAACCTATTGAGCTTTCGTATAGAAATAATAAATTTGCATTCAAAAGATATTTTCAAAAATAATAACCTTTATTTTTTTCTAAGCATCCTTCATCAATTTCAAAAATTAAGAATATCTGAATATTAAGAATAGCTGTACAATACTGTGTGTTTGGACTTTGAATGTATAGACCCAAACATATACATGTGTGAACATGCCTTTTTTCATTTGAAAAAAATTAAAAGCCATACCGATCGCGCATAACAAATGACCATCTCCACTACGTACTTAGATCGAGCACTAGTATTTTTGATGTGGAAATAGAGAAAATTGTGATCAATATTCAACAACAAAATTAAGGCTTTTTAAATCACATTAAGGCTTAATGATTAAACCTATTTTTACCAAACAATTTTAACTCCTATACACTTTTATGTCACATAGTTTTTTTTTTTTTTAATCTTTAGTGTTAATTTTATTATTAATTAACTCGTATTTTTTCAATAAGTTTATCAAATTTTTATTTTTGTCTGGCATGCAAAACCATTTTAAATTTTAAATGCGACCAAAAAAGTTGCTGACCACTAGCCTAAAATCACTAGGCTAAAACATTTAGGGAAAATTCAAGAAAATTCAGAAGTAGTATTATTTCATTTATACGAAATATAGGTATGTTACTCTGGCATGGACCAGAGTATAAATTCATAAAATTAATAAGAAAGTAAAAAAATAATAGTTTAATTAAATAAGTTTATTGTTATAATTAAAAAAAAAAAAAAAATTAATTTTATACAAGTTTCGATATTATTATATATTATTACGCTTTACAGATTAGGTAGGTATTATATGTTATTACACGGAATTGCACAGTTAAATCGTTTTGGTTTCCAATGTTCCCACAATATGAGTACTACAGCTTTGAGCGTACCCACCGAACGTATTAAAACAATCAAATAATTTCATAAATATATCACGTTTTCTATCGTCGTTTATCGCTTTCGTGTAATAATGCCTGCAGTAGCATTATAATCATTATATTATTATAACAGAATTCAATAGTCGTTTTCAATTATAGAATAAATCATAGAATAATACTTCGGTCATATCTTTGAAGTTTTAAAAGTGAAATTAGTACCAGGACCAGATAAAATAAAATATGAAATTGTATTTAGATTTTAAAATTTCTTGAAATAAGACTAATAAGATCTAATTATTGTATTTTGTACAAATTTAAATTTGAAAATATTTTTGTGCTAAAACTGGACTGGACAATCCTTTGACTACTTGTATGTGTTAGGACAGTACCAGACTGAACTTTGGACAAATCCGGACTGATAGGGACTGAGTTAAAAATACGTTCAGTTAAAAATAAAAAAATAAAATAAATTAATAACGTTTTTCTTAACGCTTCGATTTGTAATTTCCAAAGATATACCTAATAATATATTATCTTAGATTCGCACGGAAATCGGAATAATGTGTAATTGCGCAACGATGTAGAAAAATTCGCAAAGATTACGTTTATATTGTTTTTTTTTTTTTTTTATTTGTTTTAATGGTCAGTCGTTCGACAAAAGAAAAACGCCCTTCGGGGAGAAAACGTCCCTCGAAAATGGAATTATACACCAAAACACCCTACAGAAATAAAATAACCATTCGGGCGCAAATGTAACAGCTATTAAAACCGATATTACATTTTTATAATGGTTATTGCTTATCAGTATTTTCAGCCATTGCGAACAAAAATCCAAAACACTCGATAGCTAAATTTTACGACGGATCGACATTTTTATTATATATTATACGCGCAATATATTGTTATATTGTTGTTATTGTTATACGTTCCTTTTCGTTGTATATTAATGAAAGATGTCATAGACGACGTTTTTGGACCGCAAAATTACTGTTATAAAAATAAAAATAATATACCCTACTGTTCTTATCAAGCTGTATTTATATGGCTTTGTATAGTATTAACTATATATTACATTATATTATATTATATTGATAATAA
The DNA here is from genome assembly GCA_013282895.1 of Eriosoma lanigerum. Classification (NCBI taxonomy): domain Eukaryota; kingdom Metazoa; phylum Arthropoda; class Insecta; order Hemiptera; family Aphididae; genus Eriosoma; species Eriosoma lanigerum. The sequence continues at coordinate 6,786,902 of CM023358.1, read as the reverse complement.
TTTATATTTTTATTGTTATGTGAATTTTATGTAGCATCATCGTCATACGGTCGATAAAATATATATAATTAAATCGTGTGTGATAACAACATAATAATATTTGCCTTGTTTTAAAAAAATAATAATAAATTCATCGTTTAGACATAATTATTATAAGATAATATTATAATTAATCAATTAAATCCCAAAATCTCAAATATTGAACGATGTGTAACAGAAATATTTAACGAATAATGATAAAACATAGACTATTCATATCTATTCATAATACTATAGAAGTATAGACGTTAATTTCAGCACGTTAACCTGACAAACTTTAATCCTTATTTATTATAATAGAAACGGTGAGCAAAATTGTATTAAATAAATTTTTAATAATTTATATTTTCTTTATTTTTATAACAAATTATATTCTGATCACTCTGTATGTGTAATAAAAACATTATAAGCCGTTAAACGCATAATATTAGTTCGCGCCTATAATGAGTTTTGCTAAATAATTTATATTTATTTAACGAAAAAGAAAAAATTTTTCTTCCGTAACACATATTTTTTGTCATTTTTTATGTGTAGGTACTTATTTTTTTTAATAATGATTTATTTTACGATGGGTACATCCACGATAACGTTATCATATTTTTTTTTATTTCGTATCGCTGCAGTTAATTATATTTATATATATATATTTAAATATATGCACACTCGTCCAATAATTATTATCATAATAATATGCAATTATTACGTATACATACTCAGATAGGTAAAGTAATCGAGTTGAAAAACCTGAGCAGTAAAACTTATACCGATTATATACGTTCTGCTTACGAAACTTATTTAAAAATAAGTTTGAATATTTCTTAGAAATAGTTAGCTGTAACCCAAAATAACTGCGATATCGTGCGAGCAATGAATAGTATAGTAATAAATAAATAAACGTACAAAAGCGCATTATTTAGGGTAATAACTAGTCCTACGTACAAAGACCGCCAATAAATATATTATAAAGTAAAATATAGCTATTCGTTTTAAACCTGTATTGTTTGAATGCCGTCATCGCCGCAAATTATTATAATTCGAGACCATAATTTAAATTTAAAATAAATACTTATTTTTAGAATATTATACAATTCGTATTTTATTTCAAATACTCTGTACTACCAATAATATTTTTAATAGGAATTATAATGATAAAAATATGTTCACCAGGTTACCTATGCATGTGATTATCCGTTATCCTAGTAACAATTGAACATAATTAAATTTCCACGATGGAATAATAATATTACGAATCACGAATTACCACCTTATACGATTTTAACTTAAAAATTGAATATTGTATACGCGTTTGTCATGATTTTCGTTTAAAAACAATTTTGAAACTACCGTTTATTTTTAATATTATATTCTAAAATTGATTAATCAAATCATGTTTTTTTCTTTTCGTTTTTTAACTGATATAGACATATAATATAGTGCATTCTAAAAACAGTAAAATTGTAATGATTTAAATTTTAATAAGTTATTATAATTATTCGACTATTATTTACATTGTTCGATGTCACCTCGTATGTAATATATTTACGAATTCCTGAAATGTTTAGATTAGTAATTGATTTTTCGATTACCCTTCCGTATGTGAGCAAACACGAAATAATTGATTATATGCATTGATAAAATTGAAAATAAATGAATAATAAAATATACATTTTATAGTTCTAAGCTTAATTAACATAAACAACATTTTATTTTAAATTATATTGTGATATTTGTAAATTGGATTTCGATGTAATTGGATTTCACGTTTGTTGGTGTATGCCTATTAGATCAATATTCATGAAATTTTTTATTATTCTGTGATAAAAATTATTAATTTAAAATGTAAAAAAATAATAATAAATAGATATTGCAAACAATAATTAATTACTTCAGTTAGAATATTTTTCTAAACTAGATTTTCTATTTAGGGTGTTTAACTCGTGAATAATTAATAATTTATATCAACCTTTAAAAGAAAAATATCAAGTTTAATGTGTTTATACTTTAGAGGGTCAAACATTATGTGCAACTAAATATACATTTTCAATGTAAATATATAATAAACGCTTTATCTTCAACCTACATACAGAGTTTGGTATATTAATTAAAAACAAAAATATAGAATAAGACATGAATACATATATGTAAGGGAATATTTAAGGGTTGTATCAATTGTAGGGAAAGTTAGAGAGAATATGCCCAAATGGTTTAGACATGTTATAAGGATAAGAGATGGTTCAAAGAGTTGTGATGGAAATGAATATAGAAGGTAAGAATGGAGAGGAGAAAACTGGAAAAAAGGTGGATAGATAGAATAGACAGTGATAAAAGAATCGCTGGTTTGAATGGACAACAATATGTATAGGATATGATAAGAGATCAATGGAAATATAGGAACCCCATTTAATTGGAAGTGTTTAGCCAGGTAGAAATAGAAGAATCGTTATCAATAATTAAATATTTATTATGCACCATAAGTCCATATAAGGTACCCAAGGTAAGTATACATCAATAGTATTTATATTATAAGTACCTATTTAAATATTTAGTAAAACTGAAAAAATGATGTGTTCACATGAAATTACATGATAGTTAATACTATATTGCTACTGTAGTTGTTATATAATCATACTAAAAAACAAATAGTTATAAATAATTGTTTATAGAAAATGAAAATAATGTGTTTTAATAACTCGATAGTCTATACTCGGTAGTCGGTACAATAAAATTTATATAGATTTTATAGGAGATGGGCCCAATTTATATTCTAATCAGTGGTGTTGTTATAATACAATATTATATTATGCCGCTGTGCAGAGACGATTAAATATAACGAAAATAAACAGAATAAAAACAGTAATAAAATGAAAATTAATATTATAATTTATAATCTTAATATATATTTAATCTACGATTATTTAGTGGTTTTATCATATATATATTTATTATATAAAAAAAATATTATAATTTTTATCTTTTAATCGTAAAACTCTTGTGCATAATATAAATAGTACACGTATATAAAACGTTCATGATAAAATTTTTCGTTTACGAGATGATAATATAATATAATATATAATAAACTGAAGAGAGGCATTTTTTTTTTTCGAAGTCCTCGAAAATGCATTTTTTTGCCATTCCCCATCTGAAAATGTCCACGGCCGTATTTATAATTTGATAGATTTCCCAAATATTATATACGGCACATCGTTTCCGACGGAATTCCTACCCCCGATATATATCCCTCGGGCCGATTCAACAGAATCTCGCGAATGTGCCCAGACTGCGATCCTCGACCGTCGTATACAGGTGCTTACATATATATATATATATATATATCGTATATAATATAATATTTAATAACAACATTCCGCGTCGGATAACCTTCTCCGGAGCGCCGACTCTGAAATCATGCCCACTCGAGATTCCGTTCGTTATAATTTCAATATAATATAATATACCGTTTATTTTCGATTTATTTTTTTCGTCCCACCCCATTGTAATCGGGATCGACGGATATAATCACACTTGTAAACTATATATTTATCGTTTATACATTATTAACGTTTAAATCGTATTTCTCGTACGCGTCGGATTGTCTACTGCAAGGGAACGGATAGAAATACAAGCGAATTCATATACCATTCAAAATATAAGTATCAAATTATGTGGCATACAATTTTTTTATAAAAATCAATAAACCACATAAAATTATGTAGAATTTTTTTTTATAACACGATCGAATGATAATATTATTTTTATCGTCATTATATTGTAGATAACGTCAATTTTTTTATGATTGTAAAGTCTTTATTGAACAACAAATAATTGAATCTAACTATTTGTATAAACTTGATTGAAAGTATGCATATATACCTGCTACCAATAAAATCCGTAACGCTCACTATTTCGGAACACACAATTTGTGTTACACTTGGTACAATAATATTGAAAAAAAAAATAATGCGTACCGCTGACGACTTGTACTTCCACAGGTATTAACAAATTTATCTATAGTTAACTCGGACACTATTATATTGTAAAAAATAAGAATCGATCACGTATAATACTCGTTGTAATAAAATTCCAAAGGACTATGTCAATAAAAATTCAAATAATTTTGTATAATATTATACGTATTATTTTATTTATCGTTATGTTAATCATTAATTATTGAATAATGTTTTATTTTTATTTTCTAATCTTCTAAAAGTTAAAAGTATGACAAATTTTCTCAAGTAATTGTCGGTTGGTGGTTATAAAAAGACGGTAAAAATACAATTTTTATTTTATCGTGAAAATGTCTACGGGCTGTATATAATAATATATTAAGTGTCCGTTACTTACAAAATAAGAGATGCGTTAAATTAATCAAATCCATCGACTTGCAGTGTATGTAATGTCATTTTATAATTAAATAAATAACTTGGATTTTTTCATATTTGTTTTGTTTTTTGTTATGAGAGACAACAGTACAATATTTAACATAATAACTGCGATGCTATTAAATTCTTTAAAAATAGTCGGAGGTAATATTATATTAATATTTCACCAAACAACATCGACAGCATACCGTTGGAATTATATTATTATAGGTATATCATATTCATTCCGTTTTATATTAAATATGCGATGGCGTTTTTTTTTTTCATTTATTGAAAATGACATACTTCGACGAAAGATTTTATGTATATAAACATAATTGCAAAGAAATGAACTGCAAAATATGTTAAAATTGTTTACAAAATAAGTTATTCATTTAAACAATTCGTTAAATTAATATAAACTAATTAATTATATGCAATCATTAATATCATATTGAAAAATGTCAATTATTCACAATTCATATTATTTATTAGTTTTATAAAATATAATATATATTGGATAATCGATTACCTAATTGGGAACATTCATTAATTTTTCAATGTTGTTATTAAATGTGTTATTCGGTTTTGTGAAACATAAATATAAATTATAATATATAATATTTATTTTCATTTGTACTTTTCGTTATTGTTCGATATGAATGGCAATCAGGGAATTCCATGCAGTATAAACCTTAATACTATTGAGTGCTGCGCCATAATAATATTATAATATCAAACAACGTATTTGGATATTTTTTTTCTGTAACTACAATAACGAACATCATTGGTAAATGTGAAATGTGCAAATGTGCAATATAGGCAGTGATAAATGTTATAGATTTAAAAAATCAAAAGTTTATGCTCGTTTGATAAGGTAAATATTTGAAACTTTCATATAGAGATAAATTATTTTGCAGTACAGAATACATTGTATTATATATAATATTATATACATATTATTTTATTGATTTTTAAAATATTGTTTCATTAAAAGCGCACTTCGTATAATAAATAATATTCAGGGTGATCAGAAGACAGTCATGTTACATAAATGGTAAGAATTGCATATTATAATAATCGTATGTTATCCTAAGCATTTTTATTAAATAAATTTCATCCGTCTTATTTCGTTTTCGTTCGTATTTATATTATATTATTTACAAAATATGTTGTGATTAAAACTTAGACTATAAACTATAATTTATTATGAATTTACTTGAAAAAAAAAAATGTAATTTCGATAAATCTGACGTTTTTACTGTAATAATTTATACGATATACGACAAACCTATAATATATAGCATAAAATAATATATAAAATTATTGTGGTTTAGAGCACAATAATTACATTATATTAACAGGTTTCAGCTAAACCGTTTACAAATAATTGGATTTCATCATGTGTGCATAAAACATATTATATATTACGTTCTGATATCAAATTTGTTTAAAAAAAAAAAAAAAATGGATATATACTATATTGTATTCAGACATTTCGCAATTTACAATATTATTGTAAATATTTTTTAGTCAAATGTGTGTTTATTCATTAAACTTAACTAACACATAAATGTACTATATACAACAAAACATAATAATTTTGTATTTATAAGACGAAATTCGTATCTAAAGAACTATTTCGGTACACTGTAGTAGTAACAGCAGCAGCAGCAGCAGCAGCTGAGTATGTTTACGCGAAATACATTATATTTATCATTATTTCTAAGTATTTGTCTGAATCCATTTTACACGGAACACAGTAAGATAAAATGTCATTATTAGATTTCGCAGTAAACGCGTCGCCTCCGAGTTGTTTACGACAATATAATATATATGTATTAAGTACATATAGGTATATGGCTGCACGTATACAAAATAATAATACGATCGATGATAAATGATATACGACAGATATTTGTTTGATCGTAAAATAATATAATAATATTTTAAACATTTGAATATCAATGTCCACACGAAATAGTGAACGATCCTGGATGATCTTAACGCGTCTATAATTATTATAATAATATTTATTCTGACCACATCTGTGGAGTTTTCAACTATAAGCTTTTTAGAAAAATGTAAATTATTATAAAATGGTACGTGTAATTTAAGTAATACACTAATTTTACATTTTATAACCAAATAAATAATATTAGACCATAAAATATAATCCTGGCAACAGGTCATAGGTAGGTACTACTTATATTATAGGACAGGTATATTGTTTTCATAAATCACAAGATGATAATTATTATTTATTATAGACACGGATTTTAAAGTAATAGTAAAAGTAATAACTAATAATATATATACCAGAGATTCCCAAATGTTTTATTGTTAAGATTTAAGAACCACTTTAAAATAATTGCATGTTTTCGTGATCTATCCCAAATGGCAAATCATAGTGACTTTTTGAAGGAATATTAATTTAGTTAATAATAAGGTTGTTATATATAATTAACTGTTAAAAATCGATACTATACTAGTGCTTGTGTAATACGATAACATTTGATATTTATTTAACTCCTTAAATAAGCCATTTTTAAAAATTTTTACGACCACCAAAATTTCTATCGCGACAATCATTCTGGAAATCTTTGATTTTTGTCCCTCTAAATATCGTTTCTTAAAAAAAATATTCTGTGCTATATATTTTTGTTTAATTTATTATTATTACAAATTATTAATTTAATAAAAATATTTCTACGTCTATTCCATCGTTTGTCCATAGTTCCAAAACATTTGCTTGATGTCCTTTTATTCCAATTAGGAATAATAATACTTAATTAGCAAAAAATTCATTTCTTGACATATATTTAAGGTATATATATAGGTGAGAAACATGACTATGTTACAGGTGAGTTATACCTCCCCTATACCCCCTCCAAATGTTCGTCCATGTACGATATGGTTTTGTGAAAAAATGCGCGCGAAATCTTGCCGAAAGGTTGAAAAAATAAATAATCTATCTGTGTTTGGTCAACGCGAAGAGTACTCGTCGTCACGCGGTATCGTATTATTTTCTAAACAAACTACAAACGCATTGTTTGTAATCAACGCTAAAAGGACGGTTACAAGAAAAATATTCCGTACCGGCGGTCCTTCAATTTCGTTTCGGTAATGACTCGAAACCGTGTCTATAATATTCTTGCACCCCCCCCCCCCACCCCCCGCAAGAAGAGTCGATTGTCGGCCGAACAACGTCCGTTCATATTATATACGCAGTATTATAATGCTTACCAATGCGGTTTATTTCGGAGAGAAAAAGAAATACAAAAATTTGCGCACGACATGTGGTCGCGTTTATACTATTAACGCGTATACGCGAACACGACGGCGACGGACAAACGGAATTTGTGGGATTGCGTTTCGTAGGTTTATACATATATATATATATAGGCGTATAATTTATCTCGTCCGAACTCTATAGGTCTTCTTATATAATATACTGCACTGTAATCTCACGCACACACATGTCCGATATCGTTTCAAGCTGTTACTCCAAGGACAATATATATATATATATGTAATGATTGATTATTTCCACGCCTACGGATTATATTCGTATAATATACGAACTCCCGTCGCCGTATATACAATATCATTGTATACGTCGTTATATCTCTTATCGCCCTTTATCACCATGTCGCATCTATCCGCACAATATCTGCACGAGCAGTAAACGCTCCGGTATAATATTCACTCGTCGGACATACGCTCCTTGTCCGTTGCAGACGCTTGGTTCATTTCGGGTAGGTTTTGTTAGGTTTGTTAGGCAGAAATGAAGAAATTCAGTTTCGCCTCTTTTATCGTATATTGGATACGCCTGGTGATGATAGTGGTTATTTTTAACTCGATAAAGTTTTTATAGTCGAGTCTAGCACATGCTTTAAAATTATTTATTTCAACTGTTTTGTTAAGCATAGGCGTAAATTTGACTTGTAAGAAAGGTAGGGGGTTAAAATTTTAATCATAGCACAGGTTAGATTAGGTTTCTCAAATAAAAAATTTGAATTATACATTTTTTAGAAGAGCTAAGCCTCCCCAATTTAAGTCTATGAGCATAAGCATGGCTCAAAGAATTAAGGGCTTGAGTCTCATCGATTCTTCATATATATATATAATAATTTAGATATTCTTTTAACAAATTAAATAAATATTGGGGAAGAAGACTTAAAAACTTTTTGGAGGACTATAGTTAGTTACATGTGTAAAAATGTACTTGGTAAAATAGTTAATTTCATAAAAATATATTAATGTGCTTTTTCGATTTTATGAAACGAGTAACTAATTAAATTCATTTAAATGTTCAATTTTTCACAAAATGGATATCTAATTTCACATTATATAATTTATTTCCTGGCATGATTGACTAATTTCGAAATTTAAGAAAAATTTGGTGAATTTTTTATTAAATGAACATTGAAAATGTAGGTTTTTAAGTTGCACTTGTATAACAAAGTGAAGTGTCATCCTAAAGTCAATGGTTAAGTTAGATTAATGCAATGAATACTATTTTAATTAACTTGTTTGTTAATAAGTAGTTAACAATATATATTATTGTTATTTTTATTGATAATTGTATTTTTTCTAATAGTAATAAATGCGGTTCGTTCAATATCTTCTGTAATATAAAGTTTTTTTTTTTTATAAATTGGTCAATCATGATATGATGAAATAAATACGTAATAAGAAAATTTGATACCCATTTCATAAATAATTGACCGTTGAATGTAATTTTTTTTTCTTATTTCACATATTCTATTTTTATCATGCAGAAGTGGTCACCCTTTCACGAAATTGGCGATTTCACTAAGTGGCATAAAACATATTTTTATCTATATAATATTATATAATGTTTGTTTCTACGGTCGAAAATGTGTAGTTATTTTTCGTTTTTAACAACGCGGTTTTTACGATAATATATAATATCTATACGTTACGGTCTGAACGCAATAAAATCTCGAAACTTTTTCCCGAACTTTTATTCGCAAAGACCGTTATGAAAAAAAAAACCCATTTCTAAAGATAAAAAAAAAATCCGATCATATATTGTTTAAAATATTTCCAAAAAAATACGAGTTTTGTATTAGTACTTTTACACAATATAAAATATAATGCACATACATGTCGGTACATTGAAAATCGAGGGGAACTGTGGGGTACATTTATAAAATTCACTCGACGAATATACACATATATATATATATAAATATATTCCATAATATTATACTAGCGAGCGCACGGTGAAACTTTTTTCCCCACTGATTGCATGCGCGAAACACAATAGCGTCATTTCGTATCCGAGTTATACCTACATATTATAATACACCGTTATAATACACTTGCTTAACTTTTATGCTCGCAAGATTTTCCAAACCGCTTTTGTGAATATTATTGATGGAATTTACGCGGTTTAACCGAAAGTCGAAAAGTGAACTCGCAGCAAACAAATACCGGGTTTAACATAATACAATATATTATTAAGGTGTATACGACGCGATTATAATAGCGTGAAAACGCGCGAGAGGTCGTGTTTTACAAAAGACATCATAATATTTTGTACAACTTATTATTTATGCGTGTATCGATTATTATATGATATATAGGTTAAGGTAATTCTGTTTTCTATTCTATGCGAGTATAATAATCTCGACAGAGATATTATAGTTTTTTTTTTTTTTTTTTTTTTTCACGAATCTTTTATAAGACGTTTATATTATCATTTGTTATCACGCATCATCAAATATTATCATATCATATTCAACGAGAATTTACAATGGTCTGTATTTACCGTGCGAATCCACAATAAGATCGTTTGATTTTATTCCTCCAAAGTTACTCACGAAACAAATTTATAATTTATTTTCATCAGATAAAATTTACATTTCTATTGCTATACTTATTTATTAACAATATAATATATTATTATGGTAAATATTATTAGAAGAACGCGTATTGTATTACAATACAAAATGTCGATCATTTTCCTTATGTGTCGTTTGTCGTATTTGAAAATAGGAATAATTCATTCATATATCATTGTGATAATATTAATAATAATATAATATTATCATAACTATCATCTATAGGTACTAACATTATCTTATAGCAAAAGGTGAATTTTAACATATTTTTTTGTGCTCAAAAGCTCGAGACAGTGCGTCTAAAAAATTTATGATTTGTTCTACTGTCTATATAGATGATGACATCGTGGAAAATAATATGAAAATTATTAAAAATGTAATATCTGTGTCACCTTATTGGTTAAATTCTTTAGAGTACCTATATACATAGAGAAATATATAATAATGTAATATTTTCATAACATATTTTATTGTTACAACAATAATATTTTAGAGATGAAATACGTTCATATTATATTAGTTTTTTTATAAAATATATAATATAATACATTTTATTACGTTTGGGTGGAAAAAAATATGTGAAATAAAAAAAAAACATTGGTCGAAGGCCCTCCGAAATGTTGATAAATTGTAACACGGGTTAGATTTACAATAATAATAATAATAATACTGATACAGAGTTACATAGACACTGTATAATATAATATATAGAATGATCGGAATATTGTGTTAGAAATAGCATGAAAATAACAGTTATTTCTATCATTTTAGTGTAACGCACAAGTCTGATGATCACCCTGTGTACGAATAATATTTCCGAAGGATCAAAGGAAAGAGAGAGAGATAGAGAGAAAAAAAAGGAACCTATATTATATTACTTATTATATACAACATTATGACGAAACGTAAGTGTAAGAAAATCTCGTGGCGGTGACCGACGGGCGTACATAATGGAAAGGAAAAAAAAATATCCATAAAGGATTTCGGTGGAAAAGAATTATTCGCAGGATCAAAGGACCCTTCGGGTCCGACACGCGGTGCACACGCATAAGGGATAAAAATACTCGTTATGTTATATTTATATATTATAAGGAGCGCACACATTGCGCGTGCCGAAATTCCAGTCACGCGACGCATAATATGTGTATAAAGGTAGTCTGCGGCGATTATTTTTTATCATTCATACTAAAGAATAATATCACATTTCTTCGTCAAAACAATATAATATACGCGTGATTAGAATATGATAAAAGTAAATGCTGTTCTACAATTGTTTTTTTTTTATTTTATTTTAAAAAAGCCTACTTTATCTTTGTCCGCTGTCACCATTATTCATTCGTAATAAAACAATGACAATAATCGACGTAACGATACCCGCAAAAGTCAAACAGTGACGTTTATGTTGAACTATGAGTCGCATCATTTGCGGAGAAAATGTGAGAAACTATGCCGAGACGGTTTAAACACGTCACGAGGAGAGATGATTGATGTAAGAGATCGACATCTAGTATTGAATGTGAGGTGAGATGGAAGAAGAAGATGGAACTTAAAGAATACAAATATGTAACCAATTTTAAAGAGAAATTTTATATATTTTTTAATATTTACGCTGTAAACACTTTGTCGATAACAATATGACGATATTTTGCAAATTATTCGACTGTAATGTCTCCAAAATACACGTATCTTTAAATTTGCTTATATCTGTATCTTATATTAAAATATTATATTCTATGTTCGGACCAAACGTCACAATTTAAGTTCTGTTTCAATGTAATTTTGCTATATTCCCCGTGATAATATTAATGCAAAACATGCGGGAATAACGTCCTCAAAAGACGTAGAAAAATGAAATTATAATATTCCATTTAAGTCGTATATAGGAGGTAGATTTTACGTGTTCGGAAATGCCGTACAAGTTCAAAAGGGTTGACATTGAGAATGAATATATGCATGCGGTGGTTTACTTGGCCACATTGTCTGGGTCGGACCGGACGCACATGCTTTGGTTAACACAATATATTCTACAACGACTTTTATAATAATAATAATAATAATAATAAAATACGATACCGCGTTTACCGGACGCAGTCTAACGACGTGTAGTACAATATTATTTACAAAATGTCTACAGAGTTTATACTCTGACTTTTATTATGTTAGTGTATACACGTTTATTCTTGTGACAATAAAAATTAGAATAATATATTCTTTTAATTTTACCATCATCGTAATGTACTTACTTTGAACCGTAATAATTGCAATAATATTATGATAAAGTAAAATATGTTATAATAATATAAGTATTTTATATCTAGAAAATCGGTATTACATATATTTTTCGAACACGTTGCATTTATATGCGTACAGTGATTCTTAATTGCAACATCCGCATCTAGTCTCGTAATGATATTATTAAAATTAACGAAGAGGTCTTGAAAAGGATAAGAAAAATATAATTTTCATTGAAATTTTACGATTTACAATTTTATTTTTTCTCCTTTTAGCTTAGTATCAAAATATGTTATCCATTCGAATCGGGAAAACGGACGTGTATGAAGTTATCCTCAAAATCGACTCGGAAAAATTTTAAGTGAATTTTTAAAATTTGTAGGTCCTTGGAAGTAATTTTTTCAAATTTAAATAGAGTCCTGTAGATAGGTCTTAATAAAATCTAATAATGCACTTATAATTACTTAAAACTAATGTACTATTCAAGGGTATCTTTGTGGGGAGAGGGAGAGGAGGAGCAATCGCCATGTCTTGAAGCTTCGATATTCAACGCATTTGAATATAATTCATATGCATATAATAGCTAAATTATATATTTAGTGTTATAAAATTATAACTATATTACCAAATTAATTACATACAATGTATTTTTTTTTCAATTATTTATATACAAAGTACTTACCATAGTATGTGGTGGGTTAAGAATTAATATTTTTCAAATTATTATATAAGTCGCCCCCCCCCCCACCAAAATATATGTTGACTTGAAGACAGGGGCCCCTGGTACTATTACTTAATAAATATGGAAACTAACTTCAAAAACATGGAAAACAAGAATATTCAATATTCAAACATTCAGGAACCTTATGAAATGGCTTTAGAGAAAAAACTGATCGCGAAATTTCTTTACACTACGATGGACCGGTACGGAGTAAAGGTTATATTGAAGGAAAAGTAAGCCAGTTTTAGAAATAAAAAAAAGTTGTATATTATTATACAAAGAGATATACTTTTTGTTTTATTTAATCTATTATATTTATATTATAATAGATAATACATGCAGTGTTGTGTGTTATTTAGATAATTTATCTAGATAAAATATAGTTATCTTTTTATCTTATCTAGATAAATAAATAGGCTATCTGAAAATAATCATCTAGATAATTATTGAATAAATGATTTAAAAAATTTTGATACAAAATTATTTTAAACCGCGTTCTGTAAACACTATTTATAGTTTTAACTGGAGCATCAGATAGTCATATCTGATAGATATCATTATAATTAATAATAATAATATTTACAAACTAATCATGATAATAACAACTATAGTTTATGCCGAGTACGAACGTTAGATCTACAATATTAAATATTAATTATCTGTTTTTTTATCTAGATAAAATTGGTTATCTTTTATCTCTTATCTAGATAAACAAATTTAGTCTTATCTATTTATCTCATCTAGATAAATTTAAAATCAATTATCTGTTATGTTATCTAGATAAATTATGGGTTATCTTTGTACATCACTGAATACATGTTTAATGGGTATCACACTCGATATCTGTTCTGTCGATTCTAAACATTTTGGTTAAAACGTGAGAAAAATCACTAACAATCGATTAAAACTCAAATTCCGTTGTAGATTTATGTTTTTGGTTTAGATGATGACACATAATATTATAAACATTATCTGAGCTGAGAACTGTAACAATATATTACGTAGTTTACGTATATAGTTTATCTTTATCGTGTAATAAAACCAGGCCAACTGTTTCAAATACTAACAGAACTAATATTTTCATGTTATTTATGTTATTGTAAATTATATAAATACGGGATTATTCGAATATCATTAAATAAAACAAAATAATGTTTAAAAAAAAAACCAGGGCTCTAAATTCGTTAATACAATTTTACATTATAATTGATTTGAGAATTTTTTCAAAATTGTATACTTATAATTTTCTATAGTAGATAATATTTCAATGTATATTTACACGTAAACATATACAGCGTACAACCGAAATTAATGTCTATTGACCTAAATTTTATTTTATATAGTAATATTATTAAAATTAAATTATTAAAACGAATATATATATATAACTATAATTACGTACCTAATTACCTACATTGTTGTGTTCTATTAATACGTTCGTTAGGTTCCTACCTGAGCGTGTAGCACATTATAAAATTATGCAATTAAAAACACGTCCTGACGAACATGAGTGTATTTCAATGTTGAAACGCGCAATTAAAAAATAAAAAAAGTGATAAAATTAATTTTAATATTGTTATTTTGTTTTTCGTACATTCATTTTTAATTGCTGTGAAACGAAATTATATTATATAATTCGTTTGTTGTTTTTTTATTTTCCAGACAATAACTTAATTATATTTATGACTCGGTTCCTATGTTATTATATAATATTGATTTAGAGCTTATAATTAATTTTAAATGAACTTCATGGTTTTTATTATTTTACGGTCAAATTCCATAGTTATTATTTAACGAACGATAATTAATACATATTTATTACGCTCTTTGTTCCAAAATTATATTACATGGATATATATTTTATAAAAAAAATGTTAAAATTGTTATATTTATGGATGTATATTCCTATTGATATCGTTAATTCAATATTGGGTGGTTATTACTTATTTGAAAAATTACTAAGTTGAATATTATAAAAAAAACACACATTAACATAATATAAGTAATAACAAATTAATATGAATATGTAGTAAAAATGATTTATATTTTCATTTTTACATTTTATTACAGTTAGATAAATTTACATACTACTGTCAATTACATATTACATATTACTATCTATTAATTCTTCATCGTATCAAATATTATTTTATAATTATGGTTTCAAACTTTTAACAATTTTTATCTGTTAACGGATGTTAAATTTTATTATAAAGTACAATATAAAATTATTTGTAATACAAAATAATATTATGACATTTTTCTGTCACGAATTTTTGATCAGAATGTATATTATTTATTATTATGTAAATTAAATACACAAAAACATGAACATATATTTATATTAATCTTTAATAAAAAGCAAGTTTAATGAAAGTTTGTTTTTACAGTACCCCTTTAAAAGTGATTTTTGTAAATGTTAGAAATATTCATTAAAATATTTAACAAATAACAACCATTAAAAATTAAAATACCCAACACAAATTGACCTTTCATTGTGATTATTATTATTAACTATTTTGTTATTATTGTTTTTTTTTTTTTTTTTACGCTTGTAGAAAAATACTAGGTAATTAAATATAATTAACTTAAAATTAAATTATGTTTACCTAACAAAAATACTAATCCTAATTATTATAATTATATAATATGTAACGTGAGAACTAAGACGGGAAAACTGAATAATTCGTTTTAATATATTTAAAGTAGAAATTTAAGTTAACATAAGAATATATTTTTCCAAACAATTTCACACATTTTTGTACTTATTTGGAAAATTCCAAAATGGCATTATTTTTTATTATGTTATGACTTCAGACTGCAGTTAATTGCTATTGGAGCGAAAAACATAATTATTTCACATTTTATTTTACATAATATTAACTAGAAATTATAATATCTTTAGGTGGAGTCTATCGTAGTAAATAAAGTTATCGATCATATTAATATAATACGTTTTAATTTGTTATTTTTTTTTTTCATATAGCGCAAGATCAGGGGTTGGGTTTGAAGGTTCAAAAACGCCAAAGTATTAATAAAATAAGTAATGAGATATAATTAAATGGAAATATAACGTGAAACAAATTTTTATATACCTGAACACTTTTACGGAAAAAATGTTCTGGCACAACAACAAAGTGTCCAACAACTGATAACAGACATATCAGAATTTATTACGTCATAAACGTATCGGTGATACTATCATTGTAAATGTCCCACCGTTTTTGAAAAAAAAAAAACATTGAAAATTTAAATTTATTATTCTTATACGGTATAAGGAATATATTTTTAATATTTTATATCTATTTGCTTATAATGTCTATGAGACTTTATTTAGAATGTTATACTATGCTTGACTGATTAAATTGTAATTTTATTACAATATTGGACAAGATAGACTTACAGGATTATCACTGTTAAATATCTATCGAAATTATGAAATTGACGTTAAAGAAGTTATTAATAGATTCGCTAGATTACCCTGTAAGTGGGATTTTGTACTTTAATTTTATATTTTATATTTTGTACTTTGTATTTTATTAATATATATATATATATAAATAATTAATTGTATTATAATGCTCTTGGGTAATGATTGCGTAAACTTTAGTTAATAAATGTGTTTTAATTATTACCTTTATTGTAAATTTTGTAAATTGGTCACTTGATGTTGTTATGAACCCCCCTCACGAAATTTTTTTTTGTGTACGTGCCTGAAGTTTACTATGTACATTTATTATATATATCGATGTATATAAATCTAACAAAACACTTCTAAGTTGCCACGATTTGTTTAAAACAATAAAACGGCAAACGCGATTACGACATTAACCGCAAAAATTTCATGGACACCATCATCATTATAGGTATTGCAACAAATGCATTCGCGTGTTCATTACAATTTGAATGACCCAGGAGAATATTTCTGGCGCGATAAAATTCGTACCTATATTATAATATTATATTCCCGGAAGTTTTGTTCGCGTGCGTTACACTGGACGAGATAACGACCCCAAAACTTAGATTTTAATTCGATAAAATTATCACAATTAGGTTTATATTCTACGTAGTACTTGAGTGTTTATAATATTATATTAAAAAAAATGTAATTGTTTTCCGTCATAACACTATTAAGAGTTATATAATATTAAACTTGAATAAGTACAAATACAATATAGACGCAACTATATAGGTATATGATACTTATTAGTGAAACTATAACTTATAATTTCTAAATACCCATCGTTGGAATAACAAAACCAATAATTATCAATAGTTCTGCAACTTAATTGTATAATAGGTACACTTTCAATATTTTACCGATAAAATAAAAATATTTTCATTTTAAATTATTTCATTTTCAACATTTTTCTTATGAATACTTTTACAGACCCACTGAAATTTTATGGGTAACTCGCAGGACCTGAGAACATATTTTTTTATAACATAATACTATATGATACGTTCCCTTAAATATTTAGTAGGTTACAACTATACTAAGTAATATTCTAATGATACATTTACTCGTGTACAGAACATATTTTATATATAGATTTAATCTCGTTTTAAAGTAAAGTAATAAAATCAATATAATCATTATCATTTATCAATACATAATAATAATATATATATATGTAGGTAGGTATATATTATTATCATATGCATATAGTTTATAGTTTATAATCCTATATATACGTACATAATATTTATTAGTAAATACTTTACATTTATACACGAAAACGGAATAAATGTTGTTTTTAATTTCCATTAAAAATACAAAAAAAAAAAAATACAATAAAACTTAAAGTACACAATGGGTGGGTAATGGATTTCCTTTAAGTACTATTGTTTAATGTGTTTTTATTTTTTTCGTTTTAAAACAATACTTAATTCCATGACATCTGCTTCGAATTAAACCCAACACGTGTTTTAAATAATATAACACTCATTAAAATACAGTACACAGATAATATTATGGATTTTGAGCATATGAAATATGACGTGTAGGTACGTAGTCTGACGTGTACGATGGCAGTTTTTTTTTATTAACATTACAAACACGACTTGTACGCAATAATACATAATACAATAATACATAAAGCATAAAAATATGTTTTATTCAAACGACAGTGAACTCTTATTGAGTTAGTAACAACAATTATTATAATATATATATATATATATATAGGTACTATCGATTTAAGAAAATAATTTGGTCGAAGGCAGTGACTCCGTCGATTCGTCAACGGCTAAGAATGAAAAAGCTGTTTATTTGATCTAAATCTGAATTTTAAGTAAAAGACGAATCTTATTGCCCGACGATTAAATTGTAAAACAAATTTTTTATTAAATAGAGTACGTTCAAATATAATTGTAAAATATATTTTATGGACAATAAATTTAATAAATGTACATTAGGTTTATTATGTAAAAACAGGACATGCACATATTGTTTAAAAATTATATGAGTATATTGTATAATTATGTTTGAAAATTCCTTCGATTATATATAATTTACACACAGTATTTTTTATTTCGACATTTTGTGGCCTTAAATTAATTTTCATGACATTCGCAAAATAATTCGATTGTTCCGTTAGATTAATAATAATAATATATTTATTATTATGCTTCATGCATCACGGAATAGATTTTTCGATGAACTCGAATTTTCCTTTTTTTTTCCAGTAAAAATGAATACACGGTACATATTATAACATGTAATGTATTATATAATTATACGGTGGTGAATTATAATTTGAATTTATCACGATCTTTTAAACGACGGCGAGTTAGGTATATTTGTATAAAATATGAATTAGATTTGAAATCGATGTAATGGTACCTATATAATATAATCATATTAAAATATATCGTGCACGGCAATAAAAACGTAATTTACTTTGTGTATCTACTTATAGCTTAGTTCGGTAATATATGTATAATTGTATACAGAGTGATCAGTATAATTCTTCGTAACGAATAATACGGGAATCGCATACAATCGTTTTTTGTAACGTAATATTATATTCCGATAGCCCTGTATAAGTGTATTTCATAATCATATAGGCGTTTAATTTGCTAATGTACAAAACGAATTAACTGCTAAATAAATACGTATTGTGTACTCGAAGATTTCTTCTCAGTCGGCGAAAGAATAAAAAATAAAATACAAAACATAACGTGTCCGTGACATCTGTATACCTATAGTAAAAGTTACATATTATATTAAATAGGTTCGATTATTGTTATATTCGTGTTCGTGCGGTATTACATACAGAGTGATACTGAGAACGTTTATGTTATTTTCCCGCCGTTTTCGCAACACGAAATACTGATCATTCTGTATAATATATAATATTATAACCGCATAGTCGAACGGTTTTGTTGAGAGAAAGAAAAAAAAAAATATCACGATTAAATTCCGTACACATATTAATCGCGACACAGCAACAATAATTATGATTACTATTAATTATTATAGTCACTGTATTAAAGTACACACCTAAAATATATTATAATATATTATTACAATACGTAAACTGTATACTGCATAATAGTACCTATATATTTCTCTATCGTGACGGCTGAAAAGGACATTTACAAGGTTTACAAGCCTAATGGAAACGATTAACACGAATAATTTTTATACGTTTGACCGCGTGCTACAGGCGTAATAAGTCAAACCAATGCTGGCGATAGATTTGACGGGGTCCGGGTCAAATAATTTTTGAAAACGCTCCAATATGTATAAAAAAAAAACTATGACATAAAATGTATATATGTATCTTATGTTTACAAAAAAATTCTAAGGATAAAACCTACAACATAATTGTTTCAGCAATCCGCTACCTATAAATAAGACCAATAATTCAGTAATTTTTATTTTCTCGAAGAACTTAATATTTCAAAAATAAATAGACCTATTAGCTATACGGGTATAGTTGTTGTTGCAAAACAACAATCGTATAATCGTGTTGTATTATGTTATTGTGAAACAAATTCTATATAAAGTTTAAGTACAAAATGGTACATTCACAATGTGTTATTATATTTATATATACCTATTATTAACTTATTTGTATTTACTCAACATCAGAACTATATTAATACGCGATTTGTGTGCAACAAAAATTAAAAATAAAACATTAAAGTAATATTAGTTCGTCTACAATATAATGTTGATTCATCGATCAAATTTTCTTAACGACTCCTTTGGAAGTCAAGTAATTTATAAGATCTTCATAGTCCAATTGTACAGATATTGTTATTGTACAATACATATTGTAGTGAGTTAGGACATCCGTTGTTGGGACATGGTACTGCGTATAAATACGTTTATATTAAATTGAGCATTGAGAAAATAAGCTATTGACGATTGTCAAGCTTATAAATATTATGCTCAAGTGGATTTTGTTGCAAATACTCAAACGAGATAATTATTAATTATAATTTATCACGTATCGTTTTTAATTTTTATAATTTTATATAATTTTGTTTAAAATTGTTATTCCTATTTTTAATCATTTACCATATAAATATTAAAAACTTTATAAAGTTTACTTTTTATGAATATATCCACAGTGTATTAAATTACCTGAATTTCTCTTACATTTCTTACCATATGTCTTGTAATTGGTTTATAAAATTTATAAATGTCATTTAAATTAACTTTATGCGTTTTAAAATTTAGTAAAGTAGTAGTAGTATAGTAGCAGGTACTACTAAAGTCAAAAAACTATATTTTTATTTTTATTTGTATTAATTAAGTAATTAAATAATTATTATAATAAATAGTAATTATTAATCACAATAATTGTTATATATATATGATTATCATAAGTACTTAAGTAATAGACTATTATTATTAAACTATTTTGATAACTTGATTAACCAATATATATATATTATATTATTATAATTTATCTTTTATCTACTAATATTATTCTAATAATATTTCAGATTTGAATTAGATATTTAGTATAATATACTATTTAAAATCATAATGTTCAAATATTAATGAAGGCACTACCTAGTTTTAATAAGTTAAAAAATTTTAATTCGACCCATTAAAATATGGTTAATGATTATTACTATGTTACCATTAGTATAATGATAGTTGGTAATCGGACCATTAATTTTACTTTCTACCCGAAAAAAATGTTTTCAGACATAAAAAAAAAAAAAAAATCTCTGTAAAATTACATACGTTTTCGATGTTCTATTTATTACTTTTATATTATTCTATTATTCTATATTTCACATTTCCACACTTTTGAAATATGTTTTGTTTTATAAACAATTTGAACGAGCTTGGTTTTTTTTAAAAAACTTAATCTTAACTCAATCAATTTTAATTTGACATCAGTGGTAACTGTTAAACTTGTAAAACATTATATGATTTAATCGATTTTCGAATTTCGTAAGAACATTAAAGTGCGTTTTTTTTAATTTAAACTAACCTAATATAACCTATACTCCAAACTCGAAAACCTATATACGAATTCATGTTATAGTAGGTATACCTACTTCTGAAATATAATATTACGCGTAATTAGTATTGAAATTCATTACTTAGTAGGCATAAAATATAACAATTTATGGTACGGTGAAAAATAATATTTATCAGATATTATAATAAAAAAACTGAAATCTACCCTATTTTATACAACGCACATGAATTATAGATAATATTTAAGTGGAATGCCATCAAAATTGCCAGTCCAACGAAACGCAACGACCCGAGCGGGTACGCGATTTAACTTGTCTCGTGTAACCCTATACTTTGCGGCAACTATTCACGGATATATGTTTCTAATTTTCGATATATATATAAACTCGATGTATATAACTCTATACGTTACTATTATTGTTGTTATTAATATTTCATATTATAATAAATATATAGCAACGGTTGAAGGTTTCCCATTCGACCCGTTTGTTACCGCGGTATATTATGTTGTGTTATATATATATACGAGTAGGTATGTTATATATAATTATAGCTGCAAGCTGCACAAAGTCTCTTATAAAATATAATGACATAATATATTCTCGAAAAGGGATATATCGATATTCGACCGGAAATCAGTCATCAAATCAATCCAATTGTTTCCTATTATACCGATTATATTATATTATGTGTTATATAATATAATGAAATATATTCGTATAGTCCTACGTCTAGCGTTTTATCGACTCCCTCTGCATGACATTGAAGAATATAATACGAACAAATTGGATTTACGCTATCGATTCAATGATCAATGTTGCCAACGATCGATATTGCCCGGGTATCGGCCGGAATTATCGATAAATATTATTATTATAATTCAAAATCGTATCGATAACTATATATAGACATTCCTCAAGAGAAAAATTATTTGCAGTCAATACATAAATTATTCATTGCTGTGTGTTATATTGTAATATAGTATATATAATTTTATAGAAAAACTGCATACTTTTCTGAATTTTTTTTTTACGAATATAAGTTTTCAATAAGCTATTATCATTATTGTGTCATATTTTTGTGTTTTATCAATATTTTGACGCCGAAAATGATTTGCAGTTAGTTTTTATAAATGTGCGTTTCAATTCATTTCTTTCTCGTTCGTCAATACTCTAATACTCATTTTTGTAATGGTATCATTTTCCGATCCTAAACGTTATTCTTTAATATCGTAAATGCGGAAAACACCTAATAAAAAATATTAATACAAAGTAAAATGTTACGTTTATATAGTATGTTATACGAAATATCTTTATATATATATATATATATATATTTGATTTAGTGGCACGAGTTTATATAATCATTTCTAACGCGTTTCCTTATAATTTGATTACATATTATAATTTAATTTCGTATATTCAATTGTTTGTTTAATTAAATACTCGTATACTCGTATAATACTACATTACTGTTTGTTTCGTCTTATGATAAAGAAATAAAGTAAATATTTTTCGCGATGTTAGAAAAATTGCTCTCATAATAATTAAAAAATGAGTAGCGCATCCTAATATTATTCCTCGCATACTATATACTGCTGTGAAAATTAATTTTCCTTCATTCAGCACACAAACTTCGGTTTGTATAAAGTTTTCACCGACTAAAAAAATTTAAATAATACAACGAGAAATGCATTCAGCTGGTTCGTATAATTATATTTAACCTACAGTTTAATTTCATAAACAAAACGTATATTATTAGCAGTACAACAATCGCGACCTTCGTGATCTTGTAGAATAAACTTCGTTAGTTTTTTTTAATAAATTGCATAATGATGTTACTCATGTTTAATTATAATTACATTCTAGAGAAACGAAAACCAAATTCGCAGCTGAATGTATATTTTTCAGTAAAAACAAAATATATATTAAAAACGTTAAAAAAAGTCTTAAATATAAAGCCAACTAATGCTTATACATAATTATATAATAATTAGAGTATATGTTATGGTTATTTTATAATCTATGATCCGGTATTATTTCAGGTGATATGTATATCGCTGGGTGATAGTGAAATAATTAGTTTTTTTTTTTTTATAAAGGAAACGAAACTAAACTGCAGAGTTAATAAAAAATTAAATACTTCAAAGTAAAATAATAAGTACTTCAGTTATTTTCGTGACCATGAGTAAAATTTATAAATTAAATAATATTTCAATTTTTCGAGTTTCAATTTCAACACTATAAACGCACTATAACTGATTTAAATTTACAAACTTATATAACACGATCAATGGGTAAGGGTGTGAGTTTTTTCAGCCACCTATAAATAGTGGTACACTATTCACTGCTTAAAAATCGTTACAGTTATATAAAACAATTTTATTTAAATTTTCGATGAAACGTAAACGATTGTTGAATGTAAACTTATTTATTTAAAAAATTATAAATAAATACTATTTTTCGTTTTAAGCGCAAGTGTATAGGTATATAATACCTAATATATTGTAAGTACACATCGAACGATGACGTTCGCAAAATATGAAAAAAAAAAGCTCGAAAACAAATTACGCAATATTTCCCCCTCCCTTCCTCCCCCCATCGTTATTTGTGTTATATGCGAATATAATATCTATACAAAATATATATGGACGACTTGTCCCTGAAAGTTTCTCTCCGTGCCATAATCACTTTTATTCATTATTGTACGGTTTTTTCTCTTTTCATGCGACTCTCTTTTCAACGAGTGTTCTTGTGATAATATAATATTTCCCACATTAAATCGGGTCTTTTGAAGTATATATACAATATAATATATACAATGCCGTTCAAGTACACTGTGCTGCATAGTTTGTCTCGTTCAATTTAAAACATTTTTCATTTATTTTCAATACACACGTATTGAAGGTACCTATTTATATTTAATATTATATTATAGGTAGGTACTCTAATGAAATGTTGTATTTTCAAGTTGCGAACTGTGTATTTGACGTCAAAAATATAAATATTATACTTATATTAATATACGTAGGTAAAATGATAAAAAAAAAAATTTTATCGAAAACTATAACGATAAATTATCGTTTGAAACGAATTGGTTTACACTACATTAAACACGTACGCAATTAATACAATTATTGGAAAATATATAAATATATTATTATATAAATAAACGTCTTTACGATCGGAACATATTTTCATAATATTTTTTTAACAAACATTTCTTTGGAATTGCATATAATATTCATAATTTACAATTAAATCGTAATAAACTAAAATTTGATGTCACACTATACAGATTTAAAAAATAATATGGAAGAGGCACGCTCGTGTATAACGATAATAATATTATACAACTCTAAACGCAAAATTTTATCGATTTCATATTATATATTTCTATAATATAGAAATTAATTTCAGTTAATAAAATAGTGTATTGATAAACAGAAATAATATGAATACATACACTCATTAAATTCATTATGTAATGTTTAATAGAAAAAAAAAAAATTACATAAATACTATCCGCTATAAGTCTATAACACTACCCTACAACGTCGGATGTGCATAATAATTTTGACTTGATCAAAAATAAAACTTAAGAATTTTATAAAGTTCCATTATTATTCATCTTTTATATTTTCTAATATTTTTAATATGACATTCGGACCTAACATCCAAAATACGTCCGAAAATGGATGGATTTCGATGAATAAAAAACCTTAAAGGTTAAGTCGATTTATTTACAACATAGGTTACATTTATAGGTTTTGTAGTTTAGTATGATATAATTAAATCTTATATCAGACGAAAATTCATACGTCATAATATGTATAATGAATTAATAATAATAATTATAATTTGATGAAAAATCTCTTGGAATAGATACGTGATAACCGTAAAACTGCATGTTGACCGTAAAATATAATAATATTTTAACGATAGTATATAGGTATAGGTTATAAAATAATCATTAAATTATCCGTCCGAAACAATATAATATGATAACGAATTATATGAATATCACGCGCATGAATATTTTTCAGGTATTTTCTTATCTAAGATATTTCATAGACATTATGGATTTGGTGTTTAATTGTGTTTTATTTTTTATTTATATATACATTTTGCATTATGATTCGAATTTAGTGTTGAAAAAATAGCGGAAATGACACTTTCAACGTATCTAGATTAATTTTTAATCTCTAACATTTCTGTAATAGGAATTTTAATCATTCTATATATATAGGCCATAAGGTATAACTTAATCCAGAAACATAAATCAACAAGGAATTTATAATCATATTCTTATTTTTACATTTTTTATTTTTTAATAGTTTTTTTCTAGCTAGGTTATTTAATTAAAATTCTCAAATTGGAATTTTTGCGCTTCACCTATACATCAATCGTTTGTACACGTTTATGTACAATTACTTTGAAAATTATCAATAAAAATAGAAGGGGCTGTAGAAACGAGCAACCCCCAAATGGAAATTTATACAATTTGGTATTTCTGTGGAAATGGATCCTATTATTATACTATATATGCACCTATAAATTCTTAATCCATTCATTTAATGACAAAATGTGTGAATTTATACTATTTTTTTTTATATTGAATTTAGCAAAAGATATTTTATAATATTCTAACATATCTAGAAAAATGTTTATGAATCCCATGTATTTAAATGCGTTTAAAATATATTCGTATTTTCTTCCCGTAGCCAATTTTAAACAATATCGATTACGAAATATTTCTGGGCATTTTTAAAGTGTTAACATATTGATACCATAATATTATAATATATTATATATAAGATCGACTGGTTAATAATTAAAATTATATATATATATATATATATATTATACTGTTACGGAATGTAAGTTTTTTTATTAGTTTTGGTTTCGGATATAATGATAATAATATTTTCTAAAGACGATATCGACTGCTACAAAAAATGATTATACGATAACTATAATCGTAAAAAATTGACACATAACCCGTACCATTTCGTATTGCTGTTAATTTATTTAACCACATATATATTAAATAATATATTATAATAAATCATTATGATATGAAGAATCGACAATAATTCTAAAAATTGTATATAAAGCTAAATTACAAAAAATAATAATAACCAAATAATATATTTTTCGCTTTCGAATGTATTACAGCCATCGAAATGTATAACTACTATATAAATCATAATAGTGTTTAATTTTATAATTTATTATTATATATCTACCTAGTTTATAATTATAATAATAATAATAATAATAATTTATTATTGACGAGTTTTGCGCAGAAAATTAGCGGATCAAACGAATAGGTAATAAACGAATTTAACGGAGATGTTCGTATACGCACATGTTTGTTTCTCAATACGATTTTCTGTTCGAAAATAGTATTATCTAAATGATTGATGTGACATTAAAAACGTATATAGCGATTATAGGAACCAGTGCGAAAAAGAAAAAAAAGAACATCATCAACAAGACAACAACGAACAATACGAAATAATATCAGGCCGAGGGGAGAAACTGCTTCGTTCGTGCATGATATTCAGAGGGTTTGCATATTGTGCCACACGTTTGTAGATTTTGACAATTTTTCGTCTTTTTATATGTAGATACATTTTCTAATACGAACCGATATATAAATCACGATTGTGATTTCGAGTATAACGGCTAAAGATTAAATTTATATTATTTTCGTATTATTAAATAATTTGCAAGGGTGGTAAATCAAATGAAATTAAATACAAATATTCACAATATGAATAATTTTTGTAAAGTAAAATTTATCGAACATATTACCTATACAACCAAATGATTAACTTGGTAACACATATTATATAGGAGTGTAACTTAAAAGTATAATGTTAAAATGTGAAAAACAAAATTTAAAATTACATATTATAGTATATATATATATAGATAGTTATGTCTTTATATAACAAGAGTTGCCATTAAAATAATATATATTGTACAGAAATTGGAAGGGTTAAATAATTAGTTGATGGTCATAGGACAAATACAACGACGGATCGTACGCGGTTAGACGAAATCGAACGAATAATTATAACATTTCAACTGTGTTGAATTTTTTAGGATTTCGATATATTTTGTATTGCCTACTCTCTATATGTGTATGTTATTATGTTGTACTTTTAAAATAATTCGCCTAATTTTATTACACAATAATTATAGTTCACAAAATACATATATTTTAGTAAAACTAATATAAAGAAGAGTTATCGCAGATTATTTACCAAACCCATAAGTTAAAATGATATTAATTTTATAATTATAATGTACAATATATCGTTAAAATTCGCACAATCAGCACGGCATCTGCGATTAAAGTGAGATCATAATTATTTCATGTTACAAATTTAGCAACGAGGAATGGAGGACACACGCGAAAATTATGTAATACGATTTTCTAATTACCCTGTATATATTTATGTATTATGATGGTCGACTATTAAAATTTAAACAAATAAAAATATATACCCTATCTTAAATTGTTATTAATATTTTTTAAGTTTTAGTTTTTTTCATTTATAGACATAATTACAATTCGCGTAATATATATATCGTCGGTAATTCGTATATTTATCGTACCCCTTCGTGAGTTATTATTACTGTAAAATACGTAATACCGAAAAACCCCGTTAATTCCGTGTTAACGATAATTAATCGGATTCGATATCATACAGAGCGATTAGAATATTATTATTATGTTACATACACACGGCGGAGATCAAACATCAAATTTCGATTATCCTGCATATAAATCGCGTACGATTATAATATTCGCGTATATAAGAGGATTTGGAACGCCGTGTGTGATATAATATTAAATGTAATTAAATGTAATCGCGTTATACAGCCACTCATTTCACGTGCAAATTTAAAATATAATTGTAATTTTTAATATACGATTTGTATTTAGATATTGGTCAAATACAACCATTGTATATATATCGGTGTTTGTTTCATCAATGGCGCACACAGCTTTATTTTTTGGGTGGAATGTGGAGGTTTTGCTTTTAATAATTTCCTAAAGAGGGGAAGGTTAGGTTATAACTTAAAGGCAGTAAAATGGTAAAAAGTTTAAATAATATATTATATTAATAATATATCATTTCAGGGGGGGCTTGTAACCCCTTAACCACCCCCTCCCCTGTGTGCACCACTGTGTTTTATTTTAATTGTACGTCAAGACGGTGACCTTTATTTCGGAATCTAACAACGATATTTTAATAGCATAAATAATATATAGCATGTTATGCAATCAAGAATATGTATTGCCATGATAATCGTGTGCGGTCAATATAATTGTAAATTTTTTTTATAACATTTTAATTCGATAAAACAATAATATTTATTAAAGCGCGAGCGAAAAAACTAATCGAATTAAATTACGAATAATGTTTAAATTTAATAGGAGAAAAACGGTGTACGTTTTAACCATCATATTCGTAACACTTGTTAGTTTCATTAAACCATGGTTGCATAATATTTATCTAGCTAATTATTCATCACGAGACGAAATCTCCATTCAGAGATTTATGCAAAATACCACATAACGTAAACGGCATAGTAATAGCAATAATTATTCTCAAATTAAAATAAACGCAATTATATTGTTATAATAATATTATTGTACAGATGTGCAACAATAGTATAATGACGCGTATTACCTCGAGTTTTACGATTATTAAGTATTATTATTCTATGGCAATTTATTTAAATTTGTCGGAACAAATCTGTTTAAATTGTATTTCTGTTAATGATGCGTATAACAATAATAATGTCATTTATACATTCAAGTTTTATAATATCCTCGGAAAAAATTATTATATGCTGCACATATTTTATTACCACCTATATACACATTATTATATATTTTTGACATCTACTAATTCGTTTGGATTTTAATTAAAATGATTACCTAATAATGTACTTATTGCCGATATATTTTTATAGGTTTTATACATATTGCATATTATATACTTTAATATTTACGTCAGGTTTTTTTCTAACGATAATAATGTCGATAACAATAATTAAAGCAACAGAAATGTAGTAAATCGCGTAAAAAAACCGTTTAATTCGCTATAACATATTATAAAAAGTAAAAATGATAGAGACGCAAATTTGAATAACAACACATTATCTGAAATATAACCTTATACCTATCATATATTATTTCACGTTGTTAAAGTATATTAACGTATAACTATTATAGAATACGGAATTTCAAAATTTTCATAATATAATAAATATTTCAATAGTTTTAACGCTGTTTTGAAATTTTAAACATTTGTTTACTGATACTGCAGTTTTTTAAAGTTAAAAATTATGCCTCTGGTCGAAATTTGTTGATAACTAAAAACTACAGTGGTTGTCGTTGTTGTGATACATAGGTGCAGAATGTTTAATGTCAGATGTTTAACTTAAAGAGTAAGAGTGTCAATTCATTCGTATTTTTTATGAACGTTGTATTTATAAAACTGCACGTAAAACATGGCGTGAAATGGATAGAATAAACTTATTTACGATACGCGTAACGTCGGACAATTTATTTTTCGCTCTTTTTCCATAAAAAGTTAAAGGACGTCATTGATATCTAAATCACGTTCTGAACACAACAATGATAAGTTTATGCGACTTTTATTATTGACGTCAGTTGCGACGGTTAAAATCAAAAATACAATATCCATAAAAATAACGTGTATTTATTTACATATAGAATATATTTTTACAGAAGTTTTATAGAAAAAAACACTTGCAAAAAAATCTATGAACGTTACAAAATATATATTATTTTGTATATTTTTACAATATGCTTCGACATGTGATGCATACTTCTATATCTATATATTTTTTTATTAGGAATTAAAGTTTTACGTATTATACGTACATTTAAAACTAAATATAATATTCAATATATTTTATTCTACGTCTTTCTGGGGGAAAAAAATGATAACAAAAACAATAAAACCATATAGGTATAATACGTATATTATATTACTGACTTCCTGTTTTAATTCAAAATAAAATAACATATTTTTCTTTTTCTTCAATTTTTTGTACACAAATAATATATTATATTTTTTAAATAAGTATAACAATAGGGGATGGTATTTAAATACATTTAGTTAACAATATAAAATACACTTGTGATAGTCATCGTCGAGACAAAGTCATATAAAAACACTGTTTTGTAATATTATAATAATAGACACATTTACAACAGGTAATGTATACAAAGTGCCTGACATTTCGCGTGGAATCAATTTTATTTTGAACAACAAAAAAAATAATGTCAGCTTTCTAGTTAGGTTGATTTTTAATAATTTCAAACGATGATGACCCTATCGTATATAAATAAATAAAAAGTATATAAAATATAATATAGATTATTCCAAATAATACGATTGCATTGTGATATAGTTAATAATTTGTTCATTTGTCACAAATGTTTCTCACGCATTAAAAAAACATTGTATTTGAAAATACGTAAATTCGATAATTACTCCGTATACGTGCTCGCGTATGGATTATATCATTATATAATAATATTAGGTATGTAAACGTCATATTTCGTGGCCGTATTGACGCCCAATGATATAATTTCAGAACGTCGGGGGTATTATAATCGTGTGTTTAAAAACCGTCTAGTCACGAAACTGCACTATAAACCGTCCGACCATACCGATCGCAATAATAAAATGATATAAAAATTTACTCGAAAACAGTTTCCCTCCTTCAAATGGCGTTCGGATGTAATAATAAAATATGCTTATCATAGGTAATAAAATATATTCTATCGTTGAAAGAAAACGAAGCGAACACGTCTTTCAAACGCCATTCACTCGTCAAAGTGATATATACGAGTATACCATTAAAAATATTATACATTTTATTTACTCTTGATAATAATAAATAAGTAGGTATTTTGTTCGACCAAAGTGATCTATATCATAATAATATTAATAATAATAGTATATATAGAGTGGTGTATTTGTGTGTAATATATTTGTTCTACTTCTAATGTAAGATGGGCGTCTGTAATATAAAAACAATGTTTGAAAAATTAATCAATGACATTTTTATCTTGTTTACGATTGACAAAATCTCAACAGAAAAATATAATACTATTATTTAATTACCACAATATAGAATCCGCGTCACAGTACCGTAAAAATTAAGATAATTAAGTTTCTGCGAATATTGTACCTAATCGTAATTGTTACACTTTAAATTTTAAAGTTTAAAAAAAACATATAATATATACCGCGGTAACTTTGATAGATTCAATTCTATATTCGTTTTTAAGATTCTGAATCGATGATCTATTGAAGATAATATACAGGCTTTTCGTAAAGAAATCACATTACATAATACCTTTGTATCTTTTATGAAAATATATAATTCCTACGATGTTATTATATTCGTACCGCGAACGGATTACAGTCGGGGGGGTTGTTCGATTGTATGCGCTGCGGCCTCGTTGTTGTGAGCGTTTGTCGGATGAAAAATATTAGGCATACGCTGTTATGTCAGTAGAGGTAATATAATATAGGCACGTTTCAATCGAATACAATACGATCACGGTGTATACACAATAATAATACACGAAACTTTTTAGCCGTTCTGTATATTTTCAATTCTCTCGGAAAAAGACAACCGCGAGAAACACGAGCGTTATAATAATAATAACAACAATAATATGCCTAGGTATATATACTTTATATTCCTTACAATAATAATAATATATCTGTCGAGGGTGACATTATTATACATATATTATTATTATTATTATTATTATATGAATGTGTGCATAATAGGTATATTATATTGTAATGTGTTTGTACACAATATTTTTTATACAGGGTGATGGTAATAATTTCCCCCGATTCGTTATTAATTTATATGTCGTATGACTCGACCAAATTATTATTACGATCCCAATAACTATATTTGGAGATATATTTTATTAATATTATTCTTTATAATTCTTCATTAACTGACGTCTATTTTTATTTTATATTTTTCTCGTAATATTTTTATCACCCTTTAGCGTTTAGCGCATATTATATGATATTGTATTATATTATATTATACTGTGCAGATTGCCGGCATATCGAATGTCACAATGGACGGAAATATGACGAAGGAACAATCTCGTGTCCTTCTTCGGCTCCTTTTATTCGTACGAACATAATATAATATAATAATAATAACGAATTCCACATTTGTTATTATTATTATTGTAAACGCGCACCAAACTCTCGCAGCGTCGTGGTAATTCTGGTTATTATTTTTTTTCTTCTTTCCGAAAACATTATTGTATATTTTGTTTGGTATATATAATATGAACGAGCTCGCGCGAACATTATAATCTCCAGTTCGAGAATACGAGAAGCCCGCGATTTTATTGTTATTATCATAAACCCTCTGCTGCTGCGTCCATCATCTGATTCCGCACGCACGGCCGCACGTTAATACAAATATTAAATAATGACGAAAAATAACAACCTTACGATGAACACGTATATATATACAGATTACAGACTGTTTCTGGAAGATCAGAATGTTTTTAGACTTCTATATAATATTTACTGTCGGATTTCTCAAAGACACCCTGTATACAAAATACGTATTATATTACAATAAATAACTTCTCGTCGCGACATAAATTTATACGATTTTTTATGAAAAAATAAAAAATATTTAAATATCTTCGAAACGGAAACGAATATAATAATGTTCGTATATATCGGAGAGAGAGAGAGAGAGAAACATTTAGTAACCTATTCGAAAACGCGACCCCGCGGCGTTTCGGACACGGTACGCGCACGTTACGTAATTATAATTAAAAAACAGCTGCTGCAGTTATATATATATATATATATATATATATATATATATATTAACTGCATATAATACTATAAAATGTGCATCATGGGGAAAAAATGATATAGCGCACTATATTTTTTTGTATATTGTTTATCGGTCGATATTATCCATCATTATAATTTTACGGCCAGGGTGCAGCGATATAATAAATATAAGTAGTAGGTATATAATAATATTATATTATTATACTGCGCATCATTTGATATCACCCTGATCTGATGGTTTTAACCTAACCTTATGGTTTTGGAAAAAAATTAATCTTATATAAACCGAAACTCAGAGAACTGTCCTGAGTTCAAACCCTCAAAACCATAACTTCAAAACTCTGCCGCCTTCTCCGAGAGATATAGGTATTTAGACACAAAAATTAGTATATAAGGAGTTGAGGATAAATGAAGTAAAATTATGTACGAATAATGATATTGTGCAGAACATTCAAAAATTAATATTAGGTATTATAATAACAAAAATTATTTTTATCCCTATAGTAACTACTTATTAATAATTAAATTAAGATTTTGATGAAATATACAACATTTAAAACAAAATTGAATTATGTTATACGTAATTAATTGTTATAGACTAAGGTAGATTTTTTTATATATTTACAAAGCATTAAAATAAGTATGAGTACAAAGAAGTTTAAAAAATCAACTTTATTTAATCAAAACTATAAATACAAAGAGAAAAACGACTACAAAATATTATATTTCTAACTACTAATGTCTCATCGAACGTGTCTTATTCAATCCTAACCTATCTATATTTAAGAATTTGAATATATTTTTATAACAGTTGCATGTCTAAAAATATATCTGTTGGTAACTAAATTTGATACCTATAAATGTACGATTAACAAAAGATAAACACATTTTTAGCGTAGCGGTATGTACTAATATTTGTACATATTTTAAAATTGATTAAAATTTGTTAAAATTTAACTTTTGTAGTTTGATGAAATATAATATTATTATTGTCTGTGATTTATAACAATTTATTATGTTTTTTTTTAAATATTGGCAATCTTAACGCATGGAAATAATAATAATAATAATCAACGAGTAGGTATAATAGGAACTATAATTATTATTATTCCCAAACAAAATGCATTACTTTAAAAACAATTATTATAATGATGATACGCTTTTAATCCTGCACGTCGCGCCTTGTGTAGTATAATAATAGTATAATCCTCGGAGCGCGATCGCGAGTCATCAAATTTTAATTATTTCACGTAGCAAATATGAGAAGAAAAAAATAATAATTATTTCAATTATAAAAGTTTACATAGACCACAATATACATACTTTTTAAAACGTATACAGTATAGGTATCTAAATAATTAATTAGTCGTTGGAAAAGATTTATCCTCGAGTTTTATCCAAATTATTCCGTTTCTGCGGTAATTAGTATCGTTTACGGTATTTCATATTAACGTAATATTATACACACTGCGCAGGCACGTTTAATAATATTCTGCATAATATTAAGTACAAGAGTTCCCGTCTGATTACACATTTCCATTTCCGTTTTCGAATGTATATACGCTCGTAATAAAACTTCGCCTCGGCCCACGACGAAAAATATAAATCAAAATTGACGTTTATCATCGGGGGGTCGAATCGGTTAACATTTTGCGCGTGTTCCGCGAGCAAGGCAATCATATATAACATACAATATCTTTCTATCGTTTCAATTTCCATTAATTACATAACATTGAGCCCGTTAGCGTAAAAAGGAATCGGCCATATTATTATTATTATTATATAGAAAATTGAACCCCGCGGTGCGATAATGACGATGCTTAAGCACCCTAATAAAATAATAATACAGTATCCTGCGTAGGCCCGAAACGTTCACATGCTCGTCAAGACAACGGAATTTATACGTAAAATCTGTTGTCGCGTTTCCGAAGAGAACGTTTCAAATTTTCCTTTATATATTTTACTAGGTATACAACCTATCTAATTGAAAGAGTTCGTGTTTCCAAAAATGTTTGCACCCAATCGAAATCGCAGGCTCGAATATTGGTGATTTTTCATTTTGCCATAACAACTATAATAATATATTAATTATTTAGTTTATTTAGCCACCAAAACTATTGTTCGCTTCAACAATCCTATTATATTATATCTACGAAAAGAATATATATTTTATCGATATCCAATGAATTGTAAAATTTATGTTATTTATTTTCGATTAAAAACTTTTAGCAATAAACACACAATATTCTATATTATTATTATTATTATTTTTTTTTTTCTGACGATCACTATGCGTCGTATTTATATAATATTATATATATATTATTGAACATATTATAATAATATTATTATATGTTTTACGGGTTCGTCGGATTATGATCAAATAAAATTTGTTTCTCCTATACCTTAACATTGGACACGGAAAATCCATTATCACGACAACTAGAAAAACATCCGACGTTAGACCAGGCACCTAATGTGTAGACAAAAGTCGTTTTTATATGTGAACTTTTCCGACACACAGATTGTCACGGTTACATTATAAGAGTGCGCATATACACACAAAGTGGATTTTTATTGTTATCGTTATCATTATCATTATTATTATTATTATTATTATTACTATTATTATTAAGTGTGTATTGTAAGTATCTAGTCAGGCGAAAAATGAATTAACACCCCACGTGTATTATATATAGTGTTATGGACACAATTGGAAAAAAAAAAAATGTTATTTTCGTAAAACCCATTTTATATCATAATGGGCACGTCGTGAGATTATGTTTTTTTTTTTCTCTAAAAACGCCAGTCATCGTGATGGTTATATGATTAAAACATTTTTAGGGCAACTATACGTTAGAATTTTTACCAGTAAAATAATAAAAATCTAAAATATGTAAATATGTAAATTCCACCCAAACTTACATCCGTGATGTGACTGTCGCACAATCAAATTTTTATTAATGCGCTTTGGACCTAATATCTTATTACGAAATGATTTTCGATCACTATTTAGATTTTTTCAATTGACTACATAATTATCGAAATTTTGTGTCATAACCGTGATGCACAATTCCAGAAATGTGTACAGTAATCTGTTATTATACAAAACTATTTATCGGAGCCACTCGGATGAGTTTTTTTCTAACATAATTTTAATGATTTATTTATTTTATATCAGTATGTATCATATGTAGGTGTTATATACATTTTTATTAAATTGACGGAAATTCAACTCGAGCAAAAACTCATCTTCTCTGCCATATGACATTTTACACGTTTTTCATCTCGTCGGGAATACTAACTACAAATTTTTATTTCAAGGATTTTCTTCTCGTAATACCTCTACTAGTACATTTTTATATATTATTATGATATGTTCCTGGCGTAAATTATAGAGCTCTTGGTCACGAATACGCCATATTATTATTATACGGATTAAAATAGTGGATTCAAACACTTAAGAACATGACAAGACACATAAAGTCTAGGTGTAATACTCATACTCTACGAGTTATTTGGAATTTTTTAATATAAAAATATGTTGTACCTAAATTGCACCGTGTAACCTTATTTGTTTAATATATATATATATATGTTCGGTGGAGAAGATATACTATATATTTATATTATTAAAATAATCACCACGATTATCTAAAACTAAATTAAATAATTACGAAATAAAGTGTAAGTATACATTACTATCTACATACATTACAACTATCATTTAAATCACAAGTGATAAATCTGATAGGTTTCCTACCAAAAATATAATATAATTATTATAATATAAGACATTATCCTTCAGAAATACGCTTTGTGTCATAAAATTATTTCTATATTCCTATTAGAAGCTACTTTCAAAAAAGAAATAAAATACTAAATGGAATTAAACATTTGTTTATAATATTTTATACGGATTACTGCATTAAAATAACATTATATATAAGCATAATATATATATATATATGTATATTACTTTATTATATTATTATAATTTATTAAATACCGAAATTTTTTTTATAAAAAAATATATCACAATAAATGTATAAATGTTTTCCTTATTTTATTGACTTTTTCGGCTATTATATGAGATATATACATACTAATGCATTATTATAATAAATAATAAAACTCATTTTAATTTCAAATACATAATTTTTATATCAATTATTTTACAATAAATATTTCTTTAAATTTACTAAGAATTATTTTAAAACAAATAATAATATAAATTAATAACCAATGTGAATGTGATTTATGTTTCTAATTTTTAGTTTTTATTATTTTAAGTTTTAATTTTAAATATTAAAATGAAATATAATTTACTACAGTCTATAATTAAATACAGTTTATTATAACATAATTAGTATAAAAGATCGAGTACAAATACCTTAGTTAATTTAATGATAATATCATTCACATTTATAGTAATACATCACAATGTCATTAAAAATAAATGAAAAGTATCTCAACTTATGATACGTCATATTTTTTTAACGTTTCGGTAAGATATATTATCGTAAAATATTGTATATTATATGTTGTATATGTATATTATTATATAAGTATGAAAACATGGACAATTTTATCCACGAGATAATATTTAATGTGCTTTGCGAGAAATAAAAATATTAATTTTTTTCAGAAGGGACTATATATACGTAAGCACGCATGTACGTAATAATATTAAACAATGTACAACAATAATATTATTATTACGAAAGAACATTATGAACACATTCGACGCAGATGTTGTTAAACGTTATTAATAATATATTTTCATCCTATTTTAACGACAAAACGTAATACGCATTATTGTGGAACATTTTTTATTTTTTTTTTTTTCACATAACAAACCCATATACAATACCTAATATGTTTAAATAAATTGCTTTTAGTGTACAACACAAAATGTGTATTGTCTCTATATATTTCGAGTCATTTTTAAAAAGATAATAAAAAACGAAAAACAATAGTCATGTAGACACAAAAGTAAAATATTAAAACAATCCGCTTTATCTTTTAAATCGAAAACGAACAAAAGACGTTGATCGACAACTAAAAAGTGTGTAAAAGTACGTGTTTACGGGAGAACGTTCGATCCAATTTTTTACTTTTCTTTGAATCGACCAATTAATTATTATTTTTAACGATTCAGCAACAAATATCTCTTGAGATTTATCGGACTAAATATTACCGAAAAAACAAATATCAAGCGAATAGAATAAAGAAAAATAAATAAATGCTCTCATATTTTATAATTGTTGTTATGTTTGTTATTTAGTATTTGATTGTTTTAATTTAAATAATTGAATTCGTCATATCATAAAATAATATTGCAGTTGAAGTTAGAAGGGAAAAAAAAGAAGTTAATAGTTTATTATTATAAGAAATTAATATTTTAGATATAAGTTCAAATTTGAATTACATCATAAATGATCGCAATCATAACTATTTTTGTAACACGCTTTCAATCACCTGTAAAATATTATATCTTTTTACTATAGGTTGGATAGTAAATCCAACATCCAATTTCAGATCTCCATTGATCTCGATCTCATACCTATGCACACATAATATTATATTATATTATATTATCGTATTATATGAGTATAATAATACAATTATAAAACAGGCACGTGAAAACTTAAAGAGTTAAAAACAGTGTTTTATATAGAATTCGGTACATTAATAATGTAAAACTAAAAATATTATATAAAGTTTATAATAAATAAGTATATAAAATATTATAATTTGTTTTCTTGATATAAGTTGTATTGGTACATATTGGTACACTTTAACTCCTTTATATTTAGTATTCATTTATTAACTAAAATACTAAATATTATAACTGATAATTTATTGATTTATTATTTATGTAAGAACAATATAATTCAGTTGAAATCTATATAGTACCTATACTCGTTGAACTATACAGGGATCAGAATATTTTGTCACATAAATAATGTAAATAGGAATAACACAAATAAATTATGAAAATATAAAAAGCCCATACCCATAAGGCCATAATACTGTCGTTGCAAGACGAAATTCTGATCACTCTCATATTAGTACTAAATTCCTAATTTACGACAACATATCTTTAGGTAGTAAAAGTTTGGTTTTTATCTAATGTTTAATTTTATTAGTTCCAATATGTACGTACTATTTGAAACATACGAAATTAAACGATTAATTTTTAAAAATAATTTAAAAACTCTGAGAAACCAATCGACACTCAAATGAGATTATATTATGGTGTAGCGTGTATAAGTGTTAAATAAATTAAACTTTTTCGAAAAATTTTTTGTCTAGGAATATAATATTATAATGTATATTTCTTATGACCGCTTAAGAACGTCATGTGCACATAAAAATTATTTTATTACTATTGTACTGTTCTATTAATGTAACAAATCCATTTTTTTTTTTTTTTATAACGTTTTTCGGGAAACGGATTCTTTTATTATAATAATATATACATTCTAGTTTAATATATTATGTATTTTATCGACGTATATTTAAGTACATTTTCGCGTGCAACTTGTGACTAAACAGTTAGAAATTATGACATAAGGTTATATTATTTTTAATACGAAAAAACACGAAAGTCTCTCTTGCAGTATTATTATAGCCTGTCCATATAATTTATTATCTAAACAAGAAAACGATATTTTTACTTTAATACCTATGAGAATAAAAGCTTTTTATCCTAATCGCACCTTACGCATCTTCGTGTCGACTACCGCATATAAAAAAAAAGTCAGTTAAAGTACTCCGAAAACGAGTCTATACCTGCCAACTAATACTATGGACATTGTAATGGTGGTTTGAAATTGACGAAGACGAATTTCTAAACGAGTCATAAAAAATAGTTTATCGTACATTTCGCTTCCTTGACTTATTCAAAATACCGAAATAAAAAACCTATATAATTATATTCGTCATGCCTTACGTTCTCATAATAATGCCTTTGAATTGGCAAACTAAAATTATAATGATCAAGAGAATAGCCATCACGTGTAATATAATGTAATTAGACCTTTGTCATGTTCTAAAAATGCAAGATATCA
Source organism: Eriosoma lanigerum (assembly GCA_013282895.1). Taxonomy (NCBI): domain Eukaryota; kingdom Metazoa; phylum Arthropoda; class Insecta; order Hemiptera; family Aphididae; genus Eriosoma; species Eriosoma lanigerum. The sequence continues at coordinate 6,746,228 of CM023358.1, read as the reverse complement.
TGCACGATACACCAGATACATGATTGGGTATAGCCGCATAGACTATAAATATTAATAATCGTTTGATAGACAATAGTCAAATAATATGCGGTCACGACTAAACATCAAATATTAGACTAAGCCGTTTGTATTGTGATGATATTAATATTATATTATGTATAGGTACCTTATAGTTTAATAAGTTCCCAATAAACTATATATCCCGCGTACTTTTTACAACAAATACTATCATCGAAATAGCTTCAAATGTACAATATATATATACATAAACCGTTTGATTTGGTTAAAACATAAATACAAACTATCATATTGCATGTTTTTCAAGTTAAACTTAAATATATCTATGAATATTCAAAACTAAACATAATGATCATAATTTCGTGTTGCAAAAGTGATGGAAATTACATAATATTACGTTTCAATATGTTATCACCCTCACATTCTGGGGATGACTGGTTCGGGAGAGGGAGAAGCAATTAATACTAACAATCTTAATATTTAGATAGCTATATTTATTTATTTTTTAAATGTATACTTAAAAATAGTAATATAAATTATAAGAATAAAATAATAATGTTACACTAGATATATATAATAATAGCATTGATTCGATAAATGATGTATATTGTATAAAGTCAAGACAAATAACGGGCCCAATTTAGTAATTCCCATCCAGATCTTATCTAACCAATCCACCCACCCTTGATCATTATCACGAAAATACGTTTACTTTGTAATTCTCTATAGATATGTGAATATTATAAACCGTAAATTAAACAATAAAATATGCATAAGTGGCGGGTAAGTATGTTGCACGTTTCGAACTAACTTGCCATATCCCTGATGGATGTGACCATGATTTAGGTATACTTTAATATAGGTATATTTTATACCATTACCCAGGTAATTTACAAAGTTTATGCCTGCTTATAAAATAATGGAAACGAGCGAAAAAAAATTACAGTTTTTGGCCGGCCGAAAATAATAAGTACGAATCATCATTAATTGGGCACGCGTGTATCGGACGCCACGCACGTGTTCTTTGCACGCGCGGACGCTTTCAATTTATTATTTGTTTAGGGTCCCGCCACCGTCCGTCGGGCAGTCGGTTTTTTTTCTCTTGTTGTGGAAACTTCACCCCTTCGATCGTTCGTTTACCCTTTACCCCTTCGTTGATACTATATACCCATATAAGCGAATATATATATATATATATATATACAGGGGAATCGGTTTTCACGTGAATCGAAAACGGTGAGAAATACAATCGTTTTAAACGCCATACAGAGCGATTAGAATTTTATACTATAAAAATGGCGGAAATATATTCTTAACGTCAATTCTGGTTCAATTTTGGTTTTACGATTTTCTAATCACTCCGTACATCGTTGATTTTTTTTTATATTAATATATTCTGCTCATCCTGTATATTCAACCCCATCACCCTTCACTGCGCGCTCTCGCCGTTGTGAACGTTGAGTCGTTTGTAAGTATTACCTAACCCCGTTTTTGATTACTGAACCGCATCAGCGATCGCAAACGCGGACGCGAACGATCCACCGCGGTGGACTGGAAAACGCGCCGCCGGCGGCGTGTCTGTATCACAACGAACGTCAAAACCGTAACTACGTTCTATCTTGGACTTGCGGTAAAACGGATAAAATCTATATATTTATGTATAGAAAGTGATCAGAAAATAGCACATAATATATATTTATCGAATATAACATTGGTATTGTATGTACAGGGTGAATCGCGAGGATTTGAAAATTATCATATTGATCTTACATCAAAAATTTTAAAAATTTCAAATTATCCACTATAACACTCTGTATATTACCTATAATATAATATAATATAATAACCACAATTTCGGTAACATGGGTCACATGTTCATAGCTGTACATGAACCAGACGCGTCGTTGACGATATTTAATAATATTTCATTACAATACCGCACTGTGATAAGGTAGGAAATATGGTGAAAATCGTGTGGTTTTAATTATAATTTCCATTGTTTTTACAACACAATAATACTGCGATTACTCTGTATGTGTACTTTCTATTTTTCTTATGTTTTGACAGACGTCGACTATGAGAAAATCCATCATTATCTGCAGATAGACAAACGAACACGCAGTGAGAGAGAAACGATTTTTCTTGGGAAAAGATGGAAACAATAATTTAGAAAAAAACAAACTCGAATTAAGGTCTCTCGTATTATATAGAGCGAGGAAATAAAAAACTTTTCTTCCCTCCTGGGTCGTATTCGGTACGGCCAAGTTTGTTCGGCAAAACAATGCGTTTATTTTTTAACTGTGTACTTTTATTTCCGTCGAACTTTTGTACGAAAGATAAAATAAAATTCCTGTCGTAAAAACGTATACAATGTCCATTTCCTTCGATAAATAAATAAAATTAAATCACTGTAATGGGTGTAACGCAAGTAACGTTTTTATAAGAAGAAACATCTTGCTACCTGAACCACTAAAGAAGTTAACAATAATAAAAAACAATGAAAATTAAAAGTGTAAAACTGCCATTTAAAATGAATAAACGTGATTTAATAATTTAATAATTTATAATCTAAACAAACGGTTCACGAAATAATATATTAATTATTATATTAAATTAATGTTGTTATACGTATACACTATATACAGTCATTAATATTTACAATATTTTATAATTGAACGACAATACTATTTTGTTATACTCGTAGTTAATTTTTTTCAAAAGGAATATCAACGACATGCTATTTTTAGCTTGATCGCTGTAATTTCGTATTTAACGTCTTAATTTATTTAAAAAAAAAAATCAAAAGTTATATCGCGACATTATGCGCAATTGACAAGAATTAAAAATACGATAAAAGTTTTTCTTTACCGAATGCGGACGATTAACTCAAATAAATTCTCAACGTCATTATTAGCGCATAAAATATTCAATCTATTACTTACGAATTTGTTATTAAAAAATATTTTCATTATTAACTTCGCGAATCATAAATCATTCGATCCGATTTCATTAGAGTTTAAATTTCCGTACCTCTACTCCGTGAGAGTAAGACTTTTCCGATTAATTAACTCGCAGACGCTATATGAGTATGGGCGTTTTCCGCGCAAGTTTTAATATTATTCAGTTAGAGTTGACCTCGGTTAAATTTAATCTAAGTCCCTTCCTACGCGGTCTTATCAATATAAATTCATTAAACATTTTATAATTAATACGATGTATTATATTAATCATAAAACGATAAAAATATATGAGTAAAAAAAACAGTAAGTAAACCATATAAATAGTGCCGTTGATTAATAAAAAAAAAACCTTATGCAAAGTCGTCTAAGTAGATTTTTCTTTAAGTAAATAAATGATAATAGCTGGCGTTGCGTTAAAATTAAAATATTATATATACCTACTCTATAATCGTATCTTTTTAATATTATAAAATTACAATAATTAATAAAATAGTCTTACGGAGTCGTTTTCACATATTATTATGATAATGTGTTTTACATAATATTATATTTTATAGTGTCAATTTTATTTTCACGACTCGATAAACGTGTTATTCTAACGAAGGCTATTATTATACGCATTATCTATTTGAAAAGGGTGTGTTTGTGGAATTAAGCTTTCGTATTTATATATTATAATTATAATAAGCGACGCAAGTATTTAATATTTATGAAAACGTTTTCGACTCGCAAGATCGAGCGGAGAAAACGTAATTTATAGCTGTCTATAATATATCAGCATTGATATTTATCCATGTTCAGCTTTTTACATTCAATTTACTTCTTAGTAAATATCTCTTAGATAAATAAATATTTGTTATTCCTGTTTTGATATTTTAAATTATTACTTAGTCTATATAGAAGTTATATTTCAAATTACCTTTCGCCATAAATATGAAATATTTTTAGATTCAAAGAGTTAAATTTGTAAATAATACTAATGTAATTTTCGAGTTTTTTCTTTATAATTCACTGAACAATTTATTATTGAACAATAAAGCGGATACCAATTTATGAACTTGAACAAATTCAGATCATGAATAAACAGAATATTATAATAAATAATAATTTTTCAATGTAAATTAAAATTCAAACACCGTCTTAAACATTTTCAGTATATTTTACTTATTAAATTTATCATGAAATCTAAATTGTTTATAAAACTAAGAAAATGTGTTTTTTCTGAGGAGTAAATCCTCGTGAAATATTTCGTAGATATTTTATTATTTTATACAGATTAACAATGTTAGATTATGACTTCGTGTGCACGTCTGATGTCCTATCCATTATCCAAAATAAACAGAAATTTGTAAACGTACCAATTTTATTCGCATATTATACTAGAAAATACAATAATATAATACATTACATACAGTATACCTAGGTATAAAGTATAGGTATAGGTATAAAGTAGGTGTACGTGCGCAGGACCGTATTCAAGAGAAGTGGATTCCTTGAATATTTATTTATTTATACTGTAATATACCTACGCATATCTATTTATTCTAAAAACGATCGAAATGCAAATAAAATAATTATTTTTAGACACATTTTTACCTTCATTTTCATTGTATTTTTAATAACACAGAAATACAATATTGAGTTTCAAAAGAAAATTGTTTAAATAATTTTTCTTCGACTAAAATTAATGTTATAGATTTTTGATTGTTATCACGACTATTTTAATATAGAGTCCTATTTTCCTTTCAATGTTCATCGATTATTCTGTAATATTATTACAAAAAATGAAAAATATCATTGCTTATTGAGCGAATCACAAAAAAATAATTAATAATATTATGTTTATACCAAGATAAATATCTAAATCTAAAATAATATTGACCTAATTTCTCACTGGCGCGAGCACTTGGTAGAAGAACTAAATATGATCCACAGGTATTCTACCCGAATTTCAATAAAACCTATAGATTTTAACTCGTATCAAAATATCTTGATGTACCTTTTGAAATATTTGAATAATGTTTTATACGTTAGTGGAAGTATTAATATAGCCCAACAATTTTCGATGGTTAGATTGGATATTTTCACCATCAATTTAATTCTATCTATTATATAGAATTTATTAACCATTTTCAAATTTTGTATTCAATGACACTTAGGTGAAAAATTCTGTTTGTTTTAAATAACCACGTCACGTTAATGATATTTTGATCATATCGTTTTCTAGCCGAAAACCGTAATAATCGTTGCAAGTAGACAAAGAAAATAAATTTTCAATTTTATGAAAATGTACCTGAAAGTAACATTACAATTATACGGCTCAGACAGAATGTCAAATATTAGGACTTATAATGTGTTGATTATATTTGTTTGTGTAATTTTTTTGTAAAACCTTTTCGGTTGAAGGCGATATACAGCAATTTATATTCTCGTGTACGATTTTTGTACGCACCCCATTTTCGTTTTTGCTATTTTATATATATCTACAATGGGTCTGGACCTGATGTACGGCCATTTCGTTTTTAAATAAAATGTCAAAATGCGTTCTCGACGATTTTTCACGGGCTTAACGGAATTCGACTATGCGAATAATCGACCAGATTTATCATCGATCGCACCCTCTTTCGCTGACCAAACATCCGGTTGTGGTATTAACGCATATAGCTACTGTACTTCGTGACACGTGTGCTTTGTATAATATATAATATTATAAAATATCGTTTGTATGTGTGTATGTGTGTGTGTGTGTGTGTGTGTGTAAGAAATATGAATACACCGCAGGGGTGTCTAATGTATACCGGTTACCGCGGTCTTGGTTTTAAAAGCTATATAACCGTTGCGAATATATTATACTTACAAAACGTTGTTATTTTATTGGTTATGATTTTATGAAGTCATTTAAAGTATTATACTGCACGTAAAAATATGGTATTATATTTATTGGTGTCGTTCTCTATAATATAATAAAGGTATAGTGGTAAAATGACGGACATTATATCGATATAAATTTATTTTATAAATTATAATAACTGTATAAATTTTAAAGAGCTAATAAATATATGAATTGTTCAATTTAGATGAAAAAAAATATTAATTTTTTTAAATAATCTAGATAAAAGAAAATAAATTTAATTTTCTTAAAATACAATACATTTCTCTAACCGTCCGAAAGGTAATTTTGTTCGAAAAATCTTGTCTGCTCGAAGAAATCTATTGAACGATTGAAACCATTTGTATACTTTTATTTTATTTTAAACTTTAAATTTTAATTTATTTACGGGTACAATAGTTTATAATATCAATGCTTATTTTAATTATTTAGTTTGTAGTTTATATAAATATAAATATATTGTAAAAATAAACATTTTATTTTATGAATGTCTCGATGATATTGAAATAATTGATACATTTAAGAGGAAATTATCTGTTATCTAGATAGAATTTTCTTTTAAATTCAACTATAAACTCCTCTCGATAACTTTTCAACTATATCTTATATTTTAAATAGTTGTTCATAACATCAATGCTAAAAAGGATGATCAGAATATCAACTTTAAAAAAAATTGAAAGAACTACCATAATATACAATAGGTTAGGTTAGGTTAGGTTTGGGTCCATTGTTTTATTTGTAACATATATTATATAATATGATTTCCCTGTATATTATAGGATTTATCTTGTTGACCACTATACAAAGGTATATATATATATATATATATTTCATCGAATCGGGTAGGAGAACATTAATAACGACACATCCGTAGGATTTTAGGAAACTTCACGTGCGCGTATACGTATATATACGGCTGGCCGGCTGCGATGACCGCAACCGCCGGCTGTACGTGAGCCGCGTCAACGATTACCACGATTACCACGATTTCCACGATCACTGAACGGGACGATAAACCACGTTATATATATAACGTATAGTGCGGGTGTAAAGGCGTATACCATTACCATGGTATATATATAATATAATATGATACGTCGAACATAAAAATAAGTTTTCGTTCGTTATATTATTAATTTATAATGACGTGTAGCATTGTTGATATGAGATGCCTCCGCAAGTAACATATCCGAAAAAGAATCCTAATATTTTTTTTCCTCCTCCGCAATCCTAAATGTCTCGAAAATTGTATAGATCTAAACATATCATCAAATTTATATAAATTATGAAACATGCGTATATATTTGAACTAAGGTGATTTTTTAAGAAATATTATACATTTTATTCGGAATAATAAGCAATAATGTTAACCACTGCGAATATATATATAATATAAATTTAAAATTTAAATTGATATTAAAGTTAATATGTTTCATTCAAGCAATAATAATTATATAATTTATATTTCATTAATATGTAATTTATTAATATTTTTCTCTACGTACTTCTATTATTTGCAGGGCTTAAAGTGGGGAAAAATTCCAGAGGAGACTAATGCCTCCATATAGTTTTAAGTATTCCGTAAATCATTTTATGTGTAATATCTAATGCATACAGTATATGTAATGTACAAACAGTGATTGCGTAATATACTCATCTCACTTTTAACCCTGATTAATGTTCAAATTTGTAATTTATTTCATAAAAAATTACACAAAAATACCATAAAGTAACCACAGAACCATATAACATAATATTATATTATGTTATCACTTATCGGCTAGTCGAATACCTATTAATCACAGTATAGACTATAGTTGTTTACAATAACCGATATAATCTCGATAGAATTCTGATTAATGTTTATTTATAATTGGAACGTTCTGGCTCCAAGCGGAATCCAGAGTGTATTGTAACGTGAATTTGTTAAAGAGGACGCTTTTTAACCACCATTAGAGGTAGGAGGACTGAGTCCCCTTGCGCGCCCCCCCTACTTTAACCCCTGATTATTTAATAGTTGGTGAAATATCGATTCCGAGGTTGTTTTAAAACTTTTCAAATAATAAATACACGACTCTTTAACTAATTTTACATATGCACGTTTACCGGATACAAATATTTATCAAAACCATATTGAGCAAAAAAAAATAAAATTTAAGTTTCTATTAAAAGTTTTAAACTTTATGTGTGTACAATATACGTAAGTATAATAGTATTGTTTTGCCTGTGCGTGACGTGTGCGTACGTGTTTTCTCTTTTTCGGTTGGTTCTCATTATAATTTACACCGCCTGACGATGGTTGATATAAAATTAATTAAATATTGTTTTCCGCATAAGAAAAAAAGTTTTTAATTTATCTCAATGTGAGATTAAACCCGTTTATGATAATGAGATGACATAGCTCGACGATAAAATAGTATCCAAACAAATCAATTCGAACGGACAACGAACTTCCAAACAGAATAAAAATATTATAATATTAAAATACCTTTAATCGAGTATCCTACTTAATCGCATGTTTAATATTGTATCGATTCGGATGTTACGATGTCAGTAATTATTTTAAGCAGAAACAAACGGACATATTATTATTATAATATATAATGGTCAAAGTGAATTTTCTCGTTTTAATATGTGAAACAGAGAGAAATGGTTAGATAATTACCCGTAAAAAAAAAACAATATTTTTATCCAATATAATAAAAAATGATTTGGTAGTTCATTATTTATTTAAAGCCAGTTTTACGAATTGAAAATTTGAAAATTGAACTTCACTTTTAAGTATTGAAAATAATCTTTAGACATTTTTTATTGCCCATTTTTTTTAACATGAAATTCTTATCTCTTATATGTATTAATTTTTTTGTATATAGTACAAGTATATTATAATATGTGATATACATTATTTTTCATTTTTTTCTTCATCTAAATTTCGTTTTATTTCCATTTAAGTAATATCCATAATATCATTTTTATTTAATAAATAATATACATATTTTGGTATTATAAAATATATAGTTTGTACATATTATTACATATGTTCCTTAAAATTATATAATTTTCTCTGGAAATTTTAGATTTCAATTAATTGAATAATATATTTTATAATATAATATTAATAACTCTGAGAAAATTCGTTTATATCCATATTGTAAAGAAAAAATGTATATATATATATATATATATACATTAGGGTGTTACTTAATTTTAAATTTCAAAATATAGTTTGTTTCACCATCTAAATAAATGTGTCTATGTATAAAAATGAAGTATAAAAAGTTTTAGGTCAATCAGATAAAGTTAAACCCGTGCCGACTTGATCTTGAGATTTGAACTTCTACATTTTTTAATATTTACGAAAATTTGCAACATTTCTATAAATATTTCATATAATTTTAGAAAAATCGACATTTTTGATATAATAAATTTTAAAGTATATTAAATTTCTTATAATTTATAAATATATATATTGAAAATTCTTCGTGTATAATAGTAGATTATATTTTAGAAATGTTACTTTCATATACACATACATAAAATATATTTTTCATTTCTAACCATTTATTCCGAAAACTTTTAAAAAGTATTTTACCCCAGTCTACGTAATATATATATATATATATATGTAGATTAGGTAGATAGATATAATAAAAAAAATTGTTGGTATACGATTCAGTATAATAAAAACATCGAAATGTTAGTAACTATATACTACCTATACCTATCTCGTACATACTATAATATAGAACATTTACGAAAGGTTTTTACCGTATAAGTCTTATTATTATTTCTTAAATTTCGTTGTCCTAAATAATAATTATGCACGCGCGTTGTTTGTGTTCTACGACCTGGACAACTAATGTATACATATTTAAGTCATTTACTATTTATTAATCGAGTAGCAAGTTATTTCCTAGAAAACAGTTTTATGTCATAATATATTATTTAAAAATAATGCGAATTATACGAATATACGATATTCAACGTTATAAACTATATTTTATGCGATAGAGAATTTTTATAATTTAATAGGTGTGCACTTTGAGCATTCGCATAATCGTAATTCCCAAGATTTCCTATGATAAGCACATAAAATCTTAAAAACGTCAAACAGCAAGTCTGAATAATTATACCAATGTATGAATATGTTGATTTCGTGTTACAAAAACCGTGAGGATTTTATTTATTATATACAATAACGCAATTAGGTTATAGGTTAGGTTAGGTCGTGTAGAATTTCATAAAACTTAAACTAGAACAATTCGTTTTGGTGACTAGGAAATATGAATATAAAACTATAATGAAATTATAATTTAAACAATTGATCCACTCAGTCAGAATTGCATAAAATTTCTTTTTGACTACACAGTTTAAAAAATGTAATTAATAATTTCGAAGTGCTAAGTCCCAACAAATACGTATGTATTAATTAATGTCAATATTACGATTAACAATAATGAATAATGCGACATTTTAATTACAAATTATAAAGCACTAGAGGTATAAAAATGCAACTTGTACCTATTAATTGAATATCATGTTTTCTGAACAACCTGTATGAATAGCGTATTATTACAACTTAATAGTATTATTCTAATCGTCTCACGTACTTTAAGTTTTTCAGAATGCACGTATAGTCGTTTTTTTCAATGTTTTTAGATGAATCATCCAATGTCAATAAAAAAATAAGATGTCGAACGTCAAACGTTACAATATAATAATATTATAATATTTATTATTATTTTAGTTATTATTACAAACTCGTCCTGCGCTGATGAGGACTGAACTGTATCGTTCACATTTTTATATAATATATTAGTCCAGTCATAATATTATAAGTGTTTAGCAGAACATAATATATTTATTGTCATTTTGAATAATTTATTATTACCTGTATAAGGAAACAATAGGCGTGTTATGGTTACACAAATTAATACTGCTGCATGGAGTCACAACGTTCGCGTGTATATAAATTAATTTTGTGATATAGGTACCCCAGAGACCGATTCTTGGAAATTGTTTAACATATGCATGAACTTTTACCCTTAAGTCCTAACCCGACAATTTAATAAAATTATTAATATTTATATTATTATCTAAAAAATCCTAATAATATTTTTTTTTTATCGTGTCATACTGTCATTATAATTTATATTACGTATTTATGATGATGCTAAAAATTTCATTTTTGATTTATTTTAATTGTACCTACTTATAGTTCCTAAAACCGTTCTGTCCCATCCTATATACCTACATATGATTAAGCAATAGCTAATAATCTAGAAATGTAATAAAATACGTATTGCTTAAAAACAATTTTTCACAAACATATATAAAAAAGATATGTTTGAGCGATTATAATATTGATTGCAAAGGTCCGCAACTATTTCAAAAAAACATTTTTTATTTTATTTTTTGTATTAAAATAATCTTAAATAATTATTATAAATTAAAAAGTTAATAATTCTGTGACCGAAATGCCTAAAATATTGTTCTAATAATATATAATAACGCCACAATTAATGTTCTGCGTTGCTATGATTATGCTATATTCCCTGTTAGATAGACGAATACAGAACATGAGGGTATAACATCCTCTTTGTGGCATTTTGATTGAATTTTTAGTAAAAACATCTATAAACAAATTTATAAAGAAGAATATTTCAGAGGGAACGTCATATCCCTTTTGTAAAATATCACCTGGCAAAGAAGTCATAGTGTATTAAATTTTATATTTTTTTAACACATTATTTACGAAGTGGTATTATACAACACGAATATAATATTCTCTCCAAAATTTTCTTCTCTATAAATTTACTAATAGATATTTTTATTTTAAGTTCAATCTATATGAGATGCATTACCCTGGCACCCCAATGTTGGAATTTTAAAATTATTATTTTTTTCATTAATTGTACCAAATTTGTATCAATTTGTACCATGAATAATAAAATTTGTACTTAAAAATTTCCCGGAGTTATAATAATTGATTTTGATTCTGGTAACATTAGCGTAAACTCTTCATGCATGTTAGAAATACCCTGTATACAAATTTATAACATTTCCAAAATATATAAATTTAATCATTATAAATTAAATGTTAATTATGAATAATTATGAATATAATTATATAAACAAATTTTGTGGGCAAATATATAAAATAAGTGTAACTACAAAGAAATATTTAAAAAAATTAAATCAACTTTTTTTTTAACTACCAATTTAAAATACATTATAATGAATAAATATTAAATATAAATATATAATATAATATATATAATATAAATATATATATATATAACATTCTGTACATTATTTCGTATTGATATAAATATAGTATAACACCTTACATCATATAGAATACAAACAATTTAAATACATATTATAAAGTTATAAGATTGTTTTTTTATTAAGTTTTATTATAATATTGTAATACTTATTATATTATTATAGAATTGCATCCTTGTAGGTGAAAACCGTTTCCCCAGCACTATGAAAAAAAAATCCATTATCTAGAGGAAATTTTTTGCTATAAATTTTGTTATTCACCGTACAATTTAGTACAAATTTGGTACAATGAATAAAAAAAAAATTGTAAAATTCCAAAATTGGGGTGCCAAGGTAACGCACCTAATATATATGCCACAATATTAATGTTCGTCGCATAGGCGCAATTAGGTGGGTGCTAAGGAGTGCTCAGCACCACAAAAAAAATATTTTTTTAACATACTTAGTGTATAGAATTATCTACAACCGTTTTAAAATTTTAGCACCCCCAAAATTTTAAGTCTAGTTACACCTATGGTTCTGCACATGGCTTAATATATAGATATATCAGCAACTTTGTGATACGCAAGTGTCATGGCGGTGACCGGCGGTGACCGGCAGTGAATTCATTATTAATTATTATCATTAACAAATAACAGTAATAATTGGTCACACGTGAATATTGAGTGAGATATTTCACATGATTTAAGCAGGTAATAATAATCTACTCTATGGATCACTGCCAGCTGAGATTTTCTTTCATGAAATATCATGAAATAATAATATATGCGCAATCTATAACAACATTTTACAAAGTTGCTGACATACCTATATGTATATATTTGGCCATGATTCTGCCTAGCTGTGATTTTGCTATATATTCCCCGTTAGATAGATTGAGTCAGCATCATTGAAAAATATGCGGGTATAACTTCCTCTTGAGATCATAGAGTAACATAGAGAAGCCATTCCCTATCATTGCTGTATAACAAAATTGAAGTCGGAACTTCGACTCCTTTTTCAGAACTACCATTTTACACAGATAAAAGTATTGTAAAATGTCAATATAAGATATGTTGGTGTTACTGTATTTTATCAAAACATTTGTAAAAGAAGCAATGCGATTCGTGTAAATAACATAGAGTAAATACCACCAAAAACCATCACATCATTTTTTGATAAAACACAGTGACACCAATATATCGTATATTGATATTTTACAGTATTTTAATCGATTTAAAACGGTAGTTCTTAAAAAGGAGTCTAAATTCTGGCTTCAATTCGTAAAAACATGGACTTCTCTATAGTACTCTGTGCTTGAGATATAGTTATTATCGTATTGTTATTATATTATTATCGTTATTATTTCGTTCGGTCGGTTTTGTTTTCGATATAAATTCCGTTTCTAATATAATACATTACAGTCATCCGGTGTATAGGTACTTATATCGTCCGGGTCGATGTATACACTCGAGAGCCCCGAGCAGGTTTCCGGCCGGGCTTAAATGCGTATACGCACACATATGTATATATATATATATATATATATATAAACGGTAGTCGTCATTTGAGTGTACGTTCCGAAAACCAATTGGGTCGTTTGTTTCCATAACCCGTCCGAGCGCAGTTAATTGAATGGGAAATTATGTCCCGGACGAAGGAATCCTAGTTACTCAATAAACGCGCGTATATCAGCTGCAGATATTACATATACGGACGCAACGATCTATATATAATCACGAAACTACACTTTACGTATATACAATATATAAAATAAAGTATATGACAGGGGTCGCCAACCTTTTTAAACAATAGCTATACATTCGAAATCTGGGAGATTTCAGGAGGATATTTTTCTTGGTACACAAAATAGAAAAGGTCACTATATAATATAACATTATAGATCATTCGTTAATTTTAATCAAAACATTTTCCGACCATCACGATCGTCCGATAATATACAGTATAGCAATCCAAAGATAATATGTATTATAATCTAATTGTTTATTACGCGATGATAAAATTAATTTTTCTTACGATCGACTTATTTCTAGAAAGATAGACTGGTTGGCGACCCTTAGTATATGGCGTATAGTATACTTATATACACGAATAGGTATAACTTAACATTTTCAACTAAAATTGTTTAAAATTATATAAGATAAACAAAAATTACTACGAAAATACGATATGATGTATTGTAGCAATTTAGCTGTATAAGTGAAAATATATTAAAATCATTAACTAGGTATTGGTAATATTATACAGGGTGATTGTCGCATATATTTATATAATATCGTGTTATAAAAATTATTGAAAAAAAAACATTGGAAACGTATGTACATCATCATGTGCGCAATCTTTATACAATTTTGATCACTCTGTTTATTTGTAGCGTTTCGCAATAATCGATTAAATTATAGGACCGATGAAAATTGATATAAAATCATATTAAGTACAATAATATATCAATAATAATCCTTACTAGACAACATAGCTATTTTTTCCGCAAAACGAAATATTTATATTTTAGGACATATATCAGTATAGAATTATAGAAGAAATAAGTGATATATTTTAATGTTTAATTTTGGGTATTATAATATTATACATTCTTGACTGAAAAGATTTCACGATTTCTATATAGGTACATAATAATTTTATATTGACATTTTCACGTTTTATTTTTCTATTCGAATCGCAAGTCGGTTAGAAGTTACACGGAACGAAATCTATATAGCAATAAATGAGGATTGTGGATTAAAAATATCATACCTAGATATAGGTAAATAATCTTTACAAAATTGATAGTTTAGTGTTATCTTGTTAAATAAAAATTATCGAAATGGATATAATTAAGTACCCTCCTATATATATATTTTTTTTTTTAATACAATAAAACAAATAACAATGAAAATTTGTGATTTTGTTTTATTATTTCATTATATTATATTATGTGGAAAAAATATTATCAATAATTGAAAAACATATTTTCTACATGGATAAATTTAGTAGGTACACTTTTAAAACAATGAACATAATCATTATAAAAAGTTTAATCGATTAAATGAATTAAATTCAAAGTAATTGGTATACGCAACGAAAAGTTTTATAATACAAACGTATCGTAACCCTTAGATTGGCTTTCTTGGAATAAATAAAAGAAGACTTCTAATGTTTAAAAAACAAAATGATTTAATTTCACATTCTTAGGGGAAAACATCGCTATGGTGAATTTAAAAAAAAAACAATATTGTTTTTATGTATTCATGACTCATCGCAACTATATATTAAATAATTGACTTGAAGTATTTTAAGACTATAGACATAACTATAGATATTTAATTATACTTCGAAAATACATTTTGATGAAAGTACATATATTTCTTATATTTATAATGTATCGATATTTGAAAACGCTTAAAAAATTAACAAAATAGTAATGAATTTTATTATAAATGACTATACAATATTACGAATTATGTTGAGTATAATAATATTATAACTATAATATAAGCGTAAATAGTATATTTTTTTTATAATTACGATTTTTCGCTTTTCATTGTTTAATAGTTTTTTTTATTTTTTAACACATCATCAACACTAATATAATACACGAGTGTCGAATTAAAATTGTGCTAAATTCTATTTTGTATTTCAAAACAACACACACAATAAGTAGGTAATATAATATAATATAATTACTTATTATATCGTTATCGTTTACAGTGTGATACAAATAATTCACGTTACATACTACTATATTATCTATATCTAATATATATATATATATATATATATATATATATACTTATAATTATATTATTTTATTTGTGAATTTGAATTTTAACTTAAATTGAAATTTTAGTTTACGTGTCGCCAGATATTTGTACGAAAAACGTATAGATAATTATGACATTATAGATTCTAAACTTTCTAAACACGATACCTACAGCATATACCTTACCTAACATATACATACAGCAAATAGGTACTTATTTAAATATGGTTTTTATCTAAAAATCTCATGTTTTTCTCGTATCGTATCAATTTTGCTCCTAGTTTATGTTATAAAATTATTACTTTCAGCTGCGTCGTGGATCAAACATATAATTATAAATATTATACGTGTGGATGAAGAATAGGTTCATTAATTTCTAATTGAAGCCGCCGTTCAACTGCACTAATCAACTACCATATAGTATAATATATATGAAAATATACGCTGTGAGTCTGCAACAAACGCCCGGTTCTAATTTGTTCTCGACGTAATAAGATTTTGACGTGCACAACCGTCGAATTAATTAACTCTGCGGTACATGTAATATAATATATTTTAGGTACTACCCGCAGAGTCGGATTAAATTTTTGCGGATATTATCGTTTTTACCGGTTCGACATTTTAAAAATTTTTATCGAAATAAATAGCGCAAATTTAATATTTACACAAAATAAATTATGGCGATTTCGGTGAATAACGATATTTTTTAGATTCTGAGCGAAGCGAAGAATGTATTTTAAATTAAAATAGTGCGATTAAAAAAAGAAGCATGTTTGTCTAGTGTCTAAATCGGACGACTATTATAGAGACTAGAGTGGTCATTGGAGATTTTATCGTCTGTTGAACGTATCCGGATTGAGTATACTGTATGGTCCGGCGTGTCGACAATTAACAAAAGACGTCGTTGGCTGTGAAATGTCTTCGGTGCGCAAAATTGTTTAAACTATGTAGAGAAACGTTGTTAAAAAAAAAAGGCCTTTTATTGTACTCAAATTATTATATTTGATTGGCCAATTACATCAATTCCTAATATTTCTGGTCAAATAATGATAAACGAATATATATATATATAATTATTACATTATTATTGTAATTATTATGATTATGACGTTTAAATTTAATACGTTAATCGTTTATTAGATTAGACAATTTTGATAGATTATTAACAATATATATTATACTTGTATTTAAAAAAATATATATAGTAAATGATTGTTATCTTCACATTAGAAAAAAATCGTTTAATTTTCAATGTTATTTTAAAGTATTTTGATGAAACTACTTCGCGATAAAGGTCGTTCGTTAATATTATTATACTAAATAAATAATTACTATTTAAAATTAAGATTAGATCATGACGTCAATGACCAATTTTAAGGACATAATGACATTTCCCGGACAATGACGTTATTTATCATTTTTGTTATACATCTCAATAACAATCAATACTCAATTATTTGATTTATATATTATTTTTTAATAAAAATAATATCTAGAAACTATTATAACAAAAATAATATGATTACAAGATCGTATTTTACAAAATATTCTAGATAATTAATTCCAATTATAGTAAAATGAATAAGATAATTAGATTTTGGTATACATCAGCTCCCACGTTTATGTAAAATTGTAATGTAGACATATTAAAAGAGGAAATGATATCAATTTAAAATCGACCTATACGCGACCTGTCAACCTATCTAACTTATACGCGGGATAAAATTATCAGAATTTAAACAATTTTATTTTAAGTTTTGTCAACTTATAACGATCAATGGACGTAACTTTTTTTCGTTGTCGATTTTTAAGACATGTAATTAAACGTGAAAAAACTAAAAAAATGTATTAATGATACATAAGTATACTTATCCCAAAAAAGCTCATTTGCGACTCCACTGAATTATTAGGTTTTACGATATCGGAAAGTTCGATTTATTTGGGCGGAAATGTTAAAATAATATATATATTTAAAAACAAAACAAATCGTAGTCACACCCAAATAAACAGTTCAAC
This sequence comes from Eriosoma lanigerum, assembly GCA_013282895.1. Taxonomy (NCBI): domain Eukaryota; kingdom Metazoa; phylum Arthropoda; class Insecta; order Hemiptera; family Aphididae; genus Eriosoma; species Eriosoma lanigerum. Next base: position 6,728,296 of record CM023358.1, on the reverse strand, counting down.
ATAATATTTTTAAATATTAGTTAGGTAATATATAACTATATTGTACACACGGTTGACTTTAGCATATTATACCGAAACCGAAAATTATTATTACAACTGTTACATTATACTTAGGTATATAATATTGTCGCTTTTCGGTGGTTCGGTGTGGATGATGATGATGATGAGGCGTCTCTGTCAAACAGACCCAGAGGGGAAGTCACGGTTCTCGGATCCGGAGGAAGGACGAACGCGCGACGTGACAATATGTCGCGGGTACACTTGACTACACGTTCGGAAATCGACGGAAGTGACACGCATCAGCAAAAGTCGGTCTCGGATTGAAGCTATAATATTAATAATATACCACTACAGTAATGAATTTGAATGCCATTCGAAACAGCTAACTCGTATTTATTATTACTATTATTATGTGCGCACGTGTACTAGACGAACGTTTATGATAATAAAAATAACGATAATGCATATCGTATAAGGATAACAATAATGTAATATTATCAATTATATTATGTTATTTTTGTCTATACTTCTTCTAGGTTAGGTTTCTCGCGTTTTACACTCTTAACCAGGCGGAATCACGACCTAATCATACACATTCACATAGATCTCGATCTTCTACCTCTCGTCCGTTCAAACCAACGTTCAGTTTTTACCTTTTTCATTTATTTCCATAACAATTCTCACTGCCTATGAATCATCTCTCCTCGATTATCTTATCATGACCAAACCTATTCACTCTCATTTTCCCACAATTGGTACAACTCCTACATTTGGACTTGGCCGAATGTATTCATATCTTATTTTACCCTCTTTAATATTTTATCCCACACATCCATCTTAGCATTCTCATTTCAGTTGCACTCATTATTTGTGCCATTTTTTTTTTTTTTTTTTTTTTTTTTTATTAACTATACGATAAACACATAATTTCTAGCCTCCTACTTTTTTTATTTTTATCTTCTATAGTTGTATTTATAGCTAGGTGAAATAAAAAACTATTCTATAATCTATTGAGTTTATAAATTAAATTTTACTTATTTTTCTCTTTTTTGGTAGATTTGAAAAAAAATGCATATCATTGTTTTCTTTTTACATGTTACATGCATTCTTATATAGTTATGTCTTATATTGTTATATATTTTATCGGAGAAATACTACTTCTGCTACTTGAATATAAGGTCTATACATTTATATGTCCATTTCACACTTTCATTTTTCCTTTAGTCTATTTATTTGAAGAATTATGATCTGACTCGACCTGAAATATGATATGACCTTATGTATTTACAATATATTACCCCACAAAATATAGATTATAGGTGATGTGTCCTATGACATAGGAAATTGGAGCATTATAAACTAGACCAATAATAAAAATATTCACAAATAATTAATAATTATTATTTATTTAGTTGAAAATACTATCTATGATAAAATATATTCTTTACAACGCATTAGAAATGCAGCGGATTAATAATATATAATTATGTTCTAGGTTAAAAAAAAAATATCACATAATAATTGTCCATTAATTTCAAGAATATTATTATTTATAGTTTTTATAAAAGGTTTATAAAAATGCATTGTAAATTAAGCCACAGTCAGTAATGAATTTTAGATGGTTCTTCATAATGATTTTCGCACTATTATATAGACCCTTTCCCTTTAAATAATCGCCATCATAATTATATGATTTAGAAAAAAATGCATCATCATAAAAAAATAATAATTATCATAATGTGTTATTGTTACACCAAATGTGACCGTGGGTGACTTTTTATGGTTTTCTATATTCTATATACAAACAGCATAATTATGTAAATTATATAAATACATGTATATTATATAAATGTGTTAAAAAGCAAAGGATGTCGCATTAAAAAACAGCTCTCAAACGAAATAATTGCTGCAGAACTTTGTACATAACATATATATTATATACAAACAAATTTACAAACTTCAAAAAAGCGAATGGCGATAAATGAATCGAAAATGAGGACGGCACAGAGTTTACAATTTATTAAAATAATAATAATAATAATAATAATAATAATAATAATAAAACAAATCATTTTATTATATCATATAAACACGCGGTTGTTTAGAAAATTATTTTAACGAAAATAACGTCGTAAACGTACTGTTTTTATAATATATATTGAAATATCATGATCGTCCTGTATATTATATAATATGGTTAAAAGCAACTTTATTTTCAAACGAATGTTTTACTGTATAGATACTGTAATGTAATCGCGCCCGTCGCTAAATTAAGAACAAGTTAACTAGTAATTAAGGATAATATGAATTTGTATTGACTCACGATATAGGTTTGATGGAATATTTTGTAAAATACAATCGAAACGCAGATGACATATATTATTATATTATATACACCAGCCGCCATCACCGCAGTGTGGGTTTTATACAAAAATTCAATTGATTTACGACGAATGCGCGGAATTTAATATAGTATGGTAATTTCGTTTCCATTAACCGACCACTTCAAAAATAGCTACCCCAAGCATAATAATATAGTAGTGATTCGCATTGAATATAAATAGGACCTCTTCAAACACAAGTGATGAATCACTGTGCATTGCAATAATTGTGTTCGGAAGTTAATTATTTCAGCGCTGATGTATATATATCGTTTGAATCGAAAGGCAACAAAGAAACAATATAATAAAGCCGTCTTTAATAATATATAATGAAATATTATAATTAAACATTTAAACAGTAATTAATGTAAAATTATACAGTAAATTGGGTTCGATGAAGGTTTTATTTTAAAATAGTCGATAACATTTTTTTTTAGAATTTAATATACAACAAAAATAGAGACATTTTCAACACTATATTGATTGATGGGGGTTTTGGCGATCGCTGTAATACTTATACTCAAAACTTGCCAGTTTTATTTCAGTTTTTCCGAACCGAATTTTGATGTAATTTGAAAAGGAAAGAGACGACTTAAAATACGCATGCGCAAAAATATTATCCATCGAATTTAACATTAATAAATTTATCAAAACGATCGATTTAATTTGTATTTTACCGTTTACGAATAAATTACCAAGTTTATTTAGTCAAATTTCAACATATCTTATATAACAATGTAAATTTTAAAACTTTTACCTTTGCCAGTTAGAGTATAGGGTAATCAATACAATAATATTTAAATATTAAAATATGCAATCTTATAATTAATAAAAAAATTATAATTATATAATACCGTTGAAATAAATCGTATTTTTATATTTGAATACTACTACCAAATATATAATATAATATTACTGATGTTTTATATCATTATGTTAAATGTGCCTAATAATATACCATATTAATCCGACTATATAGACGAATATGTTTTGTACCAGAGGAAATAACGACTTGTCACCCTAGTGTGAAAATTTCACGACAAACGTATGTTATTATGGCCGTCGAGACTGCGAAATAAAATCCGTCGTCAATATAATATATCCTTTTAAACCGACACGTAATGCTCGCCGTATACTTTTACGTGTCCAATTACCACCGACCTCTGCTCGTTCGTATTTCATATTATATATATATATATATATATAGGTACACACGGTCGTATTGAATGTATACCACTTTGTATACAGGGTGATGACGAAATGCGTCCTGTCATTTTACCTACAATCGTTTGTATTTATTTGTATATGCAGTCGGTCCATACTCATATACATTGAAAAACGGACAATATATCAATAATTTACTTATAGGTTAGGTTCTATATATGATTGTGTTGAAAATTCGGGTTTTTAATTTTAATTTTTGTATTGCCTATAGGTATATAGACGTGTTAGATTAGTCGGGTTACCTATTCGTTAGACGGGTTATTTGTTTGTATAAAACCCTTCAACCCTTAACCGCGAGTTCGGTCAGAAGAACGTTATACACAACAATGAGACGTATTTTATTGTGTCTCCGTTTGGATAAAAAGTTCGAATATACTTTGGATGTAAAATCATCGTATAACTAATCATAATGTTCAGAAATCGCAGACGAATAAAACGATCCACCGATAAATGATTAGTAGACATATAAAAACGAAACGACGATCAATGAATCGACGGTTTTGTGTAATTTTTCAGATAAACACGCTGTATAATGTGTTGGAGCGTACATCTTTCGATCAATTTTACGTTGGCCCGACACACATATATACCTATATAAAAACACCGGCGGACGAGGGTCTATATATTGTCCCGGGGGAACGCGAAAAATCTTGGCATCGTTTTAACGACCTTTTACTTTTACACACACACACACACACACACACACGCTACCGTACAACCGGTCGGGTTGCCAATTTTTACAATTGGTCGGTTCCGTATAATATATATATATACACACACACGCTGGCGATGTACTTATAGTCACGGACTGACGAGATTAAAAAATATATAATAAATATCATAAAGGTTGGCGTTTTACAATATATATAGTATCGGAAAATAACGGATAAAAGGTTGCGTATACGAGTCGTATTTTTATTAAACGATGAAAATTCATAAAATTGAAAATTTACACTGCGCCTTTTCCGCGTGACGAACTCGAAAAATTATCCGTTTTAGTACCGATAATATGATGTAATATTATACGACACCTATTTGTTACGTATATCGTGGAACTCGAAATCTATATAGTCTTTTTAATTTCATCTAAAAATTGACGTTTGATATATTATAAAGATTATGGTTTTTATCACCCATTTAATTGCATTTTTTATTCGTTTCGTTTTCGAGCAAATAATATTACTTGACGATTTTCGATGATACAAATCGTAATTTTTTATTTTATTAACTCGAATATCAGTTTGATTGTCTGTAATATTATAGAAATTAGAAATTATCGCTTGCTTTTATTGCTGTAAAATTGGAAAATATATATTATACGAAATATAATGTATTATACTTTAAAAGACTTTTTAACTCTTTTGGTTAAAATGTGAATTATAATTATGAGCATACATTGTGTTTAATTATTATTTCTCAATTTGTTCATGCATATTTAACTATTTATTAGTCCATATTATAATCGCATACATATTTGTTCATCTTTTAGTGCGTAAATATCTTAACACTATGTATATATATATATATATATATATTAATACTTATAATAATAACATCACGTTTATTATGTATATTCCTTAAGCACTTGAATTAATTAATTATTAAACGCAATGCTATAATATATTATAAAATGTTAATTTTTCAATATAGATCAAAATAATATCATTAATATCATTATACCTAAAATCATTATCTTCATTAAATTAATTTTTTTTTTTAATCTAGAATTATTTTTGAATAACAAACATGCTTTTATTTAGCGTTTTTTTATTAGGAATTTTAAATTTACAAATGGTCAGAAAATTTTTACATGCATTTATAGTGATAGACTCCTGCGGAGCAGAAAAATAATACTTTTATTATACAAAAAACGACCGATTATTTTAAACATTTTCACAATATACGCATATTATATTTTATTATCTTGTGTAGATATACCGAATATTATTATACTCGACTTAAAAATATATATAACCGAAAAGTTTATTCGCAAATCCGCGTATAAACGTCATTGTAAATCGTGCGTTTAAATCTATGCAAATTTCAATCGCGTAGAAAACGTATTCCGATTTCACAAAAAAAAAAAACCCCCGTCATACCTTTAACTTTAGGTTAGGTTAGAGAAATATCATCGTAAAATTTGATACGACTTTGCATTTCTTTATCTACATATTTAGCGATCCTCAAACTTATATCATACTAAACCACTAAAACTTCGATTTTAACTATAACTGTATAATATTATATAGTGATATCTTTCTAAATTCAACGCTTATATAGATAAACGCTTTTATCGGGATATAAGATCACATGCATATGCTTCGAAATATGGTTCTCCCAAACGCGTTGTTGAATAACTGCGGATTTATTAAAATAATAAATTTAAACAGTGGCTGTGGGATGGACACAACCATATAATATAAATTTCAATTGTATATTACGTTATGTATGTTAAGAATTTTAATTTTAATTTAGAAATTGTTTAGATTGCGTATAATGGCGCAATAAAACAATCTAATATTTGAAAAGTAAAAGATAAATTATTTAAGGGGGATTCACCCACGAATCCTGTTCGCTAGTGAGGTGTACGAAATTTGTAACAGTTAGTATATACGACTGCCAGTGATGGATAGCCAGAGATTCGTGCTAGGTACAAATTATATGCAAGTAGTCAACTAGTCAAGTACTTGAAATAATATAGTAAATACAATTAAAGTATTGTAATATTGTACATTGAAATAATCCGTTTTAAGTATCTTGGCGTTTTGTTTTGTTTTTTAATACATAATGAATTTAGAGTAGAATTTGTTTTCTGTAAAGACGTTGTATATACATAATTTAAAACCCACATTTTATTGATCAATGCAAATTACACTATACTCTGAATAATTTTAATCAATAAAATAATATTTTTTATATAGTAAAAACATTTATTTTAAAAGCATATTGCACAACATATTTTGGTGATTTTAAGCGCATAAATGAACGTTAATATCATAATTTATAATGATATATTCTAATATTGCAAAATATATACTTATACTACACGTTTGCGTAAATTTGTAGGTGAATAAAAAATATATCACGATGATTTGACAATTTTACATTGATTTTATAATATTTAAAAAAAAAATGTCAAATCTTCGTGATACACTCTGTATATTTCAGTATAGTCATAACGAAATGATGTTTTAAAAAACGATTCGAACTGTACTGTATATGATAATATTATTACGAATGACGATTATCGATCGATTGTTATTCTTTGCCGTGAATTCCCAACCGTTTTCGACTTTTCATCGAATTACACAATATATTATACGCACACGGTCGCGCACATAACATAATATAATATTATTATCTAAATTATTATTATTGTTTATAATAATGGAATAATAATCACAATAATAATATGAAAAGACCCGCGTATTATTGCAATTATCTACGCCACGATTTCGGTATACTCGTATTATATAATATACTTGTATATATGGTAACCGGACGTCCGGAAGTTCGGACGGGCGACCGCCAAAACGGATTCGACGGCAGACAATGCCGGTTCCCGTATATATATATTATAATATACTATTATCGAATAATAATATATTATAATATGTTTATCGCGCACCGGTGTTTATAATAACGCATACTAATATAATCATATACCGCTTATAAAATATACCACGTTCGCGGTTAGCAGAATAGTAGGCTTAAATATTATGATAGAACAACCGCGGGACGCGAGTGGAGTTATTATTGTGCTGGATAATATTGTGAAACTATAATCATTATTGTTGTAGTTTTATGATATTATAGGTACCTATATATATTATTGGACCTCGACGACGGGCGAATTGTGGTGATTCATGAAAATCACAAGTTTTTCTCGACCTTACGACTAAAATCCAGTCCAAGCAAAGTCTCTGCAAAAACGCGAAACTAATTGTCCCGAAATGAGACCTATTCATTTTAGATTCTTAGCGAAACGATAAATATATACTAGTATTACAAAGACGATTTTTTTTTTATTTCCGAAAGCACGACTTCGGATAGAAATAATAGTAATAACCACGAATAGGGTATGCTTTCGGTAGCAAATTGCATCTAATTGGTACTTTATTTAGCTTCTTTTTCGAATTTCTCAAAAGATTTTTCTTGAGAGAAGAAAAACTATACAAAAAAATTACAGAAAACGGCAAAATTCACGGAAATCCTAATTTTAACGAAATTGATTTTAGATTTTCATGACAACTAAAGCCGTTTTTAACATAGGGACTTGTAAAGTTGTAAATTCATTTTATATGTGATTTTAATTAACTTTAACATAATCGAAAATTGAAGTTCGATATGCCCCGTAGAAAGTTTTCCCCTTTCTAACAATAAATAAAAATTAGTTAAAAAAATCTGACCTTTTTATAAAGCAAGAGTTTTTCCTATGACGCGTGTATGGAACTAAAATCTAGAATTTTTTTTTTTCGGTGTCATCGTTGATAATATGTGCACTTTTGCAGTAAATGTGTTAATGCTAAGCGTGCACTTACACTAATAATCATTTATGATTAACATATATATAAATCATAGGTGGTTACGAAGAGATTAGAAATTCCCTAAATTTTACCTTATTATCTTATTATCTTTATTATATAAACGCAAGCATTCCCCTTAATATATAATCATTAAAATATTTTGCATTATTATAAGTAATAACATATTATATGTATTTTCTTTTTTTCTTCTCTTTTGTTAAAACTAACTAATTTTGTTAATATAACTCTCTTATCTTATGCACAAGCTTAGCTTTTATGGAGAAAACCAACTATGTATATTACAACATACAATATATATTTAATTTTTATTATTGTTATTTTTTATATGTTGGTAAAATAAGTAATACTTTTAAAAACCAGCGTAACCTAACCATCAAAGTAACTATAATTATAATGTTCCCGATATGCGTCAACTATCTTGACACGTTGGTGACGAGAAAAGGGTCAGTCTATTTTAAATAAAATATTAGTTATTATTATAAGAACTAGGTATATGTTATTCTTCATGTGATTTTAGAAAAATATTAGAAAATTCTATAAAATGAGCTGAATAAAGTACTAGATAAAAATTCTCTATAACATAAACCTATATTATAACACACTATAGGTACCATATATACAACAGTGTCTTTGATTGAAGAGATTCCAGAATTTATTTTTATAACGTTTATTACATGAAAGATGAAACATTTTTTTGAATTTATTCGATGTTATATCTTTGAAAACTTCCTACTCACCAATCCTACAATTTACTTGGTTTACATAATACAAAAAATTGTATTTGTTGCTATTGGTGTGTATTAAATAATAATAAAAGTGTTCACAGTCATACGAATCGCAAGCTTAGGTGTATTAAACCACAATATAATATCGTCGTTGGAACATATATTATTATAATGTTATGTTGTATATTATACGTTTAATGCCATAAAGGTATACTTAATTTATTATACCTAAATATAATATATAATATTTTATATTATAGTGAATATCACCGTACGATATGGCAATGTCAACGAAAATTGGAATGTCTACAGGATGACCAGACAATTATTTTTTTGAAAAAAAAGTCGATATAACGTTGAAAATACAATATCATACATTGAAATTATTACGAGCACACTGTATATTATTTTTTTAGCGAATATACTGCTTATTCCGAGTTATTCGGACGCTGTAGTATTTATTTATATTTATAAACACCATCATGTACGGGGTGAAATTTTCTTTACAAAATCAATGGAGATAAGTAAATGAAAAAGTATGTAATTTCCAGGGCTCGAAAACGTTTTTATAATTATATCGTTAAACTTGTCAAAAAACAAATAAAATTCTAAAACAATTAATGATAATAAGACATAATAATATTCTAATAAAATTATTTTTATTCTTAAATTTGTTTTTCTTTTCGTGTCTTTATATTATTATTATTATTATTATTAAAATCTTTGATTTTTACCAGATTCTCATACGAATTCTTGATTATTAAATTTTATATATGTATGTCATGAACCTACTTTAAATTTATGCCCATTACCTATATATTTGATGATTAATGTTATATCGGTTACCAAGAATTAATTTAATTTGAAAATAAGTTTATATTAAGTTTAATAACAACTTATTTTAATTTTAAAGAACCATTTAGAGACTACGAAGCCTATTATATAACTAATTCCGCGTAGAGCCTAATTATTTTCATTTATCCATATATTATTATATACTACCTTTCATACTAAAATGTTCAGAAAATGCATATTATTGTTAATTTTTGGGAAATTTGTAATATTATTTAGAATTTCAACACGCAGTGTGTACTGGTTATCGCTTATTCTATCCTATCCATATTTTTAGACGGATTTTCGACAATTTGATTTATGATCAATGAAAATGATTATGAAATGATTGGTCTATGTACGAGTACGATGTGCAAATACATCGTGTTTGGTGTTGTTGTAATTTGTATGTACAATTTAACTACCCGAAAAAGGTTTGATGACATTGCTATTTATAAAGTAATAAATGTTAAATATGTTCAAATTTACCTAATTTTATATTTGTATTTTATAAATATACAATTTAAAAATAAGTAAATGATTTTATAATTATTTATAATTCTACTAAAAATTAAGTTTAGATAGTTTTAATTATTCAATTATTATATTTTAATCGTGAATCATAATTAAATATTACCTAAATAATATAATCTTACTTTTATATAATTGTATTAAATTAAAAATAACGAATAACGAAAAACGAACGACAAATTTTAAACGTTTATATTACCGATAAATAATGTTAAACGCAAAAAATTAAAAAGTTTAAACAGAATCAAATTTAAACGATAAAACTGTCGTACAAAATGTTTTTTTTTTCCTTTCGAGCCCCGATAATTTCGACTATTATTGTAAGCACGTTATTTGTATCACACCGTATATATAGCCGCATAACTCGCAAGCGTACGACTGCATTATATAATAGTACAAAATGCATACAGAGTTGTCCAGCGATTTCGCTGGAATAATACGTTTTTGCGCGTTACGCTCTTAACATAATATCATTCTGATCGTCCTGTATAAATGTATATAATATCTACGACAACGATCGCGACGTGAATCGCGTGCATATTGTATAAAGTGATCGAGCACTTAAACACAAGTGTATTATACGACTTGGCGAATGCAATACGTCTATACGTTTCCGGACATGGCACGTAATTTGAGTACAGAACGATAATTTCGTTACAGAAAATCGATGGAAATTACGCGGGTTCGGCATTTTTTCGGTACAACAGTTAAATGTTAAAACGTCAAAGTCCCATCGCGTGACGCATATATTCTGTGTAGTGAACTTTCAAGAAGTGAATATTGTCATCGCGTCGTACAGTCGTGTAACACGAATTCCCCGATCTCCCTCTGTATAGTCAATGCACAATATCGGCGGATTACAATAATTTCCGTATTGTTCAAAGTCACGACGTGCCTATCGATATACCACGCGCAGACTGCCTTCTTCACCGAAACCCACTGCGGAGATTCGACGATAACGTGCACCGTGATAAAATGGTATTGATAACTACGCGCGTACAGAAATTAAACGAACGATAAATGATAGATCATCGTATCGAACTGCGATCGATCGATGATTTTCATTATGAAAACACATATCGCGAACTATATGACGACGATTAATAACGGCGATATTATAACATTAGTCCGCGACAGCTGCAACAATAAAAAACGTGCGTTGGAAATAATATAACGATATTGAATACTACACATTGTTCTAATTTATAATAGCGCTTGCATTATATGGTTTATTCACGTTTATTATTAATATATACATATATATATATATATGTAGGTTGCAAAAACCGGCGTCAACGAAAATCCCTCAAAATTTTAAACCACGATTACGGTGTATACGTTAATACGTTTTTACCCATGTCGCGAATTATTATAAAAACCCTTCGAAATTGAATAATCAATGATGGGCATTAACGGGCTAAAAAGTTAAGTTAATTTAAATTTTTTAACTTAACTTGTATACAGCTTAACTTTTTTTATATATATATTAACTTAATAAATAGCCAGTTAATTTTATTAAAATCCAAATTAAGTTAATATATTAATTGTATATACATTTTAATAAATGCAATTTACTGTAATTTTTAAAACTAAAAATATTTTTTTCAAAAATTGAATTTGTTTTGTATTTTATTTTGTCGTGTGCCACTATAATCGACTATAGGCAATTAGGTACAAATAATAATTGTAATATTTATTGTTTGTTTTTAAAGTTTATTTATTGAATATTACTTTTTTTAAACATATTATATTACCTTAACCCTTTGCAAATTTGACATGTGTGTATAATTGTCAAACTTATTTAATTTTTGTTTTGTTTAATAACGTTCAAAATATAAAAATTAACATTACTAAAGTTAATAAGTTAATTTATTTTTTAAACTTAACTGTTAACTGTTAACTGTAAACTTTTTCCAATATATATATATATATATATATCAATTAACTTAACTTGGTTAAACAATTTCATTGACTTGCTCAGCCTTGTATATAATTAATAACAATAATAATAATAATAATAAATATATTTTCTGGATAAAAATTCCGGATTATTCGATTGTGAAATGCGCGTCTTACATTTTAGGTGGTTATATACATGTGCAAAACCTAACCTAACCGAAACTTAACGAAAATTAGAATATTCTTTTGTTATAATATATATGTATAGACACGGTGGTCTGGATTCTAATTAGGCGAGAAAAATATGAGTCCGTATATCGTATAAAATATACGAAAATCCGTTTACAGAGTAACGATCCTCATGTACGGAAACACGGGAATATTCGTAAGAAACGTTTCGACGAAATAATATTCGCTCTGATTGTTTTTCGCATATAGCCGGATGTCCGGATACATCGTTATTGTGTATAGTTTTTGTATAATAATATATTTTTATAAATAAAAAAGTGTGAAGGATTTCTTAAAATCACAAATAAAAATAGGTATATTATTATAAACTGGTATAATATCTATTATACGGGAAATGGTCTGAGGAAAAAATCGAACGAATTTTTTTTTAAAAAAAAAAAGTGAGAGAGATATGATCCCATCTCGTGCCGTTCCTTTGAAGTCGATTCGTTATTGTAAAATATTATATTATATTATATATTATACACGTCGTCGGTAATTCGATCGGGTTTCCGACGGCAGAAACTTTTAAGCGCCTATATACAGAGTGTGTCACGAGAGTTCGACATGTGTTGTATGAATATTGAAAAATGTTAAATCCTCGAGATACACTCGTACACTCTGTATACTGCAGGGAAATATTGTCGCGGAGCCGATGGCGGACGATATTGATTGCAATTGCATGTCACGCGTGTTCATCCACCGGTCGAAAATTGTAGTCGAGAGTAAAGTATAATATTATTATGTTTGTACTTTTATAGTAAAACAGTCCAACAAAAGCAGTCGTCGTAATGATTTTATTTGCTATACATTTCATAATATTATTATATTATGTACTCGCACTTTATAAATTCATACGATTTCGACGAACTCATATAACGTGTATAACATACCACTATCGAATTTTTTAACTCTTTCGAAAACCTTCTTTTTCGATATTCTGTGTCTATTTTAAAAACTAGTTTCTACCGCGTAACAGTTAATTGTTTTTTAAGTCACAGGTTATTCAGAGTCACAGAAGTGATGTCTACTTCGATATAATTGTATATCTATGTCTTAAGAAGTTACAACTTACAAATGATCGATTAAAAAATATATATTACTTTTTGTATACCTATAGGCTATATCAGTATAACCTAACTAATAAAAAATACACAAATTAGATACAATACTCAATAGTAATTAAAAAATCCATTTACGATACGTATACTTTATACATTACGATTATTTAACGACTGCGCGCGATCTCAATGATGGGAATAGAAATTTAAATTATTTTTTTAAACGTAATTAGTGCAAACATATTATTATTTATTATTATGTACGTATAGTGAGAGTGCACATCGAGATAATGGGTATTTGTTTCGTTTTATTACAGTAATTGAGTAATAACATTATAAGCACGCGTTATGATCATAAAATATAAAATACTATACGTAACAATATTAAATTGGCATCATTTGTGTGCAATACATATTAACGATAGAAAACATAGACATTTCCATCGTACAACTTGTCTAGGTTGTCTACAATCGATATAAATTGCCATAAAGTTTTCTGAGATATAAGTATAATATACACATTGGTCATTGATTACTTTCGTTTAAATTTTGTTAAGCTTCCGATAAACTTTCTTATCACCAATTATAGTAACCGATGATCGAGTCGCATTACAATTTATATTCGCTTTGTAAGGAATTAAATACGATTTATTACTTTAATTTAGTTCAACTTGAATTTTTAAGAAATATTACGGTATACTTATATAATAATTACATGTCCGTGCAATTGAGTCATTATGGAGTTTAATTGGATACGTCCAACAAAGATATATATTGAAAAGATCTGTCTTATAAATACTATCGATCCTTATTAACTATTGAAAGATGCCAATTGTGTTTGTACTCACGCCTCATTTCAGCCCAGCGATTAAACGATAATATTATTAAACGTTCTCCGTCAAAATACGTATAGGCACACATTGGTTGTGAATTTAGAGGCTGTTATAATTATACTTGTATGTATTTAATATATTATACATTTTTTTTACTTACCTAGGTACTCAAAGTAGTACTATATAATACGATACAAGTTTATATCCAGAATATTTTTTTAAAAGAGTCTTCAAGTGACGAATTAATAATTTAGGGGACTAAGCATCCAAGTGCTTATTTAGAACTTGGGGGTGCTAAGCACCCTCAAGCACCCCCCTATGTGTACCAATAAAAATACGTATTAGGTATTAAATTAATTTAAGTAGCCGAATAAACATCACGAGTTTATTATATATTTTAGCTTATGTCAAAAAATATAATAGGATTTTTAATAGACATTGCATAATTTATTGTAAGAGAAAAATTGTCGTGTTTAAATTATATTTGAGATTATTATCGATGTTAAATGAAAGGATTATAATATTATATGTAATTTAGTTCTTTTAACCATTATTGTTATTATAGACGTTTTGTGCATGTAATTTACACACGTCATAAACGGCGAGAAACAAAATATTATGATATATATTTTATTATTTTATTTTTTTTTTAATATTAATCAAATTCTTTATCATATTTATAAGTAAACCTATGCTTTGAAATTAAATTAAATCACGGGATAATAGTTTTTCGGTAATGTCAGAAATAAAAATGCAAAGATTCGATAAATAAAAAAACTTGGTTGCTGAAATTTTATTACAAAATACAATATTTTTGAGAATGTTAATTTACAAATTAAATTAATAGGAAATTTCAATTAATGCATAATATATATATATATTAGCTTATAATTATGATTTTCTCGCCAATATTTTCATTTAGATTATGATCTACGATTTATTTATTTATTCTTTAACAATAATACACGCTCACACATGAAACACGCGAGTTTATGTTTTTACTAACGAACTCGTATGGTTTAAATATCGTATTGCGTCTTTGCGAGTATCAATAATAAAATAGTCACAAGTCCGAAGTTGCCACCCGTCGCGGATATTTAAAATATTATCATGCGATAATAATATTTCCGGTAAAATTGACGGTGCTTTTAAAAATACGAATTGTTGTTAACGACAATATATATTATTATTATAATAATTATACGCTTTAAAAATTAGAAGACGAAAAAACGAAACACGTTTTTTTTTAAAAAACTTTTTGGCTTTTGAATTTTTAAGTGAGCTATCGTGCATTTAATGAATTTAATAATCCCTTCCTAAATACACCGCGATAATCGCATTATATGCGGGAAAGAAAATTCAATTTATGATAACTAAATTACGTGTACACACAATATCATTATATTTTCCCAGCACTATATTATTAATATAATACGCTTTTATTCGCAAGGTTTAGTCGACACTTAAAATGAAATGTCTCTTCTGCAACTATATCGTATTTTTATACGATATTATTTTAAAAAATTAAAAAAGTTTTTCACACCGGTGAAACCGGATCCGTCAAGACACTATATCAACAACCTTCTTTTAAATCGTAAAAATATGAGTATATTATATACATTGATAAATAAAATCTCTTATTATTATTATTATTACTAATCGATTTATTATTTCGATAATTACCTACGAGTATATATAGTATCCACAAGCGGTGTGCGCTCTATAGATTGATTTATTGAACACAACACTCCAAAATTGGAATATAAAAGTTCAAAATTTCCGACTAGTTGGATTAATTTTTAAAAGATATAGAAGATTCCTGAAATATTAAAACCAAGTATGCAAGGGGAACTATCACTGTTCATACTGCTACAATATAAAATAATAAAATAAATATTATTCAATTAAAAACATCTATTCTAATTTCTAAGACACATTTTTTAAAATAAGAATAATTGCATGAATAATAAACTTACCTATCTGATAAAAAATATAACATAATTTTAAATTTTAATAGTCTCGTTAATTAGTCTTAAAAAATAAAAAAATAAATTATATTTTATATTTTCGTATTATAATGATAGTTTTTAACTAAAACTGTACACAAAAAAACACTTAGTCGAATAAAATAATCGCTTTGAATATATTTTACGACGTACAACAATATGATAATATTATTATAGAGGCGCTTTGATGGAAATATAATATAAAATATAATAATAATTATACAATATGAAAGAAACGAATATAATAAAATATTAAGTAATACACAATAGATTCTCGATGTTTTCAAACACAGTAGTAATGTCTGCAGATACTTATTATTATTCTCTATAAACTTGCGCATAGAGTACTTTTTTATAGACATGTATGTACAGGATGATCGAAATATTGTACTACAAACTGTGTTGATAATGGAAAAATTGTGCATGAAGGACTACTATATAATACTATAAAACAATTATTTATTTTTAAACAGACTATAATTTATAATATTAATGTATATTTTTATGTAATACATACCAAATAATACTCGTATTATTTAATTTAACAAATCTTATTTAACATATTGTTGAATACTAAGTATATTATAATATAAAAAGTATTATCTAAACTATGATCCAAAATTTTAGAAATTAAAATCTTAAAGGGGATGTTAATCTTCCTCCTTATTCTTAAAACGTTTAAAACACATACAGATACCTATTTCCAATCAACTTTGTAATTTAAAATTCCGATCAACCTTTTTAATGACGTGTGTACATAAGTTTATACTCACCAATCATCATTATAAATAATACCTATCGATTTCCGTGTGTATACAATATATGTTATTGTAAGTAAGTATGATGTTTGCACGCAATTCGGATATTAAAAAGGGGCTAACCATACAGTAACCACGATACCTATACATTATATGCAGCAGGCTGGTTAGGCGTTTGTATGTATATGCGGGGACTTCGTTATCTTAATAATAATATTTACTTGGTTTTTCTCACCACCCACCGACCTTTAATAAGTAAATATTTATTGATGTCGAGTTGTAATATTTTACATAAAAACATATTATTATTATTATTATTTAATAATTGTTATATACACTCTTTAAAATTTGACACGTCTTCGCAGTCGTAATATTATAATAATTTTACGATTCCGCAAAGGTAATAATAGTCTACAATAATTAATATTAAACGTGTGACACTTTCGACAACATATATTTTCCATAATTTAGCTCGCACGCAATACTATAAAACTTTAAAAGTAGATATATATTTTTATCATCATCATCATCATTATAATCGCAGTTAGGAATATAATGTAATTAAATCGTTACATATGGGTATAGATAATATAATACAATAATTTTTAAAATGTTCGCATTTGTATATCTTATACAGGGGTTAAAGTGGGGGGGACGTAAGGGGACTCAGTCCCCCTACGTCTAATGGTGGTTAAAAAGCGTTCCCTTTAACAAATTACACATTACAAAACGCTCTGGGGACAAAATGATATATGGAACGCTTAAAACTATATGGAAACATTAGTCCCCTCTGGAATTTTTTCCCACTTTAAGCCCTGATCTTATATCTTATAGATACATCGACATTTTGTTGAACTATTTACTTTAAAAAATCAACTTTCCCGTCATATTATTATATAATATGTTAATATTTTAATACAAAAAAATCGTATATATATATATAATGCATCAAGAGCATAATCTTTGAACATTGCCTTATATTTGTTGTTAACAGTGGATTGTAAAATATATTTTATATACATATATAATTCTTGTTATAAGTTTTTCTTTTGTGTTATCTTCTCTACAAGTTACCCTCCTCCAATTTCCGCCTATGACTATACGTCATAATATTATCACGTACACATTACTATTATTATTATTATTATTTAGGTATAGCACGATTAACAAAATTCGTATTTCACAATTCACTTTCGGAGTTTCAGTACAACACACATCGCAAAAGGTATATATATATATATATCCCGGAATGATTCATTGTTCCATATTTCGCGCTTGTCTGTCGTATACGCGTGTTATTATTATAATTATTTGCTCGCGTACATACATTATTATAATAGGCAATGCATTATATTATATATATATATAGGTAAGTACGCGTGAATCCGTTTAGGGAATATAACAGAAGCGTCACAAATGTATGTACGCGTATCGGTTGAGTTCTGACCGAAATAATCGAAATAATTTTTGATGTATCGTAAACAATAATATAATACATTTACAGAATAATCGGAAGTCCCGGGCGCGACGAATACGGCGGGTATACTATTATTTTGAAATTTCTGTACCCGATTTTGTTAATGATTATGTGTGTACAGAATGTCCGGAGTTCAGACAGTTATCCGGCCTGAAAAACATCGAGCGTAATATTATTTTATATATATAGTGATGACGAGCGGTATCGAAAATCTTAAAAGGTCCTTTCGACATCCGTCCCGTTTAATTTTGAATTTATTACAAAACTAAATATACATAATACACACCGTCACGGAATTTCTCGTCCCTCGAAACCTTATTTTGATACGCCACACGCCTTTAGGTGTTTTCCGATGCCGTCAGCGTGTCTCCGACTTGAGATGAATAATAAAATCGCTGTAAAAATGTCCGAGATTTAAAAATTATTTTCCTGTCTCGATAATGCGATGACTTGACGGCTATGACGGGAATAATGCAATGTATAAGCTATATATAAATATATATATACCGTAAAAAAAGAGAATTCAGTGAAAAATTATATTTTTCCTTTACTTATAACGTATTATACAGAGAAAAAACAATTTACATAATTTTATTAAGACGTCTAAAAGTCCGTTTATAATATAAATATTTATTTTGAATCAATATTATAAATTTAATATTTTGACCATTATTACGTGCGGATAATTTGACCCTGAGTTTATAGTAATATATAAGACGATTTTTTTCCACAACGTACATATATTAAGCATAGTTAAATTTAGCTGGTATAGTAATTGATTTCGTTATTTTTACAGCCATATCTTTGGAAACGTATACGTATTATGATTCAAAACGGAAAACACGGATTTTGATAACACTCATATGTACTTTTCAGTTACAATATAATATCACTTATACGACACACGATCAGAAAATTATGTTATAGAATTGGGTGGTATGAACACAATCGTACTTGGATGTAATTTGATTACGATACGCAACAACACAATAATTTCCGACGGCTAATATTATGCGATATTCTCGTCGTGTTTTCTTCACCGTCAATTCGTTTTACAGCTTATGCCTACAATAGCCATAATCGTATGAATCATAACGCTTTACACCTGTACATCGCACACAGGGCTATTGAAACGTTACGATACGAAATTAAGATCACATTGAAACCTCGACGACTCTCGATAATTCGAATTTATGAAAACTTCGGATTATTGCTTTTCATCGTTTGGTTGTATGGTCCGAATATTCTCCATCCGTCACGAGTTTCAGAAGAACACATTCATCATAGAGTAAATGTATATGCACATGTGGTTTAATAAGTTTTCAGAAGTTTTCACCTAATCGACCGTCGCGTTTACAAGGCCGAGAGATTAATTATGGCGAGGACGTCGGATTATGGCGTGTTCGAATCGTTAATGAGACATAAAATATTCGAAAATTCGAAACACTGAGAATATTATGAAAAATATAAATATAATTAATACGAAATAAAACCAAGTTATATAAAGAAATTATACAATAATAGTATATGATTAAAAAAAAAAAAATCTATTATTTTCTCTGCTATATTGAACTTTGTTTGACTTAATTCAATTATAACATTATTGTCGAGAACCGCTGGCTGAAGAGGAGGGTTACGTTATTTGTTCAATGATATAATCTTGCTTATATCATTGGAATTACACCTCTGAAATGCATGGTCTTCGATGTCATCGTCGTTGTCCAAAATAATATCGTATACACTTTGAGTCGAGTGGAAGGAATTTCATTGTGTTGGCTGCATGTTCACCTTAAATTTTACTTCGAATTACAGAGTTTACCGAAATGCATCGCTTTTCTTCGACTGTACCGCAAAATACCGATCGCTCTGTATATAGACCCAAATCAGTTCAGAGTATACCAGATCTATAATTAACCGTGTCAACCGCTTCACCGCGATATATATTTCTTTTGCATATCAGATGACCATAGACTTTTTCTATACCCGAAGCAATTCGGATAAAGGTCAATCACAACATGTGTTACCAAAATAACGGAAACCGAAATATTGATGTAAATTATGCAATTCTGATGACTCTATACAATTTATAATGCTCGTATAATACTATACCTAATGTACGATTCGATAAAATATGCATTTCTTGTTGTTTTGTTTCAATTATTATTAAAAAATAATAATATTTGGAAAAATGTCCGTCGGGTATTATTATGTAAACAATTTATTTTACGTATTATTATATTACGATGTCGCATTGACTCATTGTCTATAAGTCAAATTGGATTTTCCAATCAGATGAATAAATAATACATTATGCGACTGAGCGAATATAAATGACGTGACTCTAGGGACCGTTTATAACACACGAGTATATAGTCACCGGATATCGACGCATTTACGATTTATAAAGAATTTTGCGCATTTCAAACATCTCTTCCATTTCCTATTTTCCCGTTGCTTAGTTCTGTCCGTGTCCTTTATATTTTAGTAGTCGAATCCATTTTACATTACAAAGCTCACAAAAGTATTTCGTTTTAACATCGACTATAAAAATAGACACGCTGAATAAACAAACAGGATATACAATCGTCAGACAATTTCGTTTATTATTTTCACTATGTTGTTTCCGTGAGCTTCCAAAAGGAAATTTGCATGCAACGTGTACGCGTGTATTGAAAATAATATTATAAATATATATATATTTATTTTTTTACATGACATTTAAAAACGATGGTATTTCTCTGAAACGCGCACTATTGAATATCATTAGTATTATTATTATTTTTTTTTTTCAAATGTCTAATAATAACGAAAATAGATATGACACACGCATTTACGTATAATATAATAAACGTAATCCGAAATATAAAAAAATTTCAAACGATAATATAAAAATACTTTTTGCTTTATACCACAACTGTAATGTATGGAATATGATACGATTATGATAATAATATAATATGTTCTTCGGTTGGGCGAAAATATAATAGGTAGGTTATTGAATTATTGTTATTTACGATGTTTTCGTTGTGATAAAAACATTATATGTTATCTATACCAAGTAATGTGTACATTTTGCTAATTGACTGAGTGCTGATTTTTCGACGCATTACTATTTTTTGCCTAAAACGAGTAAAACGATATAATATTTCACAACCGAACGTGCGTGAGATCCAAATGAAGGATAAAACAAAATTTTACACGTGCACACGACAGTCGTACCAGTTATACGCGTCCAGGGAATGGTTATCATATAATTGATCGCCTTTGAAACGGATTTTTCTACCGAAATTTCGTCAAATCTGTATATCCGAACCAGAGGTATCTCCTCCTATATATTTTATCTATTCGGCACAATAATTTAATCCAAAAATTTTTTTCCAGCGATTTTTCTATTGATACTAAATTTGAAATTACACTATAACGATTCGTATATTATATATTATAATACACTATAGATGAGGCGTATTTAGAGGTCGATCGAGTTTAAAACCCTTTCCATAGCCAAAATAATTTTGGTATTAATTTTTTAAGAATATTATAAAACGAGAAGGGCGAGAAATTTGATGATACATTCTAAAATTAATCTGAACCGTTATTTTTAAAATCCTAAACACACTTCTGTAGTATACAGAAGTAAACATATCGCAGTTTACAAAAGAATTCGATTGAGAATTTGTATTTTTATAGGGTAAAAAAAATTGTTTTCATATAAAATGTAATCATTAATTTAAAACAGTTAGGTATCTATATTATACATTTATATTTATCTGTTATTGGTTTTATTAAATTGTTTATATCTGTATAAGGGGAAATTTTACACTCGACCAGAAATTTGAGTCTGCGAGAACGAATTCGTATTTTCTGCTTCTATATTTTTTCATTGTCGCGTTTTATTATATATATATATATTTGTATTTATGTTTTTCTTCTCTGTATGATTTGTTATGCCCATTATCGTTCCACGCCGTCTCGTTAAATTTTCAATGTCCGACAAGGACACGCAGTCGTTGTACCGATTGTATCGCCATAGGCTCTCGTCTTGAGTACATTATATATACAACTATTTTTCATTTTCATCGATTCTCCGCAGGATCCACGCCAGTATATTCGTGGTTTCTTTATTATTTTTTTTTTTTAACAGACGGATGATGAGTATTATAATGCATTTTTTTCTTTTAACATACTTGGATAACGCTTTTATATGCGGTCGTACAACTACTCGCTGCGATACCTTATATATATATATATATATATATTATAATATATACATAATATATACAGGGTGTTTCTAAAAGATTCGAAAAATATAATATATAATATCCGTACAGATTTATCTTTCACCACAGGTGCACCCTGTACGTTCAAAATAGTGAATTGCAAACAAAATAATAATAATAATATGCGTTTCTCATTGTGTTTATCATTGTTATATCGTAGAGGTACTCGTATATTTATTATATGCGATGACGTCTCGACTAGCAGAGCTCTATTGCGGCAACTATTGAACTATATATAATGTTTAGAATTTTTGACTTTAGATTCGTCCGACTGTATATGTTAACAATAATTATTATTGTACATATCCTTTTAGTCCGTGTACAGTCGGAATTTCTTATTGGCTGTGTAAATGTATAATTTTTTTTTTTACATAAAAAATATAATCACAAATAATAATAATGTTATCATTATTTAAGCTATTTAAGAACTTATTGGAAGATCAAGGAGTTTATACGCGAAATAAATTAAATATGGATATACAAAACCGATACGATTTAAAGTAATAAAGAATTGAGTTGCAAAAGAAAAGCACGAAGAAAAAACTTCGGCAAACCCGGTTGTACGACACTTGGTCGCTAAAAATTGGGAAACAATTGGGCGCCGTACATTTTGGCGAAAGAACATTTGTTTATTAATTCAAATTATAATCATACTATTATGTAATATATATTATTACTATTATGTATTAAATGCAATATCTTGCATTTTTAAACAATTAAATTTTTCTTTTTTTTTTTTTAGCGCGTCGATAAACTTCCATATCGAAGGATGGAATGCATTTAATGTTGAATCAAAAGAATTATGCCATCTTTCTACTGAATTATTGGTTTTGAAAATATCATATTGAACGAGATTGTAACAATTCCATATAGCTGTATTAGAAATCTGGGACTTAGGCATTTTTTATTACATCATAATTTCTCGATCCACGTACTCTCAAAATAATCCAAAAAACTTGACAATAACGTTTCATTTTCATTAAAAACTCAGTTTCCAAAAAAAAGGTCTAATAATAACTTTTATTGTATTGAACAACTATGAACCTAACCAGACTAAAATATCATCATTTTTCAAGCCTTAGTCCGTTTAGTACTTTTTTTCAAATTATATATACATATAGGTACATAATAAATAATAAATATCAAGTAAACAAAAAAAAAATAAAAATTCAATAATCTACTGTACAACAAAGTAAACATATACATCAACGTGTATTATATATTTATATATACTGCAATAAAATCTAGTATACGTTTTACATTAATTTTAAAAAGTTATGCTATTCGTTTCCAATTGCCTTGCACTCAATTGTCATTGCACCAAAAAGTTCCGCACCCAATTTTCCGCGCCCAAGTGTCGGAATACCAGCAACCCATCGTTGAAAAATCAAATTAATTATATTGTTTAAATATATAGGATATAATATGTATGATAAGTCAGTTATCCTGGCACCAACAGATAGAGATTTTCAAAAAAAATTCGCCATTAATTATACTATAATTTGTATCGTCAAGTAGAAGTTTTATTTCAAAATTTGTTACACACAATTTCTTCACGGATAATCGACTTTCTTATGCAGATGTTGTAACAACGTAAAAATCGGAATAAAGATAATAAAATAAATAAAGTTAATGTTTAATATTGTAAATTTAAAGTGCAAAAGCGTTATTACCTTCTCCTGGTGGTTAAAGGGTTTTGGGATAATGAGTCCAGTTAAAAGTCTTTTATTATATGTTATGAACTCTAATAGGTTTACCGTGGTCCGTGATAAATAACCATAAATCATACCCGTAAGAATGTATGACTTTATATTATTTTATTCAATAGTTTTTTATGATAGTTTACTCTTATATTTCTTATAGATTCGTATTTTATTAAGCATAAATTTATAGTTCAATTATTACTAAATAAAATTACCAAAAAATTGTCTGGATAAAAATGCATGGAATCCTAATGATGGGATAACGTTACCCTGGCATCAGTCTTGAAAAATCAATTACCCGTTGAAATTTTGTAGTTAAAATGTTGAAATTATCGGTACAATTTGATACAAATTATGGTACTTAAAATTAATGTTGAAAAATCGTTTTGAAATACTCTACCTGTTGGTATCAATGTAACGGATCTGATATAATAACGAAATTTTAAATTACAATAATTTTCAGAGTCGAGGAAGCTAAATACATGCGCATCGCAATTTTCGTAAAATCTATTATTTTATCAT
>CM023358.1:6295334-6703283 GCA_013282895.1 Eriosoma lanigerum | reverse complement strand
TAAAAATATTGTGGGCTATATTAATATTTCTGTAATAATTATTCGTACAGATTAAATTATTATAGCGAAATAAATTAAAAAGTTTGCCTATAAATTTTTCGAAATCATTAACGCTTCTATATAGCATGACTGAAAAAAACAAATATTGTGCGCTATCGAAAAAAGTCTTACTAAACTCGAGTCGTGTTATAAACTAAACTACTTCACTATATATATATATATGTATTTCAGGTATACTATTATATAGTGAGGATACCAATACGGTTACATGGTACCATTATTGTGAATAATAGCATAATAATATTATACTTTTCGGTATACCTTATAATTGTACTATACTCATTCTCCGACACGATAATGAGGCGTTCGATTAATAAATAATAATAATAATAATATATTCTAGTTCGGACGATGTCGTGCATGTATCTTATTGTAAAAAACGCTTACGCTACATCTATCTATAACAAAATGCTAATTATTACGCGGCAGCCAGTTCTTATATGTTTTTTATACGTTCAAGTGTATACCTTCGTACCTCAGTCTCTCTCCGCGCGAACGCGCCCAAGTATATAGATATACCCGCGCGTTAATATTGTACGCGGACGAAATAATATTCAAACACGTTTTTTTTTTTTTATCTTGCACCGACTCGAGAATATTTCGTTTTACGCGCGAGTGCGTATGTAAAATAAAAAAAATAAAAAAAAATACGTAAGTGCTGTTTGTCGTTTTATGTCTACACTGACGCGTATTATATTATGGACGTGTGTACTTTGAATTTTATGTCACGGTAGAAGAAAAATTCAAGTTTGTCAATCGATTTTTCAGCCGTATACGACGACCGTTTATATATGCACGAGTATATAATATATGCCCTGAATTGATAAATTTTGCACGTTTAAAAAAACATCAAACTTCTAAATTATTTCAGATTACAATATTATATTGTAACATTTTTAAAGTTTTCTTTTTCTTTTAGTGTTATTAAAACACAAAATAATCGCTTCAACATAAAACCTCCGTAATAATAGATTAGTAGATTACATTAGATAATTAATATTCTAAATCGCTGAATAAATATTTCAAAGGATTTGATTGTTTTTTTTTTTTTACAACAATAATAACGTACGTGCGAACATAATATAGTTTTCGGTGTCGTCCTGTTATTAGGAATAATTAAAAGAAAAAATATTTTTAATACAGCAACATACATGTTAGATACACGCAATATTCATGTAAGAAATGCGAAATAATTGAATTTAAATAAAAATTGTAAAAAATCGTTAAAAATTATGTCACATTATAACGATTAGTTTTGTAACGACATTCAACGTCTATTTTCCCCTTAAATACTTAATTTTCCTTAAAAAGAAGATTATTTTGTGCATTTCATTGACATTATTATTATTATTATTATTTAAAGCGTATCGACGGGCCGAAAATCTATTTCCACAATCGGTTAAACACGAATTTGCCGTCAGCCTTTTGATGGGGGTCGTGACTGTCGTTTATCAATGTCGGGAACACCGAGTGACACTTATGATGGTGGGCCAACCTTGTAACACTCGGTATACAATATTCTAATTCGAATTGGTCAGTCACGGTCTTATTTTATATTATTATTATTCTGATATTCACTTTTGGAAATATATAGTCAAGTTTAATATAATAATAATATTATTGTTATTATATTATTATAAACCCTAACCGTCATGCGCTCGTTTGTCGACCGTGACGGCGATGAAAGTTTCGTTATATGCGGTTACACTTGGGTAAAATACTTTTTAATTTTTTTTTATCAAATATTTGGAATGATTAATCAGCATTAAAAATAATTTTAAAAAGTATTCAAAACCCTTTTGAAATCAAGTAAGTACTTACTCATTTTAACAATATCCGAAAAATGTACGTATTAAAATATTATAGTACCAGTAATATTACATTTCCAGGCAGCCATTAGCTAAACAAACAAATTAAATAAAACATATAAACACAAAATAGTATTGTCCATTAGCAGCACCGCCTACAAAAATACGAGTTCTCCGAATGTAAATATCCGCCGATGCGTCAAACGTAAGTACACACATGTTGATATATTACACTGTTATTTTCGTTTTTTAAATAACGACCGAGAGTATAACGATTATATTTTTAATTCAAATTGTACCACTATATTAAACAAAGTAAGTAGCATTTCTGTGTGATTTTCTCTTTTTGTTATATATTTTTTTGAAATTGTAAAAAAAATATTTCTTTTATAATATTAAGTTTAACCATGCGACGGACATTAGTTATTGCAAAAAGTAAATCGAAAACACAAGTCCAGCACGATTTCGGCATCTCGCTAATATTTTTCGAGTGCTGGGTTAAGTCATTATAATTAATTTTGTCGTCACATAGCCATTAAACATGTTTCTTTTTTTCAAACGTCTACCATACAAACGTGACACCGCGATGACGATGATAATCATAACCACCACCACGGTAAAATATATTATACCTGAGAAACGATGACGGGTGCACACAATAATAATATCTTATAATATAGCGTACGAATCAATCAAATATAGGTCGTGCATGTACGAGTGTATTGTAAGATAATAAACAGAAGAACAAAGAAGGGAAAAATAATAATAATAGAGAAAAGAAAATCAATCTCGTACACGGCCATCGTGATTCCCGGGACGTTAGAGGACTATATTATAATATAACAATATAATATATATATATATATAGGTACGACGTACACAAATAATAATAATAATAATAATAATAATAACCATTAAATGCGTATTGTTTAATAATGTCGTTTCGCCTCGATAAGGTCGATATTGCCGAACCGCAGGACCTTGGAACCTCGGAAAAGAACAATAGTTTTATTATTATTTTATACATATACGCCTAAGTATACAATATTGAAGTACAAATATATTATACTTTTCTGCCGTACATATATAAAAACCAGTGCCGAGTTCTCTCCCTAAAAGTTTATTTTATATTATATTATTATAACTTTTTTTTTTTTTTGATGCTCCACTCCAATCTCTAAGTAAATAATAGTATATATTATTATTGTTCGCTATAATGGGAAATATCGTGCAAATATAATATAGTCCTTGCTATAACCAAATAATATTTTCGGACAAAAAGTTATTCTATATAAATATGTTATAGACAAATCAAATGAATAGTTGAAAGTAACTTAACTTAGTTAAAACATTTTAAACATAAACATAATATTAAATATAGGTATATGATTTCATTTAAAAAATAGATTTTTTTTTTCCGTTTTACCTTCAGTTTTTATCGTATTTTTCTTATATTGACAAATTTATCAGATAGAATAATTAAAATATAAAATGGTCGTTATTACACATTAAATAAAATATAATATATTAAAACATTTGATTTTCTATAAGATGGTAATTGAGAAAATAAGAACTGGGAAAATATAAGAAATTTAGTTGACGATTAATTAATTATTTTAAAGCACTATATAAGTTTTTGTAAAATTTGCGCCCAAAACCATAATAATATGGTTACTACGAGTGTAATAATAATCTAAACTATGTTCAAACTTCAAACCGTATATAGACGGTACTATATTAATATATATCCCTAGTCAATTGTGAAATATTATAGATAGATTAAAAAATATAAAATATTTCAAACGTATTTTTTTTTTTTATTACTTTTTAGTTACAGTTGAATTGTATTGTAATAATTAATAAATATGATAATATGTTTAATAAAAAAGTTTAATTTGGCAGTGTGATTATTACGCGTGAGAAGTGATAACGTTGTCCGCAAAGATATACGCGATTATAGTTTGGCAGAATAACATGTTTCGTACGAGAAAGTGTGAGCAAACCTATATATAACTACTATATAAGTACCGAACGTTGATCATTCGAATTGATGTAATAAATATTTGAAACGGACCTATATGAAATGTAATATTATGTACTAAGTACTTCAGTTAGATTAAAAAACTACTATTATTTATCATTGAATGTCATTATAAAATGTGTTTCAAAAAAAAAGACTGTTCTGAATGATAAATTTTGCGTGTTTATAATTCATATATCAAATGAAAAATATATAAATTATGGATCGGAGCGAATCGATTATTAGCTATAATTTAAACATGTGACATACTTATTTCGATCAAAAATGGTATATATATATATATATATATAATATTCATACGTATACTTACCTACTATAATTGCACCGACTGCAGAATGTTTAAATAAAAAAAAAAAAATACTTTTAATTTATGAAAAATGTTATTTAATAATAATGTTTAAATTCATTATTTTAACATTAAGAGACGTACGTATATATCGTATGTTTTATTTATATGTTTAAGTTTTCATAATAATTCACATTTTGTACCATATACATAGACAGTAGTTAATAGTAGTAGTATAGTAACTGGACACTCAAATATTTATTATAATATATTTTTAAATACACTCGACTTTCAAATATTTATTTCTAAACAAACTCGACAGCATTTTTTTAATTATTCAGAATACCTTACACGATATACTTACGAACCGCATATTATGTGTATATTATTACACAGGGAAACTAATACATATACATTGTAGTGTCCTATATTTAAAATGACCTTACTGTGTTTTATAATATATAGTCGTCACATACTATTCGTCTCCGAGAACATTAATTTAAAATGTTTATCATTTATTATCATTTATTTATATTACCTATAACGTTTTGTCCGATATTGTCATTTCAATTGCGTGTTTAGAAAAATAATGACTATAATACATTATCATACGTATTATAATATAGAACGTGCAATTTATACGTGCAGAATTTTTAATTTATTTTATACTTTAGGATGTAATAAACCTCACTTTAAATTGGATTGAGAACTTAATGAAATAAAATATACAAATGCTTGGGATTACGGTCGTAAATTTATCACTGTTGCAGTTGCTAGCTACGGTTTTAAGTTGCGAGTCACATTAATCATAGTCAGCGACACGGACGAACATTTCGGAAGAAAAAAAAACAATTAAATAGCGTACGATCATTATAATAATAATAATAATGATAAAGATTAATATGTATCGCGGAAACTATAATAATATTTGGCGTAATAATTGCCAAACATGTTTTGATAATATTTTATGTATTATATTACTATAATGTGTTTAGTGCTGGTGTAAGATTCGAATTTATTTTAGAAATTATTTTGCCGACCAACAAGTCGCTATAAATGATTTATTACTTAGTGTATAATATTATAGTTATCTTGCGAGGTCCGATTCGCCCGTATGACATAGTCTGTATATAGATGACAAATAAACGGCGTTGGACAAAAAAATAAACCGATTTCTATTTTATTTCTTCGCTGGCGTATTAAACGTTCGTCGTTTTACAACCAGTCCGCGATGTCAAGTTCGATCGCGTAAATTTCGTAGTTTAATCTAATTTTATTATTTTCATTTTACAAACAGTTGGTTTTCTTTTTCGTTTGGAACGATATAAATAAAAATCACCGAGTAAACATGAAACTCTTGACGACAAAACCTTTTTTTTTTCTGTACGTAATAAAATAAAATAAATTAATAAAAACAATTCGATCGTAAGTTGCAACCGTCGTTTGGTAAAATAAACCTGCTAAATTCTAAGACGAAAATAATTCAAACGATTGGTATGGTTTACCTGATGTAACCTTCCAATATTGTTGTGCAATAGTAAAAAAAAAAAAAAAAAATTAAGATGAGCAACAAACTAGAAACTGAAACGGTTTATCTAAAAGGGATTTTATATATGGGGATTAGATCCCTTTTAACTAACATTGTATCGTGTGTTAATAGTTACGTGATACCCATGTAATAGGTATAGAATACGATTCACTATAATACGTATGCGCAAAGGAAATAATAAAAATAGTCCTATTAAATATTTAACGATCCTAGATTTTAAATATTATACGCATTTTTCACTCTCGACAAGTTTGTTACTATCATAATAGTTAACGATAAAGTTTTATTTTTTCATTAAAAAGTTATAGAACATTTCACTTTATAAAATATAAGTATTGAATCCGAAAAGTTCGTATAGTTTTTAAACGGGAAATTGTGAAAAAATACATTATATTATAATTATTAATTCAACGTCCTCGTTTGAGTTAGATACTTAGAACAGAGGTGCACCTATATAGGAACTTTATTTGTGGAGGGTTTAAAAATCAAAAAATAATATTTTAAATACTAATTAATTATAACACTAATATAATGACATATATATTATATATATATATATATATATATTCTGTGTTAAAAACTAATATTTTCTTTATAGTTTTACATTAATATATAACATTATATATATTATAATTAATTAAATTGAAAGTATTTTTACTAGAGATATAATTTTAAAAGAAGGGGGGGTTGGGCTCAAAACCTCCCCATTGGTATGTTTTCGGGTCAGATAGTGGTTATAAACCTTTGAAAATTATTTTCAAATAGTAAATCAAACTACTAATACTGTTGGTGGGAGTATAATTATATTATTTAAAACATAGTAATGGTTTATCTTATAAAACAAACAGTAATACATTTTACGTATTGTATCTAAATCGTGAATATATTTCTGAGAAGAAACGGAAACGTTTCGAATATGATTTTTAGCGAATGTTCAATTTTCGGTTAACCAACGGATAAGATAAGATAGAAAATTCTAACTATAATATATTCATTCGTTTACTGTGTCGTGATTTAATATTTTTAATCTTTGTCTACGATATTATTTTATCAACTGAACCTGAAACAAAATGGTTAATGGAAATGATACTTTATACAAAGTGATCAATATCATTGAAAACGTATTTTGTAGTACCCGCCATTTTTTAACGTGCGATTTTAATCAGTAATCATATCCTGTATATCGTATATATAATAATAAATATTATATACCTATCCGCGAAGAAAAAAAAAAAAAAAACATTCGAAACTAATGAAACGTGTAACATTCGTACGATGCAATCAGAAAAATCACACAAAAGGGGACAAAAAATGTCGCAGTTATTATGTTATTATTATATGTAATATATTATTGCGACCGAAAGACTGTCCGTTGTGTTCAGATTATCATTTGTGTTGATGACCTATGCTGACGACGAAATCGAGAGAGATATATGGCGACAGAAAGAAAAAACATCTGCCGAATTATTCTTTTGTTCGAAAATGTATTTTATTTTATTTTTTCCTGTCCCTCATTTATGTTATTTATTTTCAGCCTATTATATCGTTACATCGGACTATCGGAGACACTTGTGTGTTGATTTTTCACTCGAACAATTTCGTCTTGTCGAGCAAACATCAGACCATCGTGCTACACACAAACGCTATGGCCAATGAACGATGATGTCGTATCTACAAAAACAAATACAGAACTTACTATACACATAAGGCACAGTCGGCTTGCAGGCCCGTTGCTGGTTTCACAAAGGCAAATGCGTATTGTTGGAAATACGGATATTTTAAACCGATCTTACATTGTATATACTTTATCTCATATTTTACATTATATTCAAGATGTTATACCAAATGACAGTATAAACAGAGTGATCGACTTTTGTGCTTAAAATCGATTACATAGGGATAGTTGGTTTCTGAATTACAAATTTCAACCTGTACTCACACAATATATGGGATGAGTAGCATAGTGCATTTTAAAATTTGTCCATTTCTCCTACTCCATCCCTAGCTTTAAATTAATTGATAGAAAATACAACCCTTCAATCTCCTTACCTAACATAAACTAACCTAATAATCATTTAAATCGTTAAAATTGAAACGAGTAGCTTAAAATATGTATTATGTAGGCATTTTCAACTTACCAACAGTAAAATTGGTACTAAATTATAATGGTTCGCGTACATGGTAATTTATAGATAATTCGTTTTTTATAAATTAAAATCTAAAAAAAAATATCAAATCCAATAATATCTCAATATAAATCCAATATTCTAAATAAGAATTATGCACAATTATGTTTATATACCTATTTATAGCCAAGCGGCAATATATATTATTCAATCACAATTTTTATATTAAACGTGTTTACCTGATATACATCTTATTATAGTCAATCTGTGTATTTAATTTTTTTAATTAATTTAAATTGTTTACAATTTTTTTACAATTTTATACGCTATTCGGTTTGAAGATTGAGGTATAAATAATACATATATATCTGCTGTAACACATTACAGTAATAGTATTTCTTGTGCATATAATCAATTTAGTGTGAGTATATGATGTAATTTCAGTATTGTATTTTCGTACCTAATCGTTAAGAATTATTCTAAGTAAAATTAAAATTAATTATAAAAACGACCAGTCGGGTAGTAGGTACAGAATTATTATGTCCGTTTTTCAGCGAACTGTTCATTGTATATTGTGACGAGTAGTGGAGTGGCGTTTTTAATTACAAGGTTACTGTAGTATACCTTTGATTACCTTACCTATCCTGGTTATCAAAATCAGAAAAGGGCGGCGAAGTAAAATATCGTTTCGGGTAAAATTAGGGGGTAGATCGTTCCTTATCCACAAATGGAGGTGTGTCCCGCGCGGAACAGGAAAGGAAAAAAATTTAGGAAAAAACAAAACTCGGGTAAAACGAAAGAAAAAAAACCCATTAAAAAAACATCATTTAAACGCATGTGAAATATAATATATAATATAATAATATGATATTATATATTTTCGGTCTGCGATAAACAACATAATTTCTCTCCGATTGCCCGTCTATAAATTTACTAGCGGGCGAGTAAAAATAAAATATTTTTTTAGTCTTGCACGCGTCCGAAAACTGTTATTGCTATTATAAAACAATTTATATAATTAAAACGGCGTGTTTTTATCCGCGTTTAAACCGTGCGCAGATGATGATAACATTGTAATTATTATATTTTAAAAGAACCACCCCATCACTATATATTACGTGTCTTCGGCTGATGATTATTTTTTTCCCCTTCGGCCGTGTCGGGATGGCCGCCGGAGAGCATTCGGTCTGACCGTGTTTTATACATTTTATATTAATAATAACAGCTCGTCGGATTCGAAGTTAAAAACGTCAAAAACGTAATCTCCTCTCACGATTTTGGTAACAACAAAGCGTTTATTATATAATATTATATTAGATAATATTCGAAATACCTTTTTACTTCGACGATCCGCACAAGAACGTGTACGCTTGAGAGTTACAGTGGCCACTGTGGTCGTTATCAAAAAATCTTTTTTTAAGGAATAATATTCTAAAGATGTTGTAAATCTTAAATCCTAGATATTCCAATAACGATTTAGGCCATTTTCAAGGCAACTGCAGTTTTGACGAGTACCTTAAATCATGTACAAAAGTGAAAACTTGTGCTTAATGTGCGGACTCTAAAAAATGATTTTTATGCTATAGAATATTGCAGAAAACAATATTATACGTCATATAGCTATTGTAAATCATTAATTCTAAACAAATTACAATATATATTTTTAAATTAAATACACGTTACTCTCTAACTAGCGAATTTATTTATACCAATCGTAAAATGAATAATTTATATAACGGTTAATTTTCAAAAACATGTAATTTGATTTCATTTGTACTACAGAATTTTATTAGTGGCTAATTGAATATAATTTAAAATCATGATTTAAAATATTGTTGTTTTCATTTATTCCGCTTTCCATGTCCACGAGCACCTGTAATAATATTATAAATATTAATAATCATTTATTTCACACAGTAATAGCGATTTCAAAGCGCAGCATTGTTTTTGGGATTTCGATTTAACAAAAAACAGCCAAATTTTTTTGATGAGTTAATTAAATTAAAATATTTAATTGTATGCAAACTCTTTTAACGTTTGAAATCAATTATAATAAAGTAATATTCGAAACTTTCGGATAAGATATTGATTACATTTTTAAATGCCCTTTCAACGTTTTTATTATACCTAGTAATATATAGTAACAAATAATATCTTATTAAGTATTAACTGTTAACCGATTAGAAAATATTTATGATACTATTATACACCTACTCAGGTACTCGTTGTATGAATGTAAAGTTTATGTATTTTGATTTGTAACAATTTTTTTAGACGAATTCGAGTGAAACCCTCGAGATACATATAGGTATATCCTACATGCTGACCTTTTTTACGCGATTGAATGCGTTCGATTTATATTATAGTTTTTTCGTCTCGGCCTAACCGGGTTCTGAATCGAAAATAGTTTTTGGCGATGTTCTAAGACCACATACCTATAGTCGATGCCAACGCCTTTGAAAAAAAGAGTCCTCGTTGACTTAGGATGTGTAACAAACTAACAATATAATATCTAGAGCAGAAGCGAGTTTAAAATGATGCTATTATTATTGCTTTGACAAAACATACTTTAAATATAAAAGTTATGGCATAGAAATAAATCGAGGGAATTATTTATAATATTTTAAAAGTCGATACAGAATCGTTTATAAAATAAAAATAAAACAATAAATTATACCTATATTATTTATAAAATGATAATATAAAAAGCACATAAAAAGATTATAAAAAGTTATCAGTTTACGCTGCATCGTGAAAAATCGTAATTAGTAAGCGCGCGTGTTGATATAATTAATAATAACGAATTGACGTATTTTGAGATAAAACTTTTGTATATCCCCATGCCGCCTATTTAAACTTTATATACAGGCGATTAACAAAAGTGTTTCTTAACTTTTGTTTGTAATTCAAACTCGAAAAAGCCGAAACGAATCCTGCGCTCGTAATTTTACTGATCGCTTACTGTAAACAGTTAAAATGTGTCTCTCGCACTCGATTATAAACGAGTTGGTATAAACTGCAAAACGACTTCTGTATTATATACAGCAACCCCGGATAATATAATATTTCGCTCATTAATTTTAAACAAATCGAAACATGAGAATGGAAAAGGAACACCGAAAAAGAAACTCTTTTCGAAGCTAAAACCGAGTATTTAAAACAAGTTATATAACACCATCGTTACGATTATACGTTTTTGTTTATATGTTTATATGAATATTATAAATGTAAAACTACATTATAGATGTACATTAATTACTATAAATTACCGAAAACTCTTTAGTTATTGATATAACTAATATAATATTTTTTTTTTTATAATAACCATTGACAAATATATACGAATTGAATGATGGTTGTAGAATATATTATTATTATTATTAATGTTCATTCATCCATTATATAATTATGCAATATGTTCTTATTTCTATTAGGAAAATGTATTATTACACTCAGTCAAAAAATCTTAAATAAATTATCGTAAATTATGGTCAGAACCATTTGCAATCTACCGACGGTACATGTATTTGATAAAATTGTTTCTCAAAAATGTTCTCCGCATTAATTATTATCGTATATATATATATATAATTATAATATAATAAATACTTTATGGAACTAAAAAAAAAAAAAAAAACTTGTTTTTTTAAAGATACACTGCGTTATTTCACGTGATATTTTTTACTTTATTATAATTATTAATATATATCGTTTAAAGAGTGAAAAATAATAGTCGTTTTAAACTATATACTTTATATATAAGAATACACGTTTATAAGTTCAAGAGTTGAACTAAATAGTAAAACAAGAATGGCGTTGCAACTTGCAAGCGTATCAGTTTTCAAAAGTTCATGAGTTACACGATTCGATCCTATAAATTTTTCATTGGATATATGTAACTATATATTTTTAGTGTTTATATCGAAAGGTCGACCTAAAAAATTTATGTTAATCGCTCAGACCTAGGAAAATTGTTGTCGAATGCAATTCCGCACGCGAGAGACTTATAAGCAGAGCTCGGCGGTACATAATATAACGATGGTCGTCGGGTTAGGGATATATTATAACCCAGGTCTCGTTTGTAACCGGAAAAAGATAGTTATCGTCAAAATAGTTATGCGGAGAATGCACACGCAGTTTATATGTACCACCACACACGTGATGTTACATACACATATATGTGTCTAAACTTTATTATTATTATATGGTTTCTACGACTACAGCACCTTTCTTCGTAAATGCGTTTATTGCTCGAATGCGGCAAGTTTTTCGAACCCTTTGGTCCGATCCCGAATAGATTTTAATCGACTTGCGCCCATTCCCGACCTATCCACTTGTCTTTATTATGTTCCCGGACAAATTCGATTACGGCGCAAAAACTATTTTATATACCATTCAACCGTCACATAAGACGCGCTTTATTTGACTACGCGAATTACCGGAAAAGCCAACGACGTCGTTTTTTCTAGGTCAAATTACAGTTTGCAAACACGATTTCGTAAAGATTTGAAGAACATCATTGAATATAATATATCTGCAGGAATTTAAAATACAAAAAACCGCGGGATTTTCAATAATTATGTACTTTTATACATAGAGAGAGTGATAACTATTCAGAAAACAATTTAATAAATACTGTGGGCATTAAACATAATATATAATATGATATTATATATGTTTTCTATATTTTTCGATATTTCAATCCATTATTTTTAATATTTTTATCACTATATTTTTTTGACTATATAAATGGGTATAAGGTACTCGAAATTTAAATGATCAATGAACAACTTTTCTATACTCGAATATACCTTTATTATTATTATACGTATTATCCATATCAAATACACGGTCAAAGCGTTTGAGGTTTTCGATTTTCATGAAGTTCATTTTATAATAAAATACCTATGAGAATTATAAATTGTATATTATTCTAATTTACTAAAGTTAAAGTGCAAGACCATACCTATTAAATATTATATTGAAGTATTCTTTGTTTATTAGTACTTATATAATGTTAATTATAATATTATCTAATAAATTTATTATTTAAGTATAAAATCAATAACTTGCTTTTTAAAATATAATATAAAATTTTATACAGTTATATGTAGTTTTCTGTAAAATAAATAATGAGTAGCTGTAGATAACAACCAAATTTATTCATTAAATATGTAATTTTATACATATTTTATAATATTCTAATAATTAATAAGTATTATCTAATAGATTAATAACATTTAATAACAAACACGTACATTTTCATGTTGTTAAATAATTATATATACGTTATAATATTGTAATCTATAATGAATATGTGAAATAAAATATAATTTAAATCTCATATTGAAATTTTCCGTGCTACATTATTCATCCACTTGTAGTTATTTTTTTAAATGTAAAAATAATAATATTGAAATAAAATATTACTGTGTGTATATTGTGTTTTAAATTATAATGTCATCATTATTTAAAGTCAGTTGAGTTTTAATTTAAATGCTTTTGTTTTTTTGTTTTCTATTCAATTATAACTCAAAAGGATAATCAACATTGAAGTCATGAGCTTTTTTTCGTTTTATTTTGATTGAAATATTTCATTTTACTCAGAGGGTTGCGTTTAAAAAGTTTTCCGGGTTATTTTTAATTAATTTTGGACAAAGTAAGTGTATTTTTTACTATTATTAAAAAACGATATATATTATATAATCTTTATTTAATAAAATTGTTAATTCATTTTTTATTTCAATATCGATTGATGTCATCCCAAGAAATTATTTTATGGAATTTTATTGTGTATAAATTAATTCAGATTCAAATATTTAAAAACCGATTTGTTTACCATCATACTCAAAATATATATATATATAAATAATAATATAATCAATATATACAAATAGGTATACATAATAGATGAGTAGCTACTACGATATAACCGATATAATAATTTTAATTGAAACAACCTATAATAAGGATCAAATACATTGTTAAAAAATGATTGTAATAAGCGAAATTAAATTATGTAACCTGTGACTATATTACAATATTATTAGCATAATAATATTATGAAAAGAAACAAATACTAAAAAAATTGTTCCTATTTCATTTTGGAAAAACTCGTAATTTTACAATAAGGGGTGATGATATATAGATATTATCAATCTTCATAATCGTTCATAAATGGGTGTTATAACTGATAAACTGATAAAATTTTGCTTAATTATCTGTTTCATGACGAAACGTCAGAGATTTATAAATTATATATCATCCGGTGCAATCGTTCATGCAGAAGCGACGGGCTGATTCATATCGGTAAAATACATTTTGAATATAATAATATCCGATGTGATTATAATATATAAACGCATTTAATATCATATATATATATATATATATATATATATATACCATAGGTTAGGTATATAACAGATACACGGTAAAAAAAAGTATTTATATATTGTATAGAAATCCGTTCGTATGAATAATCTTTCGGTCGATAGTAATAATATATAATAATATTACGATCGACGAATGTATATAAATGTATATTTTCAACCGTTTGCAGACACCTGCGAATTGTATGCAAATAATATTATGACATTTTATACGAATCTTCTATAATATGTGCGTATATATATATATATATATATATATTATAGGTACTCGTAATATCATAAAATATCGTAGAACGCGTTCGTGACGTTTTTCAAATAAATATTTTATATTATTATCGTTTTCAACGACAGTACGCGGTAAAAACTTCTCCGTACGATACAAATTTTCAACGGATGGATATCGCAATTATTATAATTTTTTATTATTTTCAGCAATATACGAAATAATATTGCAATCCTAATCTTATATAATGTTTCATTTTTCGTCTAATGGAATCGACCGGTAAACAGATTCGTAAAATGAAATGGAAAAAAAATTAATTAAAACGTGATTATAATCAACAAATATTCACTGCGTTTAGCGCGCATACTATAATAGTTATTTATATATTATAAACGCTACTAAAACGCCAATTGATAGTAGAAGCCAGTTGCATATACCTAATTTTTTTCCCGTATACTAAACAATAAGATTATAGGTATTTTTTTAGAGAACTAATTTCTCGGTAAACACGTTATATTACATTACCGAGAATTTCCGAATGAGCATAATTATTGCTGGTTTTTTTCACCGACTGTCTTTGACGGGCAACCAGATCCGATGACACTTTTTCTGCAAAGTACCAAACTTCAAACAATTTACTAATAGTTTGCATCCACTCGGGAGTTAGAGAAGTTTATCATTGTACTATAAATACCTAAGCCATTAAACAAATGGAATCTACGACGACGCTATATTATAAATTTTGTCAAAGCCGATCCGAAACGATTGAAATGTTTTTATCGAATAACCACCGACTACGTTTCGAAATAATTTATAGAATTTAATAGCGTAGATATACAACGTCGCTTTTTATTATACCCGGACAAGAGCTGGTAAACAATAATATATTTCTATAAATGGAATAAAATCATTGACGCGACGCGTTATCGTATCGTGTTAATATTAATACAAAATAAAAAAAATCACGTAGTTAACGTTTTTTTTAAACGATCTTAGATCTTATTAGAATAAAATAAAATCATAAATGAAGACGTTAAAATATATTGTATCTACATAGGTGATTAGAATAAAAAATATAACGTTTGTTTTCTATTTGCAAGTATTGAACTCATGCGAATGGAAGTACGAGCAATTTTTCGAATAAATGGACGTTTTGGTTATTTTATTCAATGACTTTTGTATACAAAATTTCATTATTCCTATTGCATAGGTACT
This sequence comes from Eriosoma lanigerum, assembly GCA_013282895.1. Lineage (NCBI taxonomy): Eukaryota > Metazoa > Arthropoda > Insecta > Hemiptera > Aphididae > Eriosoma > Eriosoma lanigerum. Next base: position 6,687,583 of record CM023358.1, on the reverse strand, counting down.
AATGTGTGTCACAAAAATTATTTCAATTGTCTATTGTTTGCAGGAACGCGCACCCGTCAAATTATTTTTATTGTGAACGGGCATAGCGCGGGAAACTAATATATAAAAGTTATAAACTATACAGAGTGATCAGAATTTCGCGTTTCATAACTAATGGAAATATTATTAAAATAGTATGTGATTCCCACCATTTTTGTAACAGGAAATTTCGATCGACCTGTATATAATATGTAATTTTAAATTTATAACCACAATCGACTACATTGCGGCATCCTGATTTTTTTTATTCACCTTGTATTTTACCGAAACGTTCGATTTCGACGACAAACGTTCCGGAACATTTGCAACGGCCTCGTTATGATCGGATTGAACGCATACACTTCAGTCGTGCGCGACTTAAACCCCAAGATAATACAAGCGCAGAATTATATAAATTATCTCCAATGATCTATTCGTTGTAGCCAAAGTCGGTGTGATCAATAAATACTTATCATAATGGCATAGTTATTATATTATTGACACAGACGTAAATGAGGGTAAAAATGGGGACTTAAGTCTTAATTTTTCAAAATTATTTAAAATATTATTATAAAATGACAAACAATAAATAATCCTTAATTGTGAACCAGATGGTACTAAACCTTCAATTTAGCCACATTCGTTATTTACCCCTATGATTATTGATTATATAAAACCAATTATCGATCTATAATCTAACTTATAGAACATAGCAAATCATATATATACCTACATATTTGTAAATTGTATTCAATAAAATAATTTATAAATATTGTTTTTAATTATTATACATCAATATAATTAACTCATAACTTAGTATCCATTGTAGTTGTGCTTATAGTTTTAAAATTTAAGGAAATTAAAGAATTTTTGAAACTTTTCTTCACTTAAAAAAACATTTATTTATATAATTTTCAATGCATATATTATAATAGAAATAATCCAATTTAAGATAATATATTCTTCATATTTTTCATAAATTTACATACTATAACCAAATGTTAAAATTCAAACTCGATGAATAATTATAAATATTAATAATAGTTATTAAGTACACTTAAAAAAAAAAAAAAACGTAAAAATCCATATAAATAAAAAAATACTATGTTATACACCAATGGTCACACCATTTTTAGATTCTAAGCGAAGCGAAGAATGTATTTGGTTTTACAATGCTATGTGCCTTTTTTACACTTCGTTATTCATATTTATTTTTAGTTTTTTGTGAATATATCCTATACGATACAAAATATAAATGATTATAATACACTGTGTATACTATTATACTTTGGCATACAAATTAGAATAACAACAAAAATATAAATAAATAAAATATAAAAAATACTCGTTAGAATTTTGATTTTTATCTATCAAAGAATATGCGAAAAAATTGAAAGAATAATAATATATATATATATATATATATATAATTTGTAACAAAAAAACAGGTAAATGCTATAATGGCGTTCATGTCCTCAAAGTAACAAATTACAACCTACATTATTTGAGTGACGTAAAAAAATGTTTAGGTATGATTACGGATTAAAGATTAAACTAATATTATTGGTTTGTGCGGATAAAAATATAAAAAAATACATTGATATTTCCACAAAAAACCGATAATATGTCTATGTGCATTGAAAAATATAGATAAGGTACGAAAAACAAAATTAAATTTTACACAATATAAGTATAAAAATAGTGTGGTGAGCGTGTTTGGCAAAGCACCCTGCAACACGATATACGTTCTATACGAAACATATTATTATTATCGTAAACGTCAGCTATTGTTCAAAGATTCGGTTCGTTTAGCGACAACTTTTCGCGAATTCCGTTCTTGGCAAATACGATACAATTTAATTTATTACATTATGTATACAATATAATACACGCGAGTGCGTGTGCATAAAATCGAATAATTAGAAACGCATTATTCGTCGACGGCGTATAACCGTTCCGCGACGCGTCGACACGGCACATTCAAATATTTATCGTTTCGTGTTGAATGCGACACAACGGTATATAATAAATAAGAAAAACAGAAAAACAAAACATTTTAATGAAATTTCATCGAGATATAATATATCTATATATCATATACGTAAATATTGTTGTTACCTATATAATATAATGTTATAATAATTTAAAACATAAATCGCAAACAGACGTAAACGATTTTAATATGTTGGTGGATTTTTTTTTATCCTATACCTAATATCAATGTTTTTATATTTACGATCATTAAAATGTCATATTTTGTTATATTTCGATCATTTTCGGTTCACAAGTTCTATAATGGTAATGACAGTGGGGAGAATAGAAATTCGGACCCACCCAACATGTTTAATTTATGTTTGTTTTATAAAACCGGAAATATATATTATTATGTATACTAATGTAGGTAGTATAATATATAGTTTACACTTTGGCTAAATATTCAGTTTATGTTTAAATTAGTATCGAAACTAATGATGACATCACACAATAATTAATATAATGAATAAATTATAGAAATATAGAAAATTTTAATTCTGAAAATTTAAATAAAAATTGTCTTGTTTGTTGTTTTGGAATAAATTTAGCATCTTGGCTATACCCACTGATACATAATAACCTATGGTATACTACAAAAATAAGGTACTATTATTTTGTAATGTTTTAAATTATAGTCAATTATAATAAATTTAATTTATGGTAAATATTACTAAAATCAAGTGAATTTTTTGTATAAAACAATCAGTTTAATACTAAACCTATTTATTTTTTTTAAAAAATAACCTCCTCTTATACTGAAGTTGCTAAAACTTTTAGACTCAAATCTTATTTTTAGTTATGTCATAAAAATAATCCATTCATAAATATAACATTTTGTATTTTACAAACTATATAATAAGAAGTTCGTATGTAGAATATCTAAATATTATAATATTGTTTTTACAGTAATCGTTATTTTATAATATATTATGAGTTGAAGGTATAAGTGTTTTACTGTTTAATCAAGAACCACGTATTACACGTCCAACTACAGTATAAAAAAAGTGGGAAGGTCGATTGTAGATGTTCCTTCTTCATCCCTTCGGTCCTCGGAGAAATTAGTAGTTTATTATACTTAAGATTTGAATGCAATGATATTGCACTAGAAAATGCGATTTTGAGCAAAACTCAATATATACAATATACTATACTGATAATCCATTCCAAAATTTTACCACGTGTGTAAATTACGAATGTAATTTAAAATAAATTTCAAGTTCCTACGATCTAAACTTAAGTAGTTATCAAGAAATAAAATAATGAAACCGTAATTTTGCCGATTTTCAAGAACTTTTACTTTAAAAGCTTATAAAAAAAAATTACTCACGATTATCAAAATATTTTGTAAAAAGATTAAGTAGTATATGATTAGACTTCAATAAAATTTTCAAACTGATAAACCGAAAATTTAAGGAAATATTAAACATTTCTGGAAAAAATTTCAAATCTCTATACTTGGTCAGAAAATCAATCAATCATTTTGAAATGATTTTCTCCAATGAAGAACATTCATATGAAAACTCAAAAATAGTTTTAAGTCCTTATGATCAAAACTCAATTAGTTATCACGAAACTAAAAGATTTTAAATAATGAAATCGTAATTTTTCAGTAGTTTTTCCTCTTCCAAGGAAAAACTTTTGAGAAATTCCTAACTAAGAGTTAACCTAACCTTATCTAAATTATCCTAAAACAGTCACTTTAATATTTTAAAAATGTATGCATAATATTATGAAAAAAAAAACATATATATTTAATAGAATTGTTAAACGATGTTGCTTGTTCAAACGTATATAGTTATATGCAAATATATACGGTTTAGGCTTCAAATTAAGTCATTAATATTTTTTTAAATTTACGAACGCTAAACTTAAAAAAGAACGATAACCAAATTATTTATTGCTCAGACTTGAAGTCGCCGTAACCGCGACATAACTCAATCATTGATTGGCAAAGTATAAACTATAAATAAAATAATATGTCCTAAACAAAATAAAATGTTTATTTCATATAATATAACATAATTTTCTTTAAAATGAGAACAATAATGTTAAGAAATTATTTGCCAAAATTTGTGTCCTCTTCATATCAACATTTGATTTTGTAATATTTCATTTTTTCTATATTATATTCCATGATACTCATAGTAAATTGTCTCTTATTACAAAAAAAGTTATTCAACCATAATATTCACGTCACACGTGCACTATAATAATACCAATAATTAGGATCAGGATTTTTAGCATTTTATTAATGTTTTTTTTATTATTTTTTTGTTATTGTACAAAATACAACATAATAAAGTTAAGTGACAAAAAAAAAATGTGTTTACTGAAGATAAAAATTTGATATTTTGCATATTTTAACATTTTCAACTAATTTATATATTCTTTAATGTATGAGAAGTTTTAATTTTGCACTTAATAAATTAAATGAATTTAAAGAAAACTTACATTTTAAATTTGTTTATAATATATTTTCGTTACCAGTTTTCTGTCTATCAACGAAAAACTCTTATTTTATTCCCTATATTTTAAATAAATCGATTTAGGTATACATATATGCTAGTTGTACAATTTATTTATACAGATATGTATTTATCAACATGTTTAATTGTTTAAGTCATACAATGCCGTTTTTAACACATTTTACATGATATATTCAAGAGCATATTCCATATTTTAGGACATGCAAATCCGAACTCTATTCATAACAATACAATTTATTTAATATACAACTTAAAAAGAGATCCATTAAAATAATAATTTAAATATACAAATGTTATATGTTATAATACCATTTCCAAATTCTGATGCAAAAAAATTATAGTGATTGAAAGATACAAATGGAAACACCCAAAAATTATGTGTCGTTTAGGTATATAAATTTCACAACATTAAAATATAATTAACGTTTCCCTCAGTGATTTCGTTTGGGAAAAAGCTCTGAAACTTGCGACGTTAAAACGAGAGTAACGACGAAATACAGACGGATCCCCGAGGCTCTTTGTCACTCACTATCAGTCACTCTTAATCCCTGTGTCTATTTATTTTTCACTCTCAATGCCCTTAACCAGTTTAGCCGATCGATCGATCGATCTACGCCAAACATCAATCGTGTCGCAACATAAATTAGATTCCCTGCAGGCGATTCTCACGTAGCTACTCTTTCGTAACAGTGTAGTATACAGAGCGATTGGTGTTGCGCCTATATTTTCAGAGTTCGAAATGGACCAGTATACGATATTAAATATCGTCACAGTTTGAACTGTCCGTTTCTGAAAATACGATTTTTTATATATATATATATATATATATATGGCCATTACAGTTAATGAAAATTACACTCAATTCTCGCAGTGGAGAATGGGCAAAATTCTGAAAAAAAAAAAATAGATGATCAATAGATTTTTATATTATAATAGTCGACATTATTATTCATTACATGTTATAAAGTTAGTCCAAAATTTTAGGTATTTATAATTAAATTAACGAAAACAATAATAATATAAATCGATACTAATGTTAATGGTTTAACCACCCCATCCCTTAAAATGGCAGGTTATTTCGTAAAGGTATCGCACATTTTAATGATATTCTGTTAAATTATATAATATATAATATAATGTCTCTATCAAAGATCATTATGAAATTCGTACATTATATCGTTTTAATTTTTTTTCATTATATTAATATAAACGTGTAATAAATTATGAGTACGAAATCAAAATATAACCGAGAAATGTTCTCGTTTCAATATGCGAAATACGAACAAATCATCATTATCTTAAACTAAATATCGGAGATTTCGTTATAATATTTTAAACATATTTTTGTTTGTTTTGCTATACGAGTTATAAACCATCTTAACATAAGTTCATAAATTTTATAATATCGTATTTAATAATTATAATTTTTCATATTTTTATGAAAATATTTTTATTCAACTATATTTATTATATTTTTTTTTTTTGTAGTTTTATCTCGCTTCGCCAAACACTATGCACAACATACTGTTAATATTATATAATAATGAGAACTTGGCCCATATACAATAATAACACACGAAAGGGTATACACGTCACCGCGCAGACAGTTATCTAAACACACACTCGCTGCAGACGCGCAATACGTGTGGTCCTCGCGATCGCCGAAAGAGACGCAACGACCGATAGAATCCGCCCCGTAATCCTGTCAAATGTTATCTAAACATTTTTCTCTGACGTGGGCGACGGGTCCTCCGGGGTGGAGTTTTCGAGTGTTCGCCAGACTATTATTATAATGGTCACGAAAAGCGTGTTTATTGTGTGTGTGTGTGTGTGTGTGTGTGTGTGTGCTTCACATGTGGCCCGGCGAAAAAATAAATAATAAAACGAAACGGGAAGGGAAAGGAGAAAAAACCAGAAATGAAATGAAATAATAATAATAATAATAATAACGATTATAGTATCGTATACGAATAACGACCCGTCCGAATCGATCATTTTTCGCCGTCCACCGTAATGACGTTTACATTTTATTATATACATATTTGTTTCTCCCCTTCCCCTCCCCTCATCACTCGTTGACAAGTCTCCGCCGACATTACAACATTACAATTTTTATCTTTATATTATCATTATTATTCGAGTGGGGCTGCGGCGCGTTATAATAATACTATATATATGATTGGAAAACATTATTAATTCGTTACGATTATACCGCGGCTTTGCGCACGGTTTTGAGAATAATTAAAAAATATTCCTCGCATTTAAATTTTAAACGTAGTCGTACTTATTTTTTAATTTTTTTTTTTTTTGATGGATTCTCCGCCGGAACTATCGCTGTTAACAAGAGTTTTTTCTAAAAAAAATTCTCTTAAATATTTCTGCGAAACGATATATACATATTTTAGACGGGATATTTAAAATTTCACGCTTCGAAAGTGACTTTAAACTAAACCTACTTGCAGTGATTTAAACTCATGTAACATTATTATAATTTCACCAACTGGATTTCAACGAATTCGCACCGTAGTGTCAAATTCAATCGTATTTTATAATAATATATTATATTTTAATTGTAAAAGTCGAATGATTATAATAATATATTTTTTTATTTATTTGATCCAATTGGGACAGCGAAAAAATAATAAAATTTGAAAAAAAAGAAAGAAAATATTTTATTGACGTGTACTTAATTTTATTACGTTTTCTATTACCAAATAAAACGAAAACTTAAATACAAATCGAACAATACTATATGAATTATATGAATAGACCAAATAATAATTATTATTGTACAATTAAATAATATATACGATCGCAAAATATAATATATTTTATTGTTATATTCACAAATCACTAATAATATCAACGATAATATTCTATATATTGGTACATTGAACTAATAAGCACATTATAGGAGATCAGAATATTGTATTACAGAAATAATGGAAATAGCGTTAAAAACGTAATAATTCTGAGGTATAGTCGACGAAACCATGTAGATCTCATCTATCATTTTTTTACACATCTTTGTACAATACATTGTTCAATATAATATAATATTATATGTCGACAATACGTATAAAAACCTAAGAAAACTGTCGTATTCATAATTAATGTAACGAAATGTAATATTATTTAATGAAATTTTCATATTATAATATTACTCAAATAGTCGATAATCGACATTAAACATATTATAGTGTTTTTACGATATAACGCCCAAACGACACATGCGAGAAAGACGATAAAAAACATATAAAATTAAAAATTATCTCATAACGCCCACACGTTATAACGACGCCGCCGCCACCCCATAAGTTTAACGATGCGTCACACACGGTCAAAGATAATATTATATAGTATACTAATTGGGCGCAGTACGGTCCTAATAAGGATTTTTCGGGTTCCGTTCCGATAACTCCGAAGATCGTTATTATAATATTATAACGCTAGCACATATGGTACACGCACGACGGTATAATTATTATATATATATTATAAATTATACGAGTACATCTCCAACTCCATAAGAATACGTTGTATAGTATAAAAAGCGACCTAAATCGATTATAGGTAATTATTATAATAACATTCTGATAAAAAAAAAAAATTAAAATTGTATCGTAAAAAGTGGAAAGGTTTGATTTTGCAAATTAGTGGTTTATTATAATTAAGATTTTAATGCATTCGAAAATACGATTCTGTTTGAAACTCTATAATACAATATATATATTATACTGATAATTCGTAATAAGATTTTACCACGTGTGTAAACTACATAATATGAGAATAATAAAAAAAAAAAATACCTACGTTCAAAATTGCATTAGTTGTCATAAAAATCTAAAATCAATTTCGCCAGAATTACAATTTCCGTGAATTTTGCCGATTTTCCGTCAATTTTTGGTAGTTTTCCTTAGAAGTCCTTCTCCCATGGAAAAACTTTTGAGAAATACAAAGAATGAGTTAAATAAAGTACCAAGCAAATGCAATTTGCTACCGAAAAAATATCCTACTCGTAGTAACTTCTTCCTGAAATAATGTCTTTCAAAACATAAAAAAAACATCATTGTAAAACCAAATAAACCAATAAATTCTTTACTTCGCTCAGAATCTAAAATAATATGTAATTAGCGTAAAATGTTATATTATTTGTGTTATGTTAAATAGGTAAACAGTGATAATAACGGTTTATCATAATCATTATTATTGCGTCCGCATATGTTGTTGGTAATGTTATTACGTTCATTTCTAATAAACATATTGTGTTTTAATTATGATTTTAATAATTATGAAAGCAAACTAAGTATTTGGGTACAACTACGAGTATAATTAATAAAAGTATACACTATTTATAACAATTTTATTCCAACTGTCATCATGCAAGAATATCCATATTATAATTTTTATATTAAGAAGGCGTGTTTTACAATAATTTTGTCACCATCATACTTCATCTCAAGCAGTAGGTACTCAAATTGTAACATTTAGGTCGATATTAGAGTATGAACGTTTATTATCAAATTTAGAGAGAAAATCTCTGCTTTTTTTGCAGAGAATGTGAAATTCGTTTTACAAAAAATCGTCTGCGAATAAAGTAGAGAGTATACATTTTTATTTTTTTAATACACTATAACTTTTTACTAAACGATATTTTACAAAAAAGATGTACTTAAAACATTCTCTCCAAAATATGTTTCTCTTTGTATTTGATAATAGAAGTTCATATTCTAAGTTTAACGTCACACTTTAAGTTTTGCGTTGCTGTGATTTTATATTTTATTTTAGAATGTTATATGAATAAAAAACACATTGTTGGTATATGAATATTTAGTCCCATCGCAGCAGTCGGAGAAGAGATTTGGAGTTTGCACGCAAGTACTGAAACATTTAATAGATGGACTCAGTAACAAAATTTGTATTTTTTAAATTTTTAACCAAACCACATTTAACTAAAATCTAACCGGTTATTTATATTATTAGAAGTGTTTTTAAGTATTTTTAAGTATAGATATGTAATGTTATACAAATATTTGTGGAAGATATCAGAGATATAATAATACTGTGGTCTTGGACATTTTTTATACTCGTGACCCATTATCTAAATAAAACCAGTTTAAATTATACTATTTTACTATTAAAATTATACCATTTTTTTAAACTAATTTATTGTTGTTTTAATTATTACTATACTATCATCTCCAATGTCTACGGTAGGTTAGGTTAAACATACATTTTTACAGACATTTTTTTTTAAGTATCATAATGGTAAATCGCAATCAATCGGTTTGAAAACCACTATAGCAATATTATATAATTGGAAACATGACGGAATAATTAGACTTTTCTTGGGCAGAAAAAATGAAAAATAATAATATATTATTATATACTTGCAGCTGTTTAATATATATCTATATTATATATATTATATATCTACGTTTCCCGGTGGCGCAGAGGATAAAGATTGTATATATATATATATATATATATATACAGGGTGATCATTATTTTCTTTTATAATAGTAACATAACATTAAAAGACTTATATGTCATCCCCGCTATTTATGTTACATGAAATTTTGAACACCCCGTATATATATATTATATTATTCGTATCGTTAAATATTAGTCGACCGGACACGCGGCTTTTGTCAAACCGTACCCACACACGTCACGTGTCAAATGCGGTTATAACGTACAAAACTCGTATTACACACGACAATCGCGTCGTCTTCCATATGGACTTATCGCGGTCATGGTTTTTGACGACCACCAGTCGGCAGAGACGATGCTTTTCATTCGGAAAACACGTACGATGTATAATAACGATAACGATAATAAATTCAATTGTACGTGGCTGTATAATATTATTTATTATTATGTTATTATTATTATATTATATGTTCACGCCGGCCGTCTTGTAAAAAATATAATAACGCGCGTTTAATTTTGTTCCTTTTCAATTCATCGACGTAATAAACGACACGAGTATGTACCATAATAATAATAATAATAATATTGTACACTGTATAGACGTGGAAAAATAATCATTTATAATAACGAGCGCACAAAAACTTTGGGCGCGGCACCGATTTAATTGACACGATATTGTTGTACGCAATACTATTCGGTATATTATGTCAGTATTTATATTATATACGAAAATAAAAGTACATATTATTTTATATGTTATATACGCTTAAAGGTCGTCGTTTTTCGTGCGAGAATTATCCGTCAATTATATTACATTATTATTATTATTATTATTGCCTGTGGATCGCAATTGATTATCATTTTTATCCAATACGCCTATAGGTGGAATCGAATCGCAAGAAATTAACAGTCAAAAGCATCAGCTTTCTTTTAAGTCTAACTTGGAAGGATAAAATTTTCTTTGAAAAATGAAAAATTTAAGGCAAATACATCTTTGACTATTACATATTGTTATATATTACGTACGTAATATTATTTTACGCCTATATATATACATGTCCATTGTACGTATACGCAGCACGATAATATTATTATATCGACGAAAATGACTGACTTATTGAAATTCAATTCAATTGTTAACACTCATTACAACAGCATAAATCTTTTATCGCGGTTGCCGTCGTTCTTTTACTTTTCATTCTTCCTTTCTTATTATCAATGCGTCATATTTCAATGACACGGTCGAATTAAAATATATAAGGTTTGAATTAATAATGATAAAAAAAAAGACCGACTCGATGTGGAGGTCGTCGTAAATAGCGATGTTTATTTGTCGACTCGAGACTTTGAACGAATAAATTGCATTTTTCTTTCTGCGCGACCCCTCTCGGGTTTGAGTGAATTAATTTCAAGTCAGCCGGTGAATGACACAATACGCGCGGGATGTCTGTGCCCACGATTTTCGCGAGCGTTACGATTTGTATTGTAGTAAGCCCCGAACAATAAAATTCGATTAAAAATAATATAATAACAGGCAATAAAAGTGTTGCGAATAAACGACTTTAATATATAATATTAACGTGGATTCGTTTATTTAAAGTAGTTTTATATCGAGAGCATAATATAATAACATAATCGATCGCTGATAATAACGTACCTAAATAATTATAATAATATCAAGTGTGATGCAGTTATCGCGTCTTCTACAATCGAATACCAATTGAGCTAAATAATTAAAACTAGTATCTTATAAGACCTAGTGGTATTTATTTATTTTTTTAAAAATGAAAGTGATTAATATAACATGCATTTTACTGCGGTAATTTTTTAGTCAAGTGTCATGACGAGAATATCCGCCAGCAACGTTCGTATAAACTCGTATAGTCTTGCATAATAATAATATGACACGTGTGAATGAAATATTATAATATATTATTTAACTTGTGGAAATTGTCACAGCTTACCGCGAAAATAACAAACTTCTTGTACATTACCAAAGACTAAAAAAATTAATTTTTTTTTTCGTTTTATACGTGTTTTTTTTTTTATATATACTTACGCAATAACATTTCAATTCATATTAACGAAAACAAAACTAAATAAAAATATTTCATGTAACATTACAACTGTTGGTTTTTATTTTAATCGTTGAAATTTCTAGGAATTCTCAATTATCATTTTATTGTTTTTTTTTTCTATTAAAAACTAGTATTATACTTATTATATTCCACCACAACTTCGCCGGTCAAATCTAAACACTTATGTTACAATAGTAGTTTAGTACCCATGTCTCATAGATAAAACGTTAATTGCGTATTAAAATTATTATGCTAATTTCGTGCACGAATGTTTGTTGCTTTAATTTTGAAATCTAACTTACCAGTTTAGCTGTTGCGGACGTTATAAAATGAACGTTTAGAGATGAGGTATAATTTTATTTGTGGTCAATATAATTCCTAGTTAACCTTCATGATTATAAGTTACGTTTAAAATTTATATTAGAGTAGACTTTAAAAGGTTTTTCAACAGATTTGTTTTTACAGTCGAAATATTTGTACACGTAATATAGAATTGTTATATTTTATATTCACTGAAATTTTGTAGAGTCTATAATGAACTAAAATTTATTAAAAACTAATTTTGTAAAATTAGTAGAGGATAGAGAGAGGCGCGGTTTTTGTGACGAGGAACTTTAAAGTTGAACACGGAAAATGAAAAGTTTACTTCACCAGATAACAATTTATTATATTTAACAATATTATATTGAATGTTAAATTGTTGAATTAAACATTTTAACAATAGGCATAATAGTAGAAGTACGCGTTTCATAATAATATAAAGTATTTAATATTCATATATACATAATAGAAATAGCTTTTGTTTGAATATTTGTTTCAAATACTTTGAAAATGTACTTAACCCCAGTCTAATACCCAGCACAATTTGGATTAAAATATTTAAATGGTTTTTAATGTAAAATCCGAGGTGTGGGCGCGCGATTGAGTAGTCGGAATCGTCAAAATTCAAAGAGTTCAATTAAAGTATAAGTACCTACGTCAATACCGCGAACACGGTATGTATCCGGCGACCGGTAGAGTGGAAAACACTGGAGAATATTAAATATTTCACCGAAAACTGCGTACCTATTATATGGCCATATATAAATACGAGAGATAAACGTTGTTTAACACTCTCGGATCTACATAGCGCGGGAAGCGAAACGATTATAAATATTATAATATACGAGACGAATATTTTTATTTTTTTTAATCATTACATACTATACTTAAATTCTATAATTTATCGTGTATATGTATTTATACGTGTGCGATGCGTACGCGTTGCATAATTAAATATTATCAGAGTATATATGAGTTGAAAATGAAAAATTATTAAAAAAAAAAAAAAAAAAAAAAAACTCGTTTTTATAATATTATAATACGATACGATAGAAATTACACAGAAAATTTTCGTTTCGACGCGGTCGGTTATATACATTAGGTTAATATTATATATTATTGTATAATATAAACAGCTGTCGAATAAAGCGAATTGAAAAATAAAAATACGAATTTACTAACAACCGTTGTCGTGCACCGTATAGATATAGATTTCACTAATGAATTTAATAAAATATATTACGATATACGTGAGTTTCTCTTGTGGTATATACGCGACATCGTTTTATTCGCCGAAATTATTTTATACCATCATAATATAATTTATTCAAATTAACCCGAATAAGAGATGATTATAATGTATATACACGAGCTGCGTTTACGGTAAATATTAGATAAAACGTACAAGATATGATAATATTATTTCGTTATTACCGCGACTAGTTACCAGTTGGCAGTTATTATAATTTATAATACTTACCCGTACGTAAGCGTTATTATTATACACATCACCGAGACCTTCGGCAACGTATAATATATATACGAGTTATCCGTAAAAATATCGATGTTATTTATCATCGTCGCGATGTACAATATCGTATCTATACATCCAATATATTTACGTTATTGTAATAATACGATGGTATGTTATATATCGCGCGGTGATTTATCAATCGTCGATATCATTTTATACGCGGATCGATTTTCTTCGAGGTCGATTATAATTATTATTATCATTATTATTACTATTATTATTATTTTGCTTGACGTGTGTGCGCTACCGCCGCAAAATGAATCCGAAACATAATCAAATCGAGTTTTAAGCTTCTGAGACACACGCGGATAGAAAGTTATAAGCAACTCCGTCGGATTACACATTATATCCGACCCGCAAAGTGGTTATACGCCGCAGTGTAGTTCGCCCGAAACTTCCACTGCGGTCGCATCCTCTACGGTTTCTCTCGAACTGACGTATGATTTATTTTATCTCCGTTCGCGGCGCCTAATAAAATAGGTTTCAATTCGTTTCGTTTCAGTGGCACACCGTTCACAATAGTTATAAAATATATATAATTAATAATAATTTATATAGTAATAAAGGTACGCGGCTACATCGCAACCCACAGTAAAATATTACAGTATTGTTATATTATATGGGGGTTGTACCTACATAACTGTATATTTTAACATTGTGTACAGTTGGATGGAGAGTTAAAAATTTACAAACCGACAAAATTCACGTTATAATACCGTGACGAGTATATTATTCAGCCGATTGAAATATAATCCGAAAAACAAATATTAAGTGTTATATATATATATATATATAGGTAAACAAGTCGTCTTGTATTATAATATAAGTATATCTATATTCAAAGAGTATTAAAACGAGACTTTATCAAATTCCGTTCATATAAGTTAATGTAGTCGATGAAAACATATATATATATATATATATAACAATAATAGGTATATGATAAGTTCGAATATCGTATACCATAAGATTAAAAAAAGATTAAATATTTGGTTTTTATTAAATGTTATAGGTTAGGTTATATAGGTAAAATGAAATGTATAATAAATACAAATTGATTTTAGATCGATTGAAGAATTTATATATTGTACTTATACCCAATAATATACATTTTTATATTTGTATTGTTGCAATTTTCGGACTGCTAAAACTTTTCGTTAAATAATTCACAATAATCGTTGTACAAGGTACAATTATGTTATCATTGCTACAATCCTTTAACCACAACAAATAATATGTTCATTAGTATCATTTAGATGGGCACTTGCTTCCCTTAATTTTATCGGGAAGGGGCAAAAGTATTAATTTGCCCCACCCTCCAGATAAGTCAACAGCTGATTACTAACAAATTAAAAATGTGTTTAAATATTGTTGACAGTGATTCTTTAAACTTATTATTATTAACTAAAATAAAATAAAATAAAAATAATTCCCATAAGTTTAAGGCTTGTGCCTTGTGTAGTAGTGTAAAAACAAAAAATTAGGTATATGTAAAAGAAAAATGTATTTTACCCCCACCCCTGATTTTATTGAGTACATTATTTAGCCACCCTATTTTTTCACCCAGTTATGCCACTGTTTGTAATTATTTTATTATTCATTAGATTTGTAATTGGGTGAGTTGGGGGGGGGGAGAAACTTCACGAACATAATATACATAAAAATATAGGTAACATATATATAAATATTTCTTTTCGTTCTGCGATTTTCTTGAGACTTTGAGAGTATACGCCGTATATGGAGTATACCCTATGGAACACAACTGCTTATACCTACTATAAAGTATAAACTATAAGCAAAAAGAACAATTCGTATAAATTTATTTTGTACTGGCGAAATTTTAAAGTAATTAATTTTTTTCTACTTTGACCTTCTTCTGGAATAATTTATTTTTATCCTCCTTACAAGCATACAATAATTTACATTATTATTGAACACTTGTGATAATGGCATTAAATGCAAAAAAAAAAAAACAAAAACAGCTCTAAACTAGACTACCCGATTAAATCGTTTTTAGAATTCTATGCGAGATTTAACGCGATATTGCGGCAACGCGATTTATCAATAATACTATCCGAACGTGACCGTAACCGTGTTTATAGTAAGTTTATACCGTTAATATTAAACAGTTCGAACTGGCATATACGCGAATTTGCAGCAGTTAGTTTTCCGTTTACGAATTCGAATGGCGTTAGGTTATTATTGAACGTTTGTGCTGAAAACGATTTAATCAATTATTTCGCGTATAATTCTTAACGCACCTAAACTATTATATTATAATAGGATTACGGTTCTGACTTTGTTACCTAACCTAACCGAAAAATATAATTCAATTTCAATGTTTTATTGGTTTTGTCTATCGAAAATTGTGTCTGTAAGTGAATAATAATAATATATTAATATAATCAGTTTTAGGAAGCGGTTTCATAAACATTATAGTTATAGGTTAGGTTAATCCTAATCGGAAATAAAAAAAATTCTACTATAATTATTATTAAATATCCTAGAAAAACGAAGAGTAGGTACGAGTAAAAATATTACTTCAAAATTGAGGGGGAAATGCGAAAAATAAGGAGCGGTTTAGTAGTATAATAATAATCACGCTTCGACGGCGATATGTCTTCCCGGTATCGAAGCAGTTGCGATACAGTTAAAAAATCCATATAAATCTATACCGGTAAAAAGATGTTTCATAACCGTTGCGACGACGACTATGACGAAATATGGTCAAGATGCGCGTATGTTTATCATTTTTATTTTTTATTTTTTATTTATTTTTTATCCGGATTCCCTAATTGGAATTTTATTATTATATAAATTCTAAAATGGAATGACATTCTATAGTTTATAATAATATTATGATTGTTATTACGAGTTTGGATTTTTAATATTTGAAACGATCGACGCAATAGTATATAATACATTCCAAATAAGAAGATGGATATTGTACCTATATTTATGTTATATTATTATATCGTAATAATAATAATAATAATAATACCTATTACGATGACACGCGCGAATAAAGATCGATTAAAATGAAAAAAAAAATATTATTATCGTAAACGGTTTATTCAATTAAATCGAAATGTGTACTATAGAGCTTTGCATCTGAATTATCTATTCGGGTTATGGTTTTTAGGTGTTGTTGATAATCGGCTGTTTAAAACACCAAAATAAAACTCGTTTAGATATTTGGGTACTCATAACCGTCACTATATTCGGGTTAATATTAGTAATTAATATATAGTAATATAAACACATAAATTATTAAATCAATATTTTGAATATTTGAACTATCCATTAACTCAAAATTATGCTAATATTAACAAATTAGCATTCAGGGCATAAATTACATATAAAATAACGTAGGTATCAGAATAATTTTTAATTTTAAAAATTGATTTAACTTTTGGGTAACCTGATTTTTTTATCCGGGTATTGGTTAATTTTGATTTTTCAAATCAATAACATTCGGCTTAATAAAGGTTTATAGTTTTTTTAATTTTAAGGATATTTAATGATGTTACGAATTCGAGGTTAGGTCCTAACTGGAGTAAAAGTCCTGGTATTCAAACCGACGGAAATAATTTCAATGATATAACCTTACTTTTATATATCGTGCGAGTTTCAGTATGTACAAATGTATTGACCTCTAAACTTTAAGTAACTTTTTTAAGTTTGTAACGTGATCGGGGCGACCAGTCAAATATGAGATATTCAGGGAAGGTTTTCTGGTTCTTTTGAATATGTTATACCGTAGCTTGGGAGCAGTTAGGTAGGAATTTCAATAGTACAAATAATTTAAGATTGGTTTAACTATTATATAATTAATCTTTAATATTTATATTAGACTTACTGGTTGGTAATGTCTGAATTTCGACGAGACGGAGTTCCCGTGTCTTCAAATAAGACTCACGATGAACTACCGTCTGTTACAAATACGTATTTGGCCATTGGCCTCACAATAGTAGGTCATATAGACTAAATGTCTATTCAGCATTATAATAGTGGTGATATGATGTAACAATCGTTACAAGTTAATTTCTAAATAAATACAGCAATAGTTCTTCGTTTTCACTCTGTTTTTCTCTAAATTTTATAATATCAATCCATAGGGATAAAAACGATTTTTCCCCCTAAACAAGGCGTATAATATTAAATCCGTTAATCAAAGTAAATATAATATTATTCAGGAATTATATATTATAATCGTAGTATATAGTTTCAGCTGTGTCTTTTTGGTCGAAATAATATAGACCTCATTTGGACGTTATTTTGCGGTTGGACCGTGGTAAAACGCGATGGCCGAGTGACGTTTGTCTGACGGGATTAAAAATTTTCCTATAATTTGTTAAATGTATCGTATGAATATATATTATTCCAATTTTATTATAATATGCCAGCAGGCTGTAACAACCGTCGAAAACGATATATTGTTCATATATTATTAATGATATTCATTATTAATATTTTTTTATAATTTTTAAATGTAATAATTGTCTTTAAACACTTAAAAACTATGGTTTCCCCAAAAAAATGTCATTGTCACACCGAACGTCAATTGTTTTATATAATAATACATAATAAATATGTAAGTAAAAGCGATTGTGTATAATATAAAAATGCGTTCGTTCGGACGTTTTTATATTCCGAAAAACAATAAATTTGTCAATGCGATCGCGCGTCTGATGTATACACATTGAAGTAACGAATAAATATTTATTTAAAAAATATAGAAATTTCTATACAGAGCGATCAGAATAATATGTGTTGGTAAAAAAATCTAATCGAATCGTATACACGTGTGACGTTATACCTACAACCTACCAGTGCCGAAAACAGGAGGGGAGGGAGGGTTAATTAAGGGTTCACAAAATCATCACGAAATCCAGTATACGTTCATGCAACGAAGTCCGCAAAATGTGACGTAAAATTTACAATGTGCAAGTATACTATTAAACTTTTTACCATATTATACTGCATATTCCATACTAAATTCCACGCGTTAGGAAATTATTATTAGCCATTTTGTTCCGGCCTATTTATTATTTTATTTTTTAACATTAACTCTGCTGATCACCCTGTATGTACGTAGTACGTATACAGTCTATAGGATACAATACGCGCGCTATCGGTCGCGCGACGCGTACAAAGAATAATAATAATATATTGAGAGCTTTGCGCGTGTGTGTATTTAGAGTAATAGAGTGCCTGCTGTCATAAACACCCCGTGCGTGTAATGTGTACAGTGAAGTGAGAGGGCGTCGAAGGGATTGAACGAATGTATAATATCATATTGTGTTATAAAAGGGATGCGGGGACTGTACATAATGATGTGTATATGATTACGAGTGAATTAATTATGCGACCCTCTCGTGGTGTTGTTGTTGTGTATATAATACTCTTTACGAAAAGTACGAAAAATATAATATTTTACAATAATATCGTAACGAAAATTGAACTCGAAACGTCAATGCGATCCTTCCTCCCCGTGGGGTTTCGACGAAATTATAAAATACATATTATAACATTAGGTAAAAGTCAAAAACAATTTCCTTTAAATAGTCATATAATAAGTCTATTACACAATATTATTGATTTTGTCGATAGTGGTCGACTTTGAGAAAACAAAAGACAATATATAGCACCTCTAGCAATTAAGTTAATACAATAGTCAGCTCATTTCACGAGGTCTAAAAAATACGAAACAAAAGTATTGTTATTTTTTTTTACCCTCGACTGTTAATTCGCTACACGCAAGTCCTAGAAAAAAATATTTTCTTTTTGTTTCGTTTATATTATTACAGGCTCGACTGAAACTAAACAAAACATTTTAATAATAAAAATACCTCTACCGCGTCCTTATAAAAACGTTTTGCAACGATTTTTTTTTTATCACCGAATTAAATTTACACGTTTTCCAAACAGTTCGATGTGATTCGTACTTTCGTAGTATATAAATGAATAATAAAATAAAAATATAAAATAACGAAGGTTGGATTTATGTTAAAATTTCTTTTCTATTGTTTAACTTCTTATTATTTTTTTTATTCCGCTAAAAAGAAATATTTCATAAACAATTTAAAAACCTTGTATATAGCTGGTATGTACTGCATATACGATAACGTCTCGCAAACTTTTTACGATCTCTTCCAATAAAATCGTATATAATATATATATAAAAAAAATATAATAATAATGGGAAAATATGACCGGAGATAAAATTGTAGCCCGGCTGTAAGGTGAACTATTCCTTTACGTATTATATATATACAATATCTTTATAACCCCGATCGGTCTTGTACCGTTCCGTCAACTATACGTTTCTATATATACGCGGTATCTGGTAACATACAGATAATATATAAGGTATATGAAGTATGACCGAGATGATTCTATATGACAAAACGCAATAAAATAGGTTACGAATATTTTTTTTCATTTTTTTCATTTTTTCGTTAATCTTATATCATCTTGTTATATTTGATATCGTACGTAACAGTATTAGTTGCGTTTCGCCGCTGCAGATGAGACGATCTGTACAATGATCGCAATCGATGTTATCAAAACTGGAAGAATAATATTCTTTGTGACCCTATTATTATATTTCCCACTCACAAACTTTTCCAACTATTATTATTATTATTATCTAATACTATGTGCGAAGAGGTCTCAAATTTTGCAATGCCGTAGATTTCCCCTGTAATTATAATCCCCTTATCTTCCCTGCACATTGGTTTGTTTGTTTTAATGGAAATTCGCAATTTTCGAAACAATAGAACATAATGTGCGCACGACATTATGTATTAAGATTGTCACTTTGATCCTTGGACTTAGTCAATTCACATTGTTTGACTCAGCACAAATTGGAATTGTTGTAGATTTTATAACAACTGAAGTTTCTATGGTATATAATATTATAAATGTACAGGGTGGTCATAATTATATGTGTAACAACAATAGTGGGAATTACTCACACGTTTTCTACGGTTTTTAATACAATATTCTAACCCATTGTATATAGAAATTCAGTATTGGAGTTCCTAATAAACTTTAGTAGTCTTACAAAAACAAAATTGTTTATATTTTAAGAATATACGATATAATAATTTAAAAGAAAGTATAAATAAAATTTTTTTCACCTTAAACGAATGTACAAACGGCGATTTTATTGTTTTCTATTTTAAATATAATAAATAAATACTTTTTTTTGAATTAAGGAACCTGTGAAAAATACGACGTAATAAACTTTAAATAAAAAAAAACGTGAATCAAACAAGTGAAAAACTTTTCTTGTGATAAAAATTGAATTCGCGATATTATTATGTGATTGAAATCAAATTAAACATCGTGGAAAAATAATTGTTGAACTTTTTTTCTATCATAATAATATTATATACTATTTATTACGATTTTAGAGAAAAACGGTTAAGCAGAACGATTAGAATTATATATTCAGTTATAATTTTAAAAATATCTAAGAGCTTCCTCCTTTTTTTAGTTGGTCTAACAGTGAGTGGACAGAAAAATGTGTGAATTCCTTTCGAACGATCTCTGTTTTTATTATTTATTTTTTTAACGTTAAATGAAACACATAAGACAGGCACTGAACGACGTTGGTGAAACATAATACCTATAAGTTAATAAAATGATATTATATATATATATATATGTATGTGTGTGTGTGTGTGTGTGTATGTTTTCTGGGACCAAATACGAAATGATAATTAGCCGAAAAACTTAAAACTTGGTAAAATTTGGCTGCGTGACAAAATGTTCTCCGCTTTGATCGTAGTAATAATACAGACTATACGCACGACCAAAAGTATATAAGAACATATTATTATTATTATTATATTTTATGCCAAGCAAGATTTATGAACCGAACAGAATATTACCAGAAAAAATATGTATAATATGTGTTCCTAAGTCGCGCGCCGAAACATAAATATATTTGAAAGAAAGAAAAAAATGTCAAGTGCAAAATGAAAAATTAAGACAAGTATAGTTAATACAATAAACGACAACAGAAAATGAGATATTTTTCTTCGGACGGTTCATATACGTATTATATGATGTGGCGCGAAGTGATGTGTTTTGCTCGTTTGGAGTGCGTATTTATGGTTACAGCAAACAAATTATCTTAACAATAATATATATAACTATAACAGTAGGTAGTAATAATATAATATTATGTCACCATCATGGTTAATCACCGAGTTATAAATATATAGAATTCTGGACATTTTTACATTTCTTTATGAATTATATAATAACGAGTTTTCACTTTTTACCAATACTATCATTTTTTTTTATGATTGATATATTATGATAAAAAATAATTACCAACGGCGTTATTGGTTCTGTAAATTTACAGTTTAAATATTTCAGTAATTCAATCATTATTATTATTGTTATAATTTCAATTTGGACATGCAAAATAATATATAACAGTTAATATATTATAGAATAGATAACTAGTTAAAATAATAACCTAAATAAATAAGAATCTACGTATAAAACATAATAATATACTTAGGTATATATACTTTATACGACTTAATAATATTAATTACTATCAGAGGGACTTAAATTAATTTCATTTAGTCGGTGATAATACAATAATTGTATTTCTCGTGTTTCATTAAGAGATGTAAACGTATTATTATTATTATTATTATTGTAATATCTATAATTTGCGAAGAAAAAATTTAATTTAATTTAAAAAATGTATAATAGAAAAACGAATTCACTATTTCAGAGAACGAATCTATTTTGATATATGTATTTTATCCTTTTCGTTATTCAGCATTATTTATTATGTTTATGTGTAAATACTTGAAAACAATGGATATAAGAAGTCGTTAATTTTCAATGTTTCGTCAATATATAATATATATATATATATATATATTTATATAGCAATCGATTTTTTTTTTTAACAAACGCAGCCAATTAAAATAACATTAGATCCAATGAGTTGTATTTAGAAACATATTATTTTTTTTCACGATTAATTTAATAATGATAATCTATGAATAATATAATTTCATAATGGTTATTTAAAAAAAAAAAAAAAAAAAAAACTATTCTGTATAAAGAACGATCCGAATTACACGTTATATAAAAATGGGAAGAATTGTATTCATTTTCGCAATATTATTGTTTTTACTATTTTTGTAACACGATATTCTGATCCATCCTAAATAATTTATATATAATATGTGTAACTCTGTACAAAATGTTAGTTCTCTGTTACTGTTTCAAACGAGATGACAGGATATGCAGTTTACTAAATAATATATTTATATATATAAATCGATCTCATCGGGATTTCTATTCTATCCCTTTAGGGCGCAGCCTTATTATTGACATAGCCAACAACCGACAAAGACGAAATGGTTTTTTTCTTCGTATTTCACTCTCACTCTCTACCTCCCCTTCATTTCTTCTACTAGCCTCGTTCTGTCACTCGATTTCTTTTTTTGTCATATTCCATATCCTTAAATAAACACGATTGTAGAGATATTCCTCCGTCAGTGTTTACTGCGCGCGCGGATGGGAAAAAATCCAGACGGTCCTTTCGAAAATCTTACGTTACCCGTTGAGAAATGTACGTGCAAACAATATACAAAAACGTCCATTTTATTCACAAAAATCTGTATAAGTGCAATATTTTAACCGTATGGTCGAAAGACGTCTGAGATAAATAAAAACCTCGCATATATATTATTATTATTATGGCGAAAAAATAACGAAATACGCTAAGCACGTATTCTGCGAAATAATAAAATACGTCTAAAATCATTACACGCTAAATATTCACATATTATATTGTTTTATGACGACAATAATATATATATATATATATATTATATATTATCTTTGCACATTGCAAAGAGAAAAGTCAAATTTTTAAAATTTTATATTAGAAAAAATTAATAAATTACGTCGTTTAATCGTAAAAAAAAGGACGAGCGAGTGAAAGACTGGCGTCTAATAAATTATTTATAACATTTAAATACCAAACAGGTATATTATACGTACCCGTTGTTGACTATAATATTATAGTGACAATTTAAATAGTCGAAATATTATAATTATTAATATAATCACAAATTTTCATTTTATTCAAATTATTAACTATTTTGTTATCAATACCCATGTGTTTATAATAATATATTATTATTTTTATGTTCAATTACAATATTATAATATCACCGGTTCGACGTTTAATTTGTTGATACAATTTGAAATATTTTACTAACTATTTTTGTGTTATATACAATACAAGTTAACAGTTTGAACATTTGAAGAAGTTCTATAGTCTATCGATTTGCTGTATTATTATTATACTTCTCGCAAATACAAACAATAATATTGCGTACCTAAATAAATTGCTCTGCATTATTTGTTGAGTCCAAACAGAAAATACATGAAACTGTTGTTTTTCGAAAAAGTGAATTTAAGAATACGTCACATGAGTACAATATAATAAATTATTTTGTGTAAGTTGAAAAAAATATTTATAGACCTACGCCGTCTTCTATTATTATTGTATCCGTACATGTATCACTAAATATCACGCACAAATAATAGCTAAAACCTAATTGACTTAACTAGACACATATAGAAATTTATTAAATATAATTAAAAATGTTAAAATTAATATTAAAAACACACAATATACATATACAATATGCAAATTAATGTTTAATCATATACCTACCTTTATAAGTAACAAAGAAACAATATTTCTTTTAACAATTTGCTCACGCATTTTATTCAACATTTCTGCATATTAATTATAGTTTTAACATTTTTGCTCGCATGTTTTAACTGGTAAAACAGTATCATCAATAATTCTTATTTTCTTATGTTTCTTTACTTAAAAATAATATAATAATAACAATGTACCTATGAAATATTCTTAATAAATATACTTTTATGGAAATTTGTACTTGTTTGTTTTCAAAATCTGATGAATTTCACCCATGAGTTATTTACATTATACATTTTTGGACCGTCGGAATATGCTAATAGTTATTAGTAAACTAAACAGTTGATATTGCGAATAATATGATGAGTATTAAAATTATTTAATAAACCAAATTAAACAAATGATTTAAAGAATATCGATAAATTAAAATGAATTCAAAAAGTATCATATGCTATAAATAGTATAAATACTATACATACATTTACATCATATATAGGCGGTACTCCCGTCAATTATTTTTGAAAATTTTATTAAGCAGGATAATATTAGTGAACTTTAAAAACCAATATTTTAAAAATATAAACATGATTAATCATTCAAATAAATAAGTTTATATATAAAAAAAAAAAGTTATTGTTTAAAAATCTAAAGTTGATATTGGCTTACTAAATTAGGGATTGGGGTTAATAAATTATCAACTACTTGTATTTTTAGAGAATCACCCTTTATATATAACTTTAAATACTTAAAATTGTTTTGCATTTTGCTAATTTTTACTTTCGCAATTTTAATCGTCTTATAAGTTTATGATCATAACGGTTCATAAAACATCCATAGAAATAAAATATATTTTTAGTATAATGTCATTTAAAATCGAATGTATATAATAATTACGTATAGAAATATATTTTCCCTAATTAAATAACAAATATTATAATATTATTTCGCCATTTCACGATTTCTATCTGTGTAAATTAACGTAGGTATAAAAAATAACATATTTTAACTATACACGCGGTTAATGGTTATAGTAGTTATACATTTCATTATAATTTATAATGTCTATTACGTAATTTTATAAGATCTTTTTACATAATATGACGTGTACCTACATAGGTAAAACGAAATTCACATATAATTATTATTATAATTTGCGATAATGATAATTATTTTCCATTAAACAATTTCCATGCACATTTCACAAACATGTAATAATATAATAATGTCGTTAGGGTTCGATAGTTTGCTTTTAGTGAAACTTAATTTTAAATTATTTGCTACCATTTGGAATTTGATTTGGTGATTTGTGATGGGACTAACTTCACGAACATGTAAAAAACTAAATTGTATTGCGTATTAATGATACCTAAGCCCGTTATAATATTTATAAATTGTTACTATAACGTCTATGCAAAGGGTGGTGATCGAAGGGGGTTTGATTTATTATATAAAATTAAAGATGTATTCTTTAAATTCATTTTTCATTTCTCTCAAAATTTAAAACGACATAATATGAATCAATTTATTGGAACTTTTTATGCCGATTATTGCAGCTAAATGTTTTTTTTTTAAATTTCTTATATTTCGTTTTATTCGCGTTAAAACCGTAAAATATTTTAATACAAACGCAATATACGAGATAATATATATTATACGACAACCTTCGTATAATAAACGCCATTTTATAATAATAATAATATATTGCATAAAATATATGCAATCGGTAATTAGTCATATTTATTATAAATTTAATAAAAGCTATATTATATTATGTAATTTATTATTTGGCATTTTATGACGTATAACAGGCACATTAAATATTTCAAATTGATGCTCATAATAATTATCATCTTCGTTTTCAGCTATAATATAATATAATAATAACTCTAATAATAAGGTAAATAAAGATACACTATAATGTGACTGCTATTTCCCTCCCGAAAAAATTGTCCAAAAACGTCATCTCTTTTCAACATTACAATATTTTCCATTATAAATATTATATTTATATTTTATAACAAAAATGATTTTTTACCAACGTGTAACATCAGTTTAGTATTAGCATGTATTATAATATACAAGCAATGGTATTAGGTTAGAAACGAATGTATTTTTAGGTCCATTTTGCGAACGAAGCTGGCAACTGCTATAATATAACTGAACGGAAGTCAGATTATAATCAATTGATACCTAATATATATCTCCATGAATAATCAAAAACGATAATATTCTACTTATCATATTATATTTAATTTTTATAAGTGTATTAAAAAGATATAATTTAATCAATATTGTATAGACATTTTATCGTAAATAATATTATAATTTGTCATAGAAAATTCAATCGGGTGTATACAACATCGATTTGAATATTATTTTCGGTTGAATTTTTCATTTCGAAAGCGATTGTCAATCGGTTATTATTTTATTATTATTATTATTATTCGTTTTTACATATACCTATTACGATAATAGAAAATAAAAACACCAAACAATAATATTGTTTATTATTTTATGGAGGCGTTTATAGGAGTTCACGCGCGCTGTTCTGTCTATTATTATAAACCGCGATGCTAACCCGATTAATCGTTTAAAAGAAAACACTAACTCGTATCCAACAATAAATTATTTTATATATACAGAATGATCAGAATTTCATGATGAAATATTATTGGGAAGTGTACTATGTACGTAATCACTGTTTATTTCATTATTTTTGTTTTTCTGATCATCCTGTATTTATGATAATATATTATATATTATACAAGTATATAATATACAATCATTGAATTACGCCGGGCGGCTTTTTGTATAATGTTGTATCTTTAATCACTTAATTTTAATAGCATTTAATAAAAAAAAAAAATATAAATACTACGCTAATAGATAAATGGAAATTATTTTCAGCCCGTCGGATATAATATCATATAGATAAGTGCTACTCGTCTCGTTTTAATAGCCTTCTAAATACATGTTTGTAAATTTGTGTATAATATTAGAAATGAATTGTAATAATTGATTTTCGGATTTACATTTTTTATTACATATAAATTTATACGACGATTGATTATATTATATTAAACAATAATATATTATCTATACGTTTTATATATTTTTTATAAACTTGTTTTTTGGTTTTACATAAAACGAAATTTACGACAATAATATAAATCATAATCTTAATAGATTATTATCGTATTAGAATTATAAATATAGTTGGGAAAGTTATAATGAAAATAAAAATAATTAACATATTAATTAAATGAAAATACCGGCTATACAAGATTTTATATGGTAAAGTACTTTTTATTTTAGTGAAATGAACATAAAAAACTTTAAAGTTTAAAAGTATTATTATAGGATACAGATTCAAATATAGTAAATACTTTTCATATAATTTAGTATCTGATATAAATTAAAAATATCAAATATTTTATAAAATATTAATAAAAATAATTATAAAATTGATATTTAATTCAATAAAGTATAAATTAAATTTTGTTTTGAAGTTTGAACATAACATCCAAATACTCTGTGCCAGAAAGAGAACTGTTTCTTCTCTTTTCCAACTTCGCAATTCTGTGTTTCATTGGTTTAATGTTGAAGGGTCGAAAACGATAAACATTAGATATCTTATAGTCAGGCACATAGCCAGTATTTTATTAGGGTGGTCAAAATAAAAAGAATATTTCCATTAATCTCACTAATTCATTTAGTATTAATTAATAATTCTACTTTTAACTTGGATATATTATATAATCAATTTCGGTGGGCACTGATTCCATGGACCGTTTCCCTGTATATACGTTCCTTCTTATATTCCTGAAATAATATTAATTTTTTTAATATCAAATTATTTATCGTCGATAAATAAACCGATTAATTTTGATATTCAATAATATAATTATTATTTAAATACCATAATTTAAAATATAATTAATATTTAAATATATAGAATAACAGATGACAAAGTAATTATATAAATTATAATTTTAACTATTAGACGTTATAAAATGTTAACATTTTATGAAAATTCATGCTTTTAAATGCAAAATGAACAAAAAATGATCATTTTTTTCGTGATAATACGCTCTACTACTATATAATACGTTTATGGGCAAACCATTCGAACCGCATTCGAAATAAATAATAATTGGCATCAAAATATTGGGAAATACTTTCTCCGGCATATCAGAATAATACAGTCGTGTCTGCCATTGATGCTGAGGTAAGTACTAAGTATAAATTATACAAAACGCAAAAGTCATTTAAAATTCCGTCGCGCCAACACAATATAATAATATATAATATTATCAATATTCGAATGTTGTTGCAGTCTCATAAAATAAAAAAAAAACACAAATAAACCCGTTTTGTCTTTCCTTTTGTGTCCCGATATTTATATTATACCGTTCATTGGAAATCGAAAATAAAAAATTCAGTAAATTCAATTCCTAAAGGATATTTCTATACGAATAATAATATTATAATAGGTACATTGTCTTTGAATGAAATCTTTTGATTTTTTAAATGTTAGTCTATGTAGGTATAATATTTGTAAACTCAAAACAAGTTTATTAAAACGACAGGGTCAGGATTGGAATAAATAGGTAAGTTGTGTTTATGGAATATCGTTCATAAGTTATTCTTTAAATAAACAATATAATATAATATTATTATTATGACTTTATTAAGAGTTTAGGTACCGACCGAATAGTTTAGTTATAGTTAATTGGCAAAATTATGATAATGACATCATCTGCATATTATAATAATATAATATTGAAAAAAATAATTTAAAGTGAGCCGTAGAACATTGCAATCTATCGATTAAAATCAAGTTATTATAATTTCAAAGAGATTCCGGCCGATTTTTAATGAAAACTTTCGTCAATCTAACTATTGAAATGCTATTACGTTTCTGAAAATACATTTGGGTATCTCACGAAGTTAGTATACTGATATTCTTAAAATTTAGATTACCTAATTTTATACTTATATAAATAATTTAAAATTGTAAAAATTTGAGAAACGCTTTAATTTAAATTATAATAACGTGATTGATTACGTACGAGACAATATTACGTTATCCCGATGATTTGTATTTTTTACTTAGGGTTTTAAATTATACATATAACACATTATACGAAAGATAAAATGGGTACAACCGTCTAATAGGTATTGTTGCAATATGCAAGAACATTGTGAGACTGTGAGTTATTATAATATATAATGTGTAGCTACAGATAGGTATTATAAATAAATGATTTTTGCATCTCACGCGCGAGATTACAAAACAGTTCCCCTTCGAAAGTCATCTCGTTCCTTGTATAGACAATGCGCGAAACCTTTTTTTCTCTCGTTTTTAATAAGCCATTTATTTTTATTATCATTACTCAAAATGGTGCGGTATATATATTATGTATTATGTTTAATTCCCACTGGGAATGTAACAATAGCGGTCGGACGACTGCGAATAGTGCGCGGGACAATCAGTCACAACGTTTCGCTGCGGAGTAACCGCGGTATAAGTTGTACGACGACTTTAACAATTATTTTGGCACTAACCGGTATTGTAGGTAATATTTGCGAGACCGTGACAATATAGCGTATAATATCGTATTTGATGATGTGAAATTTATTGTGCAAGTACCTACCTATTTTTATGCATTGGTAAATTGATCCTTTATCGCTATCAGCTATCGTCTACAAAGTGAGTGCGTGTTATAGAGTTTTTTTTTTACGAACCAATAAATTAGAATAGTTTTATGACGACAATCAACAGTCTTACATGCGATTATTGTTCGCACTAATGATGGGAGACGAGAGAAAGAAATCAAATTATTGTTATCGAATTCGCACCCATCCAGAAATATGGAACATTTTCGTGTCCATCGTTTAATCGCAAGAATTAGTGAAGCTATCGAAATATGAAATATTAAAACGTATATTTGTTATAATAATTATTAAATACAACATACAACATTTTTCAGTTGAAATGTTGAAGAAAGTAAAGAAATAATATATATATATATATAATTTAATACAAGCATATTAATAGCAAAATATTATACTTACCACAAATATTTTATAATTTTTATGATAATATTGCATCTTAAGATATCTTTGTTATTATAATATGAACCCTGATAATAAAAACTATACTTATAAGTATAACTTACTATATTTCGTATTTGAGTACTTAACATAATATTTAACTTGACTTTTTTCACATTAATTATATTAATACATGACAAGCCTCACTTTTTATTATATTCAGTTGTGTTATTTTTATTATTTTATGTATTGTTTATACATTATTTTTGATACTCCAAACAAAACTTTATGACAACGATCCAAATAATATCCGTTAAACGCGTATTTTATATTTTCCGAGTATAAAGTCGTAAAGTATAATAAAACATTATAATATATACGACGACGTAGTTTGTGTGCACAATCAGAAAAAAAAATATCTTTAATATTGTTACACTGACAACCCTTTCATATCTTTCACATGACCCCTTTTTCGTGTACCGGCTTCACGGAGGAGAAGGCGCGGATTTTTTTTCTATTCCCCCTTTACGTTCTTGACATATTACTCATGGTACACATACAGTAGATAAATATATGTATATAAGTACCTTTTAAATGTAGGTCATTATGCAGTTTTGTCGCAATCCCTCTGGCCGTTTCATATGTAAACGACCATCATATAATTTATGCATACATGTGATCTTTAAATAGTTTTTCTTTTCTTAAAGGTCGCAATATTTTTATTATTATATATGTGCTCTAGAACGGCCGTTACAGAGTTTAAATAGCTTGAAACCAGCCCCTATTTTTCTATGAAACCTGATACAAAATGTGTAGTCCATAATTGTAAGTGTAAATTATGGATTTAATGCGAAATGTTAGTTATTTAATATAATTGTTCAACAAACAATACACAATTATTTGATACCAATTATTTGGCTTCAATTTTTCAATAATAAATATATTTATTATCTATGATAATAAAAATATTGTAATCAGTCATATTTTATAAAAAAAAAAATTAGATAATTTATACCATTTATTACAACACGAATCGCGGTATAAGTGGTTATGTGTTTATATAATTTTTAAAAAACTAATATGTAGTACCTACTATTTTTTTTAAAAATATTGGCTGCGTTATGCGTTAATTATTATCATACAATAATGAATAATGTACGTTATTCGGTTCCGTATGAACCAAAATAATAAGAAAAATACGAAACGGATTTAGGTGAGTATTATATTATAAATAGGGTATAACCCTTTAAACTTACATGTTTAAGAATTTTCATGGTATACATATTTATTAGGTATAAAATTATAATATTACAATATACGAGTATAGATACATTACATAAATTAATATTTTTTATAACGTGAATTGGTCAAAACTCAAAATTTTTTGTTTTTTTTTTTATTGATAATAAAGCCGTGGCAGCTAATGGCCCTTAGCTAATAAAGTTATATTTACAATATTATAATATATATATAGATTATACAAATTATAGTTTACAATTAATTTAGAGGTTTTTAAGAACTTAAGTAATTTTACTAAAGAAGATGGATTCGGACTGAGTGCCTCTGCTAGGTTAGATGAGATGTTGTGAAGTAGTCTATTTTCTTCGTATGATTTACAGTCGGTGAAAATGTGTTGAACAGTGAGAGGTATGCCACAAGATAGACATATGGGTTTCTCACGTTTGGCCATTAGATAACCGTGTGTAAGCTTTGTATGACCGATCCTTAGTCGGTTTATGACCGTTTGAAGTTTTTTATTTTGGGGTTAAGGCCATGGAAATATTGTTATTTTTATTTTATTAAGTCTGGTCGATTGCATTCTTCAATGTGTTTGCCAAAAAGTACGATATTTTAATTTTATAGTTTTTTTAATGATCTTGAAAGGGAATGAATGAAGACTCAAAATTAAGTATAGTTATTAAGCGATTTATTTAATTTGTGGTAAATATAATGGAGTATAGAGAAATACACATAATCTAGTAGAATGTCAGAGAACTTTAAAACGAATTGAGAAAATAATAATAGGATATACTTAAAGTCATTTTTATATCAGATAGCTAACTATCAAGAAATGTTAGATTTATAAATGTTTATAAATATCTATGATAAACCTGCAAGGATTCCAATCCTTACAAGCTTTAGAGAAACCTGGGCATACTCATGAAGAGAATGCTTAATATGTAGGTTAGATAAATAGTAGGTACCTAAGATAAATCCAGCGAATCTAAAGAAGCTAAATTTTATTTTAATTGTTAAAAATGTAACAAGAGTTTTTTTTAAAAAAAAATGCAGAACTCCAATTAGCAATTATTATGCAAAACATATGAAAAACACGTTGATGGACTATTATAATGACTTATACGATTTGAAAAAAAAAAACTACCTCGCATTATTAATGAAATTATATAGCGCGAACGTCAATATTCAATAATGATCAGAATATGTGAGTGCCACTCGTTAGAATAACAATTAGAAATATACTTAGCCCAGAGTTTAGGGTTCGTAATAATTTACGTTATTATTATTCATATTATGGATATTCAAATCCAACCCACTTCTCCCATAATTATTGGACACTTGGGAGTCTGCGGTTTAATATAATATATACCATCATACCGCTTATACCAAACTATAGATATATATTTTGATATAATATAATGTTTCATCGCGGTATAGAATAAGTATATTCAACACGTGTTGTAGGTAAATGTATATGCATTTATATGCGGATAAGAAAAATGAAAATAATTTTCTTCGTCAAACTGTGACTATATACAATAACCCTTATAAAGATAAAACATGCCCGAGTGTTATATTACACTCACACGCATCGCAATAATTATAAGTATAT
This sequence comes from Eriosoma lanigerum, assembly GCA_013282895.1. Taxonomy (NCBI): domain Eukaryota; kingdom Metazoa; phylum Arthropoda; class Insecta; order Hemiptera; family Aphididae; genus Eriosoma; species Eriosoma lanigerum. The sequence continues at coordinate 6,654,048 of CM023358.1, read as the reverse complement.
GCTGCAGTTATATACTTTTAGATATCCGTATACTTGGTTGGTCTTGAAATTTTGGAACGTGAGTATACTGATATATGCGACAAAACGATCGTCATAATAAATTAGATTGAAATATACAGTAGATAATTACTGTTGGATTGTTTCTGTACGCCAATAAACGTATATACGCAAAGTTAAAACTCTATTATTTGTATCAAACTTTTCGAATCATATGTCATAATATTATTATAGACAGAACACAATGTAATATAAGTGTAATGTATTATATTTTAGTATAATATATCAAAATAAATGATCAGTGATTCAGCAACCGTTTTAGTTAAGTACACGAATTGCTGGTCACTCTGTGCGTTCATAGTCTCGTAAAGTCATAAATGATGACTGAAATGAGCATTTTCCTCGTCATTATCTAAAACAGTTTAAACTAGTATACTATAATTCTATATGTTAATTAATGAAAAAATACATTTTTAAAAATTAAAAATTACTATAGATAATAATAATATTTTGATTGATTGAAAAAATTAATTGTTTTAATTATATTTATTTATTTTTAGAGTTTTAATGGAATAATTTGAAAATTATATCATAATATAATATTGTGTTTGGCAACGTGACTTTCGCGAAATCTTAGAAAGTATGTGATGGATAGCAATATTATAATATATACAGCCGAAGCTATATAATACTGCATACTTATATACACAACGTGCCATGTGACCATCATTGTTTAAATGTGCGTTTTATTTATATGTGTACAAAATCCTTTTGTGCGACGAGTTTTCCAGTAAAACGACATTATTATATTATTTAGACCATCGAAAGAAAATTACATAATTAATTATTTCGTAAAAAACGTATCACGCACGCTTATAATTATTATAATATGGACATATAATATAATTATAACAACTATATTATTATACGTATAATAATTTATTAGAGCAGCTAAAAATGCTCAGTGTATTATAAAACACAAAAAAAAAAAAAAAATGTTAAATATAGTTTTTACGAAGGTACTCGTCAGCCGCACATCAAAAGAAAGGAAACACTATATAATAGTATAACAGAATAATATAAACCTGCCTATTATGTCCGTTATTCATTCTCGTTTCTATGAACAAATTAAAAATATAGTCTTTTAAGTTAAATAATATAATATTAAACTACCATATGCGTACAGGGTCACCAAGGCCGGACTTGTTAATGTACAAAACTGTTTTTGTTTTTGTTTTTGTTTTTTTTTATCCTGATTTATAAGTAACTCGAAAATAACTCAAAAATATTTAAAAGTCGACCAAACAGAGTAAAAACTTAATAAATCAATATACCTATACCTATACAGAAAATTGTAAATATTTGATGGTAAATACCGAATGTCGGCGCTCAATTCTCGGTAGGACAGTGACACTATGAAAATGTTATTGTATTGTGTAAAATAAAAATACGAGTAAACAAAACAATGTTTAGGACAAAACTGTGCGATTTCGTGTATTATACGCGTTCGACACGTTTTAAAACATACTCTACAACAGTTTGCTATTTTATTTTGTGGACAGAATAAATAACGTATAAAATGATCTTAATTTCGTGGTAAAAATGTATATTGTATAAAATTATTTATGATAGTCAATATTTTTTAATGAGAAACTTTTAAAAATAATCTGTTTTGTTAGAATTAAATTTCTGAATAAAATATCTCGATATTGATACAGCGGAAAAATGGCAAATTTTGTTGACAGTCGACGGACAAATGAAAAAAAAAACAGTTACAATATTGTTATTGTAACGTAAAAAAAACGCGAATGTGCCCACACGACTGAAAACGATATGAAAATATATAATAACATATTAGTTGACGTTTTCGGAATTTATAAAACGATCCGTTCGACTTTTGAAAATACGTATGATGGCATTCCTAAACGTCTAACAGTCACTGTGTTCGGTGTACACACACGCCGACGTTTTTAGTATAATTTATTACACGCGATATGCGCAGTTTTATATAATAGATTTATATAATACGAGTTTTTGGTCGCCGTCCAAACGAGAAAAATAGTTCTCTATAGATTCAATATTAAAAAGTATAATATATTTTTTAACGTCATTTGGCTATAATAATGATATTAACCCACCCCTTTCGCCCTTTATTCCTTCACCCCGCGCGCGAGATTTGATTAATTTTTCTACTACATTCATATTTTTTATATCGTCAAAATATTATACCGACGTCTCCATAGCGTATAATAACGATCGTTTTAAACCATCCGTCTTGTGTCCAAACTATATAATATTATTATATATTATATTTACAAAGAACGCGTATTGCTACCAAATAATAATAATATTATACAGACAGTGGTACACCACCTGGAATTTTTTAACAAAATATCATAACCATTTTTATTTTTTTTACGCTATCGCGTCGATAAGTTCTTATTAGTTGAGTTGAATTCTGATCTATTAAATAATTGACGTCCAAAAATAAACATTAATGACTATTAAATCAAACTATTTTAGTTCGGTTCGGATTTCTAGCTTTTAAAGTTAATTTCAATAGATAATATCTATCTAATAATATCATAATAATAATAATACTCAAAGTTCAGTTCGATTGTTTTTCTGACCTCCGCAACTATATAGTAAATAATTTATATTGTGATATTTCTATACTGTCAGACGAGATGAAATTATCAACACGATGTGATAATAATATGGTCTTATGTCTCATAATTTGTATTACATTTTATTATATTTTGTTCGTTCGAATAATAAACGGTAAATTCGTATCGAAGATAGAATAGTACACGCTTTACGAAAACATGCAAATCTATATGTAATTAACGTCTTAAAAAAAAAAAAAAAATAATGAACAAAATGGTTATTCTTAATTGTTATAATTAAATATTAAAATAGTACGTTATAAGTATACAGCTGTGATGTTATTATATACAGAGGAAGAATTGCATCGCAGCACCTAAAACGAACTTGTCACAGTCGAAAAAAAATATTCATCGTTAGACGTTATATTTTTGCACAATTATATAATATTATTATCCGCAATTATTTTTATATATATATAACAATGGTCGCGTTACTCGAGACGTGATTACATTTTAGATCTATATTTAGACACGCCACGTGCAAATTGATCTGTCTTAAACCTAGACGAAGAACGCTCGGATAAACAGATTACATATATTATAACAATTATTATGCTTATACTATATTTATTATAATGAACATCTTAATCGCGACTATACGTCAGTAATTATTCGCAGTAATTACGCAGTAACCACGTCGACTATATAAATTATATAATTATATATAATGCGTACGATGCAAATTTCAGTACAAACGAAAATAGTTACTATATACAATATAAACATAATGTACCTATTGTTATACAAAAAAGGCATATAGACCAATCTCGTTTAAATATAATAGAAAAATAAAAATTGATAATCACGCGTGATGCGTACCATTATAATCATGTTAATATTAATAAAATTTATCTTCTCGTTTTAATGGATAAAAATAGATAAATTAATAAAAATACGTAAAAAAACTCTTTTAAATCTTTCTGCGGTTAATATTATTTAAAATCAAGTCACGATGATCTATATAATATATGGGTTTACCTATATGTCGATGACGCTAAAACCGATGGGTATTAAATACAAATTACAATCACTCGACTTAATCGAATTTGTGAATTGAAATATCAACAGGAATGAACTGAGGAAAATCGTTTTAATACATAATATTGTGAATATTGAAATCGAGTGGAGGAATTATTTCTAGACTGGGATACGGCAACGAATTTATAAACCACGTTCAATGATTTCGTTGAAAAAAATTCGTTAAATTATCTTTTGGCGGTATAGACTGTTACGATTTCAACACTTATATAAATATATTCCAGGAAATTAAACAAATTTTAAAAAAAATTCTGACTCGTATTTTCTCGTTTATCTACTTTTATACATAATTTATGTTGGGTGTTCAAAATACAATATACGAGTATTATAATATCCTTTTTTGTAGTAGACTATGGTTACTCTGAGAAGAAATTAAAAAACGTGTTTTTATTATTATTATTATTATTTTAATGTTATATTTAGATATTACTCACAACGTTTCTGTGAAATTCTTTAATATTTTCTCGATTATAATAATATTTTCATTATAGTTTAGTGATCCCTTAAAAAGTTAAAAACACTCATTATATCGAAAACTATATTAATATATTATTGTTGTTATTTTTTTTTTAATTTATCTTATTTTATTAATTTATAGTTTTAACTCTTTTTGGCCGGTTACCCTAACGTATAAGTACCAACATTCGATTGTTTTTAATTGGCAACACCTATTTATTAATTCAGATTCAGGTTATAAAACATTTTGTAAAATAAAAACAATTTTTAAACTTTTCGAGACAATTAATTTTAAATAATGAGTAATTTTAGTGTTTTAAGTAATGTTATACGAAATGGATAATCCTTATTATTATTATTACCATCATCGCCGATAGTCAGGTAAGGTGTTTATGAGTGTTAGGTATAAAAATGAAACTTGGTTCTAAACACATTTCGTTATCGGTTATTTTATAATTATAATATTATACAATACCTACAAAAAAGTAAATAAAGTCACGGAGAGGAGTTCGAACGCCTGCCTATAATGTATAGGGATATCGATGATTGTTATTATTATTATTATTATTTTCGTTTCAATCGGTGTGCAATATACAAAACTATATACAGAACATAATAATAATAAGTTGTATAGACCTGTTTGATAGATGTATATACATATTATATATAAATAAAATATTATATAATATGCGTGTATTTCGGTGGCTGCAGGTGAAATGGGGTACGCTGACAATACAATACTATATTCTAAAGAAGGGGCGCACTGCTAAAATTATATGTATTTCAATGTATATACAGGCGAAGTGACGAGGGGTATGTCATCGCGCATGTGTAATATTTTTATATACCGTATACCCGGTATAATAATGTATACTAACATATACGCATGTGCGGTATAAACATAATAATATATACCTGCTTATATATTACAATAGTTAACAGTGGAAGGTCATCGCAACATTCGAAACGGTCTTAAATATTTTTTTTTTCCATATAAAATTCTAACAAAAGCACCACGAAATATAATATAGGCACATTTTCTTACAAATAAACGGTATAATAATAATAATGTAAATCCTTTATCAGTTATCCGCATTTTACCGTTATCCGAAGCAACAGTAATAACAATTATGAGCTCTCGGTGCAAGATAACCATATAGCATATTATAAATACATAATGTCGTGTATATATTTGTGTAAGTACATTCAAAACAAAAATTGAATTTACAATTTTAAATATTAGTAAGTCAACATTACCTACCTAAATAGTAGGTATCCATGTTAAATTTAATCTAATATAATTATAATTCTAAAATTTTTATCTTGATCCATTAATTTTAATTTAAGTCTATTTTCATTCGCGTCTTAAAGGGACGTCATAACCGCATGACTATTTAACGGGGGAATACAGAAAATCACAGCGATGCATCATTATAATGATCGTCGTATTTCTAATAATACTCATCTTTCAATCATTTTAAACAAATAAAATATATAAGTATTTCGAAAGCTAAGAAGTATTATACACTGATATGTACAGTGATATGTTGAAAGCCGATTTCAAAAAAATAAATAAATAGATATAATAATAATATGTACCTACTAAAATGACGAAAAAAATAATATAGCCGATCGAAAATAAGCATATTATATTATAAGCGCTAAAGGATCGTTTTACATTATTACTATTTGAACGAAATGTTTACTCAATGAGATAATAACTAAATAAATAATAATAACAGAAATAATAATAAATGATTGCAGGAAATAATAGGTACATTGCAAAGATAAAGGCATTATTAGACCAAGCTAATCCGAATATAGCAGTTCAATTGTTTTGGTAAAGAAAAAATCGGGTCACTTGCGTTTATGTGTAGATTATAGAAAGCTTAATAAATAAAGTGTTAGAGATAGATATCCAATTCCTTTGATTGATGATTATTTAAACTCCCTTAAAAACAAAAAATATTTTTCAAGTATCGATATTAAGAATGGATTTTACCATATAGCTGAAGCTTCTAGGAAATATACTTTTTTTACATCACCGTTAGGATGATATGAATATTATAAAATGGCATTTGGACTTTGTAATGGTCCAAGTAAATTTCAGAGGTATATAAATAATATTTTTGAGGAATTTATTAAAGCAGAAAAAGTAATTGTTTATTTTGATGATATAATTGCTGCCATTACCACTCGGAGTTCAGTACCCTAAGTATATTCGTACTAATCCAACAAACATATTTTCTAATTTCATATAATTTATATTTTACATTGTAACGAAATATTTTATGATTTTTAGTTATGATTATATCGTTAACATTTATATACAGTTTAAATTTCAAACGGACTCTACAGTGATGGTTATAGTAATACACAGTAACTATTACAACAATGTGCGAATAATTCAAGAAAAATGATACCATCATCGTTATCATTAATAATATTATAACGCGTCGGACGCGGAAAATGATTATACAATACTAAATAGAAATATTTGCATATTGTATAGGTGCGTTTGTATTATTCGTGCATATTTGAATATATTATTTTTGTTCGGTTAGCATTTTAATTTCATTACTTCAAATCGTTCCATAAAACCATAACTCATTCGAATCCATTAATCACAATAAACATATTATTAATAACCGATTCAATTAGATTCGCGCGTAAATATTTTATGGCCCATCTCCACTCGTATAAAAAAAAAAAAAAATGTTACGGGGCCGACTGAGTGCGTATAAAAACGTATATTTGTTTTCTTCTGCTTTTTAATTATTGTAATTTCTTTGTCCTCCGTCGATCTGATATAATAATAATTACGCATCAGTTTCCGAAAATGTTTCAGAAAATGCTGCAGTATTCTACGGGCAACAATATGATAATATTTAAAAAAATAAAAAGCTCACCTATACCCATTTACGAAATAACAATACGATAACACAAAACGAGCGGTTCGATGAAAATAAAGCGATTCCTGCAAATTTGCCTCTTATATTTTCTATTATTTAATCCCGTCGTCGTCTTGTCTGTCGGGCTTTTACATCTGAAAGACGACTCGAAAGAATTAATTTTCATAAAATATTTAAAAAAGGGAATTTCGTTTTAAACAAAATTGATCTGGGACTTCGTCCGATGTTCTACCATGCATGTCTTATTAGGACGATATAAATATTTCCTTTTGTCTACTCGATACTCTCGAGTCTCGAATAATCGATTCACAATATTCCGTTTAGAAAATTACAAACATCAAAAACAAGAATGCACAAACTATCCCATAAATGACTAACTCTAAAACAAGTTTATAACTATATTCGTATCTTTTATACATAACTTTCGTTTGTTTGTAGCAGAACAAAAAGTAATTTTATAAAAAATTATCAATTATGAGTATAATTAAACTATATACAAATATTAAAAACCCCACACTCAAATAAAAAATACGATATTCTTAAGCGATTGAAATAAAAATAACAAAAATGTGAAAAGAACAATGTACCAGATAACACAAAAAAACACGTTTCTGAGTAATAATACGAGTACGTTAAAAATAATAAAAAAGCAAAATGAGTTATATCGCATATAAATAGTAACGGATTTATGTTTATAAGAATATTATTCTTCTAATATATATTTGGGAAGAAAAAAATGTTTGCTTCAAAATCTCAACTTTAATTATTATATATTGCTTGTGTAAATAATATGCGAGCACATTTCATATTTTAATATTTTATTTGTACATTTATTCTGCGATGGGTTTCGTGAATAATTTTCCTTAAATGTATTATGGTCTTGAAAATCTCTTTCGCTTCGTATATATTGTATAGGTTTATAACAATAATTTTATATTATATTATGCGAGTTTGGACGGAAATCACTCGTTTGTTATCATTTATAAGGAAGTTTTAATCCGTTGAGTATAGGAATATAATAATATTACGTGAAACGTGTATACATAATATTATGAATATTGTATTTGAATGGGAACATGGTACAGTGGCCGGTCGTGATTTATTTCGATAACCGAACAAAAGAACATTATTATACGAATGTTGAAATTCGTATTACTCGGTAAATGGTTAAGTTAGGTTAAAACCTAAACTAGCTAAAAACTAAATTTTTAGCCTCCTCGATTTATCTAAACCGATCAAGTCGTTTCTCTTCTATAATATTATATTATGCCGTTTCATTTTGACGAAAAACATACTTCTAGGCTCTAGTAAAACTCAAAACGTCGTAAATATGTATCTATACCTACGTATAAATCGTATAATACTTTAAAATTTGATTAAAAATTCAATCTGTCCGCTGCGTAAGAAAAACAGACTAATAATTAATAGATATAATGAATTTCTGTGTAATAATATTTTATTGTTTAGGTACCTTTTACTGTATAGGTACCACTTGATTAGTCGCGGTCGCATATAATACTATTGTCATATGTTTTACAATTATTTAGATATCTCAATTTCGGTCAAGTATTTCGATATGAAGACGAATCGCGGTATACGGTGGCGTATATAACATAATTTAGGTTCAAGGTATCAAAATCGTCGTAATTTGCGTCCTAATATAATAATAGTTTATTGTAGACTGACCTTAAGATGCTGTCCGTATTCGACGTCATAATATAATAGTAATAATAGACGTAACGTTCGTAAACACATCGGCAACAATATTATTGGTAAGTATAAAAAAAAAAAAGTAAGACTGCTACAGATTTTTCCGTCACGGTTGTCCGTTTTTTTATATATCACAATTCCGTATACGATTCAACTTATCGATTTCAAATATTGCATAGAGTTTCGGCATAGTATCGGGAAAAAAGTTACTGACGCGATTTTCAAAAATTAAGCTAATTTTATTCGTTACTTCATAATTTTACATTTATTTTAAATAGTACTATTATTATATACCTACATCATTATATTTTAATTAATTTAAATAATAATATAGTAAACAGAATGTCAGAATAGACAATAATGCGAAAAAGTGTCTTGATTACAATAACAAAACATAATATTATAGGCTAAGTGGTACAGTAGTGGTACTCATTTCCGGCCGGTATTCAGATGAGCATATACATTATTGAGTTTACGCGATTATTATGAAATACGCGTGTTTTCATCAAATCATCGAGGAAAATCTCTCACGTACTTTTATATATCGTAGGTACCTATTATTAATATTTATTATTTAAATTTTTTATCGAAAGCACGATATTAATATTTATTTACAAATTTGTATGGACACATGCCTGAACGATACACCTATATATAGGCTGTAGCTAATATTTAAAATTTATTATTTAAACATTGTTGTTTTTCTGCATTTTCCCCCAAATGCACAATCCGTCTAATATAGAAGTTTGACCGCCAGTTCTGATTCGTTTTCTAGATGTACAAGGCTATATTTTACAGATTTTTCCGTTTTGTATTAACTCGTTTTGTGATTAACCCGTTAACCGATGAAAATTCAATTACATTTCATTCGCACGGATCGACTTAGCTTTTATATATTATACACGCTTTATAAATAATTGTGCATAAGACACAAGTCCTTTGACTCGTTCGTTACCGTAGTAAGTAGTTATAGGTATTAGGTACGTGTATACAGAGTGGTCGTAATTTACTATCACGGAAATTCGAAAAAAAAATAGAATAAAGCTATTATTTGCGACTGTATCAAAAATCGAACCCGAAATCTCTTCTATGAGGCAGTATAAAAATATTTAACCTCCAAAAAATAATTTCACGAATTTCGTTTTAAGAATGCCTATTTATCTTACATAAACAATTTGCTATAATTTCTTCTTCATTAACGTAAAAAACGAGAAAATTGCTGTTAAATGAAACTTTAATCACTCTGTGTATGCTTATATTTACTATTTAGCTTAAGAAATGAATATAGGTACAGAAAATCCGCAGAAAGTTAAATACACAATATTAGTAGTATTATTTACCACAATTTTTTTTGAGACGCCCCGTAGACATATGCGTACTTTACGTTAGGTAAGATATTATCGTATTCAGTATACCGTTGCAGAGCGTTCGTATATATCGTATATAATACTATAAAACAACAACAAAAACGGTCGTTTTTTTCATGATATATACACGTCCGGTTTTGTAAGTATTATAATTTATAATTAATATTATGTATTTAATTATAGCTAAAAATAACATAATATATTTTCTAAGTTATACTACACTCGTGAATATTGTTTTACTCGTATGCATGCATTCGCCGTCAGACGCGTATTATTAATTATAATGAAAGTCTGCGAAAAATAAAACGCACGTGACTCGGCGGCACTATGATCTATGGTTTATAATATTGTATATAACAAAACATATACGATTATACAGAGTGTTTAAAAAGTACTGAACATCGAGATATTGTCCCTACCGCAACTATTATCATCTACCAATAACGAAAACATTTCTTTATTCTGATATTTCCACAGCGATTTAAAAAAAATTATATAGTATCAATAACATGCGTATTATAATATGTTCCTAATTAATAATAATCAATCAGAATTTCAAAATTAATTTGTATACGACTGAACAAAACGCTATTTTTTAATACTTTCGTTTTTACACAAAATTATATGGACATTTTAAATATTTTTACCGGAATAAGCAATCGCTTATTAGACTCAAAATCGCCTGGAACGGTCCGGACCTACATTTAAAATAATTCAGTTATAAAACTCACCATTTAGGTTATTAAACTCTAATTTCGTAAGAAAATGTTTATGTTGGTTATTATGTACTTATTACTGTGTGTTTACAACAAATTTTATTTACATTTTGCAAATTAAGCATGGTATAACTTTAGTCATGTAACAATCCGAAATTTCTTTCGTCACGGAGGTTTCGTCAAAACTCTGAAAGAGGAGGAAAAGGAGGAGGAGGAGGACAGATCTATTGAAACGTAGAGAGACCTAATTGAAAAAATATACGAGGATTGGATGGATATCGACAGCGATCTTCAAACTTATGAAGAGTATTCTGAAAATCAAATTTGTCGGTCTATCATAAATAAAGTCACCAGCAACAATGGAGAAAGAGGATGACGAAAGTGGCGAGGAGGATGTTGATGTGGTAGTTAAGCCACCATAAAATAAAGAGGTACTAGAAACTCTAGACATGTTGAGGAGAACTGTTCATCACCAAGGTAATAATTTTAATTTACAAAATAAGTACGAGTAGTATATAGCAGGAATAGTTGAAAATAATAAAAAGCAAATTAAAATCACAAATTATTTAATAAATAATATAAATTGTATGTTTAAAATTAAAAGATGTAAGTTAATATATATATTTTATATATATATAAATTATATATTTAATTAATAATATTGAGTTTATTCAATAATATTTAATATGTATGTATATGATAAATATATATGTAGCAAAATAAAGTTAATATTTAATTAAAATTTTTGTTTGTTTTTTTCCCACTTCGCATATAAGACACATTCGTTTATAAGACTCACTTTGGGCTGGTCCCAAAGTGAGTCTTATAAGTGGCGTCCACTGTAATATAAATTCGTAGTTATACGTGAGGTCATGTTTTAAGTACTCATCTAACGTATACATTTTAAAGTGTGTATATACGCTGTACGAGCGAGTAAAAGCATTTTGTGATGTTAAGAACAAAAAATCTGTTGAGATTTTTACGAGATATATATAATATATAAGATAACCTGCCTTCTACCTATAGTAAAAACACATTTTATTACGTGGAAAACACGAGTTGCGATTTTTAAATTGAAACTAATGTCGAGAGAAGTTTACTACAATTTTGAATCTTTCTATAAAAAAAAATTTAAACAATAATAACAATTTATGGTTATTTGTGTGTAAAATTAACTTTGTGGCGATATTCACATAATATTAACAAAAGAAAAACGTTCATTTTTACAATCTTATTGGAATCAATATACAAATCAGGATGGTAAACTGCTAAAGTGCAGCCTTTATAAAATAGTGAAAAAAAATGTTAGTAAATAATGATTGAAATTATTAATATCAAGCATTTAAAATGTTACAAAATTTTAGATATTTACACTATTTATAGATTATTATAATATTAGACTAATGGTGAAGATTGTAAATTTATATAAAGACACATGCACTTTACTTGCAAATATTAATTATAATCTCTCTGCATGTGTGCGTATAATAATTGTTATCATTGATTATATTAAATTATAAGAAATTACAATTATTTATAACACTTTAAAATTTACTAGGTATTTAATTTGTACTTAGCGAAGGGGTTATGAGTAATCTCAATATGCAATATATTTCTGTGGCTTGGGTCAAGAAGGACCAATGTCACTATTTTAGTTATTTTTCAGAAAATGTAAATTTTTTGTAAAAATTTTCAACTATTTTTCACAATATACTGTATTATTGAATTTTTAACGAACTAAGTCGGGTTAAAAATAGTTATTTTTAATTGTGGAAGTGATGTTATTCGTATTTCCAAAAAAAAAACAAAACAAAACAGGAAGTCATAATTATTAACAGCCACGCAACCTGGTTACAGGCGATCGCAGTACAATTTCATATTGTAAAAATTACGAGGTTAACGTTGAAAACGTATACGAAAAATTTCGAACGTGAAATCCTGATCAATCTGTATAATAATATGCTATACCTCATACAGATAATCCTGACAAATTCGTTTCTGCGCGCAAATATAAATCGTTTTTTTTCTTTTTAAATCGCGCACGTATACCACACAATCGGCGGTGTACATATAAATAATATTATAATATCGTAATATATTATAAACGTTTCGAATTATTACTACACACATTTTCTACGGGTGCGCAAACGCCGTTCGTATAATATATATTTTTTTTATACATTATATACGACCGCACGCTCCGTTGTATACACCGCGCGGGGTTACGACCGACCGAGATAACGTCGCGCGGGCTGCGTGAAAAATGACTATTGCAGCGAGGATGTAATTCGGACTGCAAAAGTCGGCATTGTCGTTGTGGACGAAGATAAACGAAATAAAATAATAAATCTCGAAACGAGGCCGGCACGATACGATATAGACGAATAAGTCTTTAGGTATAGGTACCTATATTCAGAAGACGTTATAATTAAGTATCCATCACGTGATTTTCAATAATGACTCCAAACGGGAAATATAATATGACGTTCAGGTTGACCTTAGAGTATAAAAATTGTTTATCAAATTCAAAGAGACACATATTTTACTGATAATATCATATCCGTTTTGTAAAAATATCTTTTGGCAACGAAACCAGGCGTATACTATTGAGTTTATTATTATTATTATTATTATTATTTTTTTTTTTTTTATATGCCATAACTTCTTCGTCAGACGATATTTTACAAAAAAGATACGACATTATCTACAAAATATGGACCTCTCTTTAAATGTTTATACTCTATTATCAAACTAAACGTCATGATTTGAGTTCTAGCCTAACTTTAATCATAAGATTAGAAAAATATTTAAAATTTATAATTTAAAATTGAATATTTTTCATATTTTAAAATAAGTAGGTATATAATATGATGTATATTTTATACCTACCAGTAATAATTAGAATAAACACCAATCAGTATGAATCATTATGTTTAATATTTATATGAAAAATTTATTGATTGGGACATTATAAGTATAAAATAAAACGATAGAATATAATGTTTTTAAATTATAACCATATTTTTGTTTGTAAAGTCTTTAAAGAGGTATCTCATTGGCAAATTTTGCATAATGATAAATTCTAATAAGAAATTAATTATGCCTAGCGAAAACAGTAATACAGTAAAAGAGTTTTGTGTTTTTGTTTTCCTAAAATTGTTTTATTAGAAAACAGTCATTTTTGTTTATTCAAATTCCCTTTAGTTTTACTCGAAGCAGCCATAAATAAGAAAGCCGTATAAATAAATAATAGGTAAAACAGTGTCATGTGGGTACGTGGTGCCAAAATACTAAAATACAACCTTGCCTATATATGTATAAAAATATTTAAAATAATGGTATTAAACACCACGTTGTTTTTATTAACTTTTTTATACAAATTCGTATAAGTAAATTATTGTATTCATATTATTTAAACGTAATACAATTTAAATATTATTTGTATGAGCAAAACTAAAAAGTATAATTTGTATACCATTTTTTCATACATTTTACAAATGAATAAAATAACACTTTGTATCCAAACTTATTATCATATAACACAATCTTGCAGCGATTTTTTTATCATTATAATACTATAGTTTTTTTGGAAGATTATTCAACCAAAAAAGACTCAAATAATAATAATATTATAATACCGAGAAAATCTTTTATCGGTGGTGACAAAAATCGTTTGGTAAATTTAAATCGCTATTCGCGGTCGAATGAAAACCACGAGAGCCAATTTTCCACCGTACTATTATGTAGGTATATAACAATAATATTACATTATTATTGTGTCACGACGATGATTTGTGTTTAAAAACCGCACATTGGGTCAAATAATTAAACTTGAATATTCGATTTTCTCATCTTAGTTTATCAATAATATAACTCAAGGTAGATACTCGACTAAGTTTTATCATAGATATTATATTTTATATCCAATAATACATTTCGTTTTATCAATAAAAAACTAATTAAATTCCTATAATAATATATGAAATTTAAGACAAGGGCGGACATACAGTGGAGAATATAAGGAATATATCCCCTCATGAGCTTTTTTTTTCTAATCTTACGAATTACTTATGAAACTATAATTACCAATAATAAGAAATATTGATACTATTGTATAAAATAAGTAAATGTATAAAGCAGCAAGCAGCTAGAACACGTAGAATAAATAAATACTACATATATGTATAGTTGATCTAGTAGACCAGTAGACCACCCTAAGTTGAACCCAAATTATTAAATAAAATAACAAGAAAACAACTGAATAAAAGATAAAAATCGATGTTATTATAAATCATTGTCTTATCCAATTGAAATCAGTAATTCATTACGAATTGGAAATTTATTATACAGTTTTCAAAAATAGTTTATTTAATAATTTCATATTAATTTTAACATTATTAATTGTTTGATTAAATTATAGGATTATACATTTGTATATATATATATATATAGTAATACCTAAAACCTTATTAAACTATGTCGAAAATTATATATTTTAATAAACAGTCCTTGGGGATGATCAGACTGATAATGATTCTGATCTAGTTAGAAAAAAAGTCAATGCAAGTATTATTATTCAGTCTGATACATAAGTAAGTATTTATTATTAATTGTCTTAAACCGTTTTATAATAAGTAGTACGGAAAATAAAAAAAGAAAATTATATATAATGCTATAAATAAATAATTTTATTTTTATTATAATAAATAAATAAATTTATATGCCACAAGTTTCATTTTCACAGACAAGTGTTAAATTATTCTATGTTCCTTCAATGAAAAAATTAATCATGTATACGACCATGGTTTAAAGGACATGCCTAATAATAAACAATAATGTTTATAAATTATTATCATTTCTAGAATAACGACACACATAATATTTATTTATAGCAATTTATTCTTTTTAAGTTGTTTCTATATTATACATGTTGGATAATAATAATTAAAATAATTACTCGAAATTCGTTTGCGTTGTCGTTTTGAGGAAATAATTAATTATCATGTCGTAGCACTAAGTGTATGCTGGGTTGAAAATGGTTTGGAGGAGGGTTGGAGGAGAACTATTTAAAAATTCTAAAAAGTCACTAAAGGTATATATAATTTTGCTGAAAGCCTACTGATCTGCGCGCGCGTGTGTGTGTGTGTGTGTGTGTGTATTAAGTGTCAAAGCTAATTTCCCGACACTCGCCAAGGATCGGACTAATGAACGTTAGTCCCTCATCGAAATCCTCGACATCGTCCCGCGCCAAACGAGAGCCTACGACGAGGGCTTATCAACGAGCAAAAAGGGGTTATAATGCAATAATATGCACACGCGTCTCTTATATATTATTATTATTATTATTTATTACAGTGTACTACAAATAAACCGCTCGAAATGTCGCCATTTTACGACGGTTTCGAGTTATACGCTTAAAATATAATGTAACTTGCAAGTTACAAACAACAAACCGCATCACATTATTCACCCGATCCCGGTGTCAAATTAAAATAATATGTTATGTTGGAATTTGCACGGTTTTAAAATAAATATTTTTCGAAATTTTTCTCCGATATGTCAGACACGTCGGAAAAATTAGTTCTAGTACTGACACGTGTGTCAGTTAAATAATTTTTTTATATATAACTAGCGTTTGCTACTACAGCTAGTCTACGTTATTTGACGTCAAAGTTCCTGTTGGATAAATAGGATTCGATAATTTTTGTATAGGCATGTATCTAATTTATTGCCTATTATTATATTTATTATTAATTTAATTCAATCTACACATATCTATCAATATTTGTTGTATCTTGATGCGTGATGTTGATTGAATTTGAACGTTGAGATGCGAATTTAGAATAAGGATGAGTTTAACATTTATGATATAAATATGTTTAAAATTGAAAATGTTTACATTTTTTTTTTATATCTACAATCTACATACAATTATTCCTGGAGATTATACTCTATAACAATAGATATTATTTCTTTATGAAGTATTTTCTCAGGGGCGGTAACAGTGGTATATTTACCTATTTCCCTAGGATTTATTTTATTTTAATATTATCTAATAATAATTTATACTTCTTGATTAATAAATTACATTTTAACGATTGATAAACGATTTATATAGATATTTTTATTTGATTACAATATTACTATACGTATAATATGTTGAATCCGCGAAAATTCTAGGATGTGTCAATGTGTTTCCGTAGGTTCATATACAATATAATCACTACAGTCGGAGAAGCCGTGTTCGGTCGAATTTTCGCACTGCGAAATAAAATCTAACTAAAATACATTATTTTGTTATTATAACTTTATTGAAATTTTTTTTATTGAAATTTCGAAGATCAATTTGTCTCGACAATTAAAATTAATTAAATACATGAACAATGCTAATGGCCGTAAACGTTTCTCAGTCGATAATCAGCAGCGATCGCCGATTCGCCATTGTTCGACACTAACCCAACCATATGATATAATAATTATTAATATAGTATGGAAATTATAAAATGTACACAATATTATACTTTACTTTTCTGTATTTACAAGAAATTTAAACGAGTACTAAAAATAAAATATAAATTATAAAACGGTCGCGGTGTTGCGTCAACCACCAAATATATTTTGACCGAGTATACCTGCGTCATTTTACGTCACGCTATAAAACGGAATATTGTTTTTTTCATCGGGAAAATGTATCGAATGTGTTTTCAACTAAAACCGCATATAAAAAAAAAACCACTTGTCCTTGGCACGTTTGTTTCGGGTTTATTATTTTAATACAAAGTAAAGTATTATTATTAATACCTATTATTTTCTACCTCATCCAGGGGTAGGTGTCAAAATTTATTATTTTTAGCCACAGTCGCTCTACATAATTTAGTATATAATAATGCCACGAAAAATAAAAACAATGAACAATTTGAATTGTATAATATTATAATATCCATTATATATGTGTAGGTACACATATTATATTATATTTTATATGCGATATAATTATGTTCTTTAAAATTGAGAAAATTCATAAACTATACGTATTAAAAATATTAGATATCTAAAGGTAGACATCGTGACATTATATCGTGACGAAAATTGTTTAAAAGAGCTGATAATTTGGAAAAATTACCGATTCGAATGAATTTAACCGTATGGTATTGTATTATTCCAAACTCAATATAATACTATAATAAAAGTATAAATTATTATTATTATTATTATTATTGCTCGTTAAAATAAACACCATTTTTCACATATTTAGGGTCACTTTAATATAAGAGCGTATACTCATCTATTCATTAAAAAAACATAATAGACACGATGCGCGTTAGTGTGTATTTATTTAAAATTTCACGTAGTTATAATATTTTGTATTACTATTTTTTTTTTTTTTTTAATCATCACCGTATGTGCAGTCTAGTGTAAATACAATCGTTAAAAAAATATTTAGCACTCGAACGACTCGCAAATAAAAAAAATACAATGAACGTTAATTCGTGAATGCTTTCTATATACCGAACATTCAATTTCAATTACAAGGCCATTAATAATCAAAATAATAATTGTTAAATAGCTTAGGAGGTCGGTGTGCTGTATGCATATCGCATATCCATAATATTTATATGGTATATAATATTTATTATTTAAAACAATATTCAATTGATATTATATTTCGGGAATAATTATATAACATTTGTATACACTATATATGTGCCTATTTATATGTACACTGTATAGGGTTATCTGCAGGATTTCATGTTACAAAAACGGTGAAAATAATATACGTTTTCAATGTATCGTGATTATTTTTGTAACGTGATATTTGTATCACAGTATTTTCATCCTATATATAATATATAATACGATATTAATTATCAACGATTCGAATTTTATAAAGAATATATATAGCTTTAACGATAAAAAAATATATATTCCTAAATAAATTAACAAAACAATTATAATATAATAGTATATAATAGTCTCTCTACATTTCTACATATCAAATATACTATAAAAAATGAAATAAAAATTATCAAATTACCTAAATACTCTAAAAAGTTATATTATAAAGTATGGTCGATGAAGAAAAATTTTTTTTTTTAAATTATTGGTTAAACATTTTTACCAACATATTATTATATTAATAAATAACGTCAGACCTACGCTATTTTACATTAATTATTATTTAGTAATTGTACTTTTTTTTAAAACTTTTAGTTATTATAATTTTTTCATTTTAATTTATTGCTCGAAATTGGCGTTACAAATAAACGTGTATAATATAAACAGACCGACAAATTCTGTGCATTATATTATGATAGTATATAATACTTTTTACCCTACTGATTTATAAATGTCTCTAAAGCCCAACTCTGCGGCTGCAGTGTATTGTAGTCACATTTCATTGTACAGTGTACATTATACTATAACCATTATATAAGACAAAAGAAAGGGAGTAAACGTCGATCGAATCGAGAAATAGGTGTGTGACGGAGAACTCGATTTTCGCGATTCTTTTGAATCGCGGGGGTCGACATTTGTTTGATATTACAATTCTTTTCTCAAAGACTCGTCTTATAAATATTATAAGCGCCATTATTATTATTATTATTTATTATTGTATATTATGTTTTATCCGTAGTACGACCCAACCCTGAGAGCATTGTTCCGACAACGGTGACGGCGTCACGTCGAGGTCGGAATAAATATAAACGCCGTCTTGGTGAGGCTCGCGAACAATGCACTGTCGACGGAATATTGTTATTGCAATAAATACAAAACTCGATCGTAGAATCATTTCTGCAATCCGCTCCCCGACCAGGATCGGCCCTCGCGTGTGACGAATCACATCGCGAGTCCGCTACTCGACAATCTGCATAAATTACGTAATTATTATTATTAATACTACTCATAATATTATGATATTGTATCCATAATCCATTGTGTATCCATTTAATATTATCGTGTGTGCGTGTTTTTTAGGTTGACAAGTCGAAACAAAGCTTAACTATTAAGCCCGCGTCTCGATCGAAATATATTCGTGCAAGAACTATATTATAATATTTTGTCTGTTATCGATCGGATATATATATATTGAAATTTGTACATATTAAAAGTATACAGCACCCGATGGTATATCTATTATACTATACAAAATAACTAGAAAAAAAAAATCCCCAAATAATAAATATTAAGTCTCATCTACAACAAAGACTTCGATCGTTGAAGTGGATCTAATCATTTTCATTACAAATTTACAGCGGTATTATAGAATATTACATATTAGGTATACTAAACGCTATAATATGATATTAAACGTATATACAGCCAAGGTTTGTTAGACAAACAAAGAAAATCAGATAACAGTATAGTCTATACTTCTATAATAGACATATTATTCGATCATAAAAGTGAAAAAAAAATTTATATTTTCACAAACAATTTTTAAGTAACGTCTAGAAATATCACAAAAATGATGTAAAAAAAACATTTGATATCTATTAGTAACGAAATTAATTTGAAGCTAGTATTATAGGTTAATGGTTACGCAGGAAATGATGATTAGTAAAAAATCGTATCTCTAAAACAATAAAAAAACATAATATAACATTAATATTGACTTGTATCTTTTTGATTTTTAAAATGCCACAAATATTATTATGTACGAAAATAATAAAACACTGCATATTTTACTTATAATACAATATAATACAATTTCCAGTAAACTAATTTCCTTTCCGTCCATTAGATTTCCTTGTATTTTCTCATTATATATTGCCGGGTGCGCGAGACCTTATAATTATTATTATAAAAACGAATTATTATTATTATTTGCCGTTCTGGATGAACGTGTAATAATATTTCCGGATTAGCAAATCTGTGTTGGTTTACGATGGAAATAGAACGGAACGCGTTTCGCGTGCAAAAAAAAAAAAAAAACAAAAAGTGCGGTTGATATAATATCATGTTATATTATCAAAACGATCTTTGTCTTGATTATTTTTCACAAACTGCGTAACGGTTTTGGCTGTTTTGTCAGAATCGTAATAATATTTGTCCACCGAAAACTACAACGTTTTTAAACAATATCGTATTAAGCGACATTTTTACTCGAATTAAAATTTAAATATAGTTAGGTAAATAAATTGTATAAATATTTTTTTTTCTCACCCGAGCTTCATATAGTTTATTTTTTATGTTTTATTCGATTCGAAACGATTGACGACACGTGACATTTGTGTTGCACGAAACTTATTAATCATACACACACACATAAAAAACTAGTCAATTTATATCACACGCAACGAATTAACCCGTTTTATATAACCTGCTGTAATTACATTATTCATGTAGACCGCCGTGTAATCGTCTTACGAAAGGATTACTCGATTATAGGTATAGTCACTTATATACATATATATCCGTATACAATGTTTATAGTCGGGTTCAAAATCGTCGGGATTGCTATAGGAGTCAAAAGCTCTTAGTCATTTTAATATTTAAGCTCTTTGCGTGGGCATAGAACGTTTTATGTAAAATACACATGCATAATATTATATGTATTTTGATAAAATGCGATATATTATAATAATATATATATATATTACACACCTACATAAACGTAAAAAATAAACCTAAATTATCAACGAAAATTATTATAATTAGATGGTTTTCGAACTCGTTTTTTTCTTCTTCTTATAACACGAGTACATTATATAATTACGATCGCAAAAAAGATTATTTTTTTCACAGTATAGAAATTTTTTAAAAACGATTAAAAATGTAATTCGGAACGATCAGAAAATATAATTGATTGAATCTCAGACGCAATAAGGTATACTTGTATACCCGAAATTAATTACACCTCTGTTCATAGTACGCAGTTAGAATTTCATAGAGTTAGGAAGGAAAAATACATAATATAAATAACGATGTACGTGAAATTGGCACCTCGACTTTATTTGAAATTAATACCATTGTTTTGTAACTTTTTTGCAAAAAATTTCAAAATCAATTAAAATTTGTACAATTTAATTGTCCATATTTGTACTATAAAGTCCGACTTACGCTCATAAAATAACGAGAGAAAAAATCGGAAAACTTACTTTTAAGACTGGAAACTGTCGGAAATGGTCCATCGGTCATCGATAAATACTATAATAAGCAATAATAATAAATGAAAGAAATAAACCTAATTCTGAAATTTGAAAAAAAAATTGACAGATAATTTGACAAATTGGTTGGTGACCATTTATTGTATTCTGATATATTATACTGAAATATTAAGAGAATTCAGTAGAAAAGGAAAAAATATAATTTATCTAATTTATAATGAAAATCGTAAAAGTATTTATATTTCCAATACGAGTACTTGCATTTTTTTCTCCGACTACAAATTCTTAGATATAATACGAAAAAGATTTGCCGTCAAAACATTTACTTTGGACAATATAAATTTATTTGTGTCGTGTTAATGAATATATAGTACATAAATAGTTTTATTTATTTATATGAATTTAAAATTTATAATGTTGCAAGGAAGAAAGGTTAAGTTAATTTTAACTTCTTACTTAACTCATTATATAGTTCTTATTATTGTTTATATTAATTTTTAATCAAGTCATTTACCTTGACTGTGTGCACTACGCACGCATTTTTTAATGTTGTTTTCGTTGTAAAAATTAAATGAAATACACATTTAAATGTAGAAATAAGTTATTTCGACAACATTAATAATTGTATGTAGGTTATTAGGTGCCAATAAAGCGTAAATATTCAATTTTCACATTATATTATATATAAATATGCGCGCACGGAGAATATTTGAATGAGCAAACTCGTCAAAACAACATAATATATTAAAATAATAATAATATGTTTATGTTAATATGCTGCTATATAGTTATTAATCAGCAGAAAAACAAAACTTGTCACGGACACACCTCGCGTACACGCAGAGTCATGATTCGTGTCTCGTGTGACTCGCGTTTGGTATATCTGTATATAGCCAGAACGAAAGTTTATCCGCGTAATTAGAATATTCTATTATACATATCCCGTCACGGAGACAAGCTTCGAAATTCTGTCGACGAAACGTATTAATGGTAAAAACATGAATACAAATGAATACACGAATAAAGACGAACTCGCCAAATATAGTCGTCAATAATTTTATAACGCGTGAAATTCATGTATACCGTTTAATTTAAACTATTTCGATTGGACGTTATAATATCGATAAGTGTGTATTTTAATCGGTGTTGAAAGCGGCAACAAAATATAATCAGGAGAAACTTTTGTGATTATAATTCGTCCTTGTTATACCAATATTATAATTGAAATTCAAAGGAAATATTAATATATCATATTATAAACATAAATGTTTCGATTACATTATCCGTATGAAAAACAATATTTTATATTTAGTATTAATGTATTATACATCCGACCGCATATTATTATCGTCGTTTTTCCGGTATACATTTTATTATCGTCGGATTCGGGCCTACGCGCGATAATAATTTACAACACTACTATACTATAATAATAATATTTAATATATATATATATATAGGTACCCGACCAAACCGTTACCTAGGTATATATTTATATCGACTACGATTACCACCGCACGTGCGATATATAATTTCTCTTCTCGTATATAAAATTAAAGTTTTCCAACTTTGTGCCGCGAATGAAAATAGCGAAAACTTATATCGACCCTCGTGCGTGTGCAGCGTTTCTTCTTGACCAAGCAATTTTTCCGCCGCGTCCCGTGCGTTCGACTCACTATTATAAACTATTCCCGAGCGATTCGCGCGCGATATTCGAACTCTGTGCGAATTCGATGCCGCACAAAACACACGCAAATAGTATCTATATATATATACATGTATAGTATAAACGTGTACGAGATTAATCGAAAATGTCGTCAAACTTGCGAGAGAATCGTGTGCGGCGTTCGACGGACATTCTTAAAATTTTCGGTCCAGCGACGCGACAGTAATGTTTAAATCACTATAATCAACGTATATATAGTGCAGCGCGCGCGTGATCGAATTTCGAAACTTTCGAGCATATATATATATATATATATATATATAGCAATATAAACATATATACAAAACGAGATGCCTAATATTATATACATATACTATACGCGAATACTGGACGGTAGTCGAAAATTATATATACAGAGTGATCGTAAAACGTGTATACAATTTTAACAGAATATCTGCCTGTATATATGAGTATTTGTATAAACGCGTCCCTGTAAAAAAACGCGTATACGATTTAATATTATATATATATATTATATTTATATATATATATATATATATAAGCATTATTTTATTACATAAAAAAAAATAAAATGGGTCTGACTTATACGCGCATATTACGACAATAATAACAATTTTTATTGAATTATTATCGTTTTATATTATATTGTTCCGGAAGACATGTATACTAATATTAAAATATACAATGTTTTATCGACGGATGCGAAAAAAACAAAAACAATAAATTAATATCAATAAATAATCAAATGTATTTCTCGGTAACTTTTCCCCTCTCTTCTCGATCGTTTCGTTATACATCTGGGTCTGGTATAATATTAAACTTAGGCGTACGAACGTGAAATGTTTCAATTTCGAACGACTAAAATTTAAACAATACAATTATTATCGTTATGGTTTATGTTAACCTGAAAACATAAACCTAGAGTATCTAAATGTTTTGTTCAAAACTAATTTCCGAATAAAGTGTGTATTATATATATTGGAGGTTAGGTAATTGTTAAATTTGTGTCAATCTTATCTACGAAAATCCAATAATTACTACGTCAACCTACCATCGAAATATTCAATAATCGTTGTCACGTTGAATTTTTGATCTTAAATTTCAGAAGATAACCTTGAGTATGAAAAAACTACGAAAAATTTCATTACGAAGAAAAATAAAAAACAAACTTTTTTTACGGTGAAATTAAAAATTCTCACTTTTTTAACTCGCCTGCTTTCCACGTCGTCTCGACGCCGCGTGTCCATGCACACCTCTCCTGTTTTCCCTGTGAGACGTGTGACCGCTGATTTAGAGTCACCGGAACCAATGTATATTATGGTCAGGTCAGATAATTTGTAAACGCGATAATCCATATTACACGATCGCCCTGTATATACACTCTAAAAAGTCGTTAAAATTAATGGAATATAGTATAAATATAAAAAAAAAAAATCTCTTTTTAACCATCCTTAATCAGCGAACCGGCTCTGAGCTTAACGAATTGCATACTCTCTGGGGCTTCGCTAAACATACATAATACGCTCGTACCATATGTCGGCCGACTTTATATGTGTTTCACATGAACAAACATGACCCTTAGTACATATTATATATAATATATATAAATATTACCCTCGACCGTGTAAAGGGCACACGACAGCTAAATATCAGTTACGTTAAAAGTGACCGTATATATTGTATGAATCTTTATTGGTTTCGACAAACTTTAATGTATATACACGCGAACGTATAATATATATAGTTTAATGTATTAAAAAAAGGGTAATCTGCAAACTTTATATGTTATGGCGAAATGTGAAAAAAATAAATTGAAACGTTTTCCCTCGGTGACCCCGTATACTAAAATGGTCGTAAAAAAACAGAGATCTTAAAAATAGTTTTAGATTAAACATTTTTCTCTAAATATGATTCGCATATCAAAACGAAAAAATAACTCTGACTTTATTGTTGTAAATGCGCACGTCGTCGTCGTTGTCTGACCGCGTGCAAATAAAATCGTACAATCCGATGTACCTATACATATTATAACATTATAGAATCTCGTTGTAAAATTGCGATATGGGAAAATAAAAAACCGATAAGTCAAGAACATTGGTTTCTGTGATCATAAGTTATCTTAAAGAACCTTTAAATAACATAATGTATAGAAACATAATATTCAAAACGAAAATAATATAATACGTTTAAGGTCACGTCCAGGTACATACTTTAACAAATACCTACGTCATCGTGCGGGCTTAAAATAAAATAATTTTAACGATAGAAAAACCTAATGTCCATTGATGTTTTGTTCTGTATAAATAAATGCCATCAAACTTAAAATCAATTAAATACAAAACTATTATTATAATTATACCAAATAAAATAGTATTAATTATCAAGAATATATTAAAATTGCAAAAAAGTTCTAATTAGATTTGTTTTAGGTTTACGCATTGTATTATCTTGAGAATGAAATGGTTAGCGGCATCGTTAAACCACTATTATTGTCAGGAAAAAAACAAAATGTTAAATTTTGTTCAACTATAATAATAGGTGTATGTAAATGTAATTTAATCGTTTTTGAATTAAATAAATACCTATCATATTTTTAACCTAAACCTTCCAATAAATTGTATTTGCTTGCAAAGATATAATTATTTTGGATAATATAATTATGAAAAAACACATGTTAACTATATTTAAAACTGAAAATTTAACGTACAAATTATTATATTTATCATTTTAATTCGTATAATTGCCCGGCCTCCATAGATCATATTTACTGAATAATGTATTATGCATAAAATCACTTTTGAAAGTACTTTATAGTTTTATACTGACATATAACTGCGTATATTATAATATATAATATATAGTTGACATAATTTTACATTTATTTTTCAACCGTCGTCGGTCGTTTTTCCTCGATCTATTTCTTTTCAGTGACACCATAAATTCTAATATAATAATATTATAGTTTTATACATAATGTAATATGTATATTGTTATGCTCGTCGGAATAAGCGGTCCGCGACCGAATCGTGTAAGATATTACGATAAACATTACATAGACGATGATCGATCGGGTGTATAACATAACTCGTATATATAATATTATTACAACGTATTTTTTTATGAAAAAAAAAAATTTCAAACCATCATCTCGAAAACGTTTATAGAAATCAACATCACAACCCTCGTGCAGGTACACGTTGTGTGGGATTCGCGACAGATGCACTACACACAAGACCACGATGAGGTGTCCGATATATAGCTCTGGGATCCCTGCTGTCCTACATATATATATATATATATATTGTAATATATTTTCAAACAATTATTTACGTGAATACAATGCCGTTTTATAATACGAGATTTCTATGTATACGAAATGAGCGTGTGAGAGAGAGACAGAGAGAATGAAAAAAATAACCATTGGATAATATCGTAAAGTGCTTCCTAACGGGCACCGCGTGTAGTACCCCACGCACGGCACAGGGCGTCGTTCCAAGAGAATGGAAAAAAAATATATAATATCTCGTATTATTATTATTATTATTATGTGGGTACCTATAGCTCAAAATATTTTATTATTTACGACGACGACGACGACAATACGGTCGAAATTATTATTCTGATCGTTATCGCATTGTATTATTATTTTATTCACCGTATAGACTACGAATAATCCGTATGAAAATATAATGCACTGCAAGATACGGTAGTATCTATATGTATATACATTTTCAAAATAATATAGCTGCTTAAATTTTCGTAAAATATTTCACGTATACAAGTTTCACGAACGTGCTATTTTTGTAGTGTTGTTGGCCAACGATACTCGTATATTCATGATATCTTGGTTGTTTTTTTTTTTTTTTATGCTAGACGTTTTCGATATCAATATCAAAATGGAATTATCGAAAAATATCCCCACTGAAAAGTAAAATCTAAGCAGTATTTAATTTAACAAAATATAAATTTCCTAATAATTCTCAAATAATAATTACTATGAAATATTTAGTATGTTTTTGTGTCTGTTATCTACCTGTAAACTATAGATATCGAAAAAAAGGTTTTCTAGATAATTAAAAATATATCCCGACACTATATATTTTTCTTAGAAAAAATAATAACAACCATTTTG
Organism: Eriosoma lanigerum; assembly: GCA_013282895.1. Lineage (NCBI taxonomy): Eukaryota > Metazoa > Arthropoda > Insecta > Hemiptera > Aphididae > Eriosoma > Eriosoma lanigerum. Next base: position 6,626,259 of record CM023358.1, on the reverse strand, counting down.
AATTTAACTCAAATTAATACTTCAGTCACTAGTTTCCTGTCATTAAAAAGCTAATCCAGTCAAAAGGTTATTATATTTAGTCATATCAATATAGTAAAACATTTTTCCTTTTACAAAAATATTGAAAATAAATTACGGTTTTTGTGATGGTAAAATAATATCCACATGAAATATTAATTTCTCATTCATAAACCCAATTTCAAATTAATGTTGAAATATTTCTAAATAAATTTGATTTGTATCTATAGAATAATGTCATATGTATATTATGTTTAAACCATTTGGAGTTTTATAGTCTATCCGAAAATATAATAATTTAATTTTCACTACTTATAGAACATTTTTATGTAATATTTACAATAAAAATGTTTAGAATTTACCAACAATTTTGCAGAATTTTGAATTTAGACCGACATTAACTGCAGACAATAAATCTTTAAAGATATTCTCAATTTATTTTCTTGAAAATTCAATTATTTTTTATTATTATCATATTTCATTACGATCGTAATGTATTAAATCGAAAAAGAAACAAAATATGTACCTACCAAATTGGGTGCCATTTGGAGTAAGTCGAAATTTGACAAATTAGGATGTTACCGAGGCTTTTAGTATTTAACTACTCTAATATTATTATTGTGTACATATTATGTACTTATTACCTTCTTATGAATGGATGTGGTTTAAACAATGCCTGTTAGAACGATCACCTCTAAGAAATGTATGTATTTACGTTTTGAATATGATGAATTTGAATTTTAAAATAAAACAAAGAATACCTTTTTAATTATTTTAATTTATATGATATGATATAATATATCACAGTATATATATATATGTAAAAAGAAATTAATTACATTTTTTTACATAAACTTAGTGTGAAATTTGAATTATTAAAATGTTTAATTGAAAGTCATTTAGACATATAGTAACAGCGTGTATTTAAAAAGTGACTGACTGACAGAGTAACGGCATGAAAAATTGAAAATTACTATGTGACTGAGCGCTGGACTAGAAAAATTTACCCTTTTTATAAGGCTTATTATGATTCAATGGTCATTATTATTGCATATTTTTTTCTTAATCATACATACCGTTTATTAAAATATATCTCTGGTTTTATTTGTTTATAAATGTGAATGACACAATTTTTCCATTTTATTAATTATTAATTTATAATATTTAATATGTGACCACGTTAATAAATTATATAATATTACGTTTTTTATACAATACTATATTGGTAATATCCAGTTATTCTGGATATTATAGTATCAAGATTTATAATAATACCTTTTATTTACATTTTAAAGGAAAACGAATAATATAGTGATGTAATCTGTTTTAAATAATATTTTATATTACCGCTTATGTTTTTTCGGAGTTTTTACTTATGCATATTATATTTTTTTCAACAAAATTATATAAGTACAAATGCATTTATATAGAAATATGTAAGTACTTATTATGACCAACTATAACTTATTTATTAATTTAAACGAGCGAAGCCCAATAACAATAATATAAACTAATTAATAATATAATACAATCATTTTTTAGTTAATATACAATATTAATAAAACAAACTATTTAAGTATATACGTTAAAACTTTAAAAGTATCAATAAAGTTACACATGAACTTAGATCAATCGTCAATATTATACTTATTGAATAGTTTCACACGTGGATTAATATACAGGAGCATACAGAGAATTATTTGTAGATTGGAATGTTACATAAAAAATATTAAATTGTCCTATAGTATAGACTAATATTTAGGAGCTGAGAAATGTAATTTAGCCTTTAAGTTGGGACAATAAATGTATCGTCTTCTACCCCGCCAACTACACACCTTACTATGAGTAGATATGAGTATATACTACCTCTCTATTAACTACAATATCACTCATACTAATACACTAACTATCTTCATTCAACATTCTCTATTCCATCTATCCAAATTAATTTTTTTCGGTCTTCTTCACCCTCTCATTCATTCTATATTAATTTCATGGTTTCTGAATAAACTCTCCTTATTACATCTTCAAAACACATGAACCTATTTTTTATTCTTCTCTCAATTGATGCAACTCATCAACACTTCACTTTGTGTATTCGATTCTTATTCGATCCACTCTATAGTCACTCCACACATCCATCTTAGCTTTCTCATATCCGTTAAACTCGTCCTCTCGTCCGTTTTATAATTCACCATTCAAATTTTCGATCCATAGAACATTGCTGGCCACACTACTACTTCTACCTTTCAATCATATCGGCATGCTCATGTCACTGCACAAAACGATTTTTGAATGAAAATGAAATAAAGCAGATCAAACCTCATCCTTCTTATTTCCAATAATATATAATAGTAAAATGTGAGTGATGCATTTTGCACCCCTCTGAATGTTTTGATTGTACATTTATAAAAGTATTACATAAACGTATTCAGTCACCGAAAATCGAAAAAATTAGCATTCCTGCACAAGGATAAAAATAACATATACGCGTTACTTATCGTATATCACGAATAACAATCGAGTATGGTTCTTTTTTTTTTGCAGGCTGTTATGAAAGGGAAATTCAGTCTTGTGGTGTGTGTGTGTGTGTATAAAGAGAGAGAAAGAAAGAAATAAAGAAGAAGAGGCCACAGAAAATAATAATAACCACCTTTTGCATTTGCATAACAAACGCATTAGCATTTCTAATTGAAGTGCCAACCGAGGGCGGTAACTCGTATATATATATAAACATTGAATAATGCAAATGTCCTTATAATCCCAACGGACGACGACGACGATGACGGTCTCGGACTTTGTGATCCATAAAAAAAAATCGTTTCGGGGCGCAGCAAAACATGTAGAGCGAACCAAAAGGCCGTCGCGGGACGAAAAATACAAATGATTATACTATTATAAATATTGTTTATATGCATCCGAGTATAATACGGTCATATTTTATTATAATATTATTAACGTTCCTTATAGGACTTTTCAGGGTGAAAGAGAGCCGAGTTATAAACAGAGTCGTGTGAAATTGTCCGTCGAGCCGAGTTTTTATGGTCTGCAGAAAGGTATAGGATTATATTATATTATACCTTCTGTAATAAAAACAATAATAATAATATTAAAAAATTTAAAAAAAAAAAAAAAAAACGTCCTCGTCGTTTAATGTTGAAAAATAACGTTGGCCGGTCCGTGTTTTTATTCTGACTTTAGGGTATAATATTATTATGTATATGCATATTATTGTAGTCGGCCATTTCGGTTACTTTTTTTATTATTATTATTTTATATTCACGAATTCCCTATATACCTCGCCGCCGTTACCGCTTACCGGTTACCGCGTACCCGTACATAATAACAACATTATTTTATTATATTATACGTAGGCGGCGGCTGTACAAAATAAATTCTTCGCGTATTTTCCGCGCGCAAGACCAGTGACGACGCTTTTTGATGAACACGGTCACGTTCCGTATATATTATTCCGAATGATCGTAAAAAAACATCTCGTCTCTGAGAGTCCGTAGTGCGTTATATTAATAATAATTTTATATATTATTATTTTAAGATTCGTATATGATTTTACATATTTTTCTGCTCGATCGAACTGTACTTAGTTAAATATACGTTAGTTAAATGTACGATTGAAAATGCGCATTTTTTAATGTCATATTTGGCCATTTTTTATATAATATATGCACATTTTTTGATGTAGTGCATATTATTCCTAATACTAAAATATGTATGTACAATGTACTTGTGTACACCGAACTTCGGTTGGACATATTATTGTACTATAGAACCGTACAAAACTCGAGTTGCAGAGAAACCCTGGTAAAATCATACGGCATTAGACACATTTACAATTATTTTCTTTCCTCGAAACCCGGTATTGTATTTAAAATAACACAATAATATATAGGTAAGGACTAAGGACTCAATAGTGTTATAGAAACCTCTATATAACAGCTGATATAATCTCAAATCTCAATACGGGCGTATTATGTTCGGTGCATACTTGGAATATATCTATTATAGTATCTATTATAGGATTATCAAATAATAACGCTTAAATGGCCTCCGGAAATTACAATAATACTTTAAAAAAAAACTTTAGAAAAACATCTTTGAAAACGCTTTTGAGACACGAAATATATAACAATTGGCCCACATTGGTTGAAAATAATTGTAATCCGAATAACTATTAAGGTAGTAATTTATACTGCCTTCCGGTAGACATATTATGTTATTATTATTATTATTATTATTATTATTATTTCAATCTATTGTATCGACGATCCATTCGATTTTGCACAAATAATGTTTTTCCAATAGGTACACCTTATTCACGTTGAACGTGTGAAAAATACATCATGGTGATTTTTCTCGTGCAAAACTTAGTATACCCAAATTTCAAAGAAATGACCAAAATATTGTATTCGTATTTCCTTTATAAAATATTAAACACAATAAGAAACCAATTGTCGATTTCTATAGCTATATTTTGTATAGAAAGCGCCATCTTGTAAATTCAAAGGAAAAAAAATATACAGCATCAACATCTTGGGTCAAATTACGATAATCCATATTATATACGAGTACGATTTTATAAATATCCGCTTTCAAATGACCGAGTTGAGACGGATTATTCAAGTAGTTTCTCAACGTACTTCTAATTTTAATTACAATATTGAAGCCCTTTTAGAATATGTTTAGGCCTCCACAGAATTTGTTTTTGCTCTTCCACAAATACTTTCTAATTTATTTGCTGAACATTAATTTATCGCTATGAATATTTTAGTAATTTGAAAAATTTTAGAATATCAAACACCCCTCCCTTCTTCAAAAGGACAACAAAAATGTTCTAAAAAGTTTAATTTAATGATAAACATCAAATAATGCAAAAATATGCAAAATTAAATTATATTAAATTAATCAGTATTGCCTAAAAAATATTTTCCACTTACGTAGATATATATTGAAACATGTCAGCTCTAATAATAATTATATTAAGTATTTAGCACGCAGAAGTGTACGTCAGGAGCGAATAAACTTAGTACCAGAACGAATATGTTTATAAACCGATTTTTTATTAATCTCCTACTTTTTCCTTCTGTCGAACAAACAAACGTTGCTTTATTTTATAGTAATGGCCACTCCTGAAACAATTAATTTTACCCGTCCTTAACCCTACTTAATTGTATTAAACAAACGTACGTATACATAATAATCTAAGACACAGCTCCTTCTAAAAGAAATCTCAGATATATTATACTCTTTAAGTCGTAATAGTATAGGTAGTATTTATAATTATTTCGATCAAAAACAGTGTATACAACTTTATTTGTATTTCAAACATACATCTATACCTTAATAATTACCATACATTATTATATTATAATGTGGTCCTGACGCAGGTGTTATATAACATGATTTATAATCGGTTATAACGGTATCGCGTATAGATTTATTATTATAAATAAAACGAGACTTGTGTAAAGTCTATACGGTTGCGCACATACGATTATATACATATCATGTGAAAATAATTTCCAGACAGAAACGTTATATTATGTATATAAATACGTAACAATATTAAAAAACTGTACATAGTTAAGCGTTTTTCATATTTTAAATAATATGGTTAAAAAAAAAATCGCTTAAATTTAAAAAAACGCTCGAGAGTAAAAATGTGAAAATCGTTTATTTAACCGTCGCTAATAATTTTGTTGGTAATATTAAAATAAGTCGTCTGACAAAGATGCCTATCGTTCACCGCAGTAGTTTTCATTCCATTTCTCACAGAAGAATAAAATATGACGTATATACTTTAAATTTTAATGGTATTTACACATACGTATATAAAAATAATAATAATATTATAAACTGCATTTTCGCATAATATAAATTAAGTTCACAATCGTTCGGCAGCTATTTATATATATATATTGGCTATTAAGAATATAATTGATTTATTGCTCAATGGTCTGAATCTTATTAAAATAAATAAATAATAATTCATTTTATATTCGGCATAGCACAAATATATATATATATATGCATTAATTTACAAAAATAGTCAAAAACAGACATCGATGCACACGACACGACATAAACATTTTTCAACCCTCTCGCGACCGATAATCGTCGGACACGATATATATATTATAATTTTGTTGTGCGTATTATAAATATAGTTTACATAACATATTATTTGCATTAATTCCGTTGACCGGGGGATTTTTTTTTATTATTCGCGATAATAATTATATTATGTCATAACAGTAATCGTGGGATTCTCGTTTTTTAGTACCTAACTATAATAAATAAATATTTGTAATTTATTTATGGGTATAAACATAATCTCATAAAAATGTTAATGATATATATATATATATATATATGAGAAATATATATTTTTTTTCCATAATTTGTATATACACTACCCGACTTTATTTTTTACGCGTTCATTTATTATTTGCATATTTACAAATTTAACTAGGCATACCGTTTGGAAATAAGATAAATAGTTCGAAGTTATTTAAAAAAAACCATAAATTGACGTATAATTTTTTATATTTTTAAAAATATTTAAATCATGTATCGTTATACATACGTAAAACTGTTTTTTTAGAATTTTTTACAGTCATATTGTACAGTGCTTGAATTGGAAAAATAAAAGAAGGGATACTATGAGACTTATTAGGAAAAAGTAGCATTCCTTGCAATGATTGAATTCAACCTAACCCATTGAGATTTTGAAAAATTAGAAGAGATACGCTAAAAAATGTGTAAAAAAAGAAGAGGTACTCTGTCCCTCCCGCCTACCCATCAAATCAAGCACTTATTATATATAATATATAGGTACATAGTTTTTAGAATATAGTCAACAAACGAATCGACGAAACACAATAATTTGTAATTTAAATACCAGCCCGTAACGATGGTTCTCATAATATTATACCATTGTATATTCATATAACATTATACGATTAAAATTATACGATTATACGAACGCGAGTCTCGCGCGCGTATTTACAATAGAACGTTTTTATATTATTATGTTTATTTACGCGCACGTCGAAAAGACAATATATATTATGTAAAGGAGAAACGAAAACGCGATGTCCGCTTACATTATTATCATTATAACATTTTTCGATTAGGTCTCCTGATAATAATTATTATTATATTAATATTTTATTGTTATACGCACCTGTATATAATGTATAATATTAAGTATACTGTTTTTATGGTCGAAATTCGTATTCTAGCATTTTGTAGTCCTTCGAGCACCGGCCGATTGTACACGAATAATAAACGGTAATTTTAACAACAACAATATAATATGTTATTATATTCGCTGTCTTTGACAGTGGATGGGGATTTTTTAGTTTTAGTTTTATTTTTCTGTCGATCGCTGTAGCAGACGCTTCCGTTCAAGCGTACCTCTGAATTCGTAAACGGAAATTAACGTATTTACGCAATGGCTGCGTGTTTCGTCATAAATTCATAATAATATAACAAATCCAATAAAAAGCTTAGTACGCAGCAAACTCGGCAACTGGTATACGGAATGTTAAGAAAATATGGTTGGAGGATATGGTGGCAAGAAGTGTCATAAACTCATAAGTTATAATTTAATAATAATAATATATAGAACATGTCTATAAATATTGCTAACGCATGCACTAATACTGCATCTACTCGTAATGAAAAAAAAAAAAAAATGAATAGAAAGAAGAAGAAAATTAAATTAAAATATTTTATATGCGAAACATATTTTTCATTACCTAGGTTGCAATAATAATAGGAAAAATTATGAAAATTATATACAAATTTCAAAAATAATCATAATACATTATCTTTAACGATTTTTGTATACGTTTATTTATTACGTAATATTGATTCAACGAAAATACATTTGCTCTTTTATGTGGCAACTTAGCACAGTGAGTTAAATTATATGAATTTTCCCATCATCGGATTTACATGATTTCTTTGAATTTGTTTATTAAGCATTTTTTAAAGTATAAAAGGAAAAAAATAACCTTTTGATTTTTAATAATTATTTATCTTTTATCCGGGTGGTTTTAACGGGAATTCTGCGAACTCCTAATTTCATTCTTAAACGTAAATGAATTCAATTTTAACTTTTTAACAAAACACATTTTTATTTCCGCATTAACTCACTAAAAAAATGAATTTCTTTTAAATGTTAAATAATTTAATTATTAAAAGTAATAAATATCAAAATCGTTAATAATTTTATTATAGTTTATATAGAATCTTATTTTGATACTTGCTCCCTTAATAAAAATTTGTCTCGCCTGTAGGTGTAAACTTTAAATGAAAATTATTTATAATTAAAAATAAACTAAACTCGCTTTGTTAAGTGAATTAAATTATATAGTATAATATCAGTTTAACTATATTAACTTAATTAATTTTATTTCAACTGACTTGATTTATCTTAGTAAAACTGAAAAAAACACAAATGCACAATGGTGTCTCTCTATATATATTTGTATATATAATTTATATCATGTAGAATAGAACATGAAAAATGTAATTTAAAAACCGGAGAAAACGATACATTTATAATATCATATTAATAAGTATGACAACATGACGAAAACGCCCAAAACTCACAATGTGTTAATAATTGTAAGAAAAAAAAATTGGCAGTTTTACATCCTCTATGTCTTTTCTAACGATAAGCTATACAATTTATTATATTGTAAGTATAGAATATAATAAAAAAAAAAAAAATTTATTCAAAAATTGGCTGCCACCAATCGCATGTCAAAAGGTTGAAGATTGTGGTTCTAAATCAACACGGGTTATTTAGGCATATTTTAATGGTATGTTGTATTGGTATATGGTACCTATATCGTTTTGGGAAGAGATCCAAATTTTGTCTAAATAATAATAAAAACCTTACTTATATTTTGTGTATTACAGATACAATTATTTGTTATGACTGCGTTAAATATCGTCGCGTAGATTTATTAGTTTATTATTTATAAACTTATATCTTATTAGATAAAAACTATCCAGAGTCCAGACAACACTACGCGAAAAACTACCGTAACTACCCGGGGAATTGAGCCTGGAACTCCACCGAAACACGTGTTTAGACCACTAGCAAACATTATATGGTATTATGGTCCCGGAAAAGTCGTGATCGAGTGGTAATTTTACGACTTCTCGGTGTGGAATTATTTTTTTGCCTTTTTGACTACTATACCGTCCGCGCGCGTTTCATTTTTTTTATTATTTTACTTCGGACGTCGAATGTTAAAAAAAAATAAAAAAAAAAATACGACCGTAAGTGTAAAATTATAGAACATAAAGCTTCCATCTTTCTCTTCTGCAGTATACCACGCGGTCGGGATCGCCTGCTCTCGCACGTTTTTCTGATTTACCGCGTTCCTAATTGATCGGCGGCGGCGACGGGTTTCTTACGGTTTTCAAAAGTAATTCGATACGATAATAAGTATAACAACGCGTTTCGGAATAACGATGTTCAATGCCATTCTGCGGTAATGGCTTTACATTAGGTTCGAGACGGTAATTCGTTTATAACAATATATAGGTACGCGTAATATAGTATACAGAATGCATATTTTTGTAAAAACAATATTGCGATCACTCTGTACCTGTATAATGTTTGTCGTTTGTGTCAGTGGCACACACATAATATGTTCTCCGGGGTGTGGGGAGGGGGGTGTTGTTTATAATAATTTTACTAAAGAGGGGAATTTTGTAGAATGTATGCAGTATAGTAATATGGTAAAAAGTTTAATAGTATATTTGCACACTATAAATTTTACGTCACTGCAGGCTTCGTTGCATAACTGTATGCTGGATTTTGAATTCAAATTGAATGAAGGAAAACAGAGGTTGTGACCCTTTAACCCCCTCCCATCTGTGTACACCACTGGTTTGTATACGAAGTTGATTTATGCAAACCGCGTCCATAAGATTGGTAATTATTATAGGTTAAGACCAAAGAACTAGTGTAACTATAGCCTTTAAATAGAAAGGACAGGACACATGTCTCCTTTTGTAGTATATTCTAATTATATGAATACTAACGACAGTAGACTAAATGCAATATAGCACAAATATTTGGGGTTGGAGCTAAAATTCATACTAGAAAGCCTTTACTAGTCACCACTATAGTGCGTAAACAGACTAAATACAATATGCAAATATTAATGTCAACGTAGTGTGAGAAAGAATAAGACAAAGGGAACGAAACATAACAAGAAAATAATTTTTTTTTTCTTATCCATGAAAGCATTTCGACAAAAACAGTATACATCCAAATAATGTGTTCTCTTTCTAAGCGCAGTTCATATACATTTAGGTACTAATATGTATTATGTATATATATATTTGGTTAAGACTCACGTGCCACAGTTTAAGGGATTATTCGTATTTTACTTTTGTATTAAATTTAAAAAAAACGTACCGAAAATATTATATAAAATAATAAGTAAAACTTGTAAAAATAAACACGTCTTATTATCGTTACCGCTAAAAGTAATTTAGTCTTTTGCAGTAATAAATTCATTAATTTATAATATTTTTATCTACTGTCGAAAATATGATATATCTATGGGATTATTTTTATTTAAAATTGCAATATTATTAGAGTTTAGATATAATTTTACAACAAATAACAATTGTATAACCAATATTTGTTTTTAAATAGATATAATATTTACTATAACCGACGCGCGTTTAATCGGGAATTTTAATCTGGCCGGTCTTTGAATATGACCGACCGTATTTTTAATAATATATATTGCCATGAGTATGTTCATAAAACGTGTCTCTCCCGTTTCGGATAGGACGCGAGAAAAAAATAACAAAAAAAACGCACCAGATGACGATAGTACATAAAAATAATAATAATAATAATAATATATTGTATTGTCGTTGCGCTATGAGAAACTCGAGAGAGAAAATACGACTGAAATTAATAATCAAGAGGAAAAAAGGGTTTCCGATTGTTGCAGTTTTTTCCTCGTGTCGAAAAGTATGACGGGAAATGTGTCGCCGTCAAACGATGCGACGCTATAGCATGGAGACAAAGATAGATTTATTCTTTTCTTACAGTCTGTTGCAGACATTGAAAAGACTATAATATATAATATATTATTATTATTATTATTATATTATTATTATACTTGTGTATAGGTTATATACCTGCCAAAGTTTATTTATCGCGTTTCATCAGGTATATAATAATAGTACTATATATAGTACCCAAAATATTATATTGAAAACTCGATGACAACGTTCATAATATTATACAAAATGGTCGGAAAATCACGATAATAATGACGTACAGTCGTATAGTAATATATTTCGTATTCTGTGACATTAACTATGATTATATTATCATATAATACAATCTCTGTATACAATTTAACTCAATTTAAGTGGCAAAGTTTTCTGATCACTTTCTACAAACGCATTATATGTATAATATTGTATACATTAATACACCTCATGATTAAATAGTTTCGATCGAGATAAATATTTGTGCCTATATTATTTACGCATAAGCCATTATTATATTGACAAATCTTATAAAATCTTATTAACGATAATGATTTGATTAAATTGAATTAAATTATATAATATTGATATTTATTATAGTTATAGTGGTCGAAAGTTAAGGGGGCTACAGGTGGATGTCATCACTCTAAAGTTTATATTAAAATCGGAATTTTGATCAATGTTGTATAGCTTGTATTGTATGAACTATAACGAAATTTTAATATTTTTTTTTTATACATATTTGTGTTTTCTCAAATAGATTATAATCCTTACAAATCTTAAATTACATAAATAGAAATAAGATGATATTTATACCTATGTACTTGTGGAGGAGGTTAGACCTCCAATGGGTTTGTAATGTATAAAAATATTGAGCAACATTAAATATCTGAACATCCCTCCACTTATTTTGACCCATTTTGACCACTGAGGCATTGATCACTGATAACTGAACATAATGTAAATTAACAACTGTGATTACAAAGTCGATTATTACTGAATAGTCATTATTAGTAATTAAATGTATACAATTTAATCGTGATTATCGTTATAATAATAAGACGTACTTATAATGTTTTATTTATATTCTACCATTAAAATACGTTTTAGAATCGAATTTAATGTTCAAATGTTGAAAAATGTACGTTGTTTCATTTAATCAAAACAACTGACTACCTCAAGTCTCTACGTATATGTAGTGTGATATGAAAAATTAAAAGTTTTCAGACGACATAACGATATCGCATCGATAAATTTACGACTCGAGTGTATAGTACCAATAAGATGACGTGAATAAAGGGTATATATTATTATTATTATTATTATAATAATAATATGTATCGTCGTCGTCATCTATAACAATAATAATACTATATATTTGATTTATATATACGATCGTATACCACGACAATGGTATACAAAATCTATTCTTTGCGTCTCCATGTCTAAATTATATGTATAATAAACGTCAATCATCTCTTTCAACTCGTATTATGTGCTCGTGAAATCAAACCAATATTATATCGAATGCCGGCACACTACAGAGCATAAAAAATTGGAAACTTATACTCAAGCGTCGTTTTTTATTAACTTTATATAAATAAATACATTTAATTAATTTACTCATATGAAAAAAAAAATATCTCAACTACTTAAATTGTATTACATTTATTTAATATTATACATATTCATAACGTAATTATTCTCGTGCGAGACGTATGTTATATAAACATGTTAATATAATATAAATAATTTCTAATGAATTTGATTAATTATACGAGCGTATTTATCGTATACGAAAACTCACTATTTTATATAACTAAATAATTTAACTCAATTAAAATGCGCATCGCACTGTGTTGAGCTATAGACATTTTTATAGTCGCCTTCCGTCATACGTTATAAAATATAAACACATAACAATATAGTATTTTGATTACTTACGAAATATTTTTTTACTATACTATACGAGAATACACATTATTATATTTTTAAAACGATATATCGTTATAATGCCCCGGGCGGCACTTCCTTTGTAAAGAGCAGTAAAAAATATTAACGAAATTATTAAATGTTTGTAATTTAATATTATGTCAAAGTTATTATTATTTTATCCGGGACACAAGTATATTAAAGACTATAATACGTATAATTTTGCGGTTTTTAAACAATTTAATTATTATTATATGATATCGGCATGATACAGAATGTACAGAGTGATTATTGAAGATTTGATATTTCTCATATAATAACATTAATTTACACTTCGCGCGTGATCCACCCTGTATACGTATATTACGTTTTCGGTAAACTTATGTAGCCCTAAGGTAGTAATGAGCAACTCAGCAACTCAGCAACCGCCATCGTAGTAATGAGTACCAATCATCATCATGTTACAAATCGTAACATGTATAAATTAGCTATTTTTTTGTCCCGTTTTACTCACAAGAGTGTTATTTTTAAAAAACAAAAAAAACAATGACACACACTTCTCTCTCCTACGTATATTATATATATAGATTCTATATATATTATACAACATCGACAAAAAAAAGGAGACATTTGGAGAGGCATTTTTTAAACATTTTATTCTAGTGCCCCCGGCTGCGAATTACGTATATATATATATATACGATCGCTGTCGACCGCGGAGAGACGATACAGGAGAGGGACTTTAGACTCGTAAAAATAAAGGGCGAAAATCCCGTTTGCAGCCGACAGCCAAACGTCGGCGGGATATTTAATTAACATTATACTCTTTTCGTCGTGCACGTCACGGAACACGTCATATTCTTACAATATTATATAATATAATATGCACGTGTACGAACGCGATTGTGTGCAAGTCTTTTTATAAATATCGCATGCGCTTATATAGGTACATCTGCTGCGGACAAATTTTCGGATCGTCATTCCGCGCGAGGCCTCGGGACGATATAATATAATATATAATATTATTATTCAAAAAAGGATTTCGTTCCTTATACGCATATTGAAGTATATAATATAATAATATTATAATAGCCTCCGGGACGACCTTTGTGAGCGTACTGGAGTATTATACACCGAAATTGCCACGCGGCCTGAAAAAAAAAATAATAATAATTCTCAATCCGGTCCCCCTATAAAGTATATACTCGTATTATTATAATAATATACCGAGTGTATCTGTATGAATATATACGTGTATGTACCATGCAACTTGATTTTCACAGTTGGTAAACAGTTAATTCATTTAATTATTTTTTTTTAAAACATTATTTGCAAGAGTTATTAAACCTACAACACGAATTCAAACTTGTAAAATTTTGTCAATTAAATTTTTAAATTCTAACGAAAAAAAGGACTATTTCACAACAAATACAATTTTTGAATAGATTTGAAAAAATTAATTTCATTTTATATTAATTATAATCGTTAAAATACATGAGCACTATGAAATAATATACTTAAAATAATACGTGATGTTATTATCCATATCGGTTTGGAGACATTTTTAGTGACTAATAAAAAATAATAATTTCGGAGAAAAAAAGTACTCGCCGAGGAAATGAAGTAAAAATAAAAATAACAGTAAGATCGATTTTGAACGTTTCTCCTTCGTCCCTTTCGTCCTCGAATATATTAGTAGTTTATTATAATTAAGATTTGAATACAATGATAATGCATTAAAAAATACGATTCTGATCGAAATTCAATATAATACAATATACTATATTGATAAGCCGTTCCATAAGTTTGTTACGTGTATAAACTACCTGTGTGAATACTCAAAAAAAAATTTCAAGTCCCTACGATCAAAACTCAATTAATTATCACGAAGTAAAAACTTTAAAATAACGAAAATCGTAATTTTGACGAATTTCCGTCATTTTTTTGTAATTATCTTCTCCCAGGAAAAAACTTTTGAAAAATTTGAAAAATGAGCCAATTAAAGTAACAACTAGATGCAATTTAGTACGGAAAGGGTATCCTATTTGTGATAATCGGATCATTACTTCTATTCTAAATCCTACTTTCTGATATAAAAATATCATTGTAAAGCCAATATAGGTACATTCTTTGCTTTGCTCAGAATCTAAAATGATATTCTACATTATAAAACTGGATAGAAACACAAATTCATTATATTTTATAACCAGCTATAGATATTCCACATTAAAATATATTTAAAAAAAACTTAATCGAAATAGGTATAGTATTTGAATATACAATTATATAAAGTTTTCCGATATTTATTGTTATAAATTGTATTTTAATTACACCTATTAATTATAAAACTACTATAATATACGGAAATGTAAATGTTTTTTTAAAAAAACTATATTAACTGAGAACAATCGTTTGGTGAAAAAAAATGTATATGAGTCGTTCTGTATATGCAATATTACGATTTATAGATTTTAACAATGACAAAATGTATTATATTATAATATATATATGTGTGTATAATATATTGTAATGAAATACAGCGTGATGAGAAATAATCGTTACAAAAACGACGTGGGGATACGCATTATGCGGTACATACACAACATCTATACCCGTTTAAATTATTATTTCTTTTCCATCACCCTGTATAATATAATATACCAACTACTCTGTCTTAATAAACTATGACATTTTCCTATTGTGTCAGTATACAATAATAATATACGTATACCTAACCCATACCGCCCCGAGCGTATATAATATTATATTATAACTCGCCACTTGGGCGCGTGTATATACTTGGGTTTATCGTTGAATTTGTTTATTTTCTATCCAAAGTACCTATATAATATTATATAATAGCCAATAATTGGGGGTACCATAAAACCGAATTTCCCATGTCCGTCGTCCGATTTATAATATAATATATATATGTATTATTATTATCATTATTGTTATATTATGTATCTTGCACATGACGTTTTAGATTTTTTTTTTTTTATACTACTATGGTTCCCTATATATAATTTACACGACGTCTCATAAATTGTGTTTTCTAAAGATCTCGAAAATCGTCCGATTCGTAACGCGGACAGTATATATAAACGTATATATCGAGTGTGTGTACCCATAGGTGAACGTATCTATATATACTGCATGCAGTGATGTATATACAGGACGATCGGGGACACTTGTTGCCAAAATTGCGCGATGACAACACACGTATTGTAATTATTATTATTATTATTGTTATATTATGCAATCTCTATATAGAATTTTTGTAACTCGATCATCTGACGATCATTCTGTATAACATACGTGCTGCGGGTAAGCCCTTGAAATTTCGATCGCGCAACGTACCTGTATAGGTACTTGGGTGCCATTATTGTTGTACGACTATTATAGATTATTTACAGTGACGATCGCGGTTAAAAACTTAATAATAATCGAGCATCTAGGTATAACAATGGCGTCGCTAACCGCGGTCGCCGACGTAATGCGAAAAATTCGTCTCGTCATCCTCCGATTTTTATCGTCCGTCATTATATAGGTATGCCGCAATAATACAGTATAATATTATATTTATACAACAACAATCGAGTGCATCTAATCTCAAAGAGTATATAATATCGAAAGGAACTGCAGACAAACAAAATTATAACAATAACTATTACGGCCAAATGATTATAAGTTTTAACTGCAGGTGAATTACAAAATATATACCAAACGTTTGAGTAACCATTATATATATATATATATACAATATAAAGTATGACTTTTACTTTGTAAAGGTATTTTAAGAAATACCTATACATATGTAAAGCGAGTACCTACGTTATTTTACTTTTGTTTAGTTTAGAGTTATGTATATACGATAGCTGTTTTTTATTTCATAAAAGAAGACGCATCAGCATATTTTTAATCGAATTTCGTATACGAGTATAACAACATATATTGTGTATATTGTTTACACATAATATTTCTTCACATCAGAAATTCAACAAAAAATATTGAGATATAATTTTTAAACTTTTTTAATACCAACTATTATTGGAACTAAATGCTAGACTTCAAATTTTAAAATTGCTTAAACTATTATTTAAGTTTAACAAAATATAAAAAATTTTTTATACTTATATAGTTATAATATTTCTTCACAAATACCTGTGGTATAGGTATTTTAAATAGTGCATTATAATGTTGTTTTTCATAAATATTCGAATATTTATTTACAAATAATTTTAATAGGTATTTTACCAAGTCCTTATACACATATTATGTAATATAATATGTATGTAAGTTATAGAAAGTATTTAATAGATATTATAATTGGGTAATAGGTATAATATAATAATCCAACTCTCGTGCGCACACACTACACTTATATATATATATATTCGAATAAATATACTTTTAAGTACTAAATCTATTATGTACTATAGCCATTAATAGGAACAGTTTAAGTTTAAACGCATTAAAACTGATTTCGGTAAATTTCAAAACTAAAGAGCATAATATAGATTTATACCAATCTCATTATTCTCTGCGGTGTGACCTTCCTACCTAAAGCTACTATGTTTAAAATACAAACTCATTGGGCGTTTAACGGCTAATTGTTAAAATAATATTAATCTCAATTGTTCGGTAATTACAAAACGATATTTCGTAATAATCGTTTACTAAATACGATACGTGTTTTATTGTATCGCTACATATATATAATAATTATTATTATACCACAAAAAAATCATGTTGGAAAATTGATACAATGTTAAAAATGTTTTTATTGAACAAATTACTGTGAATTTTGACAAATTATTAATCTCGATTAGGAAAAAAATCGTTAAGAGTATTAAATGCACGCAATTGTAGAAACGATAATAATAGAAACGCATTTAATATTTTTCAACACGAGAAAAATATAATAATGAATTAAATTGAGATCCCAATAAGAGACGAAATAATTGAAGAAGTTATGTTATTATATTATTATGTACCTACCTATAACAGATGGAACACAGACTTTCTGAGAAGTGATAACTAGTGATAACGAGTTCTATACTGCAACTGCTGGGAACGCGAAGAAATAATCAGTATTATATTATTATTATTGTTATAATTATATTATCATTTGTTTTATACAATAATGTAACCATTGTATATTATAATATAACAATAATATTAAAATATTAATTTGCAACTTATGTCGTTAAGCTACATTTATAATCGAAAATGTTTATAAAATATCGATTAAGTATTCGAAAAAATGAATATATAAACGTTTAAGCTATAACTCTATAAGATTATGTAACAGTATAAATATCAAAATAAAAGTATAAGACATTTTAAAAGTTTAATTTAATAATACATTTATGTTTGATCCATTTATTGAAAGGAATTATATTATATCGTGAAGATGTTCACGATATTCCGACATTGAAGGGGATAAGAGAGGGAAAAATCCTCCTAACTTCTTTTATATATTTATGTAAAATCTATTATTTTATAATAAACTGTGATCGAAATACACAATATTGTTTATTTTTCTACATTCTACATGTCTATGTATATACACGTAATTAGGGGGGATGGAGAGACTTAGCCCCCCAAAATTACTCGTAGCTCCTTAAAATAACAAGACAATTCTCAACTCGTTTTTTAAAGATATTTTAATTTAGGGTTATAGCTTTAGCAAATTTTTTTTAGCACTAGTTGCGCTACCGTCTATGTATAAAAATATGTCATATTTTTAAAGATGAATGCATTGATTTGGTATTTTTAAAATTGATATGGCGTGTGGGTAGGTGTAAAACAATTAATAATTTACTATAATATGATTATATGATATGTTGATTTTTATTGAATTGTTGATATATCACTTTGAAACTTATGTAAAGCTCACTTAATTATATGTTTAAAAACATTTTCTAATTGTTTCAATAAATTAACAAGGAAAACATATATATTTTTTAAAATACTGAATTGTATATAAACAATGGAATCTAAAATATTGTTTTGACCTTATATACAGACTGGTGAAGGGGTGAGTTGTAAATACAAAAAATATTTGTATCTCGTACAAAAATAATGTTTTACATGCTATTACTGACATAATATAATGTATAACTATAGTAAATAGAAATATTAATTATAGCATTATATTCAAAGCCAACCTAATAATAGATTGGTAATAAGATTTTTTTATATTAAGTATAAAATATTTTTATTTCATTTAAAATACATGACCCGAACCGAATAAATCATTACTACTGATAAATAATATTACTTTACACATAATTGACAAATATGTTTATATATATTCTTGGAATGATGAAAAATTAAAATCTAATCAAAAGCTAAAATATGATTATTGTTTGCTATAGATACACTTGTAACATTGTTTTGATTAAACGTTCATATTATATAGTTCCTTCCTCGAAATTATTAACTTATAATGTACCTAATTTATTTTAGTTTTTATTCTGGTAAATCGAAATAATTGTGGCTGGTTTTAAGTGACAGTAACCAAAAATAAATAAATTACATACATACATTATTTTCAAAAACAGTTCAATTACACAATTGGACTATAACGTCTAATAGAAAATGATATTTTTAATGATCTATTTGAATGCGTTATAAATTGTAATTAATTAATAATCACATCCCAGCGAGAAACTAATAAATGAATGGATTGTAAAATAATAACATTATTATGTCTATATATGGAACAGTTACTTGTAAAATATAATATTGTGTTCAGACTTTACAGTGCTACCTATTATTTTGTTAATTAAGTATATTATACATTTTCGAAATTAATTTCGACAATGCTCACAATGCCCACAAAGCTCGCGCACCGAAAATAGAAATGCGTTGAAGGCGTCGAACAATAATAATTTATTATTACCGTTTTGTTATCGCAAGCGAAAGGATTGCGCAATTTATTACGACCATTAAGCGAATTGAAAATTAAAAAAAAAAAAAAAACCTTATTATTAAATATTTTATCAAACTCCCCACGTACGTTCAGTATATCCTAATTAATTAAAATAATTCGCCAAAAAAATTCATACTGTATGGGTACTTTTTATACGAATAAAAAATCATGATATTATAATATATATACCTAATATATTAAATCTATACAGGATTACAGAGTGATCTAAATATTGTGTTACAAAAGTTATGGCGATGAAATTGAAAACGTTTGGAATGTCCACCATTTTTTTTTTTTTAACATGAAATAATGATCACCCTGTGTAATACCATCCTCTCGACGAGAGTTCGGTCATACAATATTACAATATATATATATATTATTATTATATTGTTATGTAACACAAATCCGAGTAGCGCATGCCAATGTTTTTTTATTATTAATTTACGCTAATGTCTTTTTAACGTTTTTCCGCCGTTAAGGGTTGAAGGGTGCGCATAAAAATCCCTGTAAGGGGACTATTGAACGAAAAAAAAAAATTAAGTTCGTGATTTACGATAACGTTCAAAGTTGAATAAATATTTAGGTAGGTATATATTTGTATATTCAAGACGTTCAGATACTTTACACTTTCAGTTACACTTAGAAATTTAGTTTTATAGCCAAAAATGTTGATATCCCAATAGTGTTGTTGATTTTATAATAATTAATGTCAAATTTCCATTTCAAAAGATTAAAAAATATTATATGTCTAAATAGTTTTAGATTAAAATTTTCTTTTAAATATTATACTTTTGTAAATGGTTTTTCTGTATTTCACATATTAAAGTTAATAAATCGATGCAACATAAACATTTGTACAATATTGCATTGGTTTCTAACCCAACTTTATCATGCGTGTCGATTTTGAAAAATCACGAACCCAATAGTTTGGTTAACTTTATTTTAATATACGAATATAAAAATTGAAAACTCATTTTTATAATAATACGGAAATAGATATAGTTATAGATAGGCATTTTGATTTTTCTAAATAAAAATTCATTCCAAATCCTAGCAGCCCACGATTAAATTCTTAGCGCTAATTTGGTAAAAATATTTACCTTTTAGGCACGATAAGATAAAATATCACTCGTGCATGTAAATACAAAGCTAACTAAACTAACTAATATATTGTGATCATTTTTTAACAAACAACTTTTTAAATGTTTAATTAAAGGTGTTAGACATTAACGATAATTTTTGAACAATAAACGTCCAAACACAGAACTAGATTAACAATAGTATTATTTGTTGAATTAATATATTTATATTTATAATATTCAATATTATGATGACTATAAATTATATGTAAATAATTATATTTACGAGATCAATAATAATATTTCGAGAAATATTGATGATAAATTGATAACTGATAATAAAAATAATTTATTAATACTTTATAATTTTGAATTCTACGATATAATAGATTAAATAATTTCAAATAATGATGTTGGAAATATAATTTTCCTAATAAATGAAACAAATTCCTTGATTAAATAAATATACAAAAAAAACCTCATTCAATAACTTTAATTTTTCGCGGAAATGTTGATATTATTAGTAAATAGACACATATCGAGGTAAAATGTAGGTTCTAATGTGAAAAAACTAAAACTTCTATTATTATAATATTATTATCCTTTAAGAATCGAAAATATAATAATCAAAGTTCACTGGAAATAATTTGATCTTAAATAAAATACTTTACCTACACTTTACACTTATATTTGGCAAAACATTCTCAAAACCCTTCAAAAGACATATATAAGATGTACTCGTATATAAGTTTTAGCCATTATGAGTCCAAACTTTAAAATACAAAAATAATATTATATTTTATTTAACAATCGATATTAAATATATATATAGTGGTACATACAGATAACGATAAGGTATAAAATATAAATAAATAAAAAAGACAAAAAAAAAAAAATGGTAATTTATCGAATGTTTATTTGTCATCGTATAACAAAACGGGATCTATTATACCTATGTGTGTGTGTGTGTGTGTGTGTGTGTGTGTGTGTGTGTGTGTACCTATACAGAGTGATCGAAATTTCGTGTTACAAAAATGGTAGAAATTCTATGAACGTTTTCAATGTTATCGCCAACACAATATTATGACCATGCTGTATATGTTCTACATCCGTTCGCGCGCAATAAATCAATTGCCCATTGCAGACGGAAGATAAAAAAAAGGGGGACAAAGGCACCAGCCCTCGACGATGGTCGATAACTTCTACACGTCAGGTCGTCAGTCCCGCGAGGGGAGGGTAAATTCGAGTCTTATATATATATATATATATATATAGAACACAGGATGAGTTCATCAATCAAAGCGCCTAATAAAATTGATCGGCTTCAGCCAGTGTCGCGGAACAACGCCGGGCAAATACCATCAATATTAGTCGGCGTTTCGACTTCTCCCGCGGTTTCAGGAAATTCACCCCTTCCCCTCACCCCAAATCACGAAATACCTCTCGCAGGGTTAGCCCACCTGCCGGAAGTCGTATTATCGCGAATGCGGAAGTGCTCTTCCCCACCCACTGTCATGTCACTTTACGATTTTTTGACCCGTCATATATATTTTATAATTATACATCATTATCGCGAGTTACGCGATATTATATTATCGCTATTATTACAAAAAAAAAAAAACAAAAACAAAAACAAAAATATAAGTACCTAAGTTGGTTAACGTACGAAAAGATTCAATCTTTGTATTTTAAAATAATTGCAGTTCACAGAATAGAGCAGTTATAAACATTCTACACGCGCTCAGATCTTTATTACTATATTAATGGACGAGAATTATAATTTCCTTTTTTATGCTTCGTCCATAATAGGTATTATAGGTACGCGGTATAAAATGTAAATTGTTTATTATATATAATTGGATTTAGTTCTAAACCGGCTGTGGTGTACAATTAATATGATACGCGATATGCGCGATGAAAGAACAACAATAACTGCTCGTTGAGTTTAGTTTTTTGTTGTCGTCGAAATATCGATCGACGACGGGCTACTCGGCAACTATTCTGCTGTATATATTATAATAGTCTATCGATTAAACTAATAAAATATAATAATGTATTATATACATGTGTCGTCGTCGCACACAATTAATATATTAGTGAAAAAGATTTAGATTTTAATAACCGGTCGATTGGACTGAAAAAAAAAATCGACATCACGTATGTATTATTGGAATTCGACCATTATTCGTAGTATAATAATCGGTTATCGCATTAAAGTTTACCATAAAATATATATATATTTAATATACATAAAAACTATCGTGTAGTCGAAATCTACAAACATAATATTCAAACATCTGATCGAACGCATATATGAGAATAACATATAAAGACACCGGATGAGAGTCGCGAGAACGAGACGAATAGTCATTAGAATTGGCATTCAATTAGTGATTCGACGACGGCGATGTGTAGCCCCATTATTGAACACACAAGTATTATATATATATATATATATGGTTTGTCGAGAGATAGAGATGGACTACGATAGAGAAAGAAAGAAACGATGAGAATGTACCACAACCGCTGTTGTAGGTCGTGGAGAATATAATTCGTTTTATCTGATCGTTTTGACGATTCGATCGCCGTCGCCATTCGGGTTTTCGTTAGCCATAATCCGTCGGTTATACTTTGGTCGTTTCCTTGGACCGTATATACGATGCTATATATAAATCGATGTATACATATTTGTATTATATGCGCAAGTATGCGTCTCGAACTATCTGTTTGATACGAACTCGACTGTGTAATACGCTAATTATATTACACATTGTGTATCTATATAAAATATAAATATTATAAACACTGCGAATGCCTATAAGTAATCAGAGGCTCGATTTCACTAAAAATATACTGATAGTGCTGAAACTCCGAAAAGTAATAATCATATCCAATTTATTTAATTTATTCAAATTATTCAGTTTTTACAACATTATATATACTTAAATATTCTAAGGTTACTAATTTGGAAACTGGAGATTCTTAACCTAACCCTCAAGTACCCCCTCCTACTCCCTAGCTCCTACCATATTTGCGCCTATCATAAATTGATAGATATTTGCTATTTTTCGCGTAATACCGATTATATTATCTGCATCCATAATAATCATTATATGTAAGTAGAACTCGACGAAAAGTGTAAAATCGAAAACATAGTTGGTTATTCTTTATAACCCAGTTCTGGAAAAATAAATTTTAATTTCAAAAAAGACAAAACAAAATTGCGGAAAAAATAAACTTACGTAAAACGCATTGACATACATAAAATATATATCAAATTATTATTAGGTATATAAGTTTACAAGCAAGTTTTTTAATCCGTTCACGACTTCCCGTCTACTTTTCTATGTATAAATTATTACATTATGTTATATAAAAATTATTAAGATACCACAAACGTCATTGAAAAGTAATTCAAAGACAACTCCGAATATATTTCGCAATTTGTTTACCATCGAGAAGTGTATATACGGTAATGAAATATATTAAATTGTAATATGTAGTCGCATTGAGTTTTTTTTTCATATATAACATAAATGAGTTTTCTATAAGCATGTATATAATAATAAATGTAAGTTTTGCATTATAATATTGGAAGATAATTATTTAATTTAAGAATAATAACTTCAAAATATAGCCATTCGTTTGTAGAAAAATACCGTGGATTTTGAGTACATCTATTATATAATATGTGTTTAGTATTATATTATATACATTGGCGTTTCGGGAATACGGTTTCAGTTCAAATAAAATATTATAACTACATACCACACCCTGCGGGTTATACGTGACCAATACGAACATATTATAACGTGTGTTCTGTGACCGCGGTTGCTGCCGCAGAGATCGCCATGAGGATATACAATATAAATACAACCAATCACTCCGCATCAGGCTGAGAGATTATAATATTATTCAATATAATTGATTATAAAAATAATGTTTTGGAAGATATAATATAACAGCACAATAATAATACAGACGTAAATTTTCTATTTCAAAACTCACCTCGTGCTGATGGAGCGACGGCAACGGTGAAAATTTCTTTCGTGTTTATAATTTGTTTTTTTTAAATTTATTTTGTAACTGATTTGTCACCTCAACACACCTACTGTGATCAATATGATGATATCCGCATGTGTTACGGTATAAACCATGACCACCTTAATATTAAAATATTAAAATAAAACAACCTCCGTAAAAATATTGTAAAAAATTATAGATAAATTCATAATAGTTAACAGTTACATACATATTACGAATTGGAACTGTACCCTCTACGTATATACTTAATGAAAAAGTTAAACTGACCATTCTAAGATTTACTCTTATCGCCAATTTTATTAATTTCTTGAAAATAATACTACTGTATATCCTTATAATCATTTGTACAATTCACGTACATCGGAAATATTATTTACTGCAGTACAATCGATTTTGCACAAGTGTATATGATATTCGTAATCACGGTTATAAATTACACTTTTGAAAAAATGCTACAGAATCATTTTAAACGGTAAATATATAGCATAAATGGTGAATCAGTTATGTTCCGTTCCACTATATTTCGCTACCATAGTGGCATAGTCAGTATTCTTCCGACAGGGAATCATTAAATTGATAAGGAGGAGAGTAGTGGGGGACGAAGCCAACGAAAATACAAAATCAAGACCATATGTTGATTGTTCTTATTTTAATTCACGAGGGATTCTGCACAAAGAGTTAGTGCTTCCGAGAAGTACTATAAATACTGTACGCCTCTGTAAAAGATTTGCATCAGAGGCGTCATGGCCGACTTGAAGAAAGATCTTTTATCTTTTTTCTTGCTAAATGACAACGCTCCAGCCCACACTGAGTCGAATTCTGGCCAGTACATCATGTATTCACTCGATCTATTTGATTGAGTCCTTTAGACTATTTTCTGTTTCCAAATGTGTAAATGGAGCCAGCAAGTTAAAAATATGTGACCGAGAAGCTCAAAGGACATTGTTGAAAAAGACTCGTCTTACTCTCGCAGGTCTTAGAAAAACTGCAGAATCGCGCGTGATTACTTTGAATAAACAATATTTGTTTAAATTCTTTTTCCATTTCCTTTTTTTTTTTTTTTATGTAACTTTTCGTAGCTGTAGTCTCAATACGTATAGTGCCTATATATTTTTCTTTAGTGTACACATTTTTTTCGATGATCCCCTACAAATATTTTACGTCCACTTAGGGGGTCCTTACCCGCAGGTTGAGCTCACCGTGCAGAATTATAAATAATAAATGCCGATAATAATGCGGTAATATTATGGTGCACGCCACATGTGTCGCAAAACAGCTACTATATATATTTTAAAATCACATATTATATTGTTGCGAGTTTCTCAGTTTGCCTAATAATATGTAATATATTCAATACACGATAAACTGCATGATCCGAACGGGACGAGAGAATGAAATAAATACTTTCTCCCCGAAGTCTATCGATTATCTCGCGGACGGTAGTGCTGCAACTGCGTTATTTATTTCGTTTTTTTTTTTTTTAACAGTTAATGATATGGTAATAATATTGTTATATATTATTTCCGAACTCGTCTCAAGAATATATATAATAAGTACTATTTTATGCGCGTTATCTAATGATTTTTAAATTACCGAGGACATTATTATAATTTTTTTTTTTTTAACATTTCACCGATAACATCGATACAAACGGTTTAATCGATTTAATCGATTTTGTAATAAAACATGGGCCACTGTATAATATAATTTGTGTTATTATTTTAAATTTCCAAAACAACCACGATATCTTTATTGTGGTTATGCATATATTCTACATTCATTCCTATATTTAAATATACAGGCAATCACGTATTTTTGGGTGTATTAACTTTTTTAGTTTTAATCGGCTTATAAAATTCAAAATAATAAAACATAATTATTTTAGGATCTAATAATGCCATTAAAAAATACAAATTATATATTTTAATAAAAAAATGTATAGTAAAAAAATGTTTTTTTTTGTTATAGGGGGGGGGATAACATTTCTTTACGCGCACGTAATCATATAGACTTGACCACATAATTTTACACGTGGATTATTGGGAATCAATTTTTATAAACAAAAATCGTTTATAAGAACTGGATTAATAACCACTATATAGGTACCGGAACAACTTCAATACTGAACTATTATAGAACGTTATTCTCATAAGGGGTGTCATTTCTATCGGTATAGACTATAGATCATATTTATGTAAACGAATCACTATAATATTGTTTGTCTAACTACACAACTACATATTCAAATAACCGCATTGTAACCGACGTCGGTTTTATTTTTAATTAACTATTTTTTATTTATTATTATGCCGCGGCAGCTGGGCCATTGGCTTTTGTTTACAAAAGGATTTGATAACAATAGATTTAGATGTATATATATAAATAATTTAAACTATTTTGTTGGTCTTCATATTTAGGTTGTGAGGTTGGTTTCATCCGGAAATTAGATGATTTTTGAGGTTTCAATGAGGTCTGGTCCCAGCATCTGGCATAGAGAGTGAGAAAGTTTGTTCCTCAGCCTTTATAACTATTATAAACCGGCAAGTGTGATAATTTTTGTAAAAAACGAATAACATTCTGAAACTGCAACGCGTTCGTTGACAACTGTCGTCTCGCGTATATGCTTATTGCAATTTGCACTGTGGCGGATGTAGGCTTTGGACACTGAACTACTGTATAAACCATATTACAGTTCAGTAGCTTTGGATTATTTTTGTTTTTCATTTCCCGCGAACGTCGTAAGGGTAATAAAATGTAAACTCGCGATAGACGATTCCGTTAGGTCGGAAAATAAAAACATTATTTAGTTTATTGAACCGTAATAATATTATAT
This sequence comes from Eriosoma lanigerum, assembly GCA_013282895.1. Lineage (NCBI taxonomy): Eukaryota > Metazoa > Arthropoda > Insecta > Hemiptera > Aphididae > Eriosoma > Eriosoma lanigerum. The sequence continues at coordinate 6,598,346 of CM023358.1, read as the reverse complement.
ACCTATACATAGGACATAAACGGCTTCGAGGGCCCGAATATAACGGCCCCCGTACGGTCCGTAAATCAACAGGTGTTTTCCCAGAAGTGTGCTTAAAACGAAAGCGAAAGTTTATTAAAAATAAAAGTTATTTAACTCCCGGAGAGTTATCAGTTTTTGTGGACGTAAGTATGTGTATAATAATACAAGTAATTAATAAGTACGAACAAAATGCGCTAGGTTTTTTGGCGAAATCAAAGTCCCGGATGGTACGCTTGTTCTCCGGGCGGCATTTTCGTCACAGTCCATTGTCCGGGACTTCAGGTGGTTACCTATATACAGTTGATACCGCAACTACCAGGTTACCATTATTATTATTGTTATTATTATTATTATTATTATTACAACGAAACGTCGACGCCGCGCGCCGCCGGCTCGTCGTCATCAATAAAATTTTAAATTGCCACTGTAATAATAATATATAATAACATAATACGCGCACGATTGTTATTTTGTTCTTTTTATATTATTATATTATTATACAGCTGGTGTATTATATTATACTTTTCATACAACGTTTCCTTTGCCGGCGGAAATAAAACATAATAATATGTTTCTATATATTATGCATTCGCCTGTAGTGTTTTTTTTATTATTAATAACCTGATTAATTAGAAAACTAAACACGCGCGTAACGTGTGCTAGGCATAGTCAAATATCAACGAGTTAATACGCGACACGTCATAAACTGATAATACCTTTACATTTTATAGCGACGTCGATGTTGTAATACGATCGTATTATTATTCTATTTCAGTATCGACACGAGTATATCGCGATGTTGTATAATGTATATTATTATCATAAATTCGAAATTTGAAAGGGACTTGAGTGTGCTTAATAGTAGCCCTTCCCCAAAGAAAAAAAAATAGGACGTGCATGTCATGTGGAAGGATATACTTCCCACGGGTCTGCTGAAAACAAAATTCTAGCCCCCCAAAATATAAAACTCAAACTGTGCCCATATGATTATTAAGCCCAAAAAATGTATATATTTATGCTAAACTAACTCAGAAATGGCTCGATACCAATAACAGAAATAATAATTATGCACTTATAGTTTTTTGTGATGGTTTATTAGGCAATTGATATAATCATATTTATACCTATACGGATATACGTATATAATATTATGAAAGAAGTCAAATATACAAGACACGAAAAAATTAGTGAACGTAAACTGCCTGACCATGATAATGACAGATATTATAAGCATTATATAACTTTGTAACAAAGAATTAGTCACTGTTGCCAAAATATTGCAAACTATCTAAAGTTTAGTACATTGCAGTTTTGTTGGTATAAATCGATGTTGTTTTAGTTGAGTGCCATTGGCATTGTATCATTCGTTGTTCAAGATTAATAACAACTAATTGAAAATTCCAAATAGTTCTGAGAATATACTCGTAGTTAGTACCTAATTATTGAGATACTTCCGACTTCTGAGTTCTGACCACTGCGACTTACAATGGGAAAATATAAGTTTTGCCTCATCATCATTTAAACAGGGCAAATATACGGATATATATACAGTAAAGTAAAGAGGATTATGTTTAATTATAATTAGTGGTAATTAATATTAACGGTGTATTAAGTTCTTCATAAACTACCAAAATAGTATCATTTTATGTTTTTTAATATTATTTTGTATACATACAATAAACTTAAAAAGAATTTTGAAAGCCCACTAATAGTTGTCGTAAAATCAATAAAATCGTATAAAACGACCCTCCCCTATTTTTTACTCATAATAATCAAGTTCCGATAGGTATTCTTCGTGAAAATTATTATTATATTTGTTGTTTTCAAATTTGTTCTATTATTTATTATTAAGTTGACTGTATATATAATAATAATATAATTTTATTTGAAAATAAGGCTTAGTAAACGTAGAATATATAAATATTTGGAATTCAAATACTATATAAACAATTTAATTAAATTTAATGTGTAAAAAAACATACAATAATTTAATAATAATTTGGATTGCTATGGATGATAAATATCTAAATTCTCTATCTGCGATCATTATAATCTAATTTAATAACACTTTAAGTAATACCGTTGAGTATTAATGTCTATAGTATTTATTATTATTTATGTTGTTATTCGGATATAATAATAATTATACTTTTATCTAATAAATATTCATATTAAATCGCGTATAGGTAATATAATCAATGGCGAATAGTTAACTGAATCGACATAAGAACTAAACACATTATTACAATATTAGAAAACCTAATAAAACAATTAGATTATATCGTATTAAAAGATATAACACGTACGATGATAATAACAAATTCAACGATAAACACAAAAATTCAATTTCCTTTGCATTCCTCTGCAAGTGTACAGATTCGTATATGAGATGTAAGTCTGAAGGGTCATCATTTTGCGTGGCATGACGTATCGATCACTCTGTATATGACCCTGAACGATCAAGTCGGAACCACCGACAGTATTATATATTATTATTATATATCCATACATTTTATATCAGTTATTGCAAAACTTGATATTTTTTTTTTCTCTCGTTTCATTCTCGTAGATTATAATAGTATTATAATAATGTGTATACGCGCGTTGTATTATAATAATCGTGTCGGTCGTGCGTGTGAAAAAATAAATAAAAATACATACGTAGGTTATATCTGCGCGACAACAAAATAACGACGGGTGAAAGTCGTGTGCCCTCCGCGATGGTGTTCACATATATTATACAAAACAAATCCATATATAATATAATATCAACACATTCAATATACGTTGCAAACATGCAATTAATTAATATTATAATAACGTGGAATTGCCGAAGAAACGTAAATGAAAAAATAAAAAATAAAATATTAAAAAATACGAAAATATTATTATTAGATACACAACATTCATAATATGAAGTTTTTGCTGCAGACATTTGTGCGGGATTATTGTACGATAATAATGATTATTTAATGACTATGTAATTATAAAAAGAGCTAAATTTTTACAATATTTTCGTGACTGAATTTATATGTAATGAAACAGTGGTTGAATTCACTATATATTTGTATATAAGATTAACAATTCGATTTAGTTTTCCGCCATTTCGATCGCGTCCGCCCTTCCATCGCGTCTTCGAGTACTTACATTTATTTTAGCTCATTAGTCCCCGTATCCGTTTGTCTTGAACGTATGTCGGGATCGTGCGGACGGCCATTTTTCGTTTCTTTCGCATGATTTTCGGCTAAACACAATGTCTATGCTAAAACAAATATTAGGTAATTGTGTTTTTAAAAGGTCGGCGCGAAACGGAAAAGATGGGCGAAACACGCGGCGGCGGCGGCAGGCAGTCGTCGTCGTGATTCATGTCCGTCCGTCCAATTTCCGGGTCATTTATTTCGGCGGTATCCCAAAGAAGGTCATTACGGCGAAAATCCATTATAAATATAGACGTCCATTGTCTGCGGGAGGGCGCCTAGCATGTAATATATAAGTGTATAACAAACACGTGTACACTTTATGTGTCGAACGGGCATGTTATATAAAAATATAGTCGTGAGTGAGTATTAAAACAATGTGTGTATAAAACGTACACGGTCATGGGCATCCCCAGGAGGGGGGGTCAAAACGGGGCACTTGCCCCCCCCCCCCTGGAATAATGTTATTTCCACAGCAATTGGTAAAATTCCCAATGAGAAATTCGCTTCTAACAATAACATCTAATTGTGATATTTTAATTGTAATAATGACGAAACCAGCGGCGTCATTTGAAGGAGGGGGGGGGGGGCAACTCGTACATTTGTTGTAGTCTATAATTATCCAAATCCTGAGTCGGCAGATTTCAAAAATTAAAACTCCTTAATACAACCCCTTAATTGATTACTGCTTACAATAAAATAAAATACCCACCAAAAAAAATTACCCCTCCAACTCCTGTTCTTAAAAACAGTCGGCAAATTTATGGGTGTACCCTAGTCTAGTAAAAACTGAAATGACCCCACTGGACGAAACATAATAATGTACTATAAATAAAATGTATAAAAAATTTTTTTTTTTAAATTAATTTTGCCCTGCCCTAGAAAAATGTCTGTGGACGCCTACGTACACGGTTTCTGACTAAACTAATGTGTACAAGAGCATAACACGTAATATAATTAATATATTTAGTCTGATTGTGATATTATGATTAAAAACGAAAACAATTTGGCGGTCGAAGATAAGTCGAGTCTAACCTCGACGCGTCGTCAACGTTTCAAATCACCCGTAAACATGTGATATTTAAGTTATTTTAAAGACTATTTCGTCTGCATTCCGTACGATTTGACCATCGTGCCCATATGGCAGTGCCCATATCTATACATATTTATATTTAATATTTGCACAAATTCCATATTTTTTTATTTTTATTAAATACGTTATGATACTGAAAAATGATAGAAAAATAATATAAAGGGTTAACATTATATGGGTGTTATTTGCGACGTCATATTAATGATAAATAAAATATAATTTTAGCGATATTTATAATAATTATGGAATGTATAAGGCTTAATTTTCTTTTTTGAGATTGAGCTACTTTGATTGAATTTTTATGTACATTTTGTGTAGTATTTTACATAACTATTACCTTTTATGAGTGGATGCTGTATATCGATGTTTGCTTACCTTCAGAGATGTACGTTATTAAAATTATGTTCAATATTATTTGTTAATGAGTTTAGAACTGTATATTGAAATAATTAACACTTTTAACTATGATTTATTTTTATCGGAATATACAGTAAACATTTATTTGATGCATATTACTGAATATCTATAAAGTAAATTATTATATTGAACTGGAGGGTCTGTAAATTTTTGTGAATTAAAAAAAAAAGTTGGATATTAAAAAACAGTGGAGATAGAATGAGTGTGTTTGAAATATTACCCTTTTTTACAAGGTTTGTCCTAGTAGTTTAATTCAAGCGATAATTGGGTTTATATACATACATACTGTATCTCAATCGTTATATAATATTATAATGTAAATTTATTGTTAAATGTCAAGGATTTAATTATATTGTTTACATTGTGTTACATATTATATTATATGATTTAAAATAATATAATTATATAATAATATTCAGATATTCTGAATAATTCAATACATCATAAAATAAATAAACATCTATGATTAAAAATAATAAATGTAATATATTAAATAGGTACATTTCTATTTAAATTTCGAAAGTATTTAGATAACATTGGATAGCAAGATTTAGTCGTATAGTAAATATAGTACTCGTATATTATATATAGGATAAAAAGATAAATACAATATAATATATTATAGTATTGTAATTTTAGGAGGCTAATATAAAAAAAAATATGTTATAAAATATACATTTTTCTTGGCGACAGTTTATTAATAGCTCTACTGTTACGTAGTTATACAAAGATATATATATGGTACCAAACTACCCAATGAACAAATGTTAAGATTATGTTCATGATTAATGGAGACTTTTTTTTTTAAAAAAAAAAAAAAGAATTAGCAAAAAATACTTAAAACTCGATTTACAAGACAGTATATAGTGTTGTAGGAATTGGAAAAGAATTCTAATGAAACTTGGGGGGATATATCGTTTTCACTTGTTTTTGTCAAACAATATAAGGAGAAATCCATTTAATATATATGAGATTATATATTACTTTTCTAAAGAGATGCTGCCGTAGGAGACTTATGTACAATTCACGTCGACTGACGACTGTTTGTAGCTGATATTTCAATTAACGGATATATATCGTTTTCGCGGACTTGGCGCTGTGACAAAAATAGAATGTCTTCCCACGCTGCACCGTCGCAACGGACGGCGACGGCGCCGCTGAAACTGGCAGCTAATTTCGGACCCTCGATTTCGTCGGATGAAATTACATGCACCCCAGCCGCACGCGGTGAAATGAGTTTTTTGTTTTTCAACCTTCCTCCAAACTTTTCGGACAGGTAAAAGACATATTACATATTATATATAGTATATACTTAAACTATATGTACAGAGCGATCGGAATATGTGTTATATAACAAACACTGGAGATAACATTGAAAAATATCGTGTGATTTTTAATACATTTTTTATTACGAAATTCCGAAATTTGACCAGGTAATGTAATATACTAATCACATACTTGTGGTTCGTTTGAGTAGGTAATAATAATATACATATACGTTTTTCATATTTTCCATCGTTTCCGTATCTCGAAACTCCAATCAGACTGTATATAAATATAATATAATATATATCATATACCATATACGTACCTAGGTATAAGTTGAACTTTATACCGCGATGGGCGATGTATAGAAGGAGGAAAATAAATCGCTAAAAGAATTAACGTTGACGACGACGTCGTCGCCGTCACTTCCGGCGACATTTTTTCCCTTCCGGGTGGGAATTCAATTTCGAAAGACCCCAGGGTGTCCGACTTTTCGACGCAATTACATTCCAAAGACGTTGAGCGTGATATTATATAATATGTGTGTGTTTCCGCGCGGGGTTTTGATAAAAGTTAAAAAGCGTACACGTTTTTTAAATTTGTTTTTTTTCTGCCAAAAAAATATGATTTTCTTCGATATTTGAATACATTATAGCACCGGTGAAATATTACTACCGTGGTTATAGTAGATTACCGTGATTATTACATACATACAGATCGGAAAATTGAGTTATTACAAAATTAATGGAGATTTAACATTGAAAACAAAGTATAAGAATTACATTATTTTATAATGAAATTCCTGATATATTTTTTTGTAACACAAAATCCTGATCACTACTGTGTAAAATATAAGAACCAATGTGATCTTAAGCATTTATAATAGTTTTGCACGATCGGTATAATTGTGTGTAAAATTGTATTCTTGTAAAACACATTGCTGCAATATGGCGAGATTAAATGAATATATATTATGTCACATAAATATTGTGGTAACATTCCTGATTTTTTTAAATATGATGTCCTTACTCTTTTAAAACTATACAGTGTATGATTGTTTTATTTTCCCACATTAATATTTTTGGTTACTTAATTTGAAACAAAAAGACATTTAAATTATATTAATTGGCCAACCAAGAATATGTTTAAGCAAAGTTATAGTAAAATAATCACTTTGTTTAAATTAAATTATAAATATTATATATTTTTATATTATAAATAAGCGTATTGCGTTAACGGCGAAAATTATATTTGCTTAATACTAAATTTACTACTATAATTATATTCTATTCCACGAGAGAACATGCCAATTTCGTGCATACTTTTGGATAATTCGATGGAGACCAACTAGATTGGCAATGTTCTCATTGTATATGGATTTGTCGGCCTCTCGTGAAATATAATACCTATACAAATATTATTTCCTATCGATATTCTATAACATATACTTAATGTTGTATAAAAAGAAACGCTAACCACATGTTTGTTGCTTTTGTCTAACATACGTGTAATATTTTTTTATATAAATTTACTTATTATAAAATTTGTTGAAGATAATATAATAAAACTGTGCTCTAGTCTTGAGTATTTTTTAAAAATATTTTATTTTAAAACTATAGTTCTATGTATTTAAAAAGTGAGTTATTAAACTATACTTATTAGTTATTATTTTTTTTATATATATATAATGTGTGTTATTATTTTGAGGTAACAAACGTGTGGATCCACTTAAGTCATACATTTTCACGATTTTATAAAAATGTTATTTTCTATGGTTTTTGCACGGACAAAATATGCATTATCAAAAAAAAAAAAAAACAATAATACATATATTGCATCGAAATAACAATAAATAAAGATATAAATAATACTTTTTTTTTCCTGTTCGTAGATGTATTATATTGATCAATGGATCGTTTATATTAGTCGGACCTAAACTATTATAAAAACGAAAAACAAGTGTTCGCCACCGTCGTGATGATAATTTCGTACGATAATATCCGACACGGAAATGATTATATTATATAGCACATTATTGTAGATTTATTTTGGTAAAAATAAATTCCATACGTAGGTATCACTACATTTATAATATAATAATATATTATGGACGGGACTCGGGGCGGGTACCTAAACGATTGAAAAACGTGACTCATATTATTATGTGGTGTCGTGTCGTTTTTTTTTTTTTTTTTTTTTTTTTAATAGGAACCGCTCGGTAAACGTCCATTGAAATAATATATATGACACATAGTAAATTAGAAGTGTGTGTGTGTGTGTGTGTATATATAATATATTTTTAATATTTATACGCCTGTGCGTTAATGCATCGTATACAATATAATAATATAATATATATTAACACGGTAGCGATGTTTTTTTTTTTTTTTATGAAAAATTACCTTTTATATTTTTATTTTTTATTATACATATTAACGTTATTTCGTTCGTATGCCATACAGAGTGATCATAATTTCGTGTTATCAAATCAATCCTGACCGTATTGTTTTTGTAAACGAAACTCTGATGATCGCCCTGTGTACATATGGTAGGTATGTCCACGCGTGGGTAATACATTATGCCATACGAACGTGAACGTAACATAATACGCATAATATATATATATTATGATTTATAAACGATTTTTAAATATAACTTTAGACAAATATTGTTTTAAAAAACAGCGTATATAATTTTATATTTATTACGTATACGCTATATATAGAGTATACAAAAACCGGATTTTCGATCTAATTAAATAAATACGAACATATAATAACATTTTTTTTTTCTCGTGTGTGTTTTTTAATTACTACCTTTGGGTTTTATAATTAATTATATTATATAGCTATCATGACTCGTTTACCAAATTACATTACGACGGTCGCGAGATATGCTTTTTTGTAAAACATTTTTATCGCAATCCTTTTGAACTTTAACACAAATTAAAATGTATTGACATAGACAATTATTTTGGTATCGTCTTCATTCGATCTGTAATCCGTATATATTTTTCGATGAGAGGTTGAGAGTCGAAAGTAATTAGAATAATTTACTTATTATCATCGCGGTGCATAACGAATCCTTTTTGGATACTACGACCGTTATTGTTTTCATAAAATTAACGTACATATATATCCAGCTAATTTAAGTTTAAAATAAATATTTTATTACTTATTTACAAAAGTTTAAGCTGTAAATTACTCACGATTGTATCAAATTGCCAATCGGCTAATATATACATTAGTTGTTATAGCTAATAAGTTATAACTTTATAAATTTAAAAAAATTAATTTATGTCCTATAAAAAAAAAATCGATAAAATATACATATTTATTTTGTAAAAAAAAACACAAATTAAATATGAAATGAATAAAATCAATTACAAAAAATGTATTAATAAAAATTAAAAATTATACGAAAAATGTCCAATGACTATATTAGGTATCGGTGCATAAGTATACAACATAATTATTATTATATGATATTAAAACGATGTTTATCTAAACGACAGGGGAACGAAATATTATGTTAGAACAATAATCATGTTAGATATCATTTAATTTACTATAAGAATAACAGCAAATTAGACGATATTCACACATACACTATAATATGTAATATGTGTGTTATACGTTATAATAACAACCGAGAATGGAATTGTAGAATATCGTATACGTTTGTAACCGCTTTGATCAACGTGAATGCGGCAATTATAATTCGTTCGATTATATTATATATACGTACACGTTTAATTGGCGACCAAAGACAACTTTATAATAAGCGTATTTTTCTATAATTCTATATAGGTATATAATAATAATAATGCGATTTAATTGACATTCAATTGCACGCGCGCGCGACAATGACTTCCTGTAACTATAATCATTATTGTTTTTCTCGGCCAAACGTGTACATTGAAGAGGCTTATAATATGGTTTAGCTGCAAAAGTCGTAGTCGTGTACCTATATATATATATATATACAAACATATAACCATATAAATTATAATCGAAAACACAATTTATTTTATTAAATACATTGGATTACAATCAGGTCAAGGAACAAAAATAAAATTGGAAAGAAACTAGAACTGATGGACAACACTATGAGTATAACAACTATAAAAATTGATATTACATTGCCAATTGCTACTGTAATATTAAAAATTAATATAATTACAAGAATAGAATTAAATTTTGTCTACGAATACAATTTGCAGTTTACAGATATAACTTGTATACGCGCTATATTTGTCTGATTTTCTAAATGAGATATAATTACAAAATGCGAATGACGTAGTTCGTAGATATATATATATATATATATTAATTAAATTGCAATAAGAGAAAATCGCATAATAATTAATAGTTATAAATGACTAAATATTAATGGACATAAAACTTATTTATTTATAATTATAGTTGAGTTATAAAAATAATTTTTATTTTCGATCAAAATTGAATTCATTAATAAATAATCAATATATTTTAAATGTCGATAAAATTTTACAATAGTCATCAGTGTATAACTAATAACTATGATAATAATATTATTAACCAGATTTCGAATTTAGCTATTGCGTATAATATTATACAGATCGATAATATGATAATATATTGTATTATAATATATAATATTTAAAAATATGTACGATTACAAAATCGTACTTTTAAATACGATTTACCAAAATGTATTATATTATAAAATATAATATTTCAATGGTTAACGATTATATTATTGTAATATATGTACAAAATAATATTCCAGTACTTGCTTTTTTATATAGTATAATATTTGAATACAAATATTTCGTTTGAAATGCGGTGGAATAAAAATAATATTTTATGTTATAATAAGGTCATCAACTTGATGAGATGGTCATAATTTATTTTGAAAATAACAACTTCATAATCATAAATAATGTTGTTTTTGTTTTTTAATTTGTATGTAAGGTTTTTTTTATAATGTTTTTGTGTTTCAAAAAAAAAAAAGTAAAGTTTTTATATTAAAATACATGTTATAATGTGTACGTTTAAAATAAATACTTAATATGTACATATTATGCAGGTACCATCACGTGGGTGCTGCAGGTAGAAAATAAACACATAGTCACAAAAATAGAGGCATATTATATTATTATACTATTACAATACAAATACAGCGTGTAAAAATAGTACAAAACATTTACTGTTTCGTTCAAACTTATTACCATTATTCTACTAGTATCTATCATTATTAGTATCGTGTTTGATTTATAGGAAATGATAAAGAAATTGATATAATGAAGATGAATGATGATGTAGTGTAGAGTGATAAGGTTCAAATATTTAGGATGAGTAATGCAAAACAATGGCAATTCTGAAGATAATATCAAATATAGGTGAAAATGCAGCTTGTGAGGATACAATAAGGTTTAAAAAGCAGTAGAAAGACTAGCAATGTTGTATGAATGTTGTGTGCAGTGAACAAAAATAAATAGAACCAAGGATGAGTGTAACAGAGATGAGAATGTTTAGTCGCTTAGGTGGATATGTGGAGTGACTAGAGAGGATAAAATAAGAAATTTATACCTAAGGGGAAGTATAGGATTTGCATCAGTTTTGAGGAAAATGAGAGAAAATAGGCTGAGATTTTTCGGACTGAAGAAGAGATGGATATATGGAATAGAGAGTGATATGAAAATAGCTGGTGTGAATTGTCGAGAAATAGGAGATCAAGATTTATGAAGGTGTGGATCTAATAAGGTGGCCAACCATATTGGAAGTGTAATGCCAGCTAGAATAAGGTACGTTATCATTAGTATAGTGCGATGGTGAAAAATCATCGACTCTAATAATTTTATGTTTTATGGTCATTATACCCGCATGTTCTGTCTTCGTCTGGCTAATGAGAATTATACCAAAATCACAGCGTGTATAAACATCTATTAGTAAATTTATCGAGATGTATATTTTGGAAGGTGTGTCATATCCGTTCTGTAAAATATCACCTGACAAAGAAGTTATAGTGTATTGAGTTTTAATTTTTTTAATACGCTGTAACTTCATTGCCAGACTACATTCATAGTTGGATAAACAAATTTGGCATTATTGAAAAACATGCGGGTATAACGTCCTCTTAAGTATGCTCCATACAAATCTGAATCAAAATATATTCGTATCATCAGCGAATAACCAATTGTCCCGTACTTCTTTTGTACATTCTGTATATTAACATAACTCGTGTACAAAACAATAACAATGCGTAGTCAGGCCCACGTCGAGGGGGGGAGGGGCAGGTGATGCATTTCAAATTTGAGTAGGTATCCGTCACGGAAAGAACGTAAAAATAATACATACACAATAATAAACTACCTAACTAAAAACAACCGCATACCCGTACATGATGCGAGTTGTCATAATAATAATGATAATATTAAAATGTAAAATATTCGACGTAAATAGATAGGTATGTGTATGTGTGTGTGTGTGTGTGTGTGTGTGTGTGTATGTGTTAGTGATAATAATAACATTGTTTTGAAAGTTTGTTTTATCTGAAAACTTAACGAAGATCGTATATAATATCATCGTGTGTCCGCCCGCGGACGGACGTGTTTCTCTGGTATAATAATAATAATAATAATAATAATAATAATAATAATAATAATAATAACGATAATAATAATGATAACGTATCGCGTCCGACCGACCTAACCGCCGACACGTACATGGTCCTGGAAAACAATGCGGTAATAACCGCGCTGCAGCTGCGTTACAGAACAATATATTATATATATATATATATATAGAGGTTAGGTCACGGGGGAGACAACCTTTAAAAGAAGGAAAAAAGACCTTTAGAAAAGCAAAAAAAGTTTCGACCACACGATGGGATATAACGCGTTTTTCTTTACGGTCGCGATTCCTTTGAAAACAAATAAAAGGTCTAATTTATAAAATATAAAGCCACTGCGATTTAATATATATATATATATATAAAGGGTGTACTATGTAGGGTCGTTCCTGCGACGAAGTATCTTCAATATAATATAACATTGTCCTACAGACAAAGGGAATGAAAATCCGTAAACTAATGTCGCGGCATTTGCTGTGAAAGGGAGGAGAAAATATACGAATATCGAAACAAACAGTATAATAATATAATAATATATTATATACAACACGCACAGTAGGTAATACCACGTATATACGTCATGGTGATTTTTTTAACCCTGATTTATGTCACGAAATCGATTTCATTTATGTCCATTTTATGTCATTTATGTACGCTCAAAAGTAAAAGTATAATAATAATATAATTATAGAATTGTATTGCAATTTTTGACAAGAGAAAAAAACTTAATTTTTTACAACTCTACGAGACACTGAGTCACCCGGATCAACTATATATAGTAGCAGGTATATACGCATAGGTATGAGTTTCAAAGTTGTAATTATTGTGTTAATCATGTTTTGATACAGAATATTTTTTTTCCTGAAAAATCGCAACGCATTACGCTATTTATAAATATGCGTCATAATAATCTATATAATACATCATAATGCAGTACGCGAATATAATAATTTTTATATTGCATTGTATATTATCGTGTTACTTTGAAATGTATACTTGAAATGCAAGTAATATAATTTCTAAATTATTAAAGTTAATTGCACCTTAGCAATCATCATAGCTACTAAATAATAATAATGCATTATGAATATTAAGAAAAGTATAGGTACTTATTTTAATTATATGTATTATTTGTTTTAAATTTCTAGAGGATGCTGGTAAGAATACATCATAGTCATCATTAATAACTCAGATTTCATTACTGAGCACTGTTATATATTATATTGTATACAAAGTGATCAAAATGTTGTGTTACATCAATAGTCGTCGGTGGGGATTCAATATTATTTCCAAGATATTTGTAACATAATATTTTGATCACTCTGTAGTCGCAGTTTCAAAGTTGATTGTATTAAGTAATAACATATGGCCATAGTGGATTAGTGGCTATGTAGTATAGTTATTAGATTCATAACGATGGTTTTCTCCCGACCATCGAAATAATAGTTCATGCCGGGTTGTACAAAAGACCAATATCTAATTAATGAACCTATAACATAGAAATCAGTTCCATAAAACACTTTTCGATTGCACAGACGATCTACAATATTATTAATCTTTATGGATTCTACAGGTTAAAGATTCGATTTCGGGTCGATAACAATTTACAAGTATCCAACAACTTTATTGTATTCATAACATGTTAAATAATGTTCATCCATAGATATGTATAATCATATGATGATTTATCAAAAACTAAAACAACCGAATATTTGTGCAACAGTTCACCAGATATTTAATTGACTCATTTATGAGATGATATCGTAGCTTATCGAATTATTTTATCGACTATTTGTGTCACACAGATCCCGGCATTAATATTGTGGAAGCTCGTGTAGTATTGTTAAGGGGTCTCCAATAGGTTGTCCAAAGTTGTTCTGGGAAAGGATTACTATATTCTTATCATCAGTACCGCGGGCAAAATGTAATATATTTCTCTTACGTTCTTATCAATAACTACACACACATAAACATACAAAATGAATCACGAGAATTTGACATTTTTCAGTATAATATCAATGCGTAAATGTCAAATCCTCGAAATACACCCCGTATAAAAAATATATAATATATGTGAGCACAAAGTCGTAAAACGATGATCGACTTTATCTCGCCTGCCCCTGGAGATTGCGACTTGCAAGGGTCATTTTCCAGAAACATAATATATAATACTACAGTATACTCAAAATCTCGCCAAATCAGCGCAAAATATATATTATATAGTGTACACCCGCCATACTGACACTCGACTTGTCAGTATATATTAAGGAATAAGATCGTATGATGGCGTAAAATATTGGATAATACGTCGATTGTATAATAATAATATAATTTATAGCAGTGATGACGTAACGAAGTCACTATTGAATAAATAAAGTTGTATTTCTATACTTTTAGCATATTGGTGTAACGAATAATGGTTTGAAAACGTGTTTAAATGATAATATGTACAAACGAAATTTCTAATAATTATTACGATATTAGGTGATAGAAATGTTGAAACAATATACCGCATAAAAAAGACTGCAGACAAAAGTAATTGTTTCGTTACCGCAACTATACCAAGACTATCTCACTACTTTAAGACTCGACATGTACGAACAGTTATATCATTCGAAAACCGTTAATTAATATTGAATCATGTTTATTACTATGGTCTATATACCAAAATATATATACCTATGTAATATAATATTATTACTATACATTTATAAATAAGTTTATAACTATATAACATATACCCGAATACAAGATTTGATGTCTCCATATGTTCAACAGGACTTCGGACAATCGTTTCGGGTTTTATTTCCCAACATAATAATATTATAAACGTCGTAATAATGTTTATTAGTTTATTATTCATTATGTTTCACATTAATTATTATCTACCTAATTTTACATAATTCAATAGGTACGCATATATAACACTATGTGGTTCATCGGCGTTAAATTTTATTTAGATGTTTTATTATTATTTTTGTTATTATTATCCGGTCGCAAACTCGCATAATATAATATTATACCACACGTACCACTATACCTGCGGACTGCGGTAATAAGTGGTAACGATCGTCACCGGTGCTAAAAAGATTATCATTTTCTTACTTTTTTAATCCTGATAGGTATATATTTAACCGGTTTTTAAACATTGAAATTATATTGTTCGGTTCGTTATATTATTATATTACGATTAGTGTAGTATTATTCAATGACGGTCGTTAAAAAAAGAAATCCCGAGTATATATTATTATACTTACATTATTATACGTCATAATATAATAATATAATATATTACATAGGTTGGGTACGCGTATTTTGATTTATCCATTTTATATACGGTTAGATAGATAGTTATTTACGCACATGCGTGCGGTACCTACGGGGTAAACTAAAAAACTAACGTAAAAAATGCATGATTGTCGCGGACAGATGGTCGTTGCTACAGCTGTAAGAGTATACGCTGGTAGATTTATTTTTTTTTTTTATAAAAGTCTAGGATTATTATTGCTATTTGGACGTGAAATATATACGTGTCCATTTACATTTTAAAAAGTGTTTGTAAATAATATAATTAAAAAAAAAAAAACGTGAAATAAAAGTTAAACCAGTCGATTTCTAAATTGGATTTTATAATATTTTAATGTTCTAAAGAACGATTTTGTGGGTATTGTATAATCTGAAATTCTCAATTAATCTCATTATAATATTGATATTGTTGTTAGGCATTATTAAGTTATTATTTAACAGTAATATTACATGTTTTATGCCCAATTATAAAATATTATCATCTTGTTTAGCTCGTAAATAAATCGAAATTTGCACGAATTCAACGCGGTATCATTTCTCTGGTCAAATAATATTGTTAAAACATTGTCGGCTTGCAAATATAATATCGGGCGTCTCATAATGATATTGTTCGTAATATTATAATATATTATGAAAACCTCTCAACAACGCGACCGGTCTCCGCAGCAAACGATGCGGCGTCATGAATAATAAATACATCGTGCAAATATGTCAGAACTGTTGAAATAATCACTTAGGTGTCTGTGTTATATACAACAGCGGGGTTGGATTCGGTTAGAATTTTTGACCGACTATTATATTTTTATTGTAAAAATTTCAACATTGTAATTTCATCTCGTTTATTTACTGAGAATTATCCATGAGTAAATTAATTTATACCATTTTAGAGTTTAAATAATGTACGTATAATTATTTGTTATAGTCGTATTTTAATCACAGAAAATGGTTTTTTTAAGCAAAAGCGTAGAAAGTTGTGTTTTTGATAAAAAAAAAAAAATTAAAAAAAAAATGAAATACGCCTTTTGCCGGTTACGGGTCGTAAAAATAAGATAATAAAATATCAGTAGGTACACAATATCATATTGTTTTTATATTATTTCTTTTGCCGACATGCAATCGTGACATTTTGGCTCGATCGTCGGCGACGGCGGCGGCGGGGGACCTATAAAATAATAATTTAATGTCGATCGGTCGTCATCGTTATCATATTGTTCTGTGTATATAAGTAGGCGGTATATTGTTTTCATCTAATATTAATATTATATCGATAACGGAAAAAAATAATAAATATTGTATTTTTATCGTATACCTATAGTGCCGTTAATAAAAGCGAAATAAACGCATTTCTCGACACGACACGGACGATTCCGCTGGTCTTTCTATATCCGAAGAAATCGTTGTTACTGCTGCGGCACGCATCCGATCACATCATCGTATTATTTCCGCTCTTATTGATTATTTTACCCCCGCTAAGTCACGGTATTTATAGGTATATTTATATTGTTCGCGTTATTCCATTATATTATATTATATAGTACGCCTATATATATGAAGAAAAAAAAAACGAAACAAAACAAAAACAATAGGTATGTAACGTTTTTTTTAATTTTTTTTTTTATAAATTTCGTGAACAAAAATGTTGAATTGTGTATTTTAATCGGAATTCGACGTTTCTAAATGATAATAAAACGCATATTATATCGTATACGTATTGTCTTTACACTAGCATGGTTTCGATCAACAATATAATACGAGTGTATAATATCGATTGGATTTCATTTTTATTTTCTGGTACGTTCGGAATTCAACAACGACAACAAGAAAATCTATTTGGCCGCACAAAGTCATACTATACTATACATATTCGGTCGAATGAAACGTAAATAATACAATTAAATTATAAATTATAATATTAAACTACAGATAATAGTACATATTATTATTCCTTACAATCACGAATAGTCGACATGTATAAATTACATATTATTCGATGTTTCTTTTTTGACGAGTGTTCTCCAATCGAACAATATTTCTAATAAATATTGCGCTAATAAACGTTTTCAAAACGCTATAGTCTTATAATATAATATATTTACAATTTTTTAATTATAGTTAACCGACGACGAAAAGCTCACGGAGATATTTACATATTATTATACCGTATACGCAGTAACTGGTAAGTAAATGTAAACGAATTCGTGCAGTTATTTATTATACGAATCATCAGACCTCCCAGATCTCTATCTCTATCTTTTCGTACACGTTATATTATTACTTATTATAGTCGACAATATGTATCGTTGGCATACGATAATTGTGATTAATTGACGAGCCCCATACGATTTAATAAATTCAGTAGGTGCACATAACAATATTGTCTGGTGACCGTTTTTATTTTCATCTACTCGAAACGATAAAATGCGTTCTTCCTTTTCCGGCTCTTCATCAATTATTTTGCCCGCGTGTATACAGAACGTGTAGATTCACTTGGGAATTTGTTTCCCCCGATTTATATATACTTACTTATTAAAGTGATGTGTATTCGTTAAAAAAAATAAAATCAACTAAATATATATATGCGACGTGCAAACACACTTATACAGGGTGATATCATAATTTCATTTTACGGAAATTGATATTTTTACTGTTGTCTTCATTATTTTTGCTTACACAATATTTTTTAACCACACTGTATAATATACTATGGGTATAAATATAGGCACCTAATTTCGAGTATCCTGTTATTGGTATATACATGTTATATCAATAAAATGGTAAATATATGTATAAAATAAGGGAATAAAACACAATCTGGTTGTACGCATAAAAATCGAGAAAAACATAAAATAATATAAAAAGAATAATACAGTTTTCCTCAATTTGTATTGTGAACATAATATTATATATATAATACCTATTATTTATTTATACGGCTTTCTTATTTATGGCTGCTTTGAGTAAAACTAAAGAGAATTTGAATAAACAAAAATGACTGTTTTGCAATAAAACAATTTTGAGAAAACAAAAACACAAAACTGTTTTACTGTTTTCGCTTGGCATAATTAATTTCTTATTATAGTGTTTATCATTATGCAAAATTTGCAAATAAAATACTTGTACACGTTTACAAATTTTTTGTTCATTAATCATTTTTCGAATTTATCGATGATGACGTATTATTTGTTTTTTGTGCAAAAAAATTTTACAAAAAATAATGTATATTACAACATTCCATAGAGATCATAAACTATTTTATGACGGTAATTTGAGTTTCATAAAATTAATTATATATTTTATCTTTTCCGTATATTTTACATTTTACCATTATAATTAACAGAATTCCATATTCGATTTTTTTTTTTTTTTTTTTTACTTTATTAATGTTATGTAATTTTTACCGCTTTAAAAATTTTATAAACAAAAATATAGTTTTAATTTAAAAACATTATATGCTATCGTTTTATTTTATACTTATAATGTCCCAGTCAATACATTTTTCATATAAATATTAAACATGATGATTCATACTGATTGGTATTTATTTTAATTATTACTGGTAGGTAAACATGTTGTACCTACTTACTATATCTGATTATTTTTTTCATAATAACTAATTAGTTTGTAAACATTACAACTGCCAGTTGCGTGTTATTATGCAAATCAACAGCTAAAAAGTAATGTTTTTATATAATATTGTAATAGTTTCAAATGAAAAGCTACACTTTAGATATTACATATAATATAAGTTTATAAATTTAATTTAATTTATTCTAGTTATTGTTACAACAATAATGGTATTTATATAATTTTGAATTTGTTTGATGATAGTTTATTATGAGGTATAAAGATAAACATATTAAACGTATCGTATACAGCTAAACTTATCTTATTATTCGCTGACAGAGAAATTTGTGATGATATTATATAATATTATAATATAATAATGCACACATTATCATTAATATTATTATTATTATTATAATAATGAAAACAATGAACATCTTTGACGTAAACAATATACGTTTTTAGTGTCAAAACAAGACGATTCACGTGCCCGAGAATCGTGTAAAACTTTTTATACATAACAATATAATTTATACTTACATACAATATATTATAATATATAAGACCGTAAGTATAATATAGTATACATATTATTATTATTTTGATATCACATTCTTAAATATTATATTATTCAAGTTTACCGCGACGAGGCACTGTGCATAATATAATAAATATTATCTACTCTGAATTAGGTAGATATGATACTGCTCCTCGGACGTTTGATATTTTATATAGATATACAATATATATCATTGCGAGTTTAAATATTGAAGTATAATATAATATTACGTAATCTAGTGTTGATTTTTTAGATATAATATTATCCTAACATAAATATTGATATTTAATTTAAATAGGTAACCAAAATAATAATAATATAAAGACGTGCCAACGTTTTACGCAACTTTATTCAAATTTCACATTTAAATATATACCTCCCACTTCTCTGTAAATCCTTCGAACTCAACATTTGTACAATAATCATATTACATTAAACCTTATATTAATGCCAATCTGATCCGTAGGTAACATATTTGGGGTGCTGCAAAACCATCCAGGGTCTAACCTCAACAAATTAAAAGCTTTCCAATCTTTATTTCTCGAATTAAACCCTCCACTTCGACCTCCGCATGAACACAATCCATGAAACAGTTTCCATTCTTTACAAACGATTTCGATCTCGTCTCCCTCACTACTATAATCCTTTAATATCCCAACTAAACTCCAATATCGTTCCTGGAAACCCATCAAGTAGACTCGCATGCAGATGCCAAATAGTGTAGAGATATTGTGAACTAAAATATTAATGAAATCCTCCCGTTTTTATGCATTACCATTTAATGTCGCTTCTTTAATCGTATCAAACAAGTTATGTATTCTTTTCCTTAAATTATTTTAGAAGGTTTATGACTGGAGGGTTAGCGAAGAATTTGGTAAGTAGGAGCGAAACATCGAATGAGGATTTTAAAAATGTTTTCTCCGTTAATATCAAATGCAATATTTTCTGATTATCCTAGATAATGAATATAATAAAAAATAAATTAATAAAACATGATTGTTTTCGATTACCATATTTCGTGCCTATTTTATATTTAAACAATTTTTATTTGACCTTTAAATAGAATTATGATTTATAGAAATATATGATTAGTTAGACAATAGAATTCAATATATTATGCGTAGTTATGTAACGAACGGTTCAGCTAAAATGGGACAGAATTTAAACCTTTTTTTAGTTTGTTTTCGGATTTCCTTCATGCACAAAGACTACACAATATATAAGTGTTAGTTCAAAAATGGTCTACTATATCTAATACTATTGACTCTCCTGTTCTGTTATCTCTCATAAATGTTAAAGTTTAATAAATTTCCTACCCGAACATTTAAGTTGTTTTATATTCCCGTTTATGAAAAACGAACCAATGAAACGGTTAATGGCTATATATAGTGCTAATGAAGATCTCTCCTTTCTTGTTTAGTCATTTTTCATGCACTGTTTCAATTATTTTATAATCATATTTTATTGTCATTATTATTTGGGTACATATTATTATTATTATGTACACTACCATAATTATTTTATCCTATATGTGTTTACCTATTTGTATTCAAAAAGTACGTTAGTTATTAATACATAAATAAATAATTAAATATATTATTATTTTGACATCGCATGTCTAGATACACAAGGTGATCAAAATTCGTGTTACAAAAATAATGGAGATTACGTTGAAAACGTACGTACAATTCCTACCAATTTTGTTACATGAAAAGTTGATCACATTGGTGTTTATAGAAAGTCACAATAATAACAATATATTAATTTGTTTGTCACGTTTCTATATATTATATTTAATCAATTTATTACTATACTTTATTCCGGCTGCTATAACATTATGATAATTATTACGATATTATCATAATAATATTTATCGTATAAAATACGTCATGTTTTATGGCAGCAATCGACGTGTACAGCCTATACTATTACGCGTTTACCGCATATTAATAATCCCATCATAATGTCGTATATTATTAAAATCAAACGATTCCAATTATGTTTTACAGATACGCCTTATAATATATTATAAATTTATAGGTATTATGTACCTCTACGGAGAAACGAAGATTATAATCTCTGGTTAAGAATAAAAACGTTTTAAAAACATTTTTATTTTCACATTTACTTGTTTGAGTAATTAAAAAAAAAAAAATTTAATATACATAGGTATTCTTAATACATTTACTGGATATCGCAGAAATATTATACACCTAAAAACTATGCGTTCGAAATGATCTAAACTGAAACAGAATACATATCGTAACGTATGAATAGAAATTGAAAAACAATTTCTGGGGCTCCAAATTTTTAGTTTATTTGGTTTAGCCGTTTACAATAAATTATTATAATTCAATTGTTACTGTTTTTAATATATATAATAATAAAATAAAATTAATAGAATATGGCACTTTCTTTTGAAAGGGTAAATCTTTTTGATTTTTGAAACATCTCTATATAGACACTAAGCAATACAAGGCCAATTAGTCTGTTACCAGTAGCCTTTCTTAAAATCCTTTTTACGCGTTTTAACGCAGATACTGTTAAACTGGTAATTAATAATAATAAATTAATAAATTCTTCGTTGCAGATTGCTGTCTGTGATGTAAAGTTTCAATAGCAGTACTTGGACGATATATTATTATAAACTATAAGTGTCTTGATTGACATTATTATTTATATTTAATCCATTTTTATGCCATAATTTTATTTCTGGAGAGAGTGTATCAACATAATATGTAAAATCAGAACACAAATCAAATTGGTTGATGATAAGAGAATAATTTACCAATCATGGATCATAAATTATGGATAATGATCTATTTAGAGTTGTTATCTATGTGGATAAAATAGTCAATAATATGTGGGTTTGTAACTAACTTAACCTAACCATTTTACAAATTTTACTTTTGAATGGTTTTGGAGAAGGACCGGGCCAATGGATCCCACCAGATACATCCTTGAATAAATATTCGGACAAAAACATAAAAATATCCTTATGTGACTTTCTTTCCTCATTTAACGTTAATTATTCACATTTGTGCTTATTTAAAATTTAAATATTAAATCTCGAGCACATTTAATTAACGTGTATAAGTAGTAATAATTTGACGATATTATAATAGAAAAAAATGGGAAGGTCGATTTTGGATGTTCCTTTTCGTCCCTTCGGTCATCGGATAAATTAGTGGTTTATTATAATTAAGATTTTAATGCAATGATATTGAATTAGAAAATACGGTTCTGAGCGAGAAAAAATACTCAAAAAAATTTCAAGTCCTTACGATCAAAACTCAATTAGTTATCACGAAATTAAAAAATTTTAAATAACAGAAATCGTAATTTTGCCGATTTTCCGCCATTTTTTGTAGTTTTTCTCCTCCCAAGGAAAAACTTTTGAGAAATTCGAAAAATGAGCTAAATAAAATACCAACTAGATGCAATTTTCTACCGAAAGTACACGCTATTCATGGTAATCGGACCATTATTTCTACCCAAAAAGTGTTTTCATACACAAAAAAAAAAAAATTAAATTAAAAAAAACATCTTTGTAAAACCAATACATTCTTTGCTTTGCTCAGAATCTAAAATATGTTTCAGTGATGATAATTAATAATAAATATATATATTTATATAAGTTATATTATATTATTATAGGTATATAGTCGAATTGTTTCAGATTTATTTTTTTTTTAAATTGGTATGTCGTGAAAACACAATGGAGATTATATTAAGACTGTTATAAAATAACAAAACCTAACCTATATAATTTTATGTTACCATGTTATAGTTAATATATTATTTTCGTCTATAGGTCTTGATGCCACTACCACAGTAGCAGTACATTATAATAATGTACAATAATTGTATATATACCTAGTCGTTACGAATGATTAGCCACCGTCGAAGGTGTATATATTTTATACTATTATTATATATACGGTTTTAGGGTAAACGGCAATGATGGGTGAACACGTACAAGCCACAAGGTATTACAATCTAAATATAATACACCAGTCGTGTCCATACTCTCATTTTCTTCGCTTTCGTTTCGTTTTCCACGATGGTTTATTATAGTTGGCAGTTCCAGTGAAGTAATATTATAATAATGCATATTATATTGTTATACGATTATTACCAAGTTTTTTCCCCGCGTCACCAAGACGGTGGTGGCAAAATAATTCCTAAGTCGAAGATATTAGGAAAAAAAATGGTTTTTGTCCGAGAACACGTTTATAAATAATAATAATAATAATAATAATAATAATGTGTAAGTGCATGTAACTACCATTAGCTATGAGTTAGTATAATATTAATATAATACACGAATTTCGCGCGTCTCGCCACGCGTACGATCGAAAATCAGAAAAAAACCCAATATTTTATGGATCGATGATAATAGGGAAAGAAAAAAACAACAATGTATTCTATACAATTTTTATAAGATATTTAAAAAATAACACGATCACGTCCATAATACACATATAACTCCTCGAAATACTCGGTAGCCGGTAAAAAACATTTTTAGAAAATTATTTCAAATACTCTTGTGAAAAAATATAAAATATACTTCAAACACCATAATACATTATTATTACATACACATATTATAGATACTTAGTTTCTGTAATGCGTTTGTAGTGTGCATTAAATTAACTGCCTAATTTAAAAGTTTCAGCACTGTCAGAAAACTCGGACATTTGAAATTTTAAAACAATAATTTGGTGAAAACCTTATGATATTACAACATTGTAACATGTACATTTGTACATAAATCTCGTACAATCTCTGAATAAAAAAATGTATCTACTCGTTGCTAAATTGCATAATATACCTATGGAAAAACCATAATTTAGCACTTATCAGTTGGTTCAACTAAAAATTGAAAAACGAAAAAATGTTTCCCCCTTTTTTTGAGAAATTCCTACAGACGCCATTCATTGGGAAACTCTGACTTAGAGTATATGAACTTCAATTATACCAAATTTAAAGAGAAGCATATTTTGGAGAGAGAAAGTCATATCCGTTTTGTAAAATATCATTTCCCAAAAAATAGTGCCTTTTTTAGAAACTAAAATGTAGAGTAATCAGATGTTGTCTCCAAAAATTTGGTGATGGATGTCTTTAATCTAAGTTCAACGTTACAATTTTTGAGTTTTGCTTTGTTGTGTTTTTGGTACATTTCCCGTTAGATTGAAGAAAGCAACGTTATTGCAAAACATGCGTTTATAACGTTTCCTTAATAATTTATTATAATATTATACACTCGGTCGAAAAACCATCGTCCGACTACGACGAGGCCGAGAATCGAACGCCCATCAGAAAAGTTTACGGGTCTGCGCGTGTTGTAAGTTTCGCCGAAAAACACGACGAAACTGCTTGTTTGGACCTCGGGGTATCCGTGTAATGTAATAATAATAATTTTATGCACCTAATCTAATCAACCAACGACACAGCGTGTTGTTCTCCAAAACTATGTTTATTATGATTTACTACGCAGTTCGTATAAGATCATTCTTATAAATATAAAGGTTATATTTAATTATATTTTTAATAATAATATTATATACTCTTATTATTATTATAATACGCATATTAATATACGTACGAATATCATTAAATTGTATTTTAACCAACATTCTCGTTAGCTCGAAATTCACACACACGTGTAAAATGTATTATGCAAAATAGACTTTTCGACCAATCGCACGTGAATTCACGTAATTATCATATTATTATCTTAATAATCTTATAACGACGAATATAACTTGTAATCATTTAAATAATAAACAACCGACGGACGCTTTATTCATTAGATTTTTATACTGCATAATAACATTATATAATAATACGACCGAATCAATGAAAAACGTGCTTGTTTAAATTTTGATCGCCCTGTATACGAGATATACATTATTATGTTATAATATTTTCTCCTGTCTAATAAAAATTGAATCACTCGGTATAATCGATATCAATAAGTACATTTCTATAGTAACTAGGTATTATGTTTGCGAATAATATGCGAACAACTATTAATAATATTATAATGTGTGCAGGCATTATAATTAATGTATTATTATTTACACATATTTATTATGACTATAAATATATAATAAGTTTAAACAATGTTTATCTTATCATTACGATAATGAAATTGTTGTAAATTAATTTTGTTTTTTAACAAATATTATACTAAATATTATTTGCGTATACTGAATCAACAACGTATATATGTATAATATTTTATTTATTTATTATTTTTTCTAATATAAATATACGTATAATTATAATATTATAATATTATCAATATTATATTATATTGTTATATTAATCGTCCATTAATAAATTCCGTGCAATTAAAAACGATTAATAATCGTGATACTAATCTCGATGATGACTTCAATAATGTTGAATTTAATTATCAATTATAATAACGTACTCAACACCGTTTACATATCTAATTTAATTAATAAATACCGAAGTTATATTATAATAATGC
The DNA here is from genome assembly GCA_013282895.1 of Eriosoma lanigerum. Classification (NCBI taxonomy): domain Eukaryota; kingdom Metazoa; phylum Arthropoda; class Insecta; order Hemiptera; family Aphididae; genus Eriosoma; species Eriosoma lanigerum. The sequence goes on along the minus strand of CM023358.1, from coordinate 6,571,806 downwards.
CGACGGATAAATAATGTTACTAAAAACAAGGTGATCTTTCATAAGATCATATTGTATAATATAGTGAGCTTGCAATAACGAGCGAATTTCAATGCTATTATTATTCTAAACACAACGCTGATAAAGCGGCAACCGTTTGTTACCGTATTGTTTAGTTGTTATTTTCGTGTACGTCTTTCAAATGTTATCCGTATTATGATTTCTACTATATATTATTATGATTTATAATAATATTATAATTAATATAAACGTTTTTCCGTTTGGATGTTTGATGTTCAAATTTTTTCTCCGAGCATGATAATAAGTATTAAAACGAAAACCGTATAATGACATTATATCTAAGGAAAATATACGCTGGTTTTTAACAATATTAATGTAGTATTAAATTATGACCTACATTTTCAATATCGTAAAGCACAAAAGATTCCGTAAAACGTATTAATAAATATATAGTGTTTATGTTATTATAATAATAAAAACTGACGTGTTAAACGATCAAAATATATAATTAAGTAGTCGGTAATATGTATAATATCGCGGTAAGAGTTTGTATAAACCGTTTACGTAAATTAAGTGGCAGTAAAAAAAAAAATAATAATAATAATAATAATTGAATTTTGGTTATATCTATATATAATGACAAAATCTCTCTATTTCTTATTATATCCATTTCATTTTATAATTTGTTTTTTTCTCGACATTTTCATAAATACATAATTTCCGACGCACTCAAATGCATAATGTATAAATTAACGCTGAAAGAAAATGTAGAGAAAATCGAGAAATATCTACGTATTTTTTATTATACGCACAACGTATTCTAATGAATATTCCTATACGCATTTTTCGATCAAATAGATTTTAAACTAGGTATATAATTTCATCACACAATCCGTTTCGTAGAATATTTTTAATGGCAAAATTATCATAATTTTTATAAATACGATACAACGCGAACGTATATTAAAACGTATCATCGTATAAATATCATCTGAAGAATGATGTGCATGGGAATCATATCAGAATAACATAATAAAAATAATTTAATGCTATTTCCACTTTCCAAAATAAAATATTGTGTAACATAATTTTTTTTTACCGCGAATGTTCAAAAGAGTTTTTACTCCGAAACTGACTCGTTTTATAATATTGTCAAAAACAAATTATATTTTGTATTTTTATTACGTTTCGGCGTGTAAGAAAATATCACTTTTACAGCTGTCACGAGACTTAAACCGAGCTAATAAATTATGACTTATAAGACATTTTATACGTACATATACGCAATTGCGCACAAAATACATCCGGACAGGCAATCGGTTATTATAATAATATGTTCGCGTCTGTCCATATAACGAATATATTTGTACTCGTGCACGGGATAAAATTTAATATCGAAAAGTAGCGTGATTAGGATCAAAATTAGAAGAGCAAAAAAAAAAATGTACAGTATTTATACAGTGGAAGTAAATTGAACATTATTAATGGTCATCATTAATGACATTAATTTTCTATTGTCTCCAACTCCATATTTGCAATAAATTCATCTATAATATAATTATATAAATTTGTCTACACATTGTATTACAAGATTTGTTATTTCTGCATAAGTATAGGTAAATGATCGTATTTTGAAAAACTATGAAGTTTATGTACTAGAAACATAATTAAGAGGGGCGGCAAAATGATAACTTTGCCCCAAGTTTACAGGGGGCATTCGCTACTGATAGCGACCACATTATACATATAATTTTTCAAAAATAAAAACGGTAAGGTATTAGCTCTTCAGCGCCGTTTTTCTAACACGAATTTCCGATTACCCTGTTCATAGCATTTATACCGTATTTAATTTGTTTTAACGTATGTCCGCATAAAGCCGCGGGGACGTAAGCTAAGGTATATTATTAACCGCAGTATAGCGTATAAAGAGGATCGGATTTCATAGAAGAGAAAAGAACAAGAAATAATTATATTAAACAAGTGTATAATATTATATGCATCAGGGACGAAAGCCAAATTCCGCGAGATGAGATATAATCATATATTATACGTACGATATATTGTACGTAGTACGCTGCAGCGTATATACCCGTCTTTTGGGATATTATAATATGAAAAATTTAATTTCTTTGTGTAAAATAAAAATAGTTTGGTCTTTACGAGGTTTCAAAGTGAAATGTTATACGAAATTTAAGGGGAACATTGTGTTTCGGTCGAAACAATTAGCATTGTTCTCTCGGAGATATGATAGCTAAAATAGGATTTGTGTGAGTTTGAATAGCAAATGGGTCTTATTGTTCTGTCGTAATTTATGTATAACGCAGAAACGTCTAATTTCACAAATATATTTCTAAACAACAACGAAAAACAAAAAAAAAGCCCTAAAACGTTTAAATGTATTTATTATATTATAATAAAAGATGAATATAATGGAACAAAATCTGATTTATAAAAAAACTGATAGCTTTAAATTTATAAACTCATATAATACTGATATTATTATTATACTAATTGTGTCTACAAATAACATTATAATTGACATTTGAATAATAGATGGTTATTATAATTTCAAGTTTAACGACCTTTAAACAATAGTTTAAATAATACAATACAGATTTTAAATAAACAATTAATAACATATATATATGTGTAGTATTATAATATGAGCTAATTTATTTGTTATACATTTATTATAATTGAATAATAATTACGTTTCTCTTTTTATGAGTGATATTAATAATTGTTATAATATAATACTCATGTTTATCTTAATTTCATTAAAATAAGTTAATAATTTGATTTTATATGATCAAAAACTTTTAAAATTGATTATTTTTATAAATAATCAAATTGAATAATAAATAAATTTAAATATTTTCGGAAAACTAAAAATAAAAACCGCAAAATTTCTTCTAGTCCGTATAATAAAGAAGCTGATCAATTAAATGGTAAAATATTAGTGACGAATTATACTTGCAGAATGGTATACATATTGTCTCTATAATCACCACCAAATAATATACATAGTATGTAAATTATTAGAATAGTGTAAATATGCACCAAAAAATTCAAATAGTTGTATCGTTCAACTGGAAATTATACAACGGGATTTCATAATAATAAATTATTTTAATACCAATTGATAATAAAATATTTATAATCAATGATAATACTATAATATTATAACGATTATAATTATATTATAAATATATGTGTGTGTGTGTGTGTAAAAGTGTATTAAACGGACTCAGGACACGTACACCGCGACTTACACGCGTGTCATTCTATATATACGAGTATAATGTATAAAATTATATAGGATGAACAAAATATTCATGTTAAAAAAACTGTAGTAATTCCATTATAATCAAATTTTATTCCTATAATTTTCGTGTTGCGAATTTCCGATCACCCTGTATCTACAATGGAAAAGTCGTTAAGTTATATTGCCCACTATTCACATCCGGATATCCGGAGTGTGTATAGATATTTTACAGGAAGTGCCAGTAGCGTATACGGAATTAAATCTCGAAGGGTGGAAGTTTATCTCTCTATTTTTTTTTTTTTTTTTTTTAATCATCAATAAAATATTATATTATGAAACGATATTTTATATATACTTTTAGTTCATTTACGTTACAGCGTTTTCTTCGTTTTAATATGCCAAATAGAAACAAATAAAATATAATGTAAATGTTATATAATACACGTATATTAAAATTGTTTAAAGTAGAGTTCCCGGAACTCTACGAGAAATGAGAATTATTAAAGATCAAGTATGGTATGTACAACTACTACATATTTTTTTGTTTTTCTTGTTTTTTTTTTTTTGTTCTACTCTAACATAAAGTTCTGATCCTTTATTTGTATATGTATGTATTGTACACAGCGTTCCCAAAGGATTAAATGAGTTAGTTTAGGTCGAGAAAAATGGCTTTCGAACTCTGATGTATGTTTACGAGGTCTAAAATTATATAATGTTCCACCCCACGACGGGGACCGTGTCACCTGTGTATACAATAAGTATAATACATGCATCGTTTTATTGGTCGTATAATATTGTTATTACATAATGATAATATAGTACCCATATGCATACTATACAGGATGAACATAATATCGTGTTACAAAAATCCATATAATTTTTATAACACAATGGTTATTATTCTGATCACTATAATATGTAGTACGATATATATATATATATATTATTTATCAAATGAGTGGCCAAAAAAAGCTGTGATTTGAATAATAAAAGTTTAAATTTATAATGAAAATAAAAAATATCTACATTATAATATTATAATTCAAAAGGAATACGAATTTTTAATTGATTATACCTATCCATTTTTCGTTCATTTATCCGTCGTTTATTCGTTCGATTCGCATCGCGCGTTCTAAACCGTCATCCGCAACATCGTCTCTTATAGTCTCTTATAGTCATTTATATAATATTGATCCCAACACGATTTTTTATTTCCCCTCTAAATCAAATCGATTCTGTTTACGCCCGACGTACACGACCGGAACCGCATTTCCGACCGCGTTGCAGTACTTCCTCTATACGTCTTGTGTAGACATACTTACGGTGATCTCAGATACCTGAAAAAATATATTATTCGTTTCGGGGAACGCATTCGACTCTCGGAAAAAAAACTCGTTTGTACTTCTCGATTTGATAATAAAAGTATCTATATATATATATTTATATACTACGTATACACTATAATCGAGTTTCGGATATATTTATTGTTAAAAACCTAGTCTTGCCTTGCGAACCCAATCAAGTGTGCGAGCAGTATATAATAATACGATGATTACAAAACGAATAATTCTCTTTTCGTTACTTATCGAGAATTTTCGTTGCAATATTTCACCCATATAACGTCCGTTCTATTGTAGTGTTTTTTCATCAATCCATCTATAATAATATTATACAGTACTAAATTGAATTATCATATTTCAGTCGAACTTAAACTCCTAAAAAGAATATAAACATATATTAAAAAATTTAAACAGAAACATGTTTTAGAGGTAATAATCATATCCGTTTTATAAAATAACATCTGGTAAATAAATATAACGTGTTAAAAAATTTAAAACTATACATTATGACTTCTATTATAGATGATAGTTTACAATGGATACGGCATTCCCTCCAAAATATTCTTCTCTTTAAATTTATTAATAAGTATTTATACATGAAGTTCAATTCAAACATCACAATTTAAGTTCTGCGTTGCTGTGATTTTGCTACATTCCTCGTTAGACAGACGAGAATGGACATACGGATATTATGTTCTCTAAGCAGGGCTTTGCATCAGAATTATTTATTCGTGTTAATATTTTGGTTAATACGAGTGCATAGTTAACACAAAAATTATTTAAGCAATTGCCTGATTTGGATATTTAGACTCTTTAAAATATTATTACATAATCTGGTACTAAATTTGCAATCAACGCATAAAATACATACAAAATATCTAATATACGTATTAGAGTAATTTTTAATTTTAGAAATTTTTTTTCGGTTATTGAGTTAACCCAAATTTTTTTACCAGGTTATTGGTTAATTCGGTTTTTTCAAATAATTAACATTCGGGTGTTTGAATTCTTATAGGGTTTTTAGTGGTGTGCGGGTTCGGGTTAATTCGGATGCAAATCCCTAACTGTTGCGTCTAAGTGTACTCGAAATGGAAATTTTCCAAAAGTATCTACATATACACATAATCGATGAGCATGATTGCTTAATCACCTGTAATTATATTATCTGTAAGATAATATAATACACACGCAACATACAGTGGCGCATTTAAGGGGGGGCAACTGGGACAAGTGCCCCGGGCGCCAAATTTTAGGGGGCGGGAAAATTTGTATAGTTTACCACTACATAGAATTGAAATATTTCTATTTTGTTTGATATAATAATTATTACACAAAATGCAAATAAAAATTATAAATTAAACATATTAAACATTTTACTCATAAGGTCTATGATTACGGTTTTCATACGGGTCTTTATGCGTGCACGGCCGCACGGGATTGCGATAATCACAGATAATATTATATATATATATATATATATATAACCCGTGGCGGCAATTACATTTTATCAACTAATACAAGTTAAAAATAACATAATATCCATAAATATTTTCCCTATCGGCTATCGCCGATTGCTGAACGTTGTCAATCACTTATTTTATTTTTGTCAATCAACTATTAACTCGTATGTTTAACTGTCTTCTGGCAGCGTCTTGTGTTTACACTTTGACAGTGCATTGTGCATACGGTAATTAGACGGTTAGTGTTAATGTTTGATTTACTCTATAGTGTTTATTTTTTATAATTATTATGCTTTCAAAATTAGTATTCAGCTTTCCAGTATTCTTTCTATAAATTATAGCTTTAGATCTAACTGGTATTTGGTAAGTACAATGTGATACGTTTATTTATGGTTCTATGCAATGTAAGTGATTAAATATTATAAATTATATTTATATTACTATACATATTCTGTAATAGATTACGTGGATTTTCAATATGGAAGCTAAAAAAAAGCTTAGTGGTTCAGGATATAGAAATCAAGCAAAAATTAAAAAATTAAAACATGATGCATTAATAAAGAATTGTAGAAAATTAGATAGTATGTTTAAGCCATCAACTAATTCAAGTAAGTTGTTTTTATTAAAGTATAAAAACAAATAACAATTCAGTGTTTCAAATTTTCAAATTTTTTATTATGTACCTATCTTATATTGTATTTAATTATTTAAAGTACCTACCTGTTTTTAAAAAATTCAAAACTCGATTTTTATATTAATATTGGACCATTATATTATACCTAGCATAGACTATCTGATTATTGTCTTCTAACTATTGACATTTATAATGATCCAATTTTTGTATTACCTATTAATGTCTAAAAAAGTAGAAAATACTATTATTCAAAATGTAAATACTTCACGATATTTTTCAATTAGTGTTGATTCAACACCAGATATTACCCACACTGATCAACTTTCTTTAGTTGTACGATTTGTTGATGAGAGTGGTAATGTATTTGAGCGTTTTTTATGTTTTATGAATAATGTTGAACATAAATCAGAAGATAAGGCTGAAGCAGTGATAAAAATTTTGAATAAGTACAATTTTAATCTTAACTATTTAAGAGGGCAGTCTTGTGATAATGCGAGTAACATGTCGGGTAGTTACTCTGGAATACAAGCTAGAATAAAACTGATAAATCCATTGGCCAAGTTTGTTCCCTGCTCGGCTCACTCATTAAATTTAGTGGGACAAAATGCGGCCAGCTGTTGTAATGACGCTATCCATTTTTTTAACTTTCTTCAAAATTTGTACATATTCTTTTCAGCTTCAACTTACCGATGGCAGATTTTAAATTCTTCAATCAAGAGATTGTCAGAAACAAGGTGGTCTACAAGAGATGATGCGTGTTATTCATTGAATAAAATAAAAAAATAAAAATTGGTCTTCTATTGAAAATGCTTTAATTAAGATTGGAGAAAATGAAATAGAAAAACCAGCTATTCGATGTGAAGCAAATGGTATACTCAAAATACTTAAATCATTAGAAACATCTTTCTTGTCAATTTTTTGGGGAGACATATTACATAGGTTTAATACAGTTAGCAAAAAACTTCAAAGTGTAAATATTGATTTAAGTATTGTTGTTGAGCTTTATCAATCATTAATTAATTATGTTGGTGATATTCGTACAGATAAGGATTATGAAAATTTTAAAAGAAATGCTATTGAAAAAAGTGGAATTATGAAATTTAGAAATACCGAAAAGCGACAAAAAAAAAATTAAAAAATTTAGTGATGACAATTCAATGGAAAGTATTGTAACTAATTTTAAAGTGAATACCTATTTTGTTATTTTAGATCAAATGAAGTCAGAATTGTAGAGAAAGAAAATTGCATATGACAACCTTTTAAAAAATTATTACTTTTTTTTTTTAAACTTACTAAAATGACAGCAGCAGACATAAGGATATCTGCTGAGCTGTTAAGAAATGAATATAATATAGATTTGGGAACTTCATTTCCCAATGAATGTATTCATTTTAGCAGTTATTTGAAAACCATTTCTAATCCTCCGCAAAATATTCAAGATATGTTAGTGTTCATAAGAAAAAACAATTTGAATGATATCTTCCCTTGTATAGATATTGCTTTAAGAATGTTACTATGCACTCCAGTTAGTAATTGCTCAACTGAGAGATCATTTTCAGCCCTAAAACGTATAAAATCATATTTAAGGTCGAATATAGGCGAAGAAAGAATATCTGCATTAGCAATTATGAATATAGAAGCTGATGTCCCTACAACAATAAGCTACGATGATATTATTCAAGAATTTGCTCAAGACCGTGCACGACGAAAACTATAAGTACATTTTTTAAATGTAAATTTTGTTTGTTGTAGTATATTAATAATTATTTTAAATATATTTATATTGATTATCTACAAAAAATATTAAATGTATATTTCTTGGGGAGGGGGGGCGCTAGTAAAATGTTGCCCCAGGACGCTTAATGTCTAAATGCGCCACTGGCAACATAGGTACTATTGTTTGTCGAAAATATTTAATAAACCGCAAAAACCAATATGGTAGTGTATATAGTATGATATTACAATCAGTGGCGAGCCGAAGATAGCGTTGAATGATGTCTGCACGTTAGGTGGTCAACTGTAAAATTTTAATACTATTTATCGTCTGAAAATAAAATAATATGTGATAAATAGTATATTACAGTAATGTTACAGCTATATAGATCAAGCGCGAAGAAATATACAGCTGTAATATCCGCAACGTAACGCAATATACATTTTTAAAATAAGTTATGTAGAGAATGGCTTTTGAATTGTGAAATGGAAAAATTGTTGAAATAATTTAATTCGTAAATTGTATGAAAATATAATAATATTAATTCATAACCCCCCATTCCAACCAAACCCTTGGTACACTTTGGTACCTTGGTACTGCAGTATGGGACGTGGGTGGTAGGTATATACTGATTATTATTTGGCTTCATATAATTTTGAAGCTGGGCACGCCAATGATTACAATACACATATTAGAGGATGAACATAATATTGTATATTGTGTTAAAGAAATAATGGAAATAACATTAAGTATACAATATAATATCTCGCATTATTTTTTTTTTTTAGTAAAATTAAACAATTCTGTACCATACAATATAATATATCGTATTTTAGTCAGTTAATAACTTATAACAATGACCGATATATCATATTTTAGGTACGGAAAGCGTCGTGAAAAATCCGTAACGTTCACGAATCACCGTGATTAATGTTATTTAATGTTATTTTAACTGCAGCCTACCTTCTGTTCGAAACCCTGAAATGTATACAATATAATATTATATAAACGCGTTGGCGCCGTTTCGCCCGTATGATAAAATATAATATCGTATTATACGATCGCGTTATTATTAACAGGCCAAACATTTTTCCGAGAATCATACAAAATCGGCCAACCTCCGTGAACCGTGGTACTGGTATCCGCGGTATACTGGTAGCATTGAATGTATAATAATTATTATTATTATATATATAATATAATACGCGTCCTGCTGCGGCGGATTGTATTGTGCTAATTTTATAATATAATGTTCATGATGGTACGGACAAAAGCCGAAACCGGGCAAAACTCAATAATGCTCAGGACAACAAAAATGTGCGTTTTAAATTTTATATAGCTTTTGTAGTATAAATAATATTAAATTACAATTTTGTTATATTCCGTACCTATCTTCATGAAACATGAAACATAATTAAAAGATAATTAAATAATTAACAAATTTGCATTCGTTGTAAATACCTAAAGAATTAATACATTTTTAATTAAAGGGAAATTTCTCTTTTTCATTCTAAGGTCATTGATGAAAATCGCTATTTTTTTAACATTTTAATTTACAAACATTATACAAATTTAAAATGCGTATTTTTCCTTTTGCCCGTTCATTAGGTGGTACTGTGGTAGGTACTGAGTTTTGCATTTTGCATGTTGTACTAAGTATATATATATTTATATATATATATAGTATCTTACGTACGAAGTGATTAAAATCTTATGTTACAAAAATCTGAATGACAAAACCTCGATTTTTATACTTCTTTTCGCCGTAACATAAAACTCTGATCACTCTGTATACACGATGTTTTTATAATGATATGTATTATATTTTCCAACTGCTGAAAACAACCCGACTCGCGCACACAAAATATATTATAATATATACGTGTTGCAAATCTAATCTATTTAACAATAAACGTTCGTTTTTTCTTTTTCTGGTAATTAATTTTGTTTTTTCCTGTCAAACGTGTATAACACATTTGCATCCTTACCGGATACCGTGTACCTATACAAACCATTATAAATATAAACCAACTGTATTATACGACTTAACGAACCCGAAGGTGCGGCGCTATTCGCTCGGAGGACCATTAAAACGCGAACGCGAATAAATTCACCTGCTACATTATACACTGCCGTTTAAACGCACTCAATATGTATATACATAGGTACATGTATAGTTCTAATAATATTGCTATATATTTACACCTCGTAATGTAATTATCAATTTTAATTAATAAAAATGCATTATGTATTATGTTATATATAAACTTAATAAAATTGCAATTATTTTCAAGCGTTAAAAAATCGTCCATGTATGTCGAACCTGTCCAAATAATTGATAATTTTTTAAATATTTTAGTTTATCATTTTATCGTGATTAATATAATAATTTATATAACCGAATATAAATGACCACTGACATATCGCGATGAATATATCCTATATCCATCAATATTTATGCATATTGTATATGTTCGTATAAATACAATATATATATAGGCTTAATAATAATATATTATATGACGCGAGTTTGATCGGTTGGATTAAAGCAGAACAAACCTACATTTTAAAATAATAATATTTAATGATGAATAATATTATAATCGACAGGGATCTACGGCTTCGCGAGTTTATTCGGATTGACGGAACACAGAAACGATACCGAATTGTATAATATTTTAAAGCAACAATTAAATATTTAATACCTATAAATCGTTTTATGATTTGTCAAAATGCGTTTGTTTCGACGGTAAAATTAACTATATAGTATATTTTTAACACTTTGACCGTATTATGTGATACTCGCCGGTTTAAGGCCGTAAACGAAACTTTAAAACGCCATCGTGTTTTTAACGTAAATATTTGTACACATAGGTATAACGTAAGAAGGTATATATAAAAACCTGATTTGATAAATAATATATTGCTTAATTTGTAAATTGTAATGTTTTATCACAAATATAAAATTGGCGATTCTAACCGGACATGAGAAAAAGAATAACAGATACAATAAAAACAAAAAGAGACCCAATTTTTGTTTAGAGAAATTAATTATTTTTTTCTCGTTGTTGTCAATGTTGTTATCATTAGGTACAATATATATATATATATATATATAATGTGTACATAAATACAAAATACGCGAACTAAAAACAAACAATTTATAGTCTTTATACTATATTATAATATACGTATAATATATGCATGTCAAGGTAAATTTTAACAAACATTATATAAATACGTGTATTCTATATAGTATCTTCAGTTAATTTCGTTTGACCACGACTACGACCACGGTATAGTGTTAACCAAAATATCTAAATAATATATATTTAAAACCTGTTACCTGCGAGCGTCACACCCAATGTTTTTCACGTATAAGAAAAAGTCGAATAATAATCATATTATTTTCGATTTGTGAAATAAATCCGAACCGTTCGAAGAATATAACTATAGCGATAGAATAGGAATTGAAGGTAAAATTGCTTATGGTTCATATAATTATCTATATATAATATAAATTTCCTGTAGCGATATACAATAATCTATTAATAATAATCGAAATTTATACCAAAACACAAATAGTGATAGCTATTCATTTTTCGGTAAGTAGTTGGCAATGTTCTCGATTATATTACAGTTTATATTAATGTCTACGAGAAACGACACAGATTGCACTTTCTAAATGTCAAAATAGCGGACTCGGCTTACCCGGACCCGCGAAAATGCCACATTCAGCCGATATCATCAAGTCCGGTTAAAAAAACAAACAAAAACGACTATTCCGATGAAACGCATTTTTATTTCCACATGCTAAAACAATAATAATAATAGTATTTACCACTATTTAAAAACATTTAAAACTATCTATCTATTGTATTTAACGTTTTGTTTAAGTATAAAATCATAAGCGTTTTTATACAAATCTATAATGATATAAAATATTATATTAATTATTATAGTTCAATGAAGCGGAAAAATATAAAATATTACGAGTATATTCATAGACTGATTTTTTGCTAATGCTGTCGATAATAATGAAATGTAAAGTATACTAGTTATTTTTAATGCTGACCAATGAGGATATAATAATATAACATAAATATGTATATTATTATAATACTTGATAAATTGAGATAAAATAATTTGAATCGCATTAACTTTTTTCGAATAATATAAAAAATAATTTATGATATAAAGAAACGTTATTTATGTTATTATATTACTTATTTCCTTATAATATTATAATAAATCCTTATAATATTGCTTTATGCATTATAATAATAAATTAACTTATCCTTTAATTGAAACAATTTTCTTTTTATATCTATTTTGACAGTTTTACATCCTCTTTTTTTATGTAAATGACTAATATTGTTTTAACGGAGAGTATTTATCAAGCAGAAAAAACGTGAATACATAATATTTTTTTTAAAAAAGAGATATTTTCTATGCATTATTATATTTTTAAATGAATTATGAATTTTTTTAAAACTATTAAAAATAGAACCGTACGTAAATTTTAATGTTTTATAATTGTAGTAAAATTACTTTAAATTGATTTTACTTTCACCCTACATTAACGTATATACGCGTATAGTTATATAAATGTCCATTTGAACATCAATATATCAAAATAACATCGATAGTATACGCACTTAGTATATCGCTTTTGGCATATTTATATATAAGTATGATTTTGGTATTTTCTTCCTCCAGCCGTTAGGTTAACTTTTGTTTTTCAATTTATCGGAATTATATACGGGATATATATATATATATATATATATATAGGTAAGGTACAAATCAAATTTGTATAAGAAAACAAATATAATAATATTAAATCAACGTAAAAGGGTAATTATAATTTTAAAAACTGCTATTTTATGAAGAAGTGTCACGAATAGTGTATATAGTGTATATCGTAATAATATTATATAGTTTTTTATATTTTATATAATCATATATATCATTATGACGTAGTATTTATTTACGATATAGTAAATTTGCGGTTGTTTTTGGAAATGACTTTATTTTTCTATCGAATAATTAATATTATCAAATTGGACATATTGACATTATGTGTGTACAACGTCCTCTTAAGTCAGTTAAACCTAACAGAAACATTTAAACCTTTTCGATTTAAACCGCGTCAGTTTGATCGGAAATAAAGCGAAAACGACCTTTTTTTCGCATATTATTATTAGCTAACTCGGTCGTTGGCTATTTAATTTCGTACATATTATTGCATGTATAGTACAACGTGTCCTTGGCTAAATAATAAATACCTAATAGAAAAAAACTCGATAATAATATGTATACGAAACGCACGTACCTAGTACATAAAAAGAATTACATTGTAATATTATTGAAAATCAAAACAATATTATATTTTAATCAAAACGAAACTGGTTTTAAAATAAAATATGAAAAGTAGAACGATATAATAACATTTCGGTTTTTTGGCGTGGCGCAAGTTGACCAATATGCGCTACGGGTCTGAAAACAGCATTCGTATTATAATATTATTATATGTATAGAGGCAATTAAATATTATTTTATTCACACCTCAACAATAAAAATAAAAATATTTTTATTAATAAAAACCACACATATAATAAATAACGTTTTCGTTTTATTTATAGGTACGCATAATATATTAAAACGCGATAATTTTCTCTCTACCTCGCGAAAAATTTATAATAGTATTTTATTGTACAGGTATTATACATGGGTATAATATAGTGAAAACGAAATTTCTCGCGGAAGAATTCACCGCCACCTGTTTGACCGGTGGCGGCGGATCGATGAATAAATATTATTATTATTATTATTATTGTTATATTATTATACTCGCACGTATTGGCTCGTCTGCGCAAATAGGTCTCCGGGGGCCATTAATATCACGTTTTATTTTATAGATGTATTTTTTTCTATACCATCATTACGTCGTCGTCGTGGCCGCCACCGCAGTTGTTTATAATACAAAATAACGATAAAAACAAGACGTGTACAATTTAAAAATCTGGGTATAATATACCTGGTAATTGGTATACGCAAATATTATTAATTGTAAAATTTACAGTGATGTGATGATGTGTATATACTTATATGCACGGTTATCATATTCAGACTTGTCAAGTAATTGAGTAAATGAATTTAGATACGTTTTAAGAAATTTGAGATAACATATTAAATATTACGGTAAAAATTTATCTTATCAGTATTTTAAAATATCTTTTTAAAAAAGTATTCAAGTACTTTTATTTAAATAATTCACATTTGGAAATATACGTATATTATGTATTTTTTTATTTATTACTGCCTATTATTATTGTATATGTTATTAAAAATGAGCGAAATATTGAAAATAAATTTAACACTCGAACTTTTTTGACACGTGCCTCATAAATTCAATGTAAAATTATTTTAATGTCTAGAATATAGTTTGATTTTTTTGAGAATGTCAGTGCAATATAATGTGAAATATGCCAATAATGTGTATAGAAAAATAACTACGATATATATTATGTATATTATGAAGAATAAAAAAACGTTTAAGATGTTTAAGGAAAATGTAGAGCTTAAACGCTTTTTAACAAATTAAAGTAGACGAATATTTTTTAAGGGTTTGTGTGATATATTAATTTATAAAATAACTTAATAAATTAAAAGTTACAGCAACTTAAAAAATCAAAATGTCAAACTTCCTTTTAACGCTAAACAAATTTTAAGAAAGCAAATTAAGTAACTATATACTATATATAGTATATTATAGGCATTATATAATATATAGTATTTTTTATATACTTTTCATATTTTTAATTGATATAAGATTATCATCACTAAGATTAAGTCCAAAGCACGAATATATACTATAATAGTATACCGCATCTTAATTCGTGGTCTGAAGTGAGATAAAAAACTTCTTCGATGTATAATAATAATAATAATAATAATAATATATTGTTTAAACTTATGAGGCCACGAATCAAATTTTATTTTTGATAAGTGAAAGTAAATATGATTTTGTTATTCATAAACGCATTTGATAATAGATAAAATAAAATAAATATATAAAATGATTTTATAGTTAGTAGGGATATTATCGTAATATCCATCATTCCGGATATTCATAATCTCTACAAACTTGTAAGGTAAAAAATAAATGAGTATTCTTAACGTATCATTTTATGACTATTAAATTATAGCCATTAGGTATATATAGATTACAATTTATAAGTTCATAATCGAAATAATATTTAAGTTTATTAAAAGAAAGTTATGCTTGCATGTTTTATATATGTATAGTGGGGAATATAGCAAAATTTTAAATTATGATATTTAGTGATAAACTTAGACTTAGAGTATATAAGCATCTATTATTAGAAAATTTAAAGAGAATCATATTTTGGAAGGAATATCATATTCGCTTTGTGAAAAATCCAATTTATCCAAGAAGTTACAAAGTGTTAAACAAATAAACAACTTATAAACTATAACCAATACTTTCTTTGCCATGCAGATGATGTGTTTATAGCTTATTTATACGTCCCTAAGACCAACATATAATTTATGAAAAAAAGAACTGTAAGTAACTGTAATCTAATTAATGCATATTGTAATTTATAAGAAATATCTAAATTCTGATTATATTCATAGTTATTTGTACACTAAAGTTAGGTTAGGCAAACGTTTTTTTCGCCGATTTTTACACTGTAAACTGTATACATTATAAATAATTATTATCGTTTCGTTGCCTATATTATTAAAAAATACGATTAGATGTAACATTATATTATACAAGTCTTAATAGTAACAGTAACGATGTTGTTGTTTATACATTATTTTTATTCTCATCGTCAACATTATTATTGTTGTTATTTAAAAAAAAAACAATAATAATAAAAACGCCGAAAACGCGAGCGACGGTCACGGTTTTGTGGAAGAGACAATAACAAAAACCCCATCAGAGTAAACAAACGGTTTTTCGTGTTAATTATAATATAATATATTATGATTTAAAACTCGTTCCGTAAGACACACACACACAAACAAATATATCGTATATATACATTATACAGGATGATCAGAATAACAAAACTAATGAAAACAACATCGGGCACGTGTATTGTTATGCGTCTATTCCCATATTTTGAAGCACCCTGTAAGTAATAAAACAACATTTCTATATTCCTAAGTACGCGAACGTTTACGAGCGAGTAAATAATATAATTAACGAAAGTGCGATCCGACACAAACAGCGAGGCGTTTTTTTTTCGTTTCCCTCCTCTTCGGCGGACTAGACTAATCGCACGCGAACGACGGCGTCACATTTCCGCGCGCAGACATTAACGTACGTTAACCAGATACCGCGACGACCAAACAAACTATATATTTTTATAGGAGACAGATGCGAAAATAGCGTTTACGAAAATACGCGATATTATCGTTATTAAAAATATTTTTCACATTACACTTATTACTTATAAATGTGCTGCGGACGTTACGACAGTGTTATCAATTATACGACGGACACGGTTTCGTATTTATATGTAGATGGTATAGGATCATCATTCGCAGCGCCCGCGGCGGATGATAAGGAATATTACGGAAGTCTCGAATACTATATCTACTTATAGGTACTATTATAATATTCATTGAGATCGTACGTTTAGATTTTATTGAAAAATTAAATAAACGGAAAAAAATCAAAATACATCTATCCAATTATCCAGCGAATATTATTATTATATTTGTCGAATGATTAATCGTAATTTATTGTATAATAGGTACCTGAATAATTGTATTGAAGAAAAAAAAAACTCTCGTCATTGGTATTTTTTTTTACTAAAACAATATCCATTAGCTCAACTATAATAATTATATGTCCTATATAATAATATAATGACTGTAGCCTTACATGCCAACAGAGCAAACTCGTTTAGTTTAATGTAATGATCGAATTTTTATATTATAAAGGTATATATATATATATATATAAAAAAAAGTTACAATATACTTTTATTTCATTTATTATTATTATTGCGTACCTCTATACTTGTTATCGCATCTAGTAAAAAATCAAGTAATAGTAATTACCCATCAGTTTTATTTTACTATACATTGATATCACACAAAAAGTTTTAAGTATTAAATATAATTTATATTTTATATCTGATGACTGCAGAGAAATTGCGTGTATAGGTGTATACTCACTAAGCCCACTATATAGTAACAATATTATTACGTTACTGTCAAAGACGGTAATAATTCGAAAAATAACGACTTTAATTTCTTTAAATTGTAATAACTACAAATTCTTATGTTTTTGACAGTAATTTTATTATTATTATTTCATAAAGAAATCGTATTGATTTTATTTCAAGTCAATTTTTAAACTGTATAATGTAATAATTGCGCTGTAGACTTTTATAAAATATGGTAAACCATTTCGTTTAATTTTAATAATATGCTAACGAAATTGTTCGTAATTCTGGAGATTCACGAATACGTATATTTTAATTTAATTTGGTAATTAACGATTATTTGTTTAAATTGTTATTTTTATTTATATTGAGGCTGAAATTATTGGATTATGTTGAATATATGATAATATTTATTAATAATTAATTTTTTTCTAGGCAATGTTCAAATAATGTTACAACACGCGACATACTTTATCCTTTAGCACACGCCGTGATCAAAGCACTGCAACAATAAAATGTTTGCGGTAAACAAAAATTGAACAAACACTTCCAAATAAATATTATTCGCGACACATTTTTGCAACCTCTTTGTTATACCGAAAATTACAACCGACAAGGACACGTCACCGGACGTGTTCGTATTCGTTTAAAATTCACGTCAATGAATACGTCTAAACGCTGTGGAAGGACGTTTTGCGTGACAGGGTGATAATTGGAAAAGATGTGTGAAAATTACACTTAATAAAAAGTTGTAGTAAAGTATAATGTCTACAATAGTGAATCTATTAATAATAATAATAATTATTATTATTACAGAATCATTGTCAATTTTGTCTACTCAAATGCTCTCCTCTGGTGGCGTAACTTACAGGATTGTAAAGGGGAAGACTGCTTCCTCAATAAACGTATACACAATAAACGAAGAGACTAAGTAGGATAATGTTCTTTTATCCGGATATAACTGTACATTTGAATGTATAATATAATAATATTACAATATGATGTACCTACCTATTTATAGTAAATTATACAGATTAATAAAAATTTTAATTTGTAATTACAAAAATAATAAATAATAAACAAGACTTAAATAGCTTAATTTTTTACACTCCGCCATGTCACTGAATTTGACACTCCAATAAAAATGTTCTCGGTTTGCCCTGATTCTATTTAAGTATATCGATAAAAATAAACTAGTCAATCTGGTATAAGGTATAACCAAATCATATATAATATACATTAAATATTTATATTGAAAACGATTGATTTTCGTAAATTACGGTTGTAATATAAATTATAAAGTGTAGAGGTTACTGGTTGGATTAGGCTAGGATTTGCGGCCATTTCGTATAAATTATTTACAAAAACGAAAATTAACATAATTTTCACTTAAAAGTTGGCCGGTACCGTGTAAAACTAGGACCCTAAATTCGTGATGTAATCTATCGCATCTTCCGCGCAAGTAATTATGTTTTATTATTATGGTATATAAATAGTATAATATATTAAATCGCATTATTTGCAATGTTCGCACGTGTGTCGTTTTCGTTTAGTTTGTCGGATGGTGTGTACAAAATTATATAAGGGTCCGGCGGAGCCTACGCCAAAAACAGGGTCGACGACCCGGACGTGACGCGCGGCGCTGACGGATGACCGCCGTCGTATATAAAAGTTTTGAAAACTCACGGATATTTTCGCGTAGATATATTTTACGATTTATTATTATTGTTGTTAACGCTTTGCAGACATCCGACGATGTCCTATAAAGATCTAGACCATATTATTTTCGTAATTTATACGTAATACGTTATATTTATTTTCGTTGTAAAGGATACGATTCCTAAAAAATATTTCATCTTTAAGTTTTATAACACAGCTAATTTAATATTTAGAATTTAAAATAATAATGTATAATATAAATCAATTTAAATACCTACTTATAGTTATTAAAATAAATAGGAATATATCCTGGGGGGGGATATATATTTTCTCCTTTGTGGATGTATTTAATATGTACCTTAAAAAATTCAAGTACATAACGTAATTGGTAGATACAAAATGTCCGTCCTCGACTGACACCGCAAATACCTATATATAATGATTATAATAGTTATGATTAAAAATAACTATACCGGTGCCAACTTGACGGGCACCGAATACAAGTATATATATATATATATATAGCCGATACAATGGTTGGTTAAAACGCTATAATGTTATTGTAACCGTGTACTTTATATTATTATTATTATTATTATTTTATGTTACCGCTTATACCGTGTTCATAGTTGGGTAGATATTACAATATAATATATTATTTCGTCGTACGAAAGGATCGGCAGGTACTCGTCGTATATATGGGTAATATAATATATCATACAAAATACAATGTGTTTTGTAGCTATAGGCGACTTCGCGCGTACAATGGGGATAATACACACGCAGTCGGATATTATACAAAATATATATATGCACAATATGCGCTTTGTAACTATTGTAATCGATTCAACGTAGATTACAGCTGCAAAATACGCACACGATAGTGCCGGTTTGAAGGTCTTTCGGTGTATTGATAACACGTTTTTTTTTTTTTGGAAATAATTGCACCGTTAACAAGGCCTCCCCGTAATTACGAAAATCATTGAGTTTGACATTGACGCGTTTAACTATTATATCACTTATATTCCGACAATAATGTGTGTATTTGTAAAACATACCAAATAACTGGTAAGTAATATCAGGAATATAATAAAAATTGAGTAGGTAAATATGATAAACATTGCGGATGTATAATATGTAAGCTGCGCGAAAGGTTAAAAATTATAGGTTAATAAAGAATTATTGTACATTATTTGTTAAAAAAAACGCATGTCTTCCAAGTAAGTCTTCTTTCTAGTAGTCACATTTGGCGAATACATTCATACGGTTTTACTCCAGAAACAAAATATTTATTATATTATGGCATTATCGAATGCAGTTAATTCGTTCTTACGTGACCATTTATTAAACTATTATATTTTATTCGACTGCAGGTACCGCGTTAGATATGTCAAAAACACTAATAATATTCCTTCGTCTACAAATTATTGTGTATAATAGTTATAAACCGAGAAAACCCCTCGGGCGGTAATACTTATTATTATAGCGATTATATTAACTAATATTTTATCTGTAATACTTACTATAATTACAATAATTTTATATAACTATTATTAAACGTAGTTGACCTACTTTTCGCAAATTCCGTTTGGCTTATACAGTCTGTTAATAAATTGCACTTTAATTTCAATAAGACTCTTTGTATAACCCATATACGATATAATATAATTATCTTCATCTTTGTATAAAACAAAATTGGCACATAAATTTCTATTTGAAAAAAAAAACCGTTCAAAATTATTGATCGTGCGGATTTTCTATAATACAATGTACTTACGAACCATAATGTTTTTTAAAATTGTATCTTGGTATATAAATATTTAGAGTTTAACACCGATTTATATAAATGTTTACGCACCGAAAACCTTTATAATACATATATTTATCGCAGTGAAACAAAGTTTTCCAAAGACGCAAAGACCCAAAGTAGGGTCGAAAATATATAATACCTAACTGCAGTTTATTTTTTCCGCCGTCAATTCCCGTCTTGGCCGAATCACAACCCGAGTTAATTAAAATAGCCGACGTCGGTTGGATTAAAATCGAGCCATTTTGGCCGCCGGCCGACATAACCCTTTTGTGGTTTTCCTCGAGAGAATTGCGTCCCCCGCACGGTTTCCATTCAATAAATTGTATTATACAGGGTGAACATAGAATTTTACGTCACAAAACTGACGGGGACAGTCATCGGGTTCCGACCATTTCGTAACACGTGGAATCGTGATTACCCTGTATACATATAATTTATAAGCACTACCCCTATATTATCTTTAACAATGGTATACGCCGCTGCTTTTCGGAGGGTGCGGTAATCGTTATATCGTATCCGATACTTAATTATTATACCTATATACATTGTGTACTGTAATCACGTAGAATTTGTTAGTGGCAGGTCGGCTGTGGGTTGGAGGGCCGGAAAAAATTCCGAGCCAAAAAAATACAGAAAAAAAAGGGGTTAAATCGAAGGTGAAATCCGCATTAGTGCCGCCATAGAACATTTGGCGTATAATGAAAAAAAAAAATAATAAATAATACTCTGATTACCTTAGCGGACAAAGGAATTTTTCCGTATTGTGTCTATAATATAATTATTATTATATTCCGCGGCGAATGAGTGAAAGCCGAAAATGTCGACGATCGGCACAAAGCTCGCTTTACTTTTAATATTATAATAACATTAAAATCCTTTGTGTCGAATCTTTTAATAGAACCGTCTGTATATAATATTATATTACAAAGTATCGTTTGATTCATTACCCGTTGGGCTGTTTCACAACGTTTTAAACCGATAATTAATTCATTACGAAATAACATTATAATAGTGTATACGCAGTTTAATATTAAAATATTTATTATAATAATAATTATTATGATGCCACGGTCGGCGGGGATCCGCGAATTTCGAGTGAAAAGTCGCGTGCTCCGGATGAATATCGTTGATGGCGAACGTAATAATATATTTATACGCCGACGCACCCGCGTAAAAACGGTCCGCAGTCGTGATGTATACCAGGTATATATTGTTATTTTAATACCAGGTCTTTGGTATAACGCAGACGGCCATAAAACATATCTGAATACTGACTACATTTCCAAATAATATAATACAACACATATTATTATTTATATATTATTATATTCAACGCGTTTCGTTTTCATCGTTTCGCTTACTGCCATATTATATATACGTACCTGCGTTGTTATACGATCGTTTTGTATACAACACGAAATGGTTCGCGTTTAACGTTTAGATTATGGCGGTGAATTATTATTACTTTTTTCGTTTCGTTTCGTTTTGTTTTGGTTTTTTTTGTTTTTTTGTCTACGGCAGTTTTAATGGACGAAACACAAAATTACATCAAATTGTCGCCGAACAATGAGATCGTTTGACATTTGTGTGGGTCATTACACGAAGATAAATGAATATATTTTTAAAATTCCCCTCGTTTAAAACCCGTGCAGAGCAACACAAAGGCCTCTATATATATATATTATAGTACATAATATATAGTATGGATGCCCCGTGAAGATTTACTAATTCTAATAATTAAGGGCCAAATGGCTGCTTTTGAATTCCATCCGGGGTGATTTACCATCATTATATACACAATGCTTACGAGGTTGCCAATATTTTAATGGTTTCGGACAATAATACGCTTATAGACGAGTATAAAAATATTAAGTCTTTTGAATTTATCGCGACTCGAATGATAATAATTATAAGTATAGTCCAGTGGCGGGTTTAAAGGGGGGGGAGTGAATAGTATAATGTACTAATTGACATTTCTATTATCGTGGCCATGGCTAAATATATAGGTATGTTAGCAACTTTATAAAATGTTGTTATAGTTTGCGTATGTATTATTATTCCATGATATTTCATGAAAGAATATCTTAGCTGGAAGTGATCCACAGAGTAGATTATTATTACATGCTGAAATCACGTGAAATACCTCACTCATTATTCACGATCAATCATTACTGTTATTTGTTATGATAATAATTGATAATAAATTCACTACCAGTGGCCGCCATGACACCTGCGTATCACAAAGTTACTGACATACCTATATATTTAGCCATGATCGTGGCGATGCATGATGCATGATGCATGCAATAAGCATACTGTTATTATACTAGGTAAGACATTTTTGATTTTATATTCTACTGTTATATTCCGTTGTTTGTCTATACTATAACACTTGTATACGACTATGTATTAGACCGTTTGTGTATGTGTTAACTTTAAACGCAACAACTTTGCACAATTTCCGTGGTTAGCTTATTCATCAATCAAATTTGGATTGTTTTGTAAATTTTGTGTACTTTTTCTAGTTAATAATAAAGGAGGATTGAGGAAAACCGAGTTTTTAAAAAAATTTGTTACTGTACCATTGAATACATTTGCAAAACATTTTGGAAAAGACGGAGATTTAGAAAGCTACCAAGAAAATTTTTAGATATAATTTTTATAATCTGAGTGCAGCAAAAAAACTTATAATTCTATAATATTTTTTTTTCTGTAAAAACTTTCAGGTAGAAAGAAAGCTTCGTAGATAACTTATACCTAAGACTACAGCTAACTAAATTATTGAATCTCAATTCACCCCCCTTGATGAGTGATAAAACCCGCCCCTGGTATTGTCGCGTTTCAAAAATAATCGACTTGTATATATTATATTATATTGTAGGTTTGTTTTTTTTTTAAGTCAAACGCATCTAGCATAATGTTTTTGTTCCGCCAAGACCTACACAATATGATTTATTATTGTATATACAACGACGGGAGTGTGAATATAAGGTGTACCCGAGCAATAAAAATTATATTTATTTATACATTTATTTCACAAGAGAAAAACAACACATGCATCATTCTCACCGAAAAAAAAAAAAAAATAATAATAATAACAATATTATTTTAGTCGCTATACGTCCTACATAACGTTTTATATTATTATCTTCATTTTGAGAATTACATATCTGCGGGAAACGTATATAGTAAGTAATATAATTATTATTATTTCGCACTCCGTCTGTGGCCGCGAAAATGAATCGAAAGTTTTGCGTTACTCTCGCACACCCGGCACCTTCGGCGCTGCAGCACACACTCGAAACAAATAGCGAACAATGCGCACGTTAAAACATTTGAAACAAACGCACTTAACAATACGCGTTTCGATGTTAATTTTGTTTTGTTGTACACAGCGGAGCACATAATATGTTATAACAATATATATATATATATATATATATATACAAATAGCAAGTACGATAATTCCATCTTAAACTTTTAATTTATATCACAGGCCGGTAATAATTTGTTAGTCAGTTTTAACGGCGTGTAAGTTCATCCTCAACTACCCGTATTATATTATTAGGATTTTATCAGTTGCGACACGAAATCCCGAAATACATTCATTATGCAAAACGACGAACAAACGAATATAATTATATTATTAAAGATATTTGGAAAAAAAAAAAAATGAAATTTCTAATCATTTCCGTAATATAATTCTAGCCGAAGATGTTGTGATTACAAAAAAAAAAAAAAAAAAAAATTGGTGATAACGCGTAGTATACGTGAGCAAATAATTATATAATATTTGGCACTAGGTAATATATACTTGGAATCGAAATCACATTTTTTTTTTTTTTCTTTTATATCATGGTATTCTCTCGAATGATTTATAATATTTATACGTTATTGTTTTAGTTTTACGATTGAACACACGGGCTTAGAATCGTAAATTCGACGCGTCGTCGCGCTGTACCCTATATAAGTTAATATAAGTCGTAATTTTTCAGTCGAAGAGGGTGCGACGATGATATATATTACGTACGCTCCAGACGCTATATATATATATACGTGCAATATTTATCGCGCGAAACATTTTCAAAAGTTTCGCAAACGAACCGCATTGTTCCGCGACTGACTGTCCCTTTACATTACATGCACGATATTGTCGCAGAGCTATTGACAAATTATTACGATTTCAATACTTTGAGAGAATTTACGCCATTTTGTAACGAACACGAATTTGGTGTGCGCACACTTTTATATTTTATAATATACCAGGCAATTTATACCTAGGTACAATATTGTAAAACCAATGATAATATTTATATTTATATACCTAACCTAATTACAGAAATAGTATTTTATAATAATAATTATGCGTTCCATTTTACATTAGGTATACGATAAAATTATTCTACGGTTATAATTTATACATTTATCTTTAAACTAAACTTAATTTCAATTTTTCATACACGTTTAGTGCATTTAATTATAATATTTTTTAATATCAGTTTACTTTATCACATAATATAGTCAATACTATTATAAATCGGTATAACATCTCGACTATATACGATGACGAGATGAGAAATCGGAATCGAGATTATCGCGTATCGTGACTAATATAATTTATCTATACAAAATATAGATCATGTGCGAATATGCTGTGTACATCGCGAACGCGAGTAAAATGGAATCCGTATTTTATTATTTATTTTATATATTATTTCGTTCGTATCACGCGATTCGATTTCTTTGGCGTATAGAATTTTCGTCTCGTGTGTTCGCGAAATACACAATATAATAATAATATAATAATGCGCGTATTGTGTACGGTATAATGTACGAGAATTTACAACGAAATAATGTTAATTCGTACGCGCAAATAATAGCCGCAGCGTTTATTATACAGGGCGATGATCGTAATTCGCGTTACGAAACTAGTGGGTATCATAGCATATGTACGCTGTATAATATGGGGTCTTCAATGTTGGTTGCATTTATTTTAAAACACAATATACTGATCACTCTGTATATATATATATATATATTATATATAAATAAGTACTGACCGTCGTGCGAGGGGTGCACGCTGTATGATAATAAAAAAATATAATAAAAAATGGCATGTGTGGTGTTAAAAGTTTCGCGAGGTGGTCCCTATAATATACGCAAAGAGAAATCGGTTATTAATTATTAACGTGTCGTGTACACATCATGACGTCGACGTTCTGCCGCCGTTCCCGTCCTCGACCCTTTGTGTGTGTAATACGGTGCAAACGTCGAGGGGAATAATATAATATACGCGTACACGTTTAACAGCGAATAAGACAATTGATAGCGCCGTTTCGATGACTTATATTTATAGATACGAGTGGTATATTTTTGCGTCTACGGAGAGCGGATTTTTTTTTCTATCTATAGTTTTTTTTATGAAAATGAAAAAAAATATGACAAACTATGAAATATAATATACCTTATATACGTGTTTCTTTTTTCAAACCAAAGTAT
This sequence comes from Eriosoma lanigerum, assembly GCA_013282895.1. Lineage (NCBI taxonomy): Eukaryota > Metazoa > Arthropoda > Insecta > Hemiptera > Aphididae > Eriosoma > Eriosoma lanigerum. The sequence goes on along the minus strand of CM023358.1, from coordinate 6,545,216 downwards.
ATAATATAATATATTACGGTGTTAAACACGGACATTTTTCTATATAATTGTTCAGGCACTTTTTTTTTTCGGCACAGACTTTCATAAACGATCGCACGTGATTTTTGTCGCAGTTTGACGTGATGTTATATTATTATTTAGGTTTATATAAGCACGACGAATGGTTTAAATTTAAATTCTGATTTCCGTTTTAAGTGTTGCACTATTGTGTCTCAGGATATAAAAAGATTCTTAGGTCTGATTCGGTCGAGATAACCATATAATATTATCAAATATTAATTATATTGATATACATTGAAAATCCTGCGAATATGTATTAGGTTTACACTACCTAACGAAATTTAATTTGCGTTTAAAACTTTTACAAAATCCCCCTATTACAACATAATGTAATATTATTATTTATTATACTACGGTTTAATATATATTATAAACAACGCGCATTGTGTATATAATACAATAGTCATATATAGCGAATCAAACAATCGCAGTTTAATCTAATCATGGTCGCAGGGCCAGTTAGATTCAATTTGTTTAACAATATTGTTGAATTTGATCCAAACCCTCTTTTTCCGTTGTTTTGTTTATAATTATGTTGAAAATAGTTTTATAAAAAAAACCCTCAATAGTTTAATCGATTTTTTTCAATGTATTGTACAACAATTCAGTGAATTCTTAAAACTTTTTAACAGTTCAGTGAATTGTTAAAAAATGCCTATAGCCGACGAGTTTATTGAAGTTTATGTACATAAAAAAAAACTTCACATTTTCAATTGAAAATATTTTACGTTGCGTTTTTTTTAAAATTAAATATATATATATTTGAAAAGCCCAAAGTTTAAACGGAGATGGCCAAATATAGAACAATTATTAAATTTCATACGAACATGTATTTTTTTTTTTATTATAAAAATCATACAAATACATTCTATAGACGTATAATAATAATATAGGCATTTTCTATTAATTTGTCACTCTTATCGTATTGGAAAACAAAATATTTATATATTTAATTGGTAAAGGAATTAAAACAGTTTGCCGATTGTATATTATACATTATTATATTATTGTATTGTATGCCATATATGCGCGTCGCACAACATTCATCACTGCGCTGACAAGTCAATTTAAAAGCGTTTGTTTCCTAAACGAAAACAATGTAATGTACACGGAAACAATATATCATTTAATTAAATAATACAAATAGTACGCAACCTACTTACTATAATTTTTTGTTTCTCGTTTTTAAATAGAGGCAATATTTTATATTTTATATCAGTTTTTAAAACCATTGTCCCAGTTAATCTAATTTGTGCATACGTTTCGGTTCAGATCATAATACTAACATAATATAATAAAAATATAATTAAAATTAAAAAACAAAATTTTATACTTGGGCATAAATTGTATAACACGAGCATATATTGCATAATATTGGTAACAAAGTATATTATGTAGTCGTACATTATATACAGGACGTTCGGAATATTATATTATTAATAATTATGTTAAAATACTATAATGGAGGTAAAAAACTTGTATTTAATTTCCATTGCCTAATTTTATAACATGATAATCAGATCACTCTGTATACGTATACGCTTGAGTTAATAATTTGATCCATTTTATAATATTATACTGTAGTTAAATATAGTATACTTCCAGGTAATAATAACTGCATTTTAAAAAAAATTTTGGCCTTGTAAATATAACATCATTATTATAGCCCTGCAGGTAATTAGTGTTACATATTATTATATAGTGTTATTATCCTTCGTTGAACCATCTGCAAAAATATCGAATTTATTATTATAATAATATTATATGCACGCGAACAACAGATTATAAAACGCGCTTAAGTATAACCTATAATAATATTATACATGCAGGAACCACAAAGAGTTCCGCAGTTACCTATACCACGGTTCACAGCGTTCTTGTACCCTCATGTAACGTAATGCGCATATTAAGCATTTACGGATAAAATTACAGGGTATTGAGTAATATTATCCTAGGAAAAATTGCAATGCGTTATACCGCGATGGACCATAAAATTGTATTATTATACAGTTACAAATTCGCGTATGCCTAAACCATAATAATAATATTATAAAAGAACTCGAAACGCATTTGTAAATTTTTAACGAGCCAAATGTGTGTATCGCGTCGTCGACTAAAATATATTATACATTATATATAAAATATAAAAAAAAAAAACTGCACGCTGATTTTACATCATTATAGGTACATAAAAACGTACAAAAACGAAAAACAAAGACTAATACGACATTAAAACTTTATTAAACCAAGCCAACTCGATACCCAAACACCTAATCGTTTTATACCGCGGTTGTGGATGTTTACACTATAGAAATGTATTATTGTATATATTTATAAAGTACACACAATACCGCTGTCAAATTTTATTTGACTCTTTTGACCGCGTTCGTGAACGAAATGAGTAAATTAAATATTTTATTAAATGTGATATATTATTAAGTATATATATATTTAATATTAGGACGAATTTTGACAATTTAAACACACTTAACATTTTTTGAATATTTGAACCCGATCGAGATCACGAATTCGAAAACATATTTTGTTAGCAACGACTTTCTTATAATATTATATAGTAATTTTCAAGTTTTCGCGGATCGCGTCATCGTATTATTATTATAATAATTATTACCGTGCATTACATTATACAGGTATATACGATTATGAGCAAACGAATTTTAATGAAATCGCGGTATACTATAATAATACCTTAATCAGAGTATGATATCTGACATTATATATCACATTATTATTATGACATGAATTATAAACAATACATATATATATATCATGTAATAGATACGCGTGTGCACGGACAGTATAATTTCGTATTTTAATTCGCTATTTTTATTAGTATATCGATATACATTTTTTTTTTTTTTGACAATTCCGTTTTAATGTTATTTAATATCAGTGCTTATAACACTGCAGTTATTGTGTATTCGTATTTGTTAATAATAAAAAGTCATCGTGATTGCAGTTTTATTATCGTTAATTGTTTAACTGTTGTTGTGGGTTTAAGTTAAATTAATTATGACAATTACATTGGCTACGGCTATTTTAAAACCAATAATATCCACAGAAATGATATACATATACATGGTCGACAAAATTCAACGCAGTAACATAATTTAAATTTCGTGATTAAATATTAATAAATTAATAAATAAACGATAATAGTAATAATGATTTGAAATGATTTGATATATTGTTTGAATTTGTGGGGTGAAGGGGGGGTATGGGGGATACTATGAAAAAAGTATCAAATAAATGTGAATCAATGAAAACATTATGTATTATTAAAATAAATTAGTATTTCTAGTAGGTTTATTATAACTTTAGAAGTATAATAGAAGTCTAAAATCACCTTAGTGCAATAAATATTGAAGGTAAATGAACTACTGACGAATATTTACACATATCTCGCAATATATATCTCCTGTAATTTTATATAGAATTTTTTTATTATTATTTTTTTTTTTTTAATGGTGACTTTTTATTTTATTAATTGACTTATATAATTATTATTATAATTATTAAATATTTAGTATACATTATACATTTTTATTTATTAGTCACTTTTTTCCGGGTACTTTTTTCCTGGTAATTTTTTTCCGATTACCGCGTGGAGGGAGTACCACTTCTTTTTTACAAACTTTTTAGAATACCCCTTCTAATTTTTCGAAGTCTCAACGGGTTTGGTTAAATTCAATCATTGCAATGAATGCTACTTTTTCCTAAGTCTCATATGTTCCCCATTCTTTTATTTTTCCAATTTAAGCACTGATCTGGTGCTGATATTATTAATTATAATACTATTTTATGTTATTGATTCGTATCAGCGCAATGCGCAATGACATTTTTTGAATACTGCGTGCAGTATTATTCTAGCAGCCTTTTAAAAAAATCATTTTAAGCAATTATTTTAACTAAAATTGCAAATACGTTGGATAGGAAACATATTAAATTAATAATAATTATCTTATATATTTTTAGTTGATAGAAGTTAATTTACAATATAAAAAACATAACATTAATTACTTGATATGAAAATTAAATTGAGAGATTTGAGCCAAACTTACTGATTAGACACTCAATACCAAATTTAACGAGTGAAAAATTATCAGGGTTCTATCGTAAACTTTTTGTAAAATAGCTTATGAACTTATATTTATTTAAAATATGAAAACAATTAAAACACGTATAACTATATTAGATAAATAATAAATTGATATTAATAATGAATAATTATTTAAGCAAATTAAAAAAATGTATAAACTATTAAATTCCAATAAATATCACAATAAGTAATTATTTTATTGTGCACATCATCCGGTAGTTGCAGCACTTTCCATGCGATATTTTTAATTATTATATATGCATTAAAAAAATTCTACTTATAGAATTAATTTAATTTCTATACGAAGAATTTCAAAATATTTAACTTTCCAAACATTCCAGATGATGAAACAAATCGTTTATTAATTTAATTATACACCCAGGAGACATAAATAAAAAATAATAATACACAATAACACTAAACAAATGGCCGTAAAGAAAATTGTTTATATTTGTCTCATAATATAAATATATAGGTATGTCATTATGGTAGAAAATATTACAAATTCACTCGCAATAATAAACGAAATTTCATTACAAACCTATTGTAAAAATTGCATATTAATTGAATTTAACAATTTAACAATCGACTATAATAACAATATGATGTATACATACAATATTTCACATTATAATTTAACAGCCCGTAATTGAAATTTTAACATTTCTTTTTAAATTTAACACACTTACATTTAAATTAATCATTACATTGATTAAATTAAATTACACATCCAATGAAAATAATTGAAATATAAATTTATATATACATGCGTTAATAAGAAATAGCATTCAATTATACAAATATTTTAGATAGTTATCATTGTTATTATTTAAATAAAATATAAACATATTATATGCATAGCGCAAATCGTTCGAAACACGAAACGATTAAATATAATATTGAATTGAAATCGTATTTTGATGGAAATCAAATATTAAGAAGATTAAATGGCCGAAGGATGTTATAACATTATGTAACGAATATTATATATATTATGGAATATTATATACTCCAAAGAAACTTTTTGAAATTATTCCTACTTTTTTAATTTCTGATTTCCATCATTATTAAATGCGCGATTGTAAAAGCATCGTTAAAGTAAAAACAAGTAACAACATTAGAGTATCTACTACGCATATTTTAATTTTTGACATTTTTAAATATCGACAAAACAACTTTTAAATCTGAGAGCATTAATGGTATTAATGATTATTCTCTCTATATAGTCTGTACCATTCCCGTGTGTATAATATATAATGAGGGAGATTAACCAAGCGTGTCCATCCTACATTTTAACCTTACTTATGTTTATTTTTGTCATTTTTCTTAAACTCATTTACTAAACCTGCTTTTTTATTTTCAAATAAAAACTTAGATATGTACTGGAACAAATTTTTTTTTAAATGAGAAATATTTTGTTTCAAATTTTTCTGAAAATGTTTAAATATTTAAAACAAAATTCCAAATGAATAGTTCTAATTTATATTCTATAAGAACAATAGTAGTAAACCTGTATTTAATTCATAACTACTAATATTTATTCAAGTACGGACCATATTATTATTTGTAAAATGTTTATACAAAAATATGAAATGTCAATAATATATATTTTGTTCATTATAATTAACAAAATATGTAAATAAAAATATTCTTTTTATATATGATCATGTGTGAAATAGCTATAAATAAATCATTTTAAGTAATATTTTTTTACCTTTTTTTAATTAGGTACTGTACTTTAATTTTATTCTGATGAGTATTACATCAAAAATTACATTAGATTTAATTTGTATAAAAAAGTTTGTACCTTAGAGCACAGGGTACACTTTCATACATGACATAATTAATATAACTATAAAATAAAGAAAATTTTCCTAAAATACAAATTATTTATAATGAAGATTTAAAAATGTAGTAGATTCGTTTGGTTAGATTGGTTAAGTTATATCAGTGGTTAGGTAAATCAATACCTCGAGCCATATCAGTACAAAGTTAAACAAATGATTTAAAATAAAGCTATAGTACAGATTTTTTAAGTAATTAGTCATATTTCCGACAACTTATTTGTGCAAACAAAGATTTTCCGGACAGCTTTACATTATAAACAAATAAAGTAATCGGTTGGACGCCTCTAATGGCATGCACTATATAATATACATTTCTTTTATAATAGTAAATTATGTTAATAAATATAAAAATACTTTTACATAAAATTGTTCTTTGCTTATAAGAAAAAAGGTATAAAATTGAGGTGGTCCGCGAAATATCGAAAGATCTATAAGAAGTTTGTAGTTTCAAAAAGGTTGGAAACCACTGAGTTATATGATATTAAAACAAAATTGTGATTTTGTATACAAAATTTGTATAGAACAATTTAGTATTATAATCGCGATACTAAAATATTCGAGATTATACTAGTATTATGTTAGATAATTTAAATACCAAAATGTGCATAATATAAATATAAGTACTTAAAAAATTTTAATTAATCATTTTTAACATCGAGAAAAACAATAATACATATGATTACTTTGTATTGGAATTATTCGAATTATGCATACGCGTACCTATAAAATGTATAATGATTGAATGTATTTTATACACATCTTCAATATGACGATTAAATCGATTTGCGTAGGTACGTAACACGCGTGACTTGTTGGTATAACATAATATATACCTAATATAATATTATAATAACGACTATTATTATAACATTATAATATATCTAGAGTACTAAAATAATGCGTAATTAAACCGTCGTTTCAAAAGTAATTAAACCGTGCGAGAAAATAAATATAGGTACCTAATAGTTTTTATTATTCTACCACGGGCGCGCGTGGGATTCGAAACATTTTCATGCAAAAATTATTATTATTACAGTATAAATAAATAATATTATATTAAAGATGAAATCACGTTTTGAAAACGCGTATTATACACGCAAACTAGAAATTCAATATTATATACCTTAAGAAATTATCGTTATTATATTTTTTACGTATGACATAATGCTAAATACGTTATGTGAGTTAAAAAAAACAATCGCAATAGTTATTATAGACACTATAGTAGGTACCTACTTAATTCGATAATTCATTTTTTGACTTCGTACGATCAAATATCGAAAATCATGTCAGACGTTCTCGAAACTAGACTATTATATTCGCGTGGTGAGTTTTTATTTTTAATTATTATCTTTTTACATGAAGTAAATAAGTGAAAGTGCAAATAATTGAACTGGTATTAAATTGTACATAATTAAATTTTATACTATTATAATAACATTATAACACACTTAATAACTAACAACCATGGTTAATTTAAATTTGATAATAAAAACAAGCACTATGATTGTCAAATATCCAACGTCTGTTTCCGATGTACGAGATATGACGTTCAGTCACCCAGTGATTTTACTTGATATTATATCATTTATTTTATAAAATCAATATGCATCTTTTAAAATTTATTTAAAAAAAAAAAAAAAAACCAAATATTGTTTAGTGTTTTCCCTAAACTTGTTCGATATAGTTTCAAGAGGTTCAAAAATATAAAAATACCTATAATATAGAAGCGACATTAAAAAAGTGTATTATTCAATTTATACCACTTTTGAAACAAGATATTTCGATCATCCAATATCATGGGCGTAAGATATAATAATTATCCAACAACTTTTACAAGTAAATTTCGTTCGCAAAACACATCTCTCGTATTATTACAATAATGTTATTGTATATACGAAAATTTGAAACACCAACAGTTTTTGGCTCGTCGAAAACGAATTTATTGGGTCGTATAACACTCATAATTATTGTGCACGGTAATATTTAATTAAATACCGTACATACATGTATAATGTATAGTGCGTATTATGTATAGTACAATAATATAATGGTATTATGATTGTACACGAGACCGTATATATATATATATAGAAGACTGAGAACGCAAATAATTTTTTTATTATTATTTCAGTCTCGACGTCGTCGACGGCCCATTAGGAACATCTGTTCGCGTCCGCGTCTTATCCGCCGCGCGCGTCTGGAAAACGCTAGGTCTCCAAACCGCCCCGACGATTTACCCCGCAGATTGCACACACTCACCCGGTCGCGTTTCGCAGACTCGCCGCGGCACATAGAATCATTATATATAGATCGTGTGCGACGGCGATCCCGAAACGCGATTATACGCGCGCGTATACAGGCCGATCGGAATATCACGTTATAATAATTCCACGCCTGCAGTGTTTTCGTAACACCAGTGTCCGCGATCACTCTGTACAGCGCCTAGCCGGTATGAGTCCGATCCGGTCCCCAGAGCCGGCAGAGGGTTTCGCGTACATATATATATGTATTTATGCGGACGTGCTCGTTATATTCGCACTGAGACACAGTCGAAGAGAAAAGAGTTTTCCTAACGGCAATTAAACTCGTCTGTCCGTGGTACATATAAGGCGTATGTACGGAGTGATAAAGAATTTCGTTTTACAAAAATAATGGAGATAACGTATGAAAACGTTTATGTAATTCTTAATCATTTTTCTAACACGAAATTTCGATCGCTCTGTATGAGCACACGCAGTAGGTACTTATACATAGTTGCATACATTACAAATTATGTATTATGTTGGCCCGTTATCGTTTTCCGCGACATCGCCCGGAAAAGTCTTGCGAGTTTGCTGCAGATCGTCGTTATACTCTATAATACACTTAGCTAGAGTTGAAAAAATAATGTCATATAAAATCTTAAAAAAGCCCTTAAAAAATACTTTTATACTCTAAATATTCTAAATGATGCACTAAAAAAGTATTTGATATTAATTTATTTTTGGTATTTTGAATAACGTATATTAAACTGATAAAAATTAAAGGCAATCAACCAAAATAATAGAAAATAATTTCACATGTGTTTCGAAAACTAGAAGACTATAGTAGGTACTGAAAGAAATCGTCAAACAATGGCGGCGCGAACATTTTAAGTTAGAAGGACAACCGAATATTTGGCCTACCCCTTCCAATTCATAAAAAAAATTCGTAAAAAAATTTGGACGACATTCCAAATGTTTCAAATGATCATCTGTCATCTATGATGATTTTTTATCTCTTTTGCACGAAAGTTCTGGATAACACATCAACATATTTTGCTATAATGTTGTGTTTATAATGTTTACATTACAAGGAATAGAGCGAAATCATTGTTACGCAAAATAGAGAATTCAATTATATACTCGTATAACTTTAAAATAATTATCATTTATCTCATTATCTTACATATCCCGTCTTGCAATACCTGCGACCTGCCTATATATATATATATACTATATATTATATAGCATTCAAACGTATTGGGACATATTTCCAAAAAACCTCGTTCTCGACGGCACTGTCGTCAAACATCGATTTTATTGATCTAACAGATTATTAAACAGGAAATCTAGCGATTCTAAATAAATAAATACACAATATTAGTTTTTCTTTAAATATCGTCAATTATTTGTAATCCATAGGTTTTAACATTACTATGGTCCGATACGATTTTTGAAAACAAAATCAATAAAATTTATACTTTACATATTTCTATCAGCGATTGATATGTTTTAAAATAAAATAAATTAACATAAAGAGCGAAGCCCGACAATGTATAAAATTTATAAATTAATATAATTGTATTACAGTTACTACGGTGCAACATTTAAAGTAACATTGGAAATTGTTTTTATGATTGTATAAATTTTCATTTTACGTGAATAATTCATTATTTTTAAAACATATTTATGCGTTTAAATTAAGATTTTTATATAATAGTGCTTATAATAATAATTTTATAGAGCTATAAGTTACGAGCATTGTTTATAATCATAAATAATGCGTGAGCACGGTGCACAGGGTAATGCGGCTATATTAGGCTGAACTTTAATAGAAATTTTGAAAATGTACCAAAGTTTATGTTTATAATAATATTACGAAGTGTGATCTTTACATCTAAATATTCGTATAATAAATGTATCCTATTTAACTACTTAATTTTCAATATCAAAGTTAATGAACTAGAATGTCTTTTAATATCAATAGTTTGTAAAAGATGATTTATACTACGAGTTTTGTAGTATTATCAATAAAAAGAAAGAAATTGGACATTTTAATCTCGAATTTATAATGGATGAAACAATCGTTTTTCACAATAATGAGAAAATAAGTTCACATACATTTTGCTTAAAGAGAAATAAAAATATTGTAAATTTTGCCCCATATATTTTAAGGTAAAATTTTTATAAAGTTAATTGCGCTCGGCGTATTTTTTAAATAATATTATTTTTATGATAGTCATTTTAGCATTATTTTTGCGTATTTTCGACGGTATTTCATTGACATTCTCGGTTGCTTTACATTTTCCAATAGCGGATACAATCTTTCGTTATAATTTTGACACATCCACTTTACGATTACGATTTATATTTGTTTCGGTTATATAATTGTTTTTCCCAAACGTTTTTAAAAATGCTTTAAACGTTTTCACGCTACATCTTCATCGTTCTGTTTCACCAATTCACATTTTAATTTTGATAATTTATAACATCATATTTATTTTTACTAAATCCATTACGTCTATGATGGTGTTATATAAATAACTGATTCGTTATATATCTATTATATAAATATTAGTACCTACTTACCTACCAAATATATGATTATAAACGACGTAAAGCAATGAACATTTGGTATTTACAACGAAATAATTTACAACAGTGTAAAAAATCGGTAAATGGATTCATGGTCAGTTAAGTACTAATATGGGTGCAAATTACATATACCCAAAATAGAAATTGAAAAAATTCCAAGCTTAATTTATTATACTCTTTTTACTACTTGTTCAATGTGAACGAAATTTACCATCGCCCCACAAGAAACTATATAATACTATTTATTTATTTTTATTTATACAAAAAAATAACGTTTTCTTAGAATGGCTTTTTTAGAATGGATACAAATAAGTATAACAGTATTATAAAATTACAAACTATAGGTAGTGCAATAAAATTATTACGAAGAAAATTCCAAATCATTGTAGGTAAGCTTCTGTACAAAACTAAATACTTACATTGTATTCACGCATCATCTTATTAAGAGGAGCAGTTTTAGCAAAATTTGAGCTGTTGAAAGGAAATTGACTCTAAAACCTAGTATTACTGGGGAAAAAGAATATTGAGTCGCTCCAAAACAGGTGGAAAATCAACCATTCATCACCATTCAATAATTTATCAATAAAATTAAGTCCGAATTTGACGTTTCATTTATCTAAAGATTCAAACTATAAGTACATGATTTATAGGACCATAATCGTTGGCCCAGTGCGCGATATTATAAATAGAGAATAACCTGAAAAACTGAGGAACCTGTTATTCATTCATTTATAATTTAATAATTCCATAGAGTTTCTACTGTTTCTATCGCATATATACTATAATATACTTATTAATTTATTATATTTTATTTGTACAAAATAATTAAATAATATCTTGTTTATAGGTTACTTTCGACACCATCGATAATCATGGACGTACCTAGGGAAGGGCTTGGGAGGGCCTTTTTATTTTTAATACGTTTGACGATTAAAAATTTGTATATAATGGTTTGTATATCGGGCTAAAGCCCATCTTACTAAAAAAAAAAAAAAAACTTCAGTTACGACTACGGCAACAATATTTACCCGACCGAATAACCATATAATAATATAATATGTCCGAAACGTGTTTTTTTTTTTCTTACGCCATATATTTATTATTATAATATAATACGCGCGTACTTATGATATTGCTGCGGCCAAAGTGTCGTCGTAAAAACGCGTACGTGCCATATCCCATCGCGACGTCCACTTTTCGTATAATGGCACGCAAAAAGCCTATATACTTATACAAACGTCACACACGCACGTGATATTATACAACAATAATCCTCTAACGACCCCGTTCGGAAATACGAACGAATGACGTGTTCGGTGTACGCAATGGCGCATTTTCCCGCGTTACCACTTCAACGGCGTGTAAGGACTTAAACATTATATATACCTAATATAATGTAAATGTCTGTTGTACATAAGTATACGAGTATTATATAGAGTTAGAGTGCTTCCGCGTCGTAAGAGACTTACGGTAAGTCACCGCCGCGAGTTCGGACAAACATCCGCTCGTCGGGGTTGCAAAACGACCATAATATACTTATAAAATTCTAAGGAAAAGCATAAAAAATATCGCTAAAAAGAGCATAAACTTTAATTTTAGAATACGTCAAAAGATTACAAATCGCGGTTCTTTTAAATAATCGTTTGATTAAATGATAAAATCACACGAATAAAAAAATGATTTCATTTTATTATTTCCATATGTTGTATATGAGGTAAATCCTATTATATTCGTTTTAAAATAAAAAAAAGTTTTAAAATCGTGCATGCTCTTTCGAATACCTATGGTAACTTATATTGTGCTATAATCAGTCACATTTAGTAAAAATTAGTAATGTGTGCTCTTAAAAACGACATTATTTTCCAGGTAGATAAATAAAAATAAAAAAAAGAGTATTTTTTTTATATTATGCTGTATAATACGACCTATATATGGGCGAAGAGAATCAAAACAAGTAATAAACATTAGCTACCTATTGTTTATTTTGTTATTTTTTGTATTAAAATGTGTTTAAAAAAAAACAACAAAACCATGTAGGTATAGGCACCATTGAAAAAAATAAAAATAGAAACTATATTTTATTATGAATCGGCGGTAAATTGTATCATAAATACCTACGTTTTATTGATAAATTAAAAAGTTTTCTATATAATGTTCTAAATTATTATATTGTACTTATATGTAATTTGCAAAATTATACATTCCACGTCTATAGGAATAGCTGAACATGTGCCAGACATGCTTTTCGATTGTCATGCAACGATAAGCGTATCCTGCAGATCAAATACGATTGGCATAGGATCGCTGTAGCCTCGCTAAATTTTTAATAAGCAAACTTGTTTATATCTATACAAATCGTACGTCACTATTCAACAACATCTGTACAATAAAGTGTACATATATAAGGGGGTTGTAAATCACACTGAGAATAAATCCCTTTAAGCTTATATGTCTGCAACTCATTTACATGCATCCTGTACGCATGTTATAACGGATTTATCCTTTTTGCGAAAAAATCTGTACCAAAGACAATAACGTCGATATAATTGTTATAATTTTTTAATCTCCATATTTCGTTGATAAGTATTATTGACTCGTGCAACTCTATTTATTATATAAATATATTTTCTCGTATTTTTCTACTCTCAAATAAAGAAATTATACGGAAAAACAACAAAGAACAAGAACATATTGTATATATTACTGATGTTATTTTATATACTCGTTAGGGAATTATTACTATTATTATTATTCATCATTTATGTAATAAGGCCACATATATATATATATATTCTGCTTGTTGACTTGCGCTCCAAGACTCCAAATGTTTTACTTTAAATCCCGCGGCTTTGTGTGTAGCGCACAGCCAGGCTTTTATGATAATATTATCATCCCCACACTGCATGGAAACTCGCATCCGAACTATATAACTTTGTTCTGCCATCTGCAGTCGATCCTATTGTCACTACATAATTATGTGACGTGCAGACAATTTTATGATAACATTTCCGTCCTAAATTCGGTCCCAAAAGTCTAACACTCTTAACTACACTGTACGTTTGTACTCGTATACGTACGACTATTATAAACTACATTATTTACACTTAATGCAAAAGTGTGTATAGTTTTCATCGGATTTTGTAAAAAAAAATTGTGTTATCGTGACTCATTGGCTGTAAAATATATTATATAAAGATATTAATAAGGTTTGATATGAGTTCTTATATACTTCTTCTCATTGTGTGACTCATATATATGACGAGATAGTTACCTACTCCAGCGGTGGTTTTTATTCACAGAAAAATGTGCTAACGATAATTGTTCAAACTATGTACAGGTATCTGTTATAATCAATATTTTTTATGATTATTAATTTTTTATGTATTATACGATATTTTTGAGATTGAAAAATTTAAAATAAATAGTCTATACTCGAAAACCGTTAATCGGTTGTTTTTTTCGGTCGAGGATTATTGATGTAGTTATTATTTACAAAATATACGGCCGCTACTTATCGCGGTTATTGGTTATCCATATATAGTATATTATAATATTATAACCGTATACCACTTGTATTGCAAACTGAAACGGTACGTTGGTATATAAAATATAATTACATATGGTATACGAGTTTAATACGACCGCGAATCGTTAATAATAATTTTAAGTGTATAATAATACTGTTCGATCTGAATTTTATGCACATGTAACTCGCACGCGACCGAATTGTGTGTATCTATTTTATTATGGGCCTAACCAATCTCTAATTACACTGTAAAATATGTATATTATTATACATATGACTATATAATATAATATGATATATCCGATTGTTGGAATGTTTTTTTTTTTCGTTAGTTTTTTAACGACTAGTATAATATTGTCGTAACGCCGCCGCTATATTACACGTTACCTACGTATTATACGACATATTATATTGTCCATAAAAACCTCCGGACAATATTTTACTATATTATTATTATTGTTATGTGTATCACATTACATATTATATTCGTAGGTACGTTTATGGTTTATTATAATATAGTGTAACGTAAAAAAACGCTACGATTTTGCGTCGGTGGTCATAAAAAATAAAAAATAAATACCTATCCCGATGTGTATTTCATCGAAGAATTTCTCTTATTTTTCTTTACACTCAAATACGTTTTAAACCAAAATCGGTTCTTAATGTGAATGGACGATTATGAGATATTATAATAATATTATAATATTGTTCGGTTATCTGGAAATGTTGATAAATGAAAATTTATAATCTTTATGAATATGTACATAAAGTCATTAAATGTTATTTTTTGTGTGATTACAATATGCTTCGTTGTATACCAGCAATATTTTATATTATATTATTATAAATTTCAACATTCGTAAACATATTAATCAAACTAGGTACAATATATTAAATTTGAAAACAAATCTGTTTCAAGTGTTTTGTTATCTAAATGATGTACTTAAAAGTAGATAATGATTAGTACACTCCATCATCATTATCATTATCACGTTCATCGTCGTGTTATCTAGTCATGCTTTTAATATTTTCTTTAATGTATTAGTTTTGGTAATTATATAAAGCATCGAATTACAAAATGACTGATCTGTTTACACTCAATTATAAAAATATGTCACTTATGTGCATAATTTACTGAATCGTTATCAGTTTATCACTTATCAATGACATAAACAAATACAGCAATACACTTTATGTACAAATCATTCGTCTAATATTTTTTAAATGTATAACTTGCGTAACTAGTAAAATTTAATTATCATAAATATATCGTAGGTAATAGTGAGTATATACTATACATAATATGATATAATTATTAATTATTCTATTTATTACGACTGCAATAAAATAATATAATGTTACATAGGTATATAATTATAATCTTATTATACTTACATAATTTTTTATAAGAAATTATAGGTTCTCATTAACTCTTTAAGCTCTATTATCTAACAATCTCTATTTTCCCTCCCTAACCTCTTAAACCCATGAAAAATAATAAATTACAACTTTTCGTACCTATATACATATTATATATTTAAATATTTTTTAAACTCTACATTATTATTCAGTTTTTCACCAATATAAATCATGATTTATATTACTTTATAATATCAGTCGGCTAAAACTTATTACTTTCGGTTAATGGGGGTACATATTATAAATGGATCGCAATATCATAAAATATACAAATTTTAATAATTTCGCAATGTTAACATATTTTAACGGTACCTATATACATTGTTAAATGTTGGCCTCATATTAGTTTTTATGCTTTATGCATGTAATTTATTTTGTTTTGTTTTATCGCAATAATTAAATATATATTTTCGTAATTCGCATGACTATTGGCAATAAAAAAAAATGAAAAATAATAATAATAAGCCAACAAATAATAATTAAATACATTGTGAGAGCGATTGCACTGCTGTTTAGCGCTATTAAAACAATCACGTATACAATTATGTTTTGTTATAACTATACAAATTTAAATTTAACTCGGCGGTTAAACGCAATAATATTCGAAATGGTCGTTTTTATTTTCCCATATTCCGGCAAAGCATTGTATAATATCGTAATATAATTCGTGTAACCGAACGCACTATATTAGACTTTGCGAGTAAAATGTCTAAACCGCAAAATTTGAAAATTGCCTAGCAAAGTTTAACAAATTCTGACACTTTTTTTTCGATTCGAACAATGTGCCGGTGCGGCGTCAAGTTGGCATCGGCAAACTTGGTAATTTTGTTTTCTACTTAGCAACTTCTAGTAAATTACTAGTAAATTTTTGAAATGTGTTTGGTTATCTTAGCATAATATGCCGGCGCCAACTTGACGGATGACATGCAATGTCGTCTTATATGGTCGTAAATATATCGAAATAATAGTTATATCTAATAAAATAATAATATCGCTGTCCTCTACCTAAAATATTAAATGTTTCGTACCTAATGTCGTCTGCACGCGTATATATGTTCGAACCAACGCGTAATATAATATTAATAATTATATGCACATGCAACCGAAATATTATCATAATATTATAATATACCATATTATGACTACACGCTGTTATGTTATTATATTATAATTTCCACAGATTTCTAAAATATCTGATAATAATATATTTAATAAGGTGCAGTTATGTTAATAAGGTGCAGAATGTTTTGCGTCGCAAATATTAAAAAAAAAAAAAAAAAAAAAACACAATACTGTTATCACCATATTATCGTTATACCTAATAATATGAGTGCGTTTGCATTCCGGTTTTCGCGTGTATTATTAATATTAACAACCGTATATTATAACGATACGTCACCTATTATTAATAATATATGTCATTAGACACTATATTATAGGTATAGTTGAAATTTCAGACATTTTTACGCAATATTATACTACCTATAATATGTTTCAGTAACTATAATATATCAATATTTAATGTACACGTGCGATCCGATCCGCGTATAAATATAGTAGCTTTCTTTTACCGTAAACGGTTATCATATACGTTTTAAAAAAGTATATGAGCAGAGGTTTCCGTTTGATTTTCGAACGTCGATTCTTGTAAAACACCATAAAAATGTGCTCGGGCTGCCCGCCGAACGGAGGCGTTTTCGCCGCGCGGTAAAAAAACGTCACGGAACTAATAAAATGATTGAAATTTATTACGTATATTGATGTACATTGAAACCCAATGTTATTAGTCTATTATTCTTAGTTGGGACTTCATGTTATTTCGTCGTCTAGTTAAGTTACTGTACCTATAATTTTAAAATTAAACGGTTGAACTGTTTTGTTTTCACGTGTCACGTGAAATAGTTACGAATTTATTCAAATATTATTTTACTTTATATTTTAACTTTTTAATAATGTTT
The DNA here is from genome assembly GCA_013282895.1 of Eriosoma lanigerum. Taxonomy (NCBI): domain Eukaryota; kingdom Metazoa; phylum Arthropoda; class Insecta; order Hemiptera; family Aphididae; genus Eriosoma; species Eriosoma lanigerum. The sequence continues at coordinate 6,527,448 of CM023358.1, read as the reverse complement.
GATACTGTAAATTTTATTGGTGTAGAAATTATAGCGATATATATAATATAAAAAAAAAAAAACAGGCAAAAAAGTATCAATCGAATTCAATTGAAATCAAATGCAGATTAATACGGTAGACATTATAATTATGTATTTATATGTTATTACTTATTATAATATATTTTATTTAAAACTTAATGTGAAACGAAATGTGTGACGCCGACCTCATACTGTCTATGAAATATCCCAATTATATTAGATTATAATTAATTACTATTATTACAAAAGTTTCTTTATTTAGCATATTAAAATGAAAAAATAGCTATTTTATAAATGTTTAACCACCCTGTATACCAATGATTAAGATAAATTAATAATATATTTTGACAAACCAAAACAATAATATATACCTATAATATTATATTCATATTATTGTATAATCTTATAGGTATAATATTAAGTTTTTATACACAAACTAAAAAAAAATAAATAAGTAGGCCAAAAGCTACTGCTAATTGTTGAACACTTAAAAATCGGTACAACAATTCGTATAATCGAATTAAAAAAGTTAAAGTTAAATTAATTTTAATTTATCAAACTTGACTTAATTGCATGTATATAGACTATACTTATTTTTATCATATGACGAGTAAATTTTAATTTTACTTTAGTTAATTAGGTATTTATTTATATTGTTTTTCTCATTAATATTAATGTAATACCTAATTAAAAATCATTTTGCATTTTATTTTTATATCTACCATAAAAATTTTATCACACGTATTCATTTTAAGTACCTATTTTTAAAAATAAACATAATTTGAATAAATTGTTTTTTTTTCAATTAAACTTTAAATTGCCACTATAAATAGGCAAAAAAACTTAAATTTAATGAACCAATAAACTTGAAACTTGTTTCGAAAATAATAATATTTAATACATTTATAGCTATTATACATACATATGTAATTTATAGGTAAGTCGTAATAATTAAGTATACGCGGTTCATATAAATATATATATATATATAATATTATTATAAGTATAACGTTTACCTATTATGCGATTATTAACCGCCATATGCATCATTTTTACACGTTTGATAAAAACATAAAAAAAAATCCCATTGCGTATAATATACCGCGAGTATATAGTTTTTTATTATTATTATAATTTCTTTTGCAAATAATGGAATAGAGGGAAAAAAACAATACTCTATAAGTTACCATATTATAGTGATAAAGTATTTTATTTTGTTCTCACAATATACCTAATAATATATTATATTATAACACTAAACACGTTACATTAGTCGAATATAATTATTATATTATCCTGGTAAATGAGAGGTTTCGCACGGTCGTGTTGACATAAATATACGCACAAACTATTGCGAAATTTCCGAGAAAACTTGCCCACGTAGTCCGACGAGATCTATAAGTAATCGACATATAAGAGATCTATATAGAATATGTAATGCGTTATTGTGCAGGATCGTTGGATATCGTAGCTTTTTTATATCAACTTTAATAACAATCGTATTTTTTTACCGTGCACACACATAGATCAACAAATGATTAAGAATTTTTTTTTTTTTCCCCCGCGTTCACTTCGTGAAATCTGAGAAACGCACCGGTTTTTCACACGAAATTCATGTGTAATCGTATATGTGTTATAATGTATTTTATGCACGCGTTCGTGTAAATTCGACGATCGACGCCTTTCGTTTCTCGGATCTCATGACGCCAGTCGACACAAATGACGAATATTACCTATATTAATTATTATAAATATTGTATTGGATGCGTGCGTATTATATAATAATATATACGTATGCCAAACCTGTTGGGCTAATAATATTATTATGACGATAAATACTAATGTTTACACCTAGGTATTGATTTAAACGAAAACATCGATTATAATATATAATTATTGTCATGATGGTTCGTGGCGGTCAATTTCGTATAGTTATATAAATTCTACAGATTATAATATATTATACGATTATTTCGAAGAAAAAAACGATTCTAATAAAGAATTGATCTTATTGCCTATTATACTGATCACATTAACCGGTTTTCACAGTAAAACGAACTCTAAACAATTCTAAACAACCAATTGGCAAATATATTATATATAATATATTATGCATGTTACGTGAAAAACCTTTTAAAACGCAGAATCAATATTATTATTTATTACTTTATTAGTTATTATTTTATTATATTTAAAACGAGTCGCTGTAATGTTATTTTTCTATTAGATAGATACATTAGCGTCCTAAATTTGTAAAAACGTTGAGAAAAATATTATAAATATCACTTGTCTAATGTTTTAGTTATTTTTTATAACCATATATATTTACATATATCCACATAACTCATAAAAACTTCCGTATTATAGTCGTAAAATCCATTTTTTTAATATTTTAAAACAGTTGAGCTGTCCATAATATTATAATTCATCATTCGTCATCGTTAATATGTTAAACAATTATTGATAAATACAATAAACTAAATAACAAATGTCGTAAACTGTCACTCAAACATAGGTAAAATACTTTTTAAAAGTATAATATTCTTAAAATAATAAAATAACATTGTGTTCATTAGCATGAGCTTTGATAAATGTCTATGTACATATATTCGACGACACAATCTAGGTATATTTTATATATTAAGTTTTAAAAAAATGGTTCTATACAAGAAATAAAATACTTTAAAAAATATTTAAAATATTGTATTCAATACTTTTGAAAATAAGTATTTAAAATGTATATTCCAAGCACTTAAAAAGTATTCTGAATACTACCCAAGTTTGCTATCACTATTACATTGTACGTATATATTTGCGTTTGATACACACATCAATTTATTTTATCAAACTATTTTAATTTAAAATTATTATATATGAATTCTATTCGTGATAATGAATTCACAAACAAAACAATTTAAACGACTGTAATATAATCATATATACCCAATAATATTGTTCGAACAGATTTATTTATGATACACAGCTAATATTACAAGTAATAATAATTATAATCTATCGCCGGATATAATCATGTAGGCGTTTGAAAACAATATTTGTAAACGTTTATAACAGCATAATTATTTTCTGCTTCCTTCAGCCTGCCTGCAGACCACACCCGTGGAATCACGGTTTATCTCGCTATGTATTTTTAAAATTTAATTACGTTTTTAGTTTCCTCAACGCGATGATAATTTAAAATTATCGTATTGTATATTGTATATGTAGGCACTAGCAGATTTACGCTGTAGGTATAACTTTGTTTTTTTACAATTTTTTTTTTTTTTTTAATATTATAATCAGTCTTTGATTAATATTACCGCGTTGTCCTCTGTATATTAAAAAAAAAACCGACAAAACAATTTATATAATACAATATTGTATGATTTAAAAAAAAAAAAAAACTTACGCTCGTGAAAAAAGAAACTACGATTTCACATTTTCACGTGAAAAATATAATTTATAATTATTAAATTTACAAGTACTCAAATAAAAATCATCATTTAAAAACACATTAAACATTTATGCACCGCGACGAAATAAATGGCATTGCTATTAAATTTATTTGCCTGTTGTCGATTTATTAGCGTCGTAGTAATAATAAATATTTAGATACCTATACTTAAAATAATTTTAAAAAAAAAACTCCTATCACGGCGTAAAATGCTAATCGTAGATTTTCCTAGAAATAAAATCGAGATAGGGTACGTATTTTGAAATATTGAAAAATTCAAGGTCTAATATAGTTTTTAATAACCTGACCTATGTTTACATAGGTAATTAATAAATTTTAAAGATTTCATCGCGAAATTTAATTAATTTAAATTTTTAACATGATAATATAATAATTATAATAATATGCTAGTTATATGTATATTATATATAAATTCTATAAAAAATTATGCGTGTTTATACATTATATACTGTTTATTACCTATATTTATATAAATATATTCGAATTTAGTTTGAAATTTTAATAGCATCTGCCTATATATATACGTGTAATATAATTATAACATTTGCAGGGGGTACTCGTGTAATCGTGTATATATCCGTCTTTAAAATATATACCTATATAAATGTGCACGCGATACCAAAGTTCGGGTATACTATATATATATATACCACGCGCGGTATATATTATTATCTACGGTAATAAGTATATGCGGATAAACATATTATATAACGAATTTCTGCGGTGCGTAGGTTAGCAAGGTCGCAAGGGGCCGGTTTGGTACCAAACTTTTGGTATATCCTGCAAGTATAACGCTCGCCTTATCTCTTTATATAATATATATTATATACCGCGGTCTTGCCGTCACCCTTGGTATAGCGCGGTTATATAGGTTAGTGTGGAGAAGTAACAAGAGGGTTGATAGTTCCGCCATCACGACGTATAATATAATGAGAACATAATAATATGCACGACGTGCAAAGGGCACGGCCGAACGTTTGTTTAAGTTACACTATGATGTCGCGATTTTTCGTTAAAATATCAAATGACCTCAATCTTCCCAATAACAAACATTTACACTTGGCGATGCAAGATCGCTTTAAATACATCTAAAACGAAATTTCATTGTTAAATTATTCATCGAACACGATACGGCGTACCAACGTAGGTAGGAAACGAACTATGTGACGAACTTGCAGCGAAAGCGACAAGACCCCATGTAACACGCGAAGACATAATTCAGGTCTTGGAAATAAAATACAATTCTCTTTGGCAAGCGCAATAGAGGAAAAACGAGCAAACAACAAACTATACCTGTTCAAAACGTCAACCGAAAAATAGCCAGAGACCTTAGCCAACTGAACAGACCCGAGAAGACTACGATCGCTCGAGCACCTAACCTAACTACACATTGAACACACATCACTCACACACGCCTTTTTAATTTCGACAGAACCCGAACCCAGATGTGACACATATGTCTTTGTAAACAATTCGCGAATAGTCCGAACAGTATCAAATTTCTCGAGATAACAAAACTCACAACACCGATACTACGTACATAACCGTACGCATTCTAATGTAATATTTTGTTTATATCTTCTATTTTTAAAATCTCTACGTGAGTCAATGAATTTGTTGTTCGAAGCATTAATTATATAAAACAAAATTAGTGATTGAAAATGAAAATGAATCTATTATATGGATTTTAAACGTTTTTTTGTTATAAACGGGCAGTATAGGTATAATAATAATGCGTAATCGCCTCGGTCGAATTCCGTGGAAATAATTTCGCGGCTCATGACTTTTTAATGCGTTTTATTAAATATATATATATGGATCGAAAATACAGAATTCTCGAAAAGACTAAGGAGAGATGCTTAAATTCCAATGAACTAAAATAATTCGCATAGATAATATAATAGATCGGTAGACTCGCAGTTTCACCCCATATTATTGTGCATTATACGCGTAAAATCACAATGATTAATATATATTATATATAATATGGATATAGCTTCTCGCGCGTGTAAAAATGTAGATAACCGCACCCTGCATCCAACCTGTAGGTAAAAAATTCACGTATTAGATATATAATAATATATATCGTAAACGAATGCGAACATATATTATATGATAGATATATAACCACGTGAGTAGACTGCAAATATATATAAAAAAAATAATAATAATTCAACCCTCTTGTAGAATTTACGAGATTAAACGATCGAGATTCTCGAGGACAAGACGTATTGGTGTGCCTTAACCTACATAATTTTATATATTATCAATACACGATACGTATATGTAGGTAATACGAATCGTCAACTATGGATAAAACATATATGTTTATTCGATTTCGATGGTTTGTTTTATTCAACGAGAGATAAAAAAATTTAAACTCGTATATATAATGGTACAAAACTCGAATTATTAAATTTTAATCAACCGTATAATATTATTGCGTTCAAATGTAGTCAATTCCAGTATGGACTTGTCTCGGTTATCATATTATTGTCTCTGCGTATTTACATAACACGAGTACAAACCGTGTTTTGTACAATGAATAATAAATGTAAGAATGATAAAACTGAAATTTATAAAAATGGACTATTATACATAATATTGTTATTTTCGCTCTTTCTGTGTGTACGGTGTTATCGATAGGATTCAAATTATTATATACCGTGTGTTTCCATTCACTGAAATACACATTTTTTGTCAATTTTCAAATTTTTAGCCTTTTTATTGTATTCATGGGCAATTGCATTTATTTTTAAATGGTAAAATGTATTTCAAACATCAGATTTAAATAGATCGAATTTATAGTCATTTTGACCTTTTAAGAGTTTTAACTCTAGCTCTAAAACCAAAATTGACTGAATGACAACGAGATAAACTATCAATTTAAATTAATGAATTTTCAAGGATTATCCAAATTTTCATGTTATTTTACTTGTATTTTTGTATAGCTTTATAGATATTACTACATATTATTCTTATTATTATTTTTTATTATATAAAACCATATAATATACTATATTACTGTTGGTAATTACTTGTAAAATTGTAATAATCTTTAAAAGTAAATTTATTTGTGCACATCAACTAAAATAATTACAATATTATGATGAACTTTCAAAAGATACCACCCAAAGGGAAGTAATGCGCTGACTGCAGTCATGCGATAATGATGGGATAAATTTCAAACAATTTATAAGATACATATTGATTTTAAATAATTTTCATAAAATAAATAATATAGATATAACAGAAATTGTGTTAATTTGTTTAAAGTTTTCTTAATAAATTAATCGATTTAAATTGAAAATGTAACTCATCGTCATTCAATCAATTTTAGTTTTAGAGCCATGGTTAAAAGGCCAAAATAACTTTAATGAATGCAATCTGATGATTAAAATACATGTTGCTATTTTAAAAAAATACAAGTTATATTGCGCATGCGCACAATAGAAAATTAGAAAGATTATAAAATTTGAAAATAGTCAAAAGTTGTGTACTTAATTATATTCTTTACAGTTCCTTCCTGTAAGAAGGACTCTATTTGAATCTAAAGTCGTTGGATAGAATTATTTCGTGTTACCTTTAAAATAAAACACACTGTAATACAATATAATTTCAACGTATATACAAATATTTCAATTATGCGTTCCTTCAATGTAGTAAATTAAAATGTCGACTTATTTTTTAATTATTAATTTTTTTTATACATAAATGGCATAGTATTCGTGCTACATATATTTGAATATCACAAATTATTATTGTATATTTATAACCGGACAATTAAATAATTGTCATCAAAATAATATTTACTTTATTGGATACCTACTACCCACATATTTTTGTTTCATTTATTGTCTCTTCGCGGTGTATACCATATTATACCGTACGTATACCTATATAATATTAAATGTATTTATATCAACGGCTCCACGCGACGATGGCGCCGGACCACTATTATAAATATACACAATCACGAGCCGACAGACGACGATAAGTCCAATTTCAATGAAAAAAATATATATATATATTTTTTTTTTATAATATATACTTTAGAGTTTAGATCAAAAGTCCCGCAGGGCATTCCTTACTTATAGAGGCTGTATGATACGATCGTCTATTCAATGTTATAACCATATAATAAGGTATACTCTTTCGAACAATCGCGACCGATCCCCAATCACTTTAAACAATTATATTATACGCAGGATGAATTCATAATTCTATGTTAAACTAAAAAAAAGTTTAGATGTTCCCATTTGATATTAAACATTTTACCCTTCTCTGTCCCAGAGTAGAGACATCCTAAAATAAGGATACTTACCTACCTAGTTTTTGACCATATCGTTTTATAACAATGTGTTTTTTTCATATCTTATATACGGGTAATTATTTAATTATCTCGCTAATTAAAACGAAAAATTTCACTGTAAACGTAAAATGTAATATGTATTATCACATGATGGTTAACAATATTATACACTACGACGAAAATATTAAATACGACCTTCGGCAACGAAGAAAACGTTATATTTTGCGGTGTGTCGAAAGCACATATTTATTATTATTGGTATTCATCTCCGAGATACCAAAACTCGTTCCGGATAATATAAGTATCGAAATTTCCACACACGAGTCTCGGGGTACCTACATCTATTTTTTACGCTGCAATTATTGTTTTACAATACGCGCCCGCGGGATCGTTCGGATTGTACGAAAAAAAAAAAAAATATATATATATATATTATATATAAAAAAAATAATGGCAAACTCGTAGCCTCGGCATTTCGTTTTGTTTTTTTTCCCGAATAGACAAACGTGCGATTTTTTTTACATTATTTATTATTATACAGCCGCGCAGTGTACCAGATGACGACGATTAACGATATTATTATTATACGTAGGCAGGTTAGGTATGTTAAATTTAAGTATGACGAACACGATTGTTGTACATAAAATAATATATTATTATCGTATTCCGAAATGATTATACCGCGGGAGGTTCTCCAAGGATAAGCGAACAATGGTCGCGTTATAATAATATTATAGATAGCAAAAATAATTGTTTCCAAAACATTATACCACTCGGACGGTATGATGATGCGTTTTTAGAAATTGATAAATATTATAATAACACAATATCAATTAATCTGTAGGTGTAAACATTTAACGTTAAGTATCTTTTTCCTTAGGCACTAAGGCATATATATATATTATAATATTTAAGCAAAACACGTGTTTTTCTTATGGAATTATACACACAATATGACTAATAATTCTATGATATAATATAAAACTCGAATTATCATATTTTCTTTTTCTAACTCATTTATTTTGTAGAGCGATTTTTTACGCAGAAATACTGAGCTACTCGCGAAAGATTTCGGAACTATCTCACATGTTACCACACCACTGTATAATATATTATATGTTGAGATTTAAAATTAGGTATATGTATATATTAACATATTGTCGATGATTTCATTCGCTGTAGATCACATAGGTACGTTTATTATTGAACAAAAGTTTTTGTTTTTTTTTTTCGAGTGTTTACCCAATATTACGTTATATTATTAGAGAAAGCAATTGCAGCGGTCCGAATGCGAACAAACACTGTAACTAGGTATTTAATTTATGCCGAACAATACTTTTATGTTTACTATGGAATCAAACTATTTCAATTGAAAATGTTCACTCGAATTCAAACTTTTTGTTTAAGTTCAGTTAGTTTCGGATTTTCAATACATAATTTTACTACGATTTTCGAACTCGAACCGAAAACCTGGTTTGATTTTTCTACATAAAATTGATTCGACCAATCTTTATCGTATAATTAGTCATGTTGTTAACAATTAAACAGCATGTCTGAAATAATATGAAACAATTTTTTAAAAAATATTGTTGATTATCTGTAATATTTTAAATGGCGAGTATTTTCAACACAAAAGAATGTAAATGAAACTTTTAAATAACTAATAAAAGTACAAAATAACGATTCAAACTATAGATAAGTAACGATCGATAAAATAACAAATTACATACATAGTTTAACCAAGTTTTAAATTTTAAGATTATAGAAATATTCTGCTGGGCCAGTAAAAATGCCAAAATTACATTATAGCATCCCTTCACAACTTTGAAGGTTACGATTACATTTTCCAACATCGGGATCAGTACGCCTCTGGACTGTGTATTATAATAATTATTTTGTTATGAATAATTATTATTCATTAATGTGTTCGAGAATTTCACTAGCTCTAACTAAAATTATACAAATTTTATAATTTCTTAAATTTATATCGTAATGGGTCACTTTATAGTGTAGTGGTCTGAAAGTTGAACAATTTGAAAAAATTTATTGTTAGTATTTGGTTTATCCCTCCCCTGCGTCAAAAAAAAATAATATGAACTTAATTGCTTATTAAGTAAGTAGTAGGTAACGGTAAACATTATTACCGTAATTTTGGTAAATAAAATATTGCATATATCTGTATTATAATTTATAATATTATGTTGTTATTAATGACTATGATGTTTTAAAACAAATAACGTACACAATACGAGTTAATTATTTAAATTGTAATATTTTATGCGGTCATTTTCAATAATATATCAAACTTACCTAATAATGCGATTTCACTTTGTTATAACATTATAATGATTCCTGTATTATTGTATAGCCTATATAGGTGAGGCTATAGGTCCTATATCTAAATTCTATTCGTTTTATGTATATATCATTCGTTAGCAGTAAAGACTCGCGTTGCATATTATATTAGAGTACATCAAAATAATTGCATAATTTATTCAATGATATTATAATGTAAAAACGAGGGGAAAATATCAATATAAATCAATTTAAATTGTTTTTACGACACTGTTAAATTTACTTATTTCCAATTAGATTTCACCGCACGTTAAACGCACGTAATCAACTTAATTAAAACCGCCCGTAATTATTATTATTATTATTTTTAATATCTGTATAGGTATGTTTATGCGTTTACCTGTACTTCAGAAACCACTAAATCAGAGTAATATATTTACTCAAGCATAACAAAAATTAATTTCATATATTGAAAATAAATGGTTATATGCTGGAGTAGTGGAAAAAAACTAATTTCGATAATATTTTATTCTTTGGAAGAGTCTAACATAAGTATTACGTGATTCCAATATTCTATTATAATGTTTAAGTGATATAACTGCTACAGTTAAATCGCCTGGAAATCAAATTAATAACGTACCCGGGACGGTTCTTAAATTTAATGTCAAAAAAAATAATTGAAATGAAAAATAAAGGTACATATAAATTTAATTAAAAGTTATATACAAGTTTATGTTAATATAATAGTTGATACGAAATAAAGTGTAGTATAAAAAAGTGAAAATAAACTAAACTTAAATTTTTTAGCACGTTTGTTATGGTCTGCGGACGTCGGAATCTATAAATTACATAATCGTCTTGTTTTAATTTTTATATCTATTTTCATTCCCGGTAGTGATAAAACGAGAATAATTTAAACGTAAAAAAAAAGAGAAAAAAAGGCGCATTTTAACCGACAGAATATATAGTATACGTATAATAGTAGTGCCATAGGTATACGCCATGATGTTACACCATCAGACTGTATATAACGATTATCGCGAAGCCGTTACAGTGTCCGGTTTAAAATTGAAATAAATCACCCGGACGAAAGAGTCTGCAGCAGGATAAGCAAACACACGCGAACCCTAAACGCACGAGAAATAAATTAGGGACGTATAATTTAACACACACACACACACACACACACACACACACACACACACACATTGCACGACGGTTCTCGGGAAATGTTGGTTATACATATACTTATGTTAGCATACAGAGTGGACAGAATTTCGCGTTGAAAAAACGGCGGGAATCAAACATGTATGTTATGTAATGTATTGCGATGAGTATACATAGTTTTCAGTTTTATTGCGATTGTCTTCACAAAGCGATTTTCCGATCGCTCTGTAGATACCGATTTTCAAAAGCCATATAAAAAACAATAATCCCCGCCCGATTTAAACTAAATATTATTGCTTTTATTATATTATTATTCCGTCGTTCGGTTATTCGTAAATTGATTGATATATTTTTTTTTTTTCTAACAAAATATATAATATTATTGTACTACTACATTTTCGTTGTAACCGCCGGCCGCGGCACCGAGATATTTATATATTAGCATAATATTATTATTATTGTTTTCCAAGTACGATGCGGAATATAATACACGACCGCACCCTGCTTCGTCATCCTATAATAATATTGTTGCGTCCATGGATAATAGCCAAAAAAATCACACACCGCACTTGTCACGAATAACAAAAGAAACACATATTATACTGGGTGATCATGAATATTCGCAATCCCTGTTATTTTTTTTTTTGACGTTTGATTTTCCGCCCACCCAGTATAGATACGCATAATAATGCACCGGAGGGATTTCCATTTCGTGATTACTGGGCCTGCGGAGTAACGATCTTGTACCACTCCTTTAAGTACGGCAAAATTTATAATGTTTTTTATATTCACTGTTAACCCCCCCGCCCCTATCCTGAACCATTAAAAAAAAACTGAAATTATTGTTTATTTGTATAATTGGTACGTGCGATGCTGTTCCAGAAATCGAACATAACTCATTTAACGGTTAAAAATTGTTGTTTTCTTGACAGGGGTTAAAATAAGTTAATTTAACTCGAGAATTTTTATAAAGACATCAAGGTCACATGCATAAAGTAATTAAATAATAACAATTTATTTCCAGTTAAAAACAATCGAGCATTTTATTTGTTTTATAGGTAGGTACCTATAAATTATAAACTAAAATTTCGTGTTAATATTTTTCACATCTAGCACATTTTTTTCATATTATGTAATAGTGTAAAAATAGTATTATTAATACACACGACACTATTGCGTGGATTTTTTTATGGATACGAATTAAAATCTTGTACTAATTTTTATTCACATAAAATAAATGTCAGTATTTAAATTTTGGGTGGGTGGAGGGGAGTGGCTAGGGTAATCTAACCTAACCATCGGTTGAGCTGGACGAACACAATGTCGTATGATGATATAACAATAACCGCGACGCATGTCGGCGTCAGCTATAGAATACGTATTATCAGCCCTCCACGCAGAAGTTTGCCGGGTCGCGAAAGGACAAACAAAACGCAGAAAAACACACACACACACACACACACACATACACAATCCAGGAACAATGTTCACGTTCGAAAACGAATAATATATATTATTATTATACGAGACTACGGCGAAATTAAATATGGTAATTCGGGTTTCCTCGTGTATTTATATAATATATGTAATAGTACTCGCGGCGCATTTTTCTTTTTGTCGTCCTGTTGTTGTTCGCTCCCCGTTTTCACGGCCCATTTACAACGAGAACGCATTAGGAGAGCGTATCAAAGGTTTTTTTTTTTTTCCTCCACTTTTCCCTCGTACATAATATATTTTTAATTTATGCGACACGGTACGAACGTCTTGTAACAATATAATATTGTAATATTGCGACGGACGGCGTTTGCACCAGGCTGACGAGCTCGGCCAAACGATCCGAAATAACCCTTTCGCGTCGGCGAACGCGGTATATATAAAAAAAATAAAAAAACGAAAATACCGATCCCCACTCGAGACTGCAACGGTCCCGGACCCCCGGAGTCGATTTTTCGAGAAATCCAAACCACACGAGTATACGCGATAAATCGCTATTGCGTATCGTATATAAATCACGGTTATCTACCGTACGCGTAGATATATGACCCGTGGTTTTAAAAATACGACATAATATTATCATATTCAATTTGTTGGCTGTGTGCGCGCGTACAGCATTATTACAACAACGTTCTAAATAACAAAAAACTCAAATATTATATTATGCATAAAATACGAAACGTCTTTGTGTTTCGATCACCAATAACTTGTACTCGTGAAGCGATAACCATACAATATAATATTATATTTAGAGAAATTATACGAACGCACATGAATAAAATACCTCGCTTATTATATATAATAGGCATTAGGTATACTAATACCGTCTAGAATACTCGGAGAAAAAATTGTATTCGCGGTATGAATTTGAATGCTTTATGATGACGATATTCGAAAACTGAAGTAAATTCACGAACAAAAGTGCGACCTATTCTCAATATTTTTTTATTACTTTTAAACTATCTAAACAATTTTATTATTATTTTTTATATATTCCAAACGTTTAATAGGTATTGTAAAAAAAAATATACGTTTCGTAAGTATGATAAATATTTATATGTATCCAATATATAAACAAATAATATTTCACGCAGAAGCGTTTGATTTTATTTATTATTGCAGGTTAGGTCATGTTCTTGAAAATAATAATCTTGAAATAATATTTATTCGCGTAATTGCAGTGTTAAATTCCTCACGATTATCGTGTATGGGATTTATTTCGATAAGAAAATCGGTAAAAACGTAATAAATGAGTAAAAAAATGTATAAATATGGTAAACACATAAGGAATTCGAAGACAACGAAGCCCGTTCAAGTCGCATAAAACTCGGGGTATTTTTTTTTGCTATCCTGATTAACACTTTTTTAACATAAAAAGATAACAATAACATGATAATACTACGTATACGAGTGCGTTATAAAATACTCGTTATTTTTTAACAGAAAACCGATATGTCGTGTAAAGTGTTTTTAAAATAATGAAAATAAAGAGAGAATATTCGGTGCTGCGTTGGATCATTTTTAATAATGAAAGACACGCAAGTATTATACGTATATTATAATATTATCTTCGTCAGAACGAAATGCGGTAGGTATTATTATGTTTTATACACATTATATTATTATACCTGTGATGTTTTGCTACTGTTCCATGCCAGGAGCGGCTTTAAATAGACGCGAAGTTTAAACGAGATTTGTCTCATCGTGTTCGATATGTACCTAAGGGATAGAAGAAAAAACACGAAAAGACAAATCGCATCACGAACACGACGACCATAATATAATATGTATAGACGATGATGGTCTGTATCTATATATGTCCAATAGCAATTTTTCCGCTTTTAAACCGTAAACCCATTACGGTGACAGTACGAAACCAAAATAATAATAATGATAATACCGGACTACCATATAACAATTCTATATCAGTATTATAAAACTATTCTCTCTCGGAGTGTATATGTCATTCACATAATATACAACAGGTACAATATTTATTGGCATACGTGACCAGCGCGTTAGAATGAAAATGTCGACGGTTTTATTAAAAAATATATATATAAATAAAATTAAAAAAATAGATTTAATAATAATTACGATAATTAGTGCGATAATAATAATTATACTAGCTCGAGTACGAAGGTTCGATTAATATTCGCCGACGGTGACAAAAGTATAAGAATACTATTATTATATAACTATAATTATTTTATATTTAAAAAAAATCGGTTTTCGCTGACGTAAAACTAATACGTAGTGACGCGGGAAAAAAACTTTCGCAAAACTTTCACGCGCTATCGCACTCAAATACTTACTTTAAAAACTTCGCTTCAAATACTTACTGGGAAAATAATAAATGCAATATGCAGTTACTGTAGGAGTCAATTCGCGTTCGTTGGAGACGACATCCGCGTGATATATATACGCGTACCTAACTAATATAAGAAGGGTGGCTCCTCGGTGTATATACAGAGTGATGAAGTGATGTAATTGATTTCCGTTGGGGTGTTTTTTAAAAAAAAACACTAAATTCTGATCGTCCTGTATCACATATATAATGCATACAACAGTGCTCGACAATATATGACGATTTTCCACACACACCACGAACTTTATCAATAACCCCTTTGCTACTTTGTTGGAATTTTTACTTGGCAACGGAATGTCTTTCTATATAGAATATGTATTATAGTATGTAAATCCTCTCTTTCTCCTCCCCCTCACCTTTTATGTGTCTGAGTGTACAAATATTATAATATATCCTCCGAAAAGGTCTTGCTTGTGCATTGTATATACGCGGTTCCCTGCAGCATTTATAGAACCAGACATACTCACACATGCGGTTCCTTTATTTTCGTCACGCATATAATGCGTACTTATAAATATATGAATAGGGTCGAGATTATAATATTGTACTGGAAAAGACGAAAAAATGCATTTACTTTTTCAATAACTCACGAAAAGAGAGATCAAACTGAATGAAAAAAAAACACGACGTTACAAAACATTTTATTGTTTTAATTCGTTCCCGCGTCCATAGAATGGTCGTTTTCCGGAAGGGTTTTCAGGGTTCAAACTCCTCCAAACACTCTTCGTCATATTATACGATATTATTTCGAAAAAGGGAGCTCGGTATTCTTTTATACCGAAAATTAATGGGTACGACCATGGTACATACCGTACGTGAAAATATATACAATCGATTTTTATTATTAGATATTAGAGTTAAGTTATTAAACGATAATAATAATAATAATAACAATTTAATGGCGAATTACAATTGGCGTCAAACAATTTATGGGTTCTCTGTAGACATGAGGTGTAAAATGAGCGAATTTTTTATTTTTTATTTCACATATATCACGTATTCACTATTGTCGCGTATAAATAATGGTATACTTTTAGTTTTTGTACTTTGAATTTAAACAGCATATAATATAATATATTACAATATAAAGTGATTTTTATCATCCATTGATTTGTCGTCGTCGTCGCGCGTCCGAGGGTGAAAATAAAATAAAAAAAATCTTTTCGGTCCCGCATAGACCACACGGTCACTATATTTTATACCGCCCTGCGGAAAAATAATGCGTTATTTCATATATATATATAATATATATCGTATTATATATACTATCGTATAATAGTAAACGTTGTTTTCGTTGACGATTTATTGCGTTATTCTAATCGGAGAAACAAAAAAAAAAAAACGGCCGCTGTTTTTTATCTGAAGCATTTCGGCCGTACGTTTGTTATTCCTTCTACTACTCGATTTCTAAATTCCGAATTTCCATATGACGTTCTGATATTATTACTTTTTTATACTTTTCTTGTTATTTTCTTTCTTTATCGTCGGCACGTGCCGCCATGAACTAACCATATAAACAATATATTGTATTAATATACTGTTCATTGTCGCGCCGTATGATTTTTACACATTATAATATTATTTCTTTTTATAAAGTTACTACGAAAACAATCTGTACAACCATATTCAGTACAATAATCTAAATTGGCGAAATGTTGCTGAAACACATAACAAAAATGGTATTACACTTTACGGGAACAACTCATTTCTACTGTTTGAAAAAAAATCAATTTTATATTACTATGTTTTGAGTCTTTTACGCATAGGTTTCCTGGCATATTCTGGACACGGCGGTTCAGTCGAAACTCTAAATTCTAGGTTTGAAATGTTTATAAAATAGTTTTTAATTTGGACGAAAATGTTTATTTCACACAGTCTGTTTAATGTCGGCAATTAAATAAAAAACAAATTCTCCCAATGTGTGACCCCATTTATGATACTATTATATAACAGGTAAGTATTGAATAGAATATATTATGAAATATTACATTATATATGTATTACAAGCTACTTCCGGGAGATTTAGACCGACCCAAAATTGCTTCTACGTTATTGCATCTATTTATAGGACTATTAGACATCCGTAACTATAATACAGATATGATATTATGTGGGTAGATATAATAAAAATATAAAATATATAGTCGGCGTGTACCTATACATATTATGAAGTGCACTTCGCCTACGATGTGTTTGATAGCGTTGAGCTATATCGAAAGATTAAAAAGTGTAAAAACAATAAATATTAATAACTGTTTGACATTTATTCGTCGTTGTATATTATAATATGTTTTTGAGTTGTCTCCTTATCCGTTCGCACTTAGCGGTTTACTGACGTCTGATGATTGCTTAACAAAATAATAATAACCGATAAAATGAAACATATATCGAAATAATATTTTTCGTTAAATATTGTTTTTAAACAAAAAATATAAAAAATAAATATAAAAATTGTTACGCAATGCATGTCCTCTATATTATATATATTGTTTGATGTATTATGGAATTATACAACAACAACAACCGCATATATAATATAAGTATTAAATATTATAAAGTACTTACAGTAGTAAAATATAAATAACGAGAGGCAAAAAAAAAAAAAAACACCGGTCGGAATTTTAACTCTTCGTCGAAATAAACAATCCGATTTCACATCCATAAAATATTATAATTTATTATAATATTGTGCGCGCGTATGGCGTCATTTCGATTTGCATGTTCAAATAATAAATATCACGGTTTCAGTTATTTATCGATAAATAATAGTATAATATACACATTACACTCGCTTACATGTTATTGTGTAAAAAAAATAATATATAAGAATAGTGCTGAATACAATAATATGTGACTTTATATATAGGTATTTATATATATAATATTTACATCAAAGATCAAACGCATTTACAATTTGATAAATGCACACACGTAAATTTCTATTTAATTCTCGTTTTGTATTGTAAAGTATGAATTATAGTGATACGTATATTGTACCTGGACGATGAGAGCATAGTGAGTTTTTAGTAAAACAAATCTCGTACGATTTTTAGACGTCTAAACGTTTAAAAATAATTGAATCTACCGTTATATTCAAATAATTATGGTACATTAAATCAGAGTTTTCTACCCCTATTTCGCGCATCTTGTAAGGAGGGGCGGGAGAAATGTATGTTGATATGGTATGAAAGTTCAATCATTCTGTATATGAATGCTTTATTTTTTCTTTACCATAACACTATGACGACAACGACGGCTTTTTATATAATTATTATTTTACACGACGACGTATAACGATCAAATCGTACTCAGGTGCAGCACCGAAGACTTCGTTAAGCGTTAACTGCAAATCGTTATAATCAGAAACACGCTCAATTTTTTTTTCGATTAATAAAAATATTTTCAACCGTATTTAATACGGATTTAATCTCATATTTTTATAATATATCTGAGCCGCGTTGACATTGATGTGTGGTTCATGTCACGTCTGCGGACTCGTCGGATCTGTCACGTGTAAGTATCGGTACCCAAATTATACAATAATAAAATATAACGTATATATTTTACTGCACCTGCGACTTATATAACGTCGACCGGCGTATAATAAATTATATAAATATATTATTATACTATATAGACACAGTATATAGTGATGCGAATGCATAGCTATTGAAAAATCAAATTCATAACGAGAATAATTATTTGGACAAACATTTTGTTTATTAATAATATGTGAAATCGATTTATTGTTTGATGTCAGAACAGATCGTGCAGTATATTTACAATTAAAAGATGATTTTACGAATTATTGATGTCGAAAACAATGTGTATACAAAGTTGATGCAGTATAAAATTATATTAATATATAATAATGAAATTAACGTTTAAACATTTCTGACAACACTGCTATATAATATAATGTATTTAGGTATTAAACTAAATAATATATAGTTAAGAAGACGTCATATCCAAGATTGTTCATTGTTGTCTCTGTCTTAAATATATATATAACATTGAAAATCTACGTACCGCATTGTCACAATAGTTTATTTGTATAAATACTAATCAAGTAAATTTACTTATAATAAAGTTGTTTTATAAGAACATAAACTACGCTTTAATATTGAGTGATTTTTTTTTTATATATATTTAATTATTTGCATTTTAAAAAAATGAGTTATATATTTAACTACTTATAATTTGTTTAAGAATATATATATTGCAACAAATACTCAATGGTAGAGTACAGTCTATATATGAACTCCTCTTTAAATTTGATAACAGTTAAATATTAATATTAATTATAAGAAACCTCTCTATAGCAACAATTCGATGTATAGATTTGTTGTTATGTTAAACATAATCCTCTTAATATGGATAATCTTTGTTTGTGATGATGGTTTAGAATTTTGACAATTTCCTCATACATAGTATTACCACTTAAATTATCTTCATTGCTCTCATTCCTAATCAAAATCGAATAATATAAACAAAAATTATATATTATTTATCTTCCATTTGTCAAAAATATTGTGCGATAAAAACTACAATTTTTGCATTTTAAATTATGGAAATTGCATTATATACATATAATACGGATAAATTATTATTTAGAATATTATTCAATTTATATCACGAATGTCTTTGACGATATTTTTACCATTAATAGGTCATACGATTTCCAGAAATGTAAATTTATCTAATTTATTCGTGATCGCATGTGCTAACACGATGCAATATTGCAGTCGTCGTGTGCATATTAATAATTATGGACATGTTCTGCGGAACTGCAACGGTGGTCGAGGGTTAAAAAAAACGCGTGTTCGCACATAATAATAAAATATATTACGTTCAATGCGCATTTGCGTGGAGTGGTAATAATAATTCTTTCCATTTCTTTATCTATTGTGCGATGATTTATATACGTTTTGGACCGGAGAGAAAAATAACAATAAATGCATATTATTATAAGCCCCCGACCGTGATGCCGCCGCCCCACGGGGGTAACTTATTATTATATTTCATATACACGCATACAGGATGATCAGAACTTTGTGTTACAAGAATAATGGAAATAACAATGCAAATAGATTTCCCATCACTTTTGTAACATAAAATTTCCATCACTCTGTATATCATATTTTTATAGATAGGTTAGGTGCATGTATTACAATAAATATTATGTGCGCGACGTGTACACCTGTGTAATATGCGTTCGAAAACAATAGGTTATACGACACGCCGCGAAGAGTATGTATATAATATATTATTGTAGTAACCGTAATTGGCCCGAACCGTGCAACCCTAACCGTGGTTCGATCGAAGACGAATCTGTAGCCGCTATAATACCATAACTCTTTGAATAGCCTACGCACTTTAAGACCATAATATCGATACATCCAACGAAAAAGTTAGTAGCTCAATTTTGTTTTGTTTTTGAGTTACGACTTTTAACACTGCATTCTAATAAAGGATTTTTTCTTTATCGACCACGAAAATGATTGTATTTCCATCCATCCCACAGAGATAATAAAATATTATTAAAATAAAAAATAGAATTAGAAATTAACTTTGAATTTTATTTCGCTCCACCTGAACAATTGACAAAATGGAGTTACTACCTTTTTCGTTGGATGTATCGATATGAACTGCTCATATACCTCCATTTTCTGGTCGTGTAGAATTGTATAAAATGAAAAATTCTCGAATCCACTCGACGTATTTACGAGAACTATCTGGTTTATTATATTCTCAGTTCGAAAAAATGTTGCATATGGGTTAAGTAGTTACTTAACCCTAAGTAACAAATAAGTATTTCGATTCGTCTTGACCAATGACAATCGTTAAGTTTGAATTTTATTTCAGGCGTTTGACAATATTATTCGACATTTGGTCAAGATAAATGTGATACGCGGGATAATAATCAAAAGTACTATTCGAAAAAAGTTTAAAACTATTAGTTGTAAAGAAAGATTTGAAAACACGCCTTATATTGCTAAGTATATGAATAATAGACATAAACATGGGTATATATATTTATATATATATATATGTATATATATATATATATATATATATGTATATGACCCACTATCAAGGTAAAGGTATCAATTATATACGCCACGCTCGACTGTATAATATATAGCAGTGGTTTCGATGGATTGGATTTGGTTCATGGTATATTGGTGTTCATGAAAAATCGATTTTCATATTTGAAAAAAATAGTTGGAGGGGTAGGAGAGGGATTGTATTAAAAAAAAAAAAACTCAACTCGGTAGCGGACTTTTGGTGAGTGTTGATGGGGCGGGAGAGGGGAGGGGGGTGAGAGAAGTAAAACGGTATTTCTACTACGATATATATAGTTCGCGTCTAGGGGTGTGGTTATGGTGGGGCAGGGATGATTTATCTTTGTTCAAAAGATACGCACACGCACACACATTCGTATAGATCTTTATGTGTATAAACCGTGACGGATTACCTCTTTGACACGGTCGTAACGAACACACGCACATACTGCTAGTACGTATTCGGTTTTCTCTGACCCAAACGCACACAAAGCACAAAACCTGACAGCCATTTTCTTAATGGATTCTTCCTGCGGGTACCTTATATACGTATATATTATTATATATTACATATAAGGTATACTTATATTTAGGTGTACAGGGTGATGTTCGTGTTACAAAAATAACCGCAAGTAACATTTTAAAAAGCGTGTCTTGTCCACCACTTTTATAATTCACACGAAATTCTGATCACTCTGTATACAGACATGTATAGATGTGTATTATGCTGGGCTAATAATGCACGCACGCAGCACAATCGTACATATATAATATAATAAGGTGATTTAAAGATATAGGCCCCGCACATGTCGCGCGAGCTGATTGCGTGGGCCAGCTGGACGGATTGTACAGTTGCGTAATTTGGGAGTCGCAGAGGTATAATTTCACGACTACTAAAATATCAACATTTTTAAATTAATGATTTAATATTTAAAAACAATTATATTGTTCCATGTTTTAAAAAGAAATCGGTCATTTTTGTAATAATTTCATTATAATATATTAAATATAATACGTACAAGGTGTATTTTTTCAAAAAATGAACATTAAAATATTTAAATATCAAACCACTAAAATTATTCGAGTTCAATACAAATAAAATATTAAATTTAACAGACAATACTATATATATTTCAGAATTGTTTGTGTTTACTGTGATAGGTTAATAAGCAGGTGAGAAGGATAATTTTGTGACGAGATTAAAAGTTTAATACGGTCTTTTAAAGTAATTTGCAACCCCAGAATTTTGTCTAACTGGGATTGTACATATTGTCTATTAATTAATTACCGAAAAAATTTTATAACTTCTAAAAATATAATAATATATAATTAGTAGATAAATACGCAAACTGATTTCCGAAAAAATCATTTTCTTATTGATTTATAATATAAAAGTTGTGGAGCTATAATTATGTGTATTGGCGGGTTATGATAATAATAAGGCTCGAGCTACATACTACTTACCGTAAAACGTATATCATACTAGTCGGGAAATCATTTTTTTTTTCTAGTCAAAAATGTGTTTGATAACTAGTTAATTGAAGAAATTAATAAATATAAATTCCCCAGTAAAAACTGGATCGTAAGTACATAAATTTATATAAACAAATAAATATAACAAAACAAATAAATTTATATAAAAAGTAAAAATCGAACGCATTTGATTATTGTTTAGAAAATTCACAATAATTAACATTGCTGTGAATGTCTCTTCGTAATACCCATTACATTGCACAATACAAATGAGAATTCATATTATATATATTTTTTTTTTTTTTTAATTTATAACAAACAAAATGATAAAACAAATAGGATTTGCCATTTTTTCAGAAATAAAAAACAAGCCGAGTTTCAAGCTTAGTCCATAACTTATAAGTAACCTAGTTATAAGTTGTTATAAGTATAGTATACATAATTAATTATATTCGCATCACGTTTTACATTATTATATTCTCTCAAAACAAATAAATATTTTATATTTTACAGTAAATAATGAAATATATATTATGCGAGTTTTTTTCTCTCGACATAATCAAACAATTGACGGTTGAATTATTGTGGGTAAGTGGTTTTTTTTCATCTGAAAGTCGTATGGCTCCCTTTCAAACAAGTCCCTAGAGTCGCGTCGTGTGAAATCGAAAAAACGAATATTGTTCGCACAAGTATTTAGGTACGTTCGACGCAGATGGCGTTGGTAAATTTAACGTATAACCATACACAAATATGTATATGTTATAGCGTTTTTAAAGGTTTATACCACTGCCTTAACCATATAATAATATTATATTAAAAATAATATTGATGGATGGACAGACGTCTGCAATCGGACATGGCGCCGCCACTGTCGGCCATGTTTTCGAAATACTCGCATTATTATAATATATAAGTACCCATATACAGGCTGAACAGAATAATGTGGTACAAAGTTAATGGAAATGACATTAGAGATGTATGTATAACCCCCATCATATTTGAAACTTAATATGCTGATCATCCTGTAAACATATATATATATATATATATATATAATGTATTGTAATATACGCAGGTCGTTTTTCGTGCCCTTTTTCTTATATCTACCGTTGGCATTGTTATCGTTAACTTTTGTTATTATTATTATTATTTTTTCTACAGAACTAAATTGTTATAAATTCCACTAAACAAACAGCATATTGTTATAAATATTGTGTTATCGAGAAGGGATTATAATATATTATTATAAAATATATTGCGATACGGTCCGTGTCAAATTTTTATATCCTATATATAAAATGTATACCTACTCGTCGAGAAGGCGCGCCCGTGGGAAATAAAAAAATATTATTATATTATATAAAAAAAAAACACGTATGTTCGCGTATGCCAACTGTTACGAAAAGCTCGAATGTTATGTGAAACTAATCCGTCCACGGCTTCTCGATAATATATATAGTACGTCCAAAACGGTGTCTGAAAATATTATAATTATATCATTTTAAGACTCGTCGAGCGAGTGACTGCGACTCCTGGTTTTCGTATTCATTCGTTTATCCCGCGGCAATATATTTACGAAAAAATATACGTTTACACATACACGTACCTATATAAAATAATATTAGATATTATCTTACTGGTTAGAAAGAAGAAAAATAATACGATTTCTAAACAACGCTCAAATTATCGTCGACACGCGCGGGTAATACGGATGGCGCGAGAAAAACATAATTAAAATTCTATATTATATTACATTTAATACGATTTCAAATCATTTTTATCATTTTATTACATCATAGTAAACGACTTTCCAATCAACAACGCGCCATATATTATTATAAATTATTATTATTAGTGCGATAATATAGTATGAAATGTCAAAACTCCACAAAATTTATAAATCCTATTTGTTTAGACTATAAAATAAAACAATAATTAATAAACGACGACCTTTATTTGTAATTTTAATTGCATATTATACGGTTTTTTCTACTATAAATCAAATATTATACATTTTTTCGTTTGAATTTTTTAAATATCTATTATTAATTATATTCTAATTAAAAAACTTTACACTTGTACCGGACCTAACAAATCGAACGCATTAATAACATAACCCAGTCATATGTCAACAAGAAAATATTATTTATTTATTTATTCATTTATATATATATATAGTACATGTATATTTTTTTCCCAAAACCTGTTTATTATATTATTCATATGTTTCACCGATATCTCATAATAGACGCTAATAGAGTGTTAAAAATATCTAATATTATTTTCATTAGTTTGTTATTGTATATATTTGGTGGTTATTACGGGTACTAATAAGTCGACTCAATAATAGGTTTCAATCGATACTTATACAAAAGAACTAGTTTTTAAATTATATATATATATATATATAGTTCGATCGTATTCAAATGGTGCGACCCGTATAAAAAATTTAACGAACGTCAATTTTAAAGAAGAAAAACTGTCCGCACACGATCAATATTATTATAATAAAAAACTAATATTAATATAATATAGTATACGTTTGAAGAATACACGTCAAATCTACAGCTGATATTAAATTATCGCCGGGTAGAAAGTTTTTCATACGTCATAATATATAGGTTGTAAGATGTATACTTAATTTAAATGTAAAGCGAAATATTAATTCTGTCGCATTTTTTATACCGGCCATTTTCTTTCGCGCGGTATTCTCTGCGTCGGTTTTTTTTTTATTTTAAATCATTTTTATTGTTCCTATATATAGGTGTATAGGTATAGAGGCGAAAAAGAATGCCCCTCAAAAAAAAAAAGTGAAAAAGGCACACGCATATAATTATTGTGCCTTATTATTATTGTATGGCGTTATATTTGGGGTGCGGCATAATCAAAAAGGCTTACATAAAATGTAATGAGATTAGTGAAAAAAATGTCCGCGACCGTTAAAAAGCATTAAAAAGTCGCTCAACATTTTTTATGTAAAATTAAACAACGCGATTTTTTCGCGTGATTCATATTTGATTCAATAATCGACATATTGAGTTAATTTTCCGAGCACAGACGAACCAAAAAAAAAAAAAAAATACACATTCCTCTCTTCGCTTAAAATCTAAAATGTTTAAACCCGCCGATTCATAGATAGCAGATTGCCTCGAAATTAGATATAATATTATTATCATGTTCCTTCGACGCACTAATAATATTATATTATGTGTTATATACAACAATGGGTATATGTAATATAATATACTTTTGACATTTTACATTTTAAAGGACGTTCACCCGATTAATTTATTATTATTATTATATTATTGTTACGTTCGACGCTTAACTATTCGTAATAGATTTATATACATGTAATTAAACGATCAGTTGTTATCAACCTTCAAGAATATAATAATGATAATAATATATTCAAAACATTATATTGGACGTGTACACGTGCATAATATTAAAATTCTTACGAGTGGAACGAAACGAGATATTAAAATATGATAAGCTATTTCCATTTTTTTTTTTTTTTAATTAAAAACAACTATATATGATATTTTTAATCCCCGCGCGTATACACACGACGAAATACGATATTATAAATTAAGTTTTATTCGTTAAATTATTATCTTACACGCGCGTAATAATAATGTGAAAACTCGCATATACTATACAAAAAAAAAAAAAAAAAACAATACGTTATATACGCATGTCGTAAAAAATATAAGTTTAAATAATATACAAAAGTGCACAATATGTTTACCGAGTTATGGTAAAAAATAAAATAAAATTTTACGATAAATTAAGACGAATTTTTTAAAACATTTTCCTCGAAGGTTTTATCTCGTTTGCTGCGGCAGATATTGAAATGGATGTGTGTAATACACTATATATATATAAGAAACGTTTCAAAACGGAACTTATCGAATTTATGAAATAATATTTCACAAACGTATGTGACGTAAATATTTTCGAGTTAGAATTATGTTTCTCTCTTTTATATATATATAATAATATTAAGTTATATATTATATACGATCTATAATTCGTACGAATCACCGCCGAGTGAACCTTTTGTGCGCGTCGCATATACACGTTCGATTGTCAATTATTCATCTCGGGTAGACAAATATAATCATTTTTCCTTTCTTTTCTAGATCCCTTTGACCGCCGAATATATGACTTGACGTAGCGCTACGGAGTTGGACCCCATTTTTATATTTTGTATTATATTTTGTCCCCTAACTTCTTTATCACAGTACCATACCTACCTGTATAAATTGTAATCTGTATTATATATAGGTATAATATGTATACACGAACATTGGACCGTGTTAATTCAACCGGGCGACCGCGTTCTATACCACTGTGCCTATAATGTAGATAATAATATATATAATAATGTTTAATATTATGGCCGGTGTACCTATATGGACAATACAAGAACCCTGGTAATGGTACTCGTGGTGGTATAAATTTAAAGGTCGTCGAGACAAAGTAAGATATATGTACGTATATACATAGTATACTTACGAGAACAGATGGTGATCGTATTATATGTTATGATAAACACGGTCCGACTGTCATTATTATTGTGTCCGACCGAGGCCCACTGGATGTGTAAAAAACGATTGTTATCGTCGTCGCCGTCGTCCGAATTCGGAAATATTACATAGGTATATGAATATGGAAATTCATTTGATTCATGGCGCTTTGCCGGGGACTTGGCCTAGAAATACTGAATAAAACGTAAATAAATTCGTAATTAATATGATTATTGTTATTTTGTTCGTTTTTTATGAATATAGCTTATATAGGTATATATTTTTAATAATATATATTACTAATGCAGCAGTACTTATATTCTATACAGGTTAGGCTAACATTTTTCTTTACTCATTTTTAACATCAACTCTTCAAAAATACTAACATCAAAATCTTTCAGTTCGACCTTCTTTTGATGTTTTTTTACCGATCAGAAATTTTTAACCGCTTCACTGAATGACTGTAAAAATCCATCGCGTTATCGAGTCCCTCGACTCAGTTCCGGCAGAAGGTCATTATTTTTCTTCCTGTGGGCATTGTCAATCTAATTGAGCCTTCTCTTTTAATATTTTAGGCATTGTTACTCATAGGAGTATAGGACTTGTCACCGTCCACCGCAGTTTCCATTGCTTCCAACAATACCTATTCTACCCTGAGTTTAGGTCTTCTCTCCGATTTCATCTTCACCGGTAGGGGAAGTAAAACTTAGATTGGTTGTTATAATGACTTCCTTCTAATTCTTATTCGCCTACTTTGTAACGAATTCTGTCCTTAGCTGCGCTAGTTCAAAGCTTTTCAACTGCAACCAGTGGCGAATTATTATCGTGAGTGATAGAAAGTTCATGAACAGGACTTTTTTTCCAGCGAAGTTCTCTTTAATGGCATTTAGTGACACTATGCTCATATTGTGCTGACCAGTCGATCGGGGTAGAACCTAATCAAGACTTATTACCTGAGAAATACCATAATTAATTTTTAAAAAAATTATTCAAAATTAGATTTTTTTTCTTTAGCTTCGGTCTACGATGTCAAAGTGGGTTTCAAATTCACCACCCGAAGTCCGTAATAAAAAATTTCCGGCTATTAGCAATAGGTACCTCTAAACTAAATCATTGTTTATGTTGATGATGAAAAAAAAAACGGACACAATTTAATGCGGCTTCCCTATACGTGTACATGTACTTACACGTTTATTTATACAAGATGATCAGAACTTTAGGTTTCAAAAATGTAGAGTTCATATACGTTTTAAACGTTATTGTCGTTGTACTTTTGTTACACGAAATTTTGATCACCCTGTATTTAGATTGATGACGAGTGTTTCGCCCCCGTGTGCGAGTGCACACGAACGAGGAACGTTTTTTATTAATGCGTTTATGCCCTTTGTATAACATGTATAGTTGTATGTGTGCCGCCTTCGATGAGAATTATATACGATATATTATTTTGTGTATTTTTGCAGTGTGTGTGTGTGTGTAAAGTACGCACATTAACTTTATGTATTTTACTAAACTATATAGAACAAAGGTTCCCAAACTGTAAATTTCGATAAAAACCGTAAAAATGTTCAAAAATAACTTTTTCTATGGAAAGAAAAGAAAATTAATTGTTATCATATTATAATAATGATTTATAATAATATATACATAGTAGAGTATAATTTTTTAATAATGTTTTTATTATTTTTATCACAACCTTAATATTAATTTTGTCATTAAACTAAACGACTAAACGTACCTAAAACTTACCTAAATGGGTTATTTTGATTTACGGTGGGCGGGTAACCAAAATCTGCAATATTTAAAAAACGGGTCTTATCTTAAAAAGTTTAGGAACATTTGTTATACAATATACATATTATAGACTTATAGTCCGCCGCCGCAGAGACGGAACGAAAATTATTTAATCGATTTATCGGCAAATGCGGACGCGCTTTAATAATAGCTGTATAAAGTGATGTGCAAAGATACGAAAGGTTTTATTGTTTTACACACACACATAATATATGTATACGAGAGACAATAAATATACAGGATTTGGACATAAAAAACATACAGGAATGGCATTATATTATTGATGATACCACACGTGATTCACAAGTGTTTAGTTTTATTTTTCATTATTTTGGTTAAAAGGCCTCCAAAATTCGCAACTACCATAGTAGTTTAATATAGGTAGTCTTTATGTTAAAAAAAAACGCACATTAGAGTTGTTGTGTATAAAATAAATGTCAACGGTCTGTATAAAGATCAGCTATATATAAAGACACTTAGCAATTATTGACATTTCTCCAAAGTGTCTTTCCACTTGTATTTTGTGAGTTTTAAATTCTATAATCGACGTTATGGTTTTTATGTTTTTCCTACGTTTTATATTAATTTTCGTAAACAGATTTTTTAATATTCTATATTCTATAAGCAGTTAGAAAAATAAATTATTACGATACCTCTAAATATAAAATCAAACAACGCGGTTAGGTTATTTTGGAAATGTTAATGTTAAGGTCTAATTTATTATCAATAAATTTATTACAGTCTCGAGGTCTCTATTTTGTGTGATGATCACGTTTTGTAAATCATAGTTTTTTTATTTTTTATTTTAACCTTGTGAACATATTACAAAAATGTATTTTTATTCTCTGGTAATCCACTTTATTCGTACTACATATATAACGTGTATTTTGTTAATTAAAAAATAATATATGTTTTTATTACTAATCAAAAATTCATACCATTTATTTCCAGTATATGTATAGAGTGATTAAAATTCAGGAAGATATTATCGTGTTTAGATAATAATAAGTGATGTAGAGAAAGACGAGAATTTGTTTCTACTAACGAATTGAAACGTATTCGATTCCTATCGCCCTGTATATATATATTAATATGCACTATTCAGAGGTATATGCGCCGAACAAGTGTGCATTGTGACGAAGGGGTTATATACAGACGATACCGCGGTAGAGGGTTAAAAGGATTTTATTTTATTTATTGTATATCATTACGCGCGTGTGTGAGCGAGTTTTTTCCTTCATCCCTCGGCATAACCAGTTGCCCGACGGCATATAAATCTCGGCGATTTAACGTGCACGTGCACAATAAAAACATCCCGAAAACGACCCGATTTATACAAATGTCCGTACGGGCGAACCGTCGCAGTCGCCGCGATGAATTCGTCCTTACATTTTATATAAAATTATATAACTTATAATATATACTGATGCGAGTTAGATATTATAAGTTGGACTACGTATACAAGTTAGGGAAAGTTAACAATTAGACATCAACAAATTATAAAATATGATTGATTAAAAATGTAAATTCTATAGTTTTTCAATCATCATGTTCATAGATCAAAAATTTCACTTGCGTACACTTATTAAGTCATGGAAGTATCATAGATATTGCTTGTTCATTTATACCATTATAGTATAATGTATACGTAATAGTAATTTTATTTATTTATTTAGAAAAATTACATTTTATGACATGATATTATATAGTTCATCATTCGTTCACACATCGAATAGCATCATTTTCCGTTTTTTAAAGTCTTTAATAGATTGTATAATATAATAATACCTATTATTGATAATGTGGTAAATAATCAAAATAAATACTTCACAATTTATCGATTCCGTTTTTCACATACTTGTCTGAACAGTGAACACATATTCTGGTCCTCGAATTAGTTTAGTCACCTTAAAAAACCTTGATAAAATAACGACAAAAAATAAAGCATTTTATTTCAATACATTAACTCAATAATAAAAATAGTTTACGCTTGTCATCTTTGCGGATTATCGATTCTTACCTCCTACGAAAATTACACTATAGTTATATAGATAAAATTTGAAATAATATTAATAATACATTTTAAAAATAATAATAATAATCTCATAAATTTGTTGGATTTTGTCAAATTTAATCACAAAAAATATTTTTCACACCTGAAACAACAAGTCGAATTATTATATATACGTATAATAAATATATGCTTATAATGTATTAATACCCAATATGGGATGTGAGTCATCAAAAAACAACGTATAAGGGTTGGTTTTTTATAAAAGGTGTATCGATACACCTATGAAAACCCATAGGTATGAGTACCTACCCAAAAATGCTATACCATCCATTCATATTATTATTTGGTTTGAAATAATCTTGTCCGACCTTCAACGCGATAATGAAAAACATCATTTATCTATAGAAAATCTAACCTGACTTAACCTAATCAGTAGGTATCATAATATATTATTATTCCAGTAGATCGGCGTCTTTATCATAATGCGGGCAAACGCAGAACGATAATAACATTAAAAATAAATAAGAATATATGCAATAACATTTAAAAAGTTTCAAACTATTGTTGTACCTATATAAAGATATAAAAAGTAACGATAACAAATAATAATTAATAATTAGGCGGCTCTATATATATACAAATAGTATATATAGGACGCGGCCAAGCGGGTCGGTCGACGGAGATAAAAATTCCATAAAAGCGATAAAAAACGGTAATAAAAAAGAAACAAAACACGAAAATTTGGTAAAAAAACATTAACGACCTCGTAAATGCGTTGCACAATGGTACAACGATTCACGACTATACGGGTGCAGTCTGTAACTTACTATAAGTCTATTACTATATATCCGTGTGCGTAATGCAGTTTTTTTTATCATGAACAATAAAATATTATAATTTATATCAGATTCTGGTTTTATCTAATCTACTATTATAATATTATTTATACATATATTAAAATAAATTATATAAAACATAGTAACAATAATATTTTGTATTGAAAATAAGAAACAAACGGATTTATATCGAATTTACATATAATAATATTAGGTAAGAGTAATATTGAGTAGTAAAAATAATTAAAAACCCTAACATTTAAGATGTTTTTCAATTTGAGAGATTGAATTTCATAAACAATAAGTAAAATTAGTCATTAGATAGGTATTTTGATTTTTATAATAATTACTATACATATTGAAATACCGTGCAAGTTGTGTTTGAGAATTGTTAAATTATTATAATGTATACCTGTTATAGCTATTATATGATTTTAATAATTTCTTTAAAATACGTCTTTTAGTAAACAAGTGACGAAAGAGACGTGAACGACTATTAAATTTAATAAATGTTGTATTTCCAAAGATATAGAGGAGAAAATAAGAGATGGGAAAAATATTTCTGTGAAATGAAATGACGATGATCTGCAAGACGATAAGATAAGCGATAGGATGTATTATGATGATATATAATGCGGAGATCGCAAATAATAATAAGGTCTTTCTGACAGTTCGAACTTGTAACCGCTATGTGAGGAAGAATCGATAGAATTTAATGGACTATTTTGAACAGCAAAATCCCGAAAGAAAAAAACAATTATTTTATTAAAACTCGTCATATATTTTATAATAATATGATGTATTCGATAACGTTGTAATAATATAAAGTAATATTCTATTATATTATTATTGTTGTTATGTTATTTTCTTAAAAAAAAAAAAAGATATAAGTATACGCGAGGACAAAAGAAAGGAAAAATTATCCTTCCAGCCATTTACACGGTATACGTATATTCAAGCGGTGCAGTTGTCCGAAGATGATAATAACGAAAACCCAAAAATACGACTACACCACAACAGCGATACCCCGGAGCGTGCTGGATCTGTAGTTATAATATGTATATACAGGGTGATCACAAAATATCGTGTTACGAAAATAATGTAGAGGACATTGGAAACTAATCACGATGAAATTCTGTCCACCCTGTATATGTATTACCGCTGACCGCCGTAGCCTGGCTCAGTATACCTGTACGAATATATGAAATAGGTTTTCATCAGGGATTTGGAAACCGTATTTAATAACGCGTTCCGACACGTTTACACGTCCTACACAAGACATTATAAAGGTATACGTAAATAATTCGAGTATTTTTTCTTCATTCTTTCGATATTAATATATTATATATTATAGTTCTTTCAGGAATGTTTTATAAAACGTCTACTTAAAAATATACACGTGTATAGGTACAATTCGATTTGACGAGAAAAAATAAACAGTTAGTAGACGAACGCAAAAAATGATTTTTAAAAGATGAGTGTGCGTCCCCACACTGAACCACTCGAATGCATTATACATTTATCAGTATTAGAAAAATAGAAAGTGTAAGCTGAAATATTTGTTAAAAATAAAGTATTGTTTTTGTTCGTTTGCATTTTATGTTTAGAAAATATTACACATGAGATGTGTAACATATAAAAATAGTATATTATGGATTTCGCGATCGAATTTCATGAGATTATTATGGTGAGTCCGACGATTTGATCGCCCTTTTTATCTGTTAACAAAAAGCGAACGTGTTTACGTTTTAATCGTTTATTTATTTCGCGAATTCTATCGACGAAAGATTCGTTAATATTATAATAAACTGTTATTGCGTTAGGAAATCTTAAATCTCTTATTGGATACAGACTGTAAAATACGAGATGTTATATATAAGTAATTTCGCACAATTTCGACCCGCCCGAGGGACAAAGCTATATTATAATATTATGTTCACTACGCGCGTATAAATTATTATATTCTCGGCGGGCCGACGAAACGTCGTCGGCGCGCTGCAAGAGATGATATTCGTCGAGTTGTTGCTAGCATATTATAAAAGTTACAATATGTAATAATAATACACTCGATCGAGTATGTGCACGCGCGTAAACGACGCGTACCTACTCGAAAATATTAAATAATAATAGTAAAAAAATGAATCGCCCGTTTCGGAGAACATCCCCAGCTGGTTAGATTTGTCGGTGTATTTTTTTTTTCCCCAGCAGTCCCTTTTCACTTTATTTATTTTCGCCATAAAACGTTTTCGTA
This sequence comes from Eriosoma lanigerum, assembly GCA_013282895.1. Classification (NCBI taxonomy): domain Eukaryota; kingdom Metazoa; phylum Arthropoda; class Insecta; order Hemiptera; family Aphididae; genus Eriosoma; species Eriosoma lanigerum. Next base: position 6,493,354 of record CM023358.1, on the reverse strand, counting down.
CATTTAAATGACGCGTGCGGAACGAAAAAACGATAAAACACTTTAATACGAGTCGCCCTTTTTCTTATTATTATTTTTTTTCCTCTACTATATACGTGTATACCTACCGTAAACGGAAAAGGACGATGAAAGCTTAATAAAAATGTACCTAAATTTTCAGCGTTATGTATACAAATTCGACGGAAAAGAAAAAAGAAACCTGAATAATATATTACGTAAGTATATACCTATACCGTATAATATTTAACAAGCATTTTTTTTTTAGTAGGACTCAACACGTTTCAGATTTACTTTAATTTTACAGTTTAATAGAGTAGATACATTGCAATAAAATTTGTTATGGTATCGCTCGTCCGCACTCGAATATTATACCAGTTATGGGTTAGGTAAATAAAACGTATAATAAACGTTATTGTAAAAGTTTGTTTTAGACGCGAAATTTGTTAAATCGCGAACACGATTTTTGCATAACATTATAATATTATTATTGTTAAGTGTTTTCCAATACGTTAATTTAATTTATATTCACACAAATGATTTTGACATTGAATAAATGCAATGGGAATTAACTCCGCTTAATATGTATACAATTAGGCAACGTTAAAATGGTTGGCCTTCATCGATCCGTGGTCTGCTTTAAGAAAATATAAGAAATATATGTAGTTATCATATATAAATCATGATAAATGATTTATTTTATTATAATTGCGCTTCAAAAGTTCTACTCTCAACAACCTCAATTTAGTTTGCAAATTACCTCAATTATTTTGAAGATTCCTGCAGAATATTTAAAACGAATTATACAAAATGAAATAACTGCAGTGCAGACCACGTCTATAACGAACAACTAAATTATATTATGTAAACAGCAATTGTCTCGTGGACAGTAAATAATGCGAAACGACAATATTATTCTACCAAAGAGTTGGTCTATTTTATTCTTTATTTTACATAAACCAATTTGTCATACTTAAATATCGTAGCCTTCTGGCTCTCCGTCAATTTCGCAGACATTACTTTTGTTGTAACAATACATAAAAACGAAAAGCATGTCACGCTTGGGGAAAAAATAAACTGTTAAAATTATATTTATTCACATTACTCGTATATTATGAAATCTTGATTAGTCAGACTTATAATATTTATCATTATCATTATCATTTATACCACTTTATATTTTTATAGTGTCTATATTACGAGATATATTTTGGATATAACACAATACGTAATGATTATTTTTATACACTTTATACATTGACATTTTGTTTAGTATAATCTTGAAGGATTGCCATTTTTGTTCACAAGTGCGCTCGAGCTGACAATATTATCATTATCGTTATCGTTTTTTAAATTTTATTTATCATTATTATTTTATTTAATACGAATATATAGCAGCTGCCGCAAAGTAATTATTATGTCTAGCTCTAAATACGATTTATATAGTCGTAAAAAACGAGCTTTATGTCTTTTATATCTGCCCATTTTCCTCCGCTCGCTACAGGTCTCGTCCGTATAATTACGCTGAGCCACCGTCATTGTATTTAGTTAATATGCTTATCGGCGCCTAATCGGTTAGGTTCTTACAGATCTAGTATTACGTCACCGTCTGCAGTGTGAGAAGTACCTGTGAGAGAAGATCACAACCAAACAAATCTATATAAAAAAGAAAAATACTATATTACCATACGTAAAGTAATGCTTAATAAATATGTTGTTAATATTTCAAGAAAGAATATATCAATATACAGGTTGATCAGAAATACGATGTACAAAAATATTGCATCACCGATTTTTCACGATTTTTCATTCCGTGCTATCGAAAAAATGGAAATAAATTCAATCTTAACCTATATAACTTGTTAAGTGTAACAAGAAAATATAGTGAGAAATATATTTTTTTTATACAATTTTATCATGATTTAATTGCTTATAAAAATAGATGGCGATGTATAATTATAGTGGTTAATTTAGTTTTACCAATATTGTTTATAACATTTAATTTTTGTTGCATTGATGCGATTACACTGATCGGGAATATTATGATGCAGTTATCGCAGAACATATTTTAGATATCTATCATTCCACACATGATACCTTCAGGGCTCAATATCCTTTTCTGGATCTGTATTTAATTGCATTTTTTAACATGATTTTTTTTCATTGACCTGTAAACATTGATCGGCAGCAAAGTTGTGCGATTTCGTTTAAATAAATATGAAAAAAAAAAAATGATGAAATATCACAGTTTACATTATATTTACATCTGCAGTGGAACAATCGTAATGCACACGACTTCCAATTATTGATGCACATATAAAAGGTGCATAGCACCTAATAATTTTTAACTAAAGTATTATTTATATAAAGTAAGTACTATAATATTATTTTTGTGATGTCTATGAAATTATATCAGTTTATAATTGTGTATTATATTGACTTATATTGTAATAAGATAATAAAGTAATAACCATTGATAATTTTCCATTAACCATTTACATACATGACGAGTATGATACAAAATAGATTTACAAATTTATTAATTTTATACCTATTTATCTCTATAGATTTAATTTTTTTCGTCAAAAATATATGAATGTTTTAAAATGTAAAAAAAAAAATTGTTTAAAAATAATATAGGAATTTAATATCAAATTATCACAAAAAAAAAAAAAATTAAATACTGTGTTTAAATAATTAAGTTGGAGGTTTGGAATGGAAAAAGCCTTTCACGAGCCACTTTTGGGGTACATAATTGTAGTACTCCCGAGTTTTATCCTAAATATGGTTCCGATAAATATATATTGACTGTGGTATCCCTTTTTTCGAGTCCTGCGAAAACGAGCATAATATACGAACAATTCCATTGCCTAGCTCCGAGCTCGTCGATGCATATTACGCCGAAATAAATTGCAACACCCGGACGTTAGATTTATTATAAATAGGCACATAAAAAACGGTTAACCGGTTATTTTATTATTATTTTTTTCCACGCGTATTTCTCACAGAATATAATATTATTTCTTAAGGGGTCTTTTAAAATGCTGCTGCATACGCAACGCGGGCTCCCAAACATCGCGTGTTTCGTATTCAATAATATAATAAATAATAACATATATATTTTATACGGATATTAAAATATTTAATTTGTCCGATTATTTAGTATACATAGTAAAATAGTTATAGCAAGTAGTATAACGCGTGTACCTACTATAAATATAGATTTTGGATTTCATGTTAAAAAAACGATGATGGAAATTGCATAATGATAGGTCTGTCATTTCTGTAAGATATGCGTTACCCTGCAGGTACACGCAATTTAAAAATTGCTTAAAAAAATGTATGCAGTATTATGTACTTTATTTTTGTACATTTTTGTACAACTAAAATTTAATTTTGTACTACATCTTTACAAATTTTTTTTTAGCAATTTCTAAATTGCTGGTGCCAGGATAACCCATCTATATTTCTGTACAACACAAAATTCTAATCCCTCAGTATAATTTGCGTATACTTCGAATAGATTCGAAATACGCGTGTTAACAATAAGGGTCAGGGGATGATGTACGATGATTTTCCAACATTGCTTTTTCATCATCCTGTATATGGGTTCGCAGCACCCTCCAAATATGCACATTTGCTGAACCGATAAATAATAATATGATATATATCTACCTACTCGTACGCATTTTTTTTTCTCAAAAATTATGCGCGACAAGACTTGTATTCTCCGTAGCAAAAGTCCCTTCATCCATAACACATCCCCGTCGTAATCACACCGGTCCGCGTTCAGCGTTGTAATAATATATAATATTATTATTATTATTTGCTCTTTGGAATAATACGCACCTACTCCAAAAGAGACCTTCTGCGGTGCCACTCGTGCGTTTTTGTGTGCTGCAACGGCCACTCGATCACATTATGCTCGAAAAGAATAAAAGAGTGAGTGCGAGAGAAAGAGAGAGAGAGAGAGAGAAAGCTGAAAGGGCCCGAAAGGAATATCGACAAAAAATAATAATAATACGCACGTGAAAAGTATTAATATACGTATATAAGTACGCACAACTATACTTTAATGTATATAATATATAGGTATAGGTTATAATGTATAGTAGTGAGTTTCCCCTCGAGAGCGGTTTAAACGAACAAAAACCGAAGAAAACTGAGAACAAAAGCGTCGATTACGGCGATTATCTCTTTTCATTTTTTTTTTTTTTTCATATAATTTTTTTCTTTTTTTTTCTACGTTTCTAAAAATGTCGGTCGTTAAAACGTCCGTGCCAATAACGATAAATTACCTCCGCAGGGACCAGAATTTTTTTTCGATGTTGTTGTTCGCATGAGTCTCCGCTCATAAATTCGACCGTGGGGATGCCAAATCGAGCGATTTTATCGCGTTAATCCTCCGCACCCACACAATTATAATAACGCTATTCATTTACGATATTAATATATAGGTGTACCTATCGAAATATCATTTTTCCCCGACTGCATTATTATATACCGCGAAATGCGAATCCTGGTATAATAACCGCAGCTATACCCAAATTATATAAGACCGTTTCACCTCTAATGACTATACGCGATTATATTGTACATAATTAGAAACAAACATAAAAACCTATCCCATTATTTTAGTCGATTTAAAGGGTTTAATATCGTCCCATCTCGTTATAGTTTAATCGATTTTATATAATATTATGGTAGGTGTATAAGCTACTCGTATAAATATACTAAATATTATTATTATAATTCGTTTCGTTCGTAATTTGTTCGTTTTTCCATACCTATATTATAACAATATTCAAATATTGTGTTTTTTTTTGTAACCAAGTATATATATAAATACGCTTGTCTTCTGTACACATACAGAATGATCAAAATACAAGAAAAAATAATGATGGTGAATACTGTATTGAAAACCCTATATACAATAATATTTTCCGTAATAGTTAATTTTTTTCAACGCGACATTCCGATCACCCTGTATAAAATTCCCGCGACTCGTACGTAATAAATATTAATATCATATTGTAACGATATTGTATTAAAGTGGGAATTATTATTAACGTCACTCATCGCAAGTCTAGACTAGAACGCTGAGCAGTGAGCATAATATATATTATATTACGGACGTCAAAAGTCAAAAGGAATATTACTTTCATGTTTTAGTATTATTTGTGTACAATACACATGTTATATATATTATGCGATAACGTATTATAATATTACCCGATGCATATACATGTACGTCCAACACAGCTATAATATTACATATTATTTATAATATTATATAGTGTGGGTACAATCAATATGTTCTGCAAAACTTTATTATTCAAAGAAATCCCACGAGATTATATTATGTTGTTTTATTTTTCCGACCGCGCGCGAAACGCACATAAATCTGAAAATACGTTTCGGAATATAGAATACTTACTTTCAATTTCTATATGGCGATATAATGTTATTATACATCCGGCGAAAAGCAGCGCGATAATAGGCAGAACAAACATTGTTACGATAGTATTATCTAACAATAATATTTTTGTTATGTACCGACGATTAATTCAAGCAGATTTTTAACAATATCGTTGGCGAAATAAAATTTTAAAAAAACGCATTTTCTTCTCGTCTAACCTAAGTTCCTAACGACCGCGTAGGTTCTACAAAATGATATAATTATGTTTTTTTTTTCGCCTAAACGATAATTATTATATTTACAGGTAAAATCCACTTAGATTTTGGACACAACACCGTAAAAATTATCATTGGCAGCTGGCAGTTCTTCGTGTCGTATTTTATGTATTTAATAATATTAGGTATATTATTATCTATATACGTAACCACTTATAATACAACGCGCAATATAATAATATACAGGTTGATCAGAATTTCGTGTTACAAATATAATGGAGATAACTATAATGACTTGTTGCATTTACGTTTTTCCTTACTACCTATTTTATTAATATTTAATCTACAAATCCATATTATGTAATTACGAACTTATGATTCTTGAATTATGAAATAAGTAAGCAATAACATTTTAAAATACAGTACATATATCTTTATTCTATATTGAGAACCTAAAGAAATACTTTTTAAGATACAACATTTTAAATTTCCTTAAAGTTATGTTAAATTAATAAGTTTAAGTGCCTATTGAAATTTATTTTTTAAGTTCCTGAAAATTTAAGAAAACTTTCAACAAAATATTGTAATTTTAATTTTCAAAATTGTATAGTTTCCACATATTTTAATTACAGTTTTTTTGTTATGCCCACCATTTTATTTTTATAAATATTAGTAATATTTTTATCATTCTGTAATCTGTACACAGGGCGTGAAGAATATACCGCATTGAAAATATGACCGTTGCTTTCAAGACACAATTATACATTATGACCACTCCGTATTTTTAGCGCCCCTGTAACATATATTTAGTGAAATTCCCTGTATATAATAGCAGTACCATTATCGGACGCCAGTATAAATTTATAATTTACTATGTCGATATACGTCTTACGCACGTTAAAGGAACATAATATAATATAATAGATCGGTACAATAGAAATATATATATATATATATATATATGTATTAGGTACAAACACATTGAAATCGTTATCGGACCTTATAAAAATTGCTTTTATATGGCGAACGGGCGTCCCTTCTTGTTATTCTCAATCCCAAACCCAATTTCCCATGGAATCTTTGATCTATATTTTTTTCCATGTTGGTCTTTTGTGAGATTATTATCTCCGTATGTACGTATATTTTTACTGCAGGCGCCGCCGGACTTCGTATGTAGGAAACGTTATTTCGATGAGAATATATTATTACATGGTGTATAATAATATAATTTCACAACCGTAATAATTTATTACCTCGTATACGAGTATATGGGGTACCTATCCTTATTTTTTTTATTATTATTTTTTTTTTTTTTTGTGATCCACACACATAAAAACCTCATTATCTTCTATATAATATGTGTTGGCGCATATTTTACATATACGACGTTATAATGTTATTAAATTTGTTTTAATAATGTTATAAGAGAAATGATAACGAAAGTCTGAACAATATAATAATTTATGCGCACAGAAAAATATTATCGTTATGAATTTACGATATCATATTGATTTTGTATAGTAAAACTTAAAAAAGTTAAATGGCTTTAAGCGAACGCATTTACAATTTCTTTATACGGTTATTAACCATATAGATTGCATAATTACGTATTTTTATTATTCATGTATTTATAGATTATATTCACAACATATATTTGCAATTTTATGTAAATATCGATTGAAAACGCATGTTCCTTTTGGTGTAATATATTCATAAGTTTACAGCACATGAACAGCATTTATCAATTATTATGATCGAAATGATCGAAATAATTATTACCTATAATTTATATTTTTAATGCAATTTTCACAGTTATTATTATTATCATTATTATTCTATCTATTATTCTTACCGAGCCGGAAACTGCCATAATTCGTTTAAACGCACATAACGTTTTTTATATTACCTTTTTGCGTATAAAAAAAAAAAAAATTGCAACAATATCCAATGGATTTCGGTGTAAATCCAAACGAACATAATATAAGATATACGATTTTATGCCGCATAACGTTCTGATATTCGCTGTTGCCATTATCAGCTTCAATTTGTACATTTACGCGTTTATTCATATATACACGAATGGAATGTATGCGCTTATTTTAATTATACTTTATAATTATAATGCTATTGACCATTATCATCAAGTTGGAAAACGAAATTTCTTTCACCGAACAAACTTTTTTTCCTTTTCAATGTACTTATATATTATTATGTCATTTTCGACGCACACGGCAACATTTTAGATGGGTATTCTGTTTGTATGTGTTTTTTATGGTGTTGATCGAAAATCCTAAAACCGGAATAAGCCACTGGGGTCGGGTGCAACGATGTCTGCAACTCGTAATCCTTATTCGAATGCTGCAGTATACCTACATTTCTATCACGCAAACCTACCTGTGAATAAGCGATAGGAGTAAAGGAGGGGGGAGATGCAGGGAATGCACGAATAAACGCAGACCAGACGGTCAAAGATATTCGGTCCGAGACATAATGCAAGAACATAATAAAAAATAAATTATAATAATATCGTGTATAAGAAAAATCGTCGCCGACGATACGTACACGAGTATATATAATAAAGTATGCCTTACTGCTTTTTACATTTATTCGGTCTGCGTGCATGTGTGTTTGCAATACTTACCATATACGTGGTAAGTGGTTATAAATACGCATACATTATTAATACACACACTTTTGCGTACGTCTATATAAATATGGCGGCGTAAAATTAATTTGTATTGAACGTATATCGTGTTTCCACCGCGCCGCGAACTGGTAATATATTTTTTTTCCTTTCCCCATGAAATATTATTCATTCCGTTCCGTCCCTCCCCTGCGGCTCGGAGGGACGTCGACGAACGTGATTTTATAATTTTTTTTCTCGTCCGTGTATTCCACGACGATGGCATTTTAATTAAAACCAATCGTATATAGAGTTCGTAATATCGAAACAGTCGTTGTTGCAGTTGTCCGATAGCACATCATATTGGAGGGCCTGTATGTGTGTGTGAGAGAGAGAGAAAGAGATAGAAAATACCGGTTCGATCGAAAAAGCCACGTTCGGAAATCGAAGACTGCCGGGGGCAAAAAAAGAGCCACCGGATTGCGGGCTATCGCCGCCGGAAATGGTACGTTTCATAGAAAACTTCTGTTTTCGTCTTATACTAATAAAATAATATGATATATATGTAATCGATGTCTGCGATAAATTGATCGACGATAACAAATATAGCAGCGGTGTTTTTAATCGTTATGTTGAACCTTGGCCAAAACGCACGTCCGGTCGGTTTAGAATGGCAGAGAGAAGAAAAAGCTTTATAGATTGTTTTATTGTCTCACACATTTTTTTACTCGCGGAACACATCGAAACCGTCGATAATACTCGATATAGTGATTATATTTTTGAATATACAGTTTTAAAATTCTAATGGTATTGTTATAGTTATAGTCAATTATACACTATGTTCACTATAATATGGTATAAAAGACAGAATGAATCGCGAAAACCATCATCATTTCAATTGAGAATCACAGATAACCTGAATTCTAAGCCATTAAAGTCTTAACTAAAAAATCTCAAATTAAAAAATAACAATGAAAAAATGCTTAGTTATACCATAATTATACCAATTAACTTCAAATATAACATAAACATCAATTATTTCAGAAATTATTATTTACCAGCTGTAACTCTTAAATCAGGTTCATATATATTAATTGTTGAAAAGTATAATTCACAAAATGTACCTAATCAATATGAAATGTTGTCATCTCATTGTAACGACGAAATTACTATACGTAGATCCTTAAAATCGCTAGGCACTATATGGATAATAATAATAATAATGTAATATACAATAAATAATTAGATATACAGTTTTAAAAATATGCCTAAACCTTATCACGATCAATTTCCAAAAAAATAAAACAATTGAACTTTACGTGTCTCTAAGGAAAAAATGTTTAAATATTTTTTAAGTATTTTACTATAATTAATAATAATTGTTCTCTATATAATTATATTATACTTATACGTACATGTGAAACAAATTGATAATTAAAGGATGCATGCTCTCTTTATGATATTTTAACGTAGCTCTATAGTTGATTAGAAGTTAGTACTAAATTATTTTCAACATTTTTTACGCGTTTTTCAGTTGTTTTATCTTTCGTAAAAATATGACGATACTTTCTTGTGCATAATAATAATATGTCGTTGCACCCAACTCGTACAATATTATACTAACCTACGTTTTATCTCATGCATACTGAATAATTTTTCATGAGTTACAACTGATTATGATATTGTGTCAATTAGTTTTCATATTCTTTGTTGGCATTAGATTTTGTAAGACCTCTATATTATATTTTTATAGGTATATTTTAATTTATTTAGTTTGATTCAGATTTAGAACGTTGTCTTCAATATATACGTTGAAAATATATTTAATATCTAATAAACCTAATGGAAAATATTATGTCATTAAACTTGCAAGTATTTCCATATATACATATACCATATAGATTTAAAGGAAATTTTCAAACGCGTTTTGAAAAAATATTTTTATTAAATAATCATGCATAATTTTTCTTTTTCAAACATATAGTTGTGTATATCTTTTATAAATACAATTATGGTTTATTATATTTTTCCACCCACACATCTACGGAACAAACAAAAAGCATAATAATAAAATATGAAACAACAAGTACTTATTATATATGATTGCATGTGTCCCATAGATTAGGTATTAAAAAATAACGAACCAACCCCAAAGTCGTGTGTTATGGGCCAACAACAATACGACTTTAATTGTTTCAATTACCTATATATCTGAGTATGCGCACTACGGACAGTTACTATAAAATATGATCTTATCACAGTTCGTGTTTTTCCAACCATGATGTTTATCATCGCACAGATGTCTTTGAAAAAGGTTTGAAACAATGTGTAGTAGTGTTGTACTGCAGCATTATACATAATATACGTTATATATGCATGTATAATTGTACAAACGTAAAACCTAAAAATATCGTTTGTGTAATGAAAAATCGAAAAAAATACGTAAAACGAACAAGTCTAATATTCTCTTTTTTTCTGAAACGGTAATTTGTAAAATTAAGATAGACTGTAAATTTAAATACATATTTTTTTTATATATATTTTAGATTTTAAGTTGTTAGGAATACTAACCTAATCGTTAAAATAATTTTGCCATAATATATCATATACCGTCAAGTATAGAAATTTAAGTGAGGACAACTAATTAATAATTAAAATACGATTTTGAAACATTGTCAACAACAAACTTTAATAAATTTGTTTTTGTATCTGTAATTATTTATAACGTCATCCTATTGCGGCCCGTCCGGTACTATATCTTAAAGTACCTATATATACCATAAATTAGTAAATGTGAGTATACCCAAGACCGGAGATCCGTTTCATTGTTTGCCAAATCAATATTGCCGAAAATTATCATACAAATGTAAGCCAAAAAACGTTGGTCGATTCACCGATTATTATACGCCGACGACTCTATAATACATTATAACTATTCAAGTCGAATGCACTCGTCCGTCTGCGGTTAGCCGACACACACACACACAAACACAGGAACAATTTTCCGGCCACGAATTTTTCATTAAAAATATACAATCGCTTCATCTGTTATTGTGCCGGCGTAATACGTGTTCCCGTTCACATCTTTGTTAGAAGTTTTACGCGTGTCTGCGTGTAAGAAAACCTAGATGGAAAAAAAAATAATAAGTACTGAAATTCTCCGAAACGCGCGTTATTATACTTACGCCTCGCACTATCGCGTCTAAGCGTCTTTCTTCGACGGCCACGTATGTGTCGTGCATACACAGGGTGATGCGCAGAAAAAAGAAAACTGTGAAAATTACACGCAAAACGATTACCACGATGTCCGGTTACATTTTCGTAACGAGTTATTTCGATCGCCCTGTATATCGTACGTGCATGAGCCGCATATAGTTTTTATATTGTCAATAAAACAGGAGAGGGTCGATACGGGAAGGTAAAAAATAAATGTAGAATAAAAAAGAAAACAATTATTTCTTCTACAAATCTTCATATATATATATATATATATACTGCTAGACCACAGCGTTTCGTGTGAGTGTTCAGTTTAAGTTTGTGTGTGCGCGCGCGCGCGCGTGGTCGAACAAAAAATAATATAATAGGTAATATAATATGTATAACGATGGGCTGATGTATAAGTATAGAACCTAACCTATAAGGTATCTGCGTGCACACGTCGTCTTCGTATACACATATATATATATATATAATATATTATTATAAACTTAAACGTCATGGTCGTCGTACATAATACACACAGTCGTCGCGAGAGACGTCCTACGAACCTTTTGTCCGAAGGAAAAAAAAAATCACGCATTGTCGCTGTTACTGTTGTTGTTGTTGTTGTTGTTGTTGCTGCTGTTATTGTTGTTATGTATTGTATGAGTATACCTCCACGAATAGACGAATATTTATAAGGATAGATAATATAATAATATGTGAACTCTGAATGTAAGAAGAAGAAAATAAACGCATCAAAAGAGCTCGCGACGGTATATATAATGTATAAATATACCAAGGTCGCGGTTACATAATACACGTGCATGATATTTTTTTCTCCGTTTTTGGGTTTCGACTTACGTTTTACGGCGTGCTTAATGGATTGTATATATACAATAATAATAATATTCTCATGTTGGATAATGAGAAGCCGCCACTTTTGAATAGGGTGAATAGTCGGAAATCGTTCGTATCTCGGTCTATTACCTGCACTTTTCACGTCCTATAATATAATATAAACACGATACCATATATATTATTGTATAATATAAGGTACCTCTACTCGGAATTTCGTGTTACAAAAATAATGGAAATCATATAAATACAGCAAAACGATCCCACATTTTATGTAACACGAAATTCTGATCATCCTGTATAACGGTACATGTTTGAGAGCACTCCTGGTCCCGGTCCTTTTGTACCGAATTGTTGCACTCCCTTCGCGAGAGCTATAAGTATACGCACCGAAACGATTCGAAAACTTTTCCCTCGACTTAGGAATTCGCCGAGGGTATGATTTACATCGGAATATTATACAATATATATAATATGGGTATATATTGTACATTACACGTCGTCGTCGATCGCTGTAACTGTAAGTGACTCGAGTGGAAAACGCGAAAAAACACAAATAAAATGCGGGAGAAAACGCCATAGGATATAATATATATTATACGATTAATATATACGTATATCACGTCACACGGTTGCGCAGGAAAAATAATTACGAACGTCAAAAACTTCAACTACAAACACGGCTAACCCTTTTCACCGGTGGTGAAAAGGGCGAAATTCGAAAGGGTTATTATATTATAATAGGTTATAATAATGGTTTGTGCCGCCGCCGCCGCGGCTCGAGTGTAATAATAATAGTCATTATTATTATTATTATTATTATATATTATATTTTTTGCCTCCGCGTCCCATACCCTTCGACCGGACGCAGTGCTCGACGGATGGTTAAACTGAAACAATAATTATTATTATGGCTCGGATTTCAATGTAAAGAGCATTTTAGATATTCTAAGACAATACCATTCCTATAGTACGTATAAATTCATTGAAATTCATGTGACAAACACCTAGTTCAAAAGTGAATCTTTTATTTTGCATTTTTCTGAATTTTTCGCTTTTTCCATTTTTAGTGTATATTCATACATAATACGAGTTTTCATAGAGTCAAATCATGTACTTGGCTATTTATAAATATTACTTCAAGAAATCTTCAATTTTATAATATATTGTTACGGTTTAGTTTAATTATGCAGCCCCAGAAGATGTAAGTATTTAAAAACATAATAAAGCTGATGTCTCTATTTTTTTTTTTAAAATATGTCATTTAATATTTAAAGATGTTTTAAAAACATTATTTCGATAAAAGTCCTTTTTTAGGGAACTTTTTGGTATTTTTAATGTATTTTTCTATAGTATTTAAGCCACTGACCTAATAATAGTATTATTAATGTATTATAACAATAATATTATTGTTAAAAACGTCTGAGAATTCTAATAACTTTTTGCGTTTCTCTGATATTACAATTTACACTGTTTTTTTTACACAACTTTAGCACGCGTAGTCGTATATGCTTATAATAAAAAAATAAGAATTAATTAAGCTTAATATATCACAACCACGGTTAGAGGTACTGTAGGTACCATATTCTATTCTCGAAAATAAAACAAAATACGTAAATAATATACCTACGTAGTTACAAACTAACTTATTACGTACATAATAGTTATATTATATTCAATTGTGAAAATTTAAGACAATCTCCAAATATGTGCACGACACGTTGTAAATCTGTATTAAAAGTTGGAATCGGATGTTACGAAAGTACGATTCGTACTGTAACAGTTCTGTTGACCAAGATAAACGGTTTGATAGCGGAAAAGTATCGACCATTAAGGCGGTAACCAAATGTACCTAAAATCTATAGTAAAATAGGAAGTTAATATTAATGTTAATATTTTGTTAATATGTTTTATTGACGAAAACGTGAACAAGTGTATAATATACATAATAATATACCACGTTGTTATTATTATTCGTACAATTCGCGGCCTAGAGAAACGGGCGGTGGCGAAGTTCCAAAATAATACGTGTTGTACTTATATAGACTCGCGCGTTTTTCTTGTTATTGCAACACAATCGAAAAATTTGAATATCTTCCATGATGAGTGAATAATACGCAAGTTGTTTCGAGATGTTCAATTACCGATTTTAAAATCATAAAGTATTATTATTTATTCGGCCTCGAGATCAGTATCCGTCGTGTCGAGTTCAATATAATAATATTCTAATTTAATTAGATGTACCAATTTTAACGTCAAAAATGTATAAATTATATATATTTTACCAATATTATTATTGTAGATACCTAATAATTATATTAAAATAATTATTGCGATGCCAAGGCGATTTTTAATCGAAATGAATTCTTCTACTGCCGATTATATCTATTACTGATATAATAATATGTAATAAAAAATCAGTTCGATTTATTTAATCATGTCGTTACATATTATGTAAAATATACCATTTTGTTTGAAGATTTAATTTAAAATTTTTTTTTTTTTAATTTTGTTATTTACGACGATTAGGAATTACGACAATTAGTGCATAGAAAACAAATCGTCGAATAACATAATTTTAAAAATTCCATCATATTATACGTGCAGGTAAACATGTTTTCGTAAATACAACTTATTTAGAGGCCGAATATCGATAAAACATAATTTACAATCACAAGAGTGTGTATATCAGAATGCATAGAATTTTATATTATTAATAGCAAATTAAAAGTCAAATAGCTAATGTACAAAAATGTATTTTTTTTAACTGCGTATAATATACTCTTATAGTAGAAAGAAAAAATTTAAAAATTAAAACTGATTGTGTTTTTTGCCATGTACAAATAAAAATCGACTTAACGGGAAGAAAAAAACGGTACAATATATACACATCTATACAACACAATAATATATATTATCATGAAGAAAATAAAATTCTTCCGTAAATACACATATGTAGGTACAACAAACCTATTGGTCGAATATATAAAGTATTTTCTTTTCTTGGACCTAAAAAAAAAATACAAATTAGAAAACAACCGTTGAAAAATCAAATAATAGCGGGATACATATACAATATAATTGCAAACCGTAGCCCGAAGACAGAAATTAGTAAATCCACAAAATTTGTTATAGGAAAAAAAAATCAATTACCAGGTAGTTAGTACTTGATTTTGTACGCGAGATTTAAACTTTCTCTCTTTGTTTTTTTCTTTATTATAATACGTATAATCGACTGTTTTTTACAATATTTATCATTGATGATGTGAATAACCATTTTCTGTAAGTGTCTAATCGACTTATCAGATATAGGTACTTATTATTCGGTTTATTTTATCGAATGACTAATTGAAAGTGTTTGATGTTGTGCACGATATATTATAATAAAAGCATAGGTACACTTAAAAAAATACATATTTCAGATATAATGAGCCTATATATAATATATTATGTACGAGTTATTATTTTATTATAATATTATACCATAATTTTATTATCCGACATAAAATATAATACCTATGCGTACGGTTTAACAATTTATTATTAAAAGTGCACTTAGTCGAATAGTATAATAAAAATAATAATTTATTATAACGTGGTTCACTTTGCAAAACATAATTATTATTACGGGTAACGTTTAAACGAAATTGTTATATTATGCTATAATAGGTACTGCGTTTAATAATGTTCATCGAATTAAAAAATAGTTTCTATCTATTATGAATAACACGAACAAAGTTACTTTTAATATTCTATTGATATAATTATTATTTTGTATACGTATAGGTAATAAAATACGTGAAATACACGAGATTTTAATCGTTTAAAACGCATATAAATAACGCGACTGTTATGTTTTCATCCCTTGTAATAATTACAGGTATATATTATGCGTGTTCGATTATTATCTGATCATTAAAAATTTTTTATAACCGTTGTACAAATATTGCCGTGATAAATTTTCTGTTTTCTTTACGGTTTTTTTTTTTTTTTTGATTTTTATAACAGCTGTTATCAATCAGTTAAATTTTTTTTTTTTAGCAGCACCTCTCTTATAATATACATTATCGTTATTTTTCGTGTAAGCCCAAATGCTCAATTACCGATAGGTATCGCCTCGCCCCTAAAAAATAATAATAATAATAAATAAATCAAACCAGTTCACACGAACACGGGCCTTAGGTAGTAAGTATATAATACAATATAATTGGTGTGCCTATACGTCCCAAGTCACGTGATACATTAAATAGCACTTTTGATAAGAATTTCATTTTTTCGAGGTTAATGAATGCCGTGGCATCATGACGGACAGTCGTTCGGTCCGCGGTCGATGCGTATAATAATAATTACATATTATTATTATTATTTTTTATTATAATTATTGTACCCTCGTGAAATGTAGGTAATCGCATATTTATCTGTTTAAAATATTATAGTTAATGAATGTTTATTTTATTATAATTTATAAAATTTGGGTTGTGGAAGGATTTTTACATTTTTTTTTGTGTTTCATCTTAATAATGAAACCGGAAAGACGCGTATTCGCTCGAACTATCTAAACGATCTATAAGTGTACAGTCATCGCATTAAGTATAATATCATTAGCAGCCGTTAATTATGTTTATTCATATTGCGAACAGATAACACGTATTATAATAATAATAATATATTCAAGGGTGTCGGGCCGATTACGAGAAAATAATTAATAATATTTTACGCGCACAATAAAAAATATAATATATTATTTACCGGGAACCGCGACGTTATTATATTATTATTATTATTATTTTTTTTTTTTTTTTTACATTATAATGAACTTTCAAGAACAACAACGATAAGGACTTATTATTATTATTAAACGTTTTGACCGCTGAAATCATTAGGTGACCATAGAGAATAAAATATTATAATAATATAAATATA
Source organism: Eriosoma lanigerum (assembly GCA_013282895.1). NCBI lineage: Eukaryota > Metazoa > Arthropoda > Insecta > Hemiptera > Aphididae > Eriosoma > Eriosoma lanigerum. The sequence goes on along the minus strand of CM023358.1, from coordinate 6,476,121 downwards.
GTTTATACAAGGATCAAAACGAATTAACTTTGAACTATCATTGCTATATCAGTACACCATTTCCATTGAAAAAATTTTTTAAAAAAAACATAATAATACGCAATATATATTAAATAGTTCTACTAAGTACTAAATATTATACTAATTATAGAGACCATAAATCGGTCGAAATTCATCGGATATGATACGATATTGTATTATGATAATACATTATAATAACGAGTGTATATTACAATAACAATAACGATGACTCCTATATACGTTTACGGCGAAGAAGAAATCGGGCGCATCAAATGTGTTCGTGGAAATTGTTATGGACGGTTCAACGCCTAACATTCCGACGACGGCACGTTCGCCGTCGGAATAAAAAAATATATTAATATTTATTATATTATTTTTCGGGTGAGGCTGTGCGCGCAGCATCTCCTCTTCGTCGTTCCTGCTGCAGAAAAATAAAAAAGGCAAAACACGATTTGGTCTTCCGTTTCCGGTATTTTGGAGCGAACAAAAGTGGATAATAATAACAATAATAAAAAATAACAACAACAGCGTTTCGGGTTTGTTTAAAACGCAGACCCCGCGCGTCTCGTGGCAAGATATATATATTTATAGAGGATAAAAATATACAGGACGATGAGAATATTACGTTAGAAAACCATTAGGAATTTTATTGAAAACGTATGGAAATATGTCCACCGTTTTCGTAACGTGTTCACCCTGTATGATCATAATATATTAACCCGCGAAACTGACCCCTGCCCGTTTTGCATGCGAAATTCCACTCCGTCCAGTCCTCTTCACCACGTATTATATATATATAGGCGTAACGAACGGTTTAACCACCTCGGTTTCGCTCCGTTTGGCACTCGAATGCAAATAAGTCTAAAACGTAAAGGGATACAAGATATGGATACGCAGGGCTAGTGGGTCGAAGGGATGTACGGGGGTCGGCGGAGATGGCTCTTCTAAGCCCCGCGCAGATTTACTTCCGAACGACCGACGACTATCTACGTATATATATATTATTATTATATACGCTCCTGCAGGCGAACACGCGGCAGTAAAAACTTTACAAACTCGTTTTATCTCCATATAAAAGGGATTATTTAAAATTGTAACATAGTTTCCATGAATATAATATATACACGTTATTCCGTGACGTACCTTAATAATAATAATAATAATAATAATAATGTATATTATAAAAACATCGGCTTGAACAATTATATTATTATCATCATCATCATCATCATCGTAATCTGCATCTTCGTCGTCATTGCTAATAAATACAATCATTAATAATGGCAGCAACAATACTCGTAATCGCAACTATGATGATAACGATAACTACGATGATAATAACGATAATATGCACGCGGAGTTTCCACTGTTTTAGTTACAATAATTATATAATACAATATCTGCCGGAACGCGTTATATTTGTGTGGTAACGATATTATAAGAGCCGGGTGTTACAATACTACCGTTTGTGGATAGTAGGTATTACATTAAATTGTGCGGACGTTATTCTACAGATTGGCTCTGATAACGACCGTCACGAAAATAATAATTTATGTTTTAATATCCGTTTACGACTAATGGACACGGAATTACGAAAACGCGTTTGTTAATAATATTATACAATGTTGGAAAACAATTTTATCTTCGGTAAATATTTGCCGACCTAGATATATTAAAGGTTTTCAGTTAGATTTTTTGGGGAGTGATTATATATTATAGAGGTTTAGAGCTCCCTCGAAAACATTTACTGGTTTTTTTTTTATGCAAATAACCAAAATCCGCTACGAATATAATAAAAACATAAATGCTAAAAAACTATTAAAATTCCTACAATAAATTATACCTAATATCTGTATTACAATAATGTAATATAATATTGTCAAAGCCTCGTGGTACACTCTGTATAATATATTATATATAATTGTTTTTTTTGTCTACGGCATTTGTCATATTACAATATTATATAAATATATTTCTCGACAAGGAAATAAAAATGTAAAATCTACGCCGTTGTTATACATTTATAATATTATTATCATTATAATATGCAGGGACGTTATCGGCGACAATGCATTTAATTAAACTCGTATAAAACGCGCGTGTACGCGATGATCCACGCGAAAATACACACTATATATATATATATATATATGTTATATTATATTATTATAATATTATGCGATCTATCGTCTATCACATTTTATTATATTGCATTATGTGCACTGATCCACGATCCAGAGTCGACCCATCCCCTATTCGGAATATGTAATAATAACGCTCGTGGTACATATATTATTATAATAAAATATTTTTGTATTGTTTGCGTACAAGCGTAAGTTTCAAACCGTATAGTGTACAATGCAATGATATAATATAATTTTAGATGCATATACAAAACACGACGCGCGCGTGTGACGTGTATACGAAATTATAACTTATAATAGTAGCCAGTAGGTACATAATATTAAAACGTGTGCTGCGAAAGGATTAAAAATTTAAATTCATAATATATACTGATGAAAAAAATATAGTCGGATTTCACGGGAAACGAAAAAAATACCGATGACGGTTGTATATTATATACTCTACTGCAAAGCGCGTTCGATCAAGGGATCGGTCCTGCTGCAGCAAGTAAATAATAAATCCGTATTAAAAAGTATAAAGAAAAAATATATAATATTTCATTTTTCAATAAGTTTAAAATATAATATATATAATTGCCATCTACCCCCCTCCCTACCTTCCTGTACGTTACACGTTAAAGAGTCTTATTTGATCCGTCTATACATGTATACACGACCAATTGATCGAGGGTATGAAAACCTATATACAGAGTGATCAGAAAATGGTTGGAGTTAAACATCAATGAAATTTCTATTATTTTTGTCATACGATTTTCTGTAGATCACCCATGTGTATCCTGTATACGGTATAAGGGTTGAAGAAATTTCCAAAGGAAACATCAAGGGTAAATTCGGTCTATATAAATAAACGCGGGAAAAGAATGTGATTCGCGAGGAAGGAATCGTTCCCTTCGGCCGGGGAAAGATGGTGAGTGCGAATTCCTGAACATTGCTAAAAAGAAGAAAAATAAAGCATTAAAGGGAGGGTGAATATGGTGTGTGTGTAATGCGAAAAAGGGGGAAACATATACTGACTGTATACCCGGTAGATGTGTGTCGACATTTTATAAACGACCCTCGTTTCCACCCTCTAATTGCCCGTCTATATAACCCGCTGTAAAGAAATTATTCTCACGCATTACACTTATACGAGAGAGAAATTGCATATAGGTACTTATGATATAATATATAGGTGCATATTATAATGTATATGGTTATGTAGTTATACCTAGGTATATATATATATTATATTAAATTATAGCGGACAGCGGGTACCCCAAAAGAAATGCAGAAGGTCGTTTTCGAGCGAGAATTTTAACGCACGATAATTTTATATGTATAAAGGTACCTACATATATATACGACCTAAGTATATAGGTATAAAATATAATAAGGTTTTTGCACGTATTTTTACGCGCAATCGTCTGCTAGAATATACAAGGTGGTTATGCGATGTTTAGGTATATATAAAGCCTGAGGGTTCTGTCGACCGATTTATATATTATATACCGATGTATACCGCATACCCGGTTATTAGATTTAGTTGTTTAAGTACGTTAAAGGTCTGCTGTAGTATTATAGAAGCTGTTTGATTACGTAATACTCCGACGAATTATTTTGTGGTCCTTACATTATAACATATTATATTATATAATATAAAATATACAATCTTGGTTATTATAATTATATGAATATCGAATATATAATCGAATATCATATTTATCGTGCCAATTCCTCCTAAATATACGTATCCCTAAAATAATATGGTTTAAATATTTATTTCGCAAACCAACTGTGGCCAACATGGCAAAATTTACATCGTTTGGGATGACAACCCGTCGAGAAAGAAAAATGTCAGTTGAAATAATTATATATATAGTCTGAACAACTATCACTTGACTAACCCAGAATGTAATTGTACGTGTACATAAATATCGTAAAAACTGGTAAATTACTAACATTGTCTGGATTTTGTATTTTTTCTTTATACTTTTAATATGTATAACAGTATAAGATTATATAAGGTAACTAATACCAACTTATTATGAATAATCTATTCATTATCTCCGAGTTACACTTGTAACTCATTATCGCCGATTGGGTTAAGTATACTATAACATTCAAGCTTTTATTTCGTATTTTAATTAGGTTTTTTATATTATTTTTATATTTTATAACATGGAAAATAGATGCGATCGGTTGAATCTAATATTTATGTGACCTAAGTCGCACATTTCGGAGAAGTTTTGGATTTTATTTAATGTTTTCGATACATTCCGCCGGAATATATCATTCAATCGGATCCAGTGTCTTCATTACAGAAGAACAGAGTGAACAATTATTATATTTTATATTAATAATTGTATTTTTATTGAATAATTCTTACTATGATTTGTTAACTTATACATAGTAAATATAAAGGATATAAATACATTCTCAAGTTGATATGAATTAACAAATAATTTAAAGTCACATCAAAAGAGTTGGTTTAACTTTTTAAAAGTATATTAACAGTTGCATATTTAAAAATTTGAATTATTTAGATGTAAATAGAAAATGTTGTATACATTTTAGTGATTGTGGTGGTGTGGAGAGGGAGGGTAAAGTAAATACGCGACGTTAAATTTATTTTTCCCCCGGCATCTTCAACTCTTAATCCGGCACTGGATTCGGATCGAAACACAGATCACGTTTTATATGGGATGGTCGGCGAACCGATTGTTTCTTTTAGCAAACACCGGTAGTCGTGTAAAAATAAATAAATAATAATGATGAAAAAAAGAACCTAATTTGGTAGCAATAGCTTAATTTGGGGGTGGCAAAGGTATAGTTTTGCGACTCCTAAAATATCAAAATATTTAAATAAATGATTTAATTTAATGTTTAAAAATAAAAAACAAATAATTTTTGTAAAAATTGCATTGTATAATACTGCAATGTGCAAAATGTCTTTTTCCAAAAAAAAATAAACATTAAAATATTTGAAAATATTAAACTTTTATATTTGTGTGTACCGTACGGTGAGTGGACGATGAGGGGATGAAGGGTAATTTTGTGACGAGACTGAAATTGAATATACGATCGTTTATACGATTTGCAACCCCGGTAATTTTGTCCTAATTTACGCCACGATTTGGCAGGAAAATATCAGCGCACATTGTTCAAGGTGAAATATTATTCGTATAATACATAATATACCCGCGGCGACACCGATGCGACGGTCGGAAACGTGTTGTAAAATAATAATATAATAATGAAATATTTTTTATTTATTTATTTATTTTTTTTTTTTTTTTTGTCTTCAAATTATTGTTATTATACATTGACAAAAAAAAATAAATAAATAAAAATGCTGATGTTTCCGATTTTTTTTTTTTTTTTTGTTTCCTTTTGGCGGCGCGCCGTCCCGCATTTATACGCATACAATACAATATTTCCGATTGTGTATAATATATGAAATAAAATGCGTTTTATAAGGTACGATCATTTATTCCAGACGACAATAATAATAATAATAATAGTAATGCCGGTACCTGCCAGCATGCCGTCGACCGAAAAGAAATAGGGTCACCACCTCGCGTCGCGCAACGTCGGATTACGTTTTATTTGTTCTCCGGTACTTATACATAGTTTTATTTTTTTTTTTTTACTACTACCAAACACGCGCCGGATAAACGAGGGGAGAAACGTCGTATAATGTACACACACATGCCATTTTCTCGATTACTCGGACGAATTTATAAAAAAAAAAAAATTATAAAAACCGCTCGTCGATCGTTAGGATAACGATAATAGTAATAATAATCGTCTAAAAAAAAAAATATCGCCGTCGCCAAAGTCCGAAAAATGTAACGTTAGAGTCTAGTTTCGATATCGTTTTAAGTAGATTTTTTTACGATATACCGCAGTACTTTTGATCGTGTGTCTCTAAACTATTTGTTTATGCAATATAATATGTACATTTGGCCGTAATCAATACTATACGATACTGTTTTCAGTAATTTGTTTTATTACTCAGAGCATACAGGCTGTTCCGCATTTAAACACTAATTGTAATATCACCGTGAAGGCGTGAGTAATGAAGATTTAAATTGGTTACCTTCAAATTTCACATAACTTGAAAAATTTTAAGTTTATTTATTTTTTACTAGACGTGTAAAGCTAAAAAATAATAGATGTAATATTATAGTTCAAGGTCTAAAATCAATTTTAAAAAACTTCATTTAAAAAATCTTCATTTTTCATGGTGTTATTACAATTAAAGTAATTAAATTTCGACATCCTGTATAACATTCTATTCCACGTGCTGGTACAATAAGTATTCTTGATAACAATACAGCATACACATTAGATATAAAATATAGAAAGAGACAAGATAACCCACTTATAGAACAATATGAATTTACTATTTATACTACAAAGTTACATAAAATATTACTTAAAATAAGTTCTAATTAAATTAATTTTGTTTACTTGCAGATAACGTAGACAATTTCTATAATGTACCTAACTAATTCGAAAAAGTTTAGACTCAAATTTATAATTTAATAACTACTGGTATATACTTATATGGACAGAATTGAAAGGATAATTTTCATAAGGCCAATATTTATAGGCTATAACATTATATTATATAGGTCGATGAAACTAATGAACTGATAAAACAAAATTGTATCAATAAATCCCATATAATAGTTAATCTAATATCATTAGTGAATTATGAGGGTGTAGTGGTATCGGGGTCGTTCGTGTACGACAATCCATTCCGTCCAGGGATGATATTAACGAAACGAGATCTGCAAAATTCGTTTCTTAAAATATGTGTCGCTATTAAAATTATATAAACTTTGAAATGCGAGATGACTATTTCTATTTTTATTAAATTTTTAATAGTTACAAATGTCTCATTATACACTTATAATTGATATAGATACGCTCAAGTGGATCATAAATCTCGAGGGTATAACATTGTCGAAACACGTTGCCGACGGTTTAATTTATATGTATACATCATAATGAATTATGGCACAAAAACGGCATTACGATATTAAAATTCACTGTCGTTTACTCAGCCGGAGCAAGTTCTTAATAAATCGTCAAAAGGAAATAAAATATAAAAAAAAAAACGTAACCCACCAAGTGTTTCACGCGGTCGACGGAACAAAACATAATACATTTAGGTATTTTATTTTAGTTTTTGAGCACATACTCTCGTATGAAATACAATTCGATACGTGTGTGATGTGCACGCTGTATATATCAGCATCGGGTGTATTTTACAACGTCATCCATGATGATACATCGCGTCTGCGATACGAAGAAGGAACAAGTAACGTTTAATTATTATTATAATGGTTTACGACCGATTTCCGGAACCTAAAATTTTTAGGACAATGTCCGCGTGCGTTTTGTATATACACACCGACAAAAATTATCTGTATATATTAAAATATAATGTAGTAAAGTATAACAAAATATATACAAACATCATACCACTCGTGTTGTGTCTTGTGATGTATACTTGGGTAATATTCTGAAAATTACATTCAAAATATTTTCTAAGTAATCCTAATCGTTTGTTTTAAAAGTATAATACTTAACAGTATTATACTACACCCATATTTTTTTTAAATGCTTTTGTAAACTATTTTTTTCCATAAGAAAAACACCATAAATTATTTCAAATGAACAAAAGTATTTTAGATTTATAGTATTTTTTTTTAACATTGAAAATTTCATTGGTTCAATATAAAGTATAAAAATAATGTTCAAAAAATTTTTAGTATATTCGAACATAATTTCATAATTTAAATTTTTTTTTTTTGAGTATCTACATACTATTAAAAAGTCTGTATATGGGTAATTTACGCAAATTATTGATTTTCTCTTCGGATATTATATTATAATCGTGACTCGAAACTTGTAGTGTTTGCATATCAATTTTATCGGGTTAAAATAATTTTATAGCAGTATATAAATTTGATTTATACTAACGCAAAATAAAATGTATTATTATTATTATTATTATTATTATTATTATTATTATTATTATTAACGTACATCTAAGATTATTTTAACATTATTTTGTAGTCACTTCAATGTTATTGAATTTGCGCTACATTCAATTTTATTTGTATGTTTTACTATTACACAGTAATAACTATCTAGGTAGTAGGTAGTACATGTAAGTACGTTAAATTATTGAAACGAGTACATTACAAAGGAACAAGTTTTTTTGTTATTCGTGATCTTGGCGTAGGTATAAATTTCTTTCATAGAATAATAATCGCCAGATAATACAAATAATAAATACATTGCTCGTCTCAGTTAAAGTAGGTTTTATATTATATACTTCTTTTGAATATATATTTTGTTTGTAATTTTTTTCTAAAGATTCTACCTAACTGTTAAAGTAGGTAATATAAGTGTATAGTTTATTTGTCAGTGCTTATTCCTATAGACATATTATATAATATTGTTTAGATATTCTGGTCCATAAAGTATTAGTTTATGAAAAAAATGCTTTTATTTAGTGCTATTCGAATATTGGCTATTGGCTTTTGAACCCCAATCTACTTACAATATAATATATAATTGGTTAGGATAGGTTCAAAATGGTCGCGGTATAATACATACTATATAATATATTATAATAGGTCATACCAGAAAACACATTTTTTTCGTCCCATTTTGTACATGTATATTATGGACTTCTGAAACTCTAAAGTGCACAAAGGTTTTTGTATTATATAATGCATATAATAATTTATCAAGCCCTAAGTATACTGCTTCTAACGTATAGTGTTTTCCCGTTATTATTGAACATACATTTTTATAGTTGGAGAGATTAAAGCGAACAATATTATTCATCGAGTCGTTTTTATGTACAATTTTACGTCCTAGGGACACAAAACGTTTTCGAAAGAATATAGGTATGCATTTTTCTATACTAAGTATATTCTTATTATTATACACGCACACACAAATAAGTATAATACGTCTTTAACGCTTTTCAACACATGTGTGACACGACACAACACATTAAACTCGTATATTATAATGTATAGTACTACGACTGTAAAACCATTTATGGGGTCCAACACACATTGTTGTAAACATTGAAATATCGAACAAATGATAGGTATACCTTATATCTGAGTATATAATATAAGCAGTGCATCAAAAATTGTAGTCGACTTGACATGCGTGTCGGGATAAGGTCTCCCGCGCGGCGTTTCTCGTACAGAAATCGTGCTTGGGGACTATATATATATATATATTATTATTATTTATACGTCGTGGCATATGGTAGTACATATATTTTAAGTATACCCCCCACTGACGATGAAAATGCGAACGTTATCCAAATTGGCTCTCAAAATTTCGTATAGCAGAAATTGTGACAATTTTATAAAATATATTTATTATCATATATTATATCGTATTGATAACGATCAATAAATCTTAATTAATTCAATATACTGTATATAGGTAGGTACATTTGGACGCTTAATATATAAGTTTTTAAACGCCATTTTTGGAGGTGTTTTTCTAACTTTTTTTCGTGCTGTACCTAATATAAAACATTCTAATACGCGAATAAAACTTTATTTACGTACATTATATATAATAACGGTGTTAGTATAACACTGCACCATGCAAACAATATATATATATTTATACTGATATAATAATATATAAAATCCCTATATAATGTACAATTTTATATCGTCTTGGCCCTTGGACTATATTATTAACAGTTTGAAAAACTAGGACAGCTTAAAACTTTGGCTACCTATATTGCATATTCTAAACATACACATACAGGGTGATCAGAATTGTATATTCCATGAAAAATCAGAGATTCTCATTTGCTTTTGAAACGTCCTTCCCTGGAATAGTATCTCCAAAAAGTGTGTATAAAAATATTGAAACTCCAAATATATATGTAATACATAATCTTCAAATATTATTTTTTGTATCTATTTTGCACAATGAAACAATACAATTGCCATTTTGATTACCCTGTTTGAGTTAGAGAATTAATATATCTGTTTTTTTTTTTTGTGCGTAGTTAACATGATTACACGTCGTAAGTCGAAACTCAAAAATTATATTTATACAGCGGACGATCATAAAAATGGGGTAGTGAAACGTTATCTTGTATGTTAAAGGTGGCTTATATGTGTGTGAATACTGAAACACGATTTAAAAATGTTTTATATTAATATATTATATATCTACATCACGATTAACAAGAATTATTATATAACTATACGCGTTATAGAAAACCATTTCGAATTATATTTTATTTTATTATATTGTAAACAATATTATATTCCACACACGCATTTATAATAATAAGCATAATTATATTATTATATTGTGGCTGTAAAATTTCGTGATGCGACCTCGACGTTTAACAGATTTCAACGTTACGGGGATTCAACGAATTTGTACAGGTATCAAATTGAAAAATATTATTATATTATGGTTAGGTTAGGTTAGATTAACTCGCTTAATACGCAGTTAGTAGTGGTAACATAAAAAAATATACATATACATGTAATAGGTATTTAATTTAGGTAGGTATTTAGAAATTTCATATATATATATATATATAGACATGGCGTGCGTCTGATTTATAATAACATTATATAAAACGATTATAATTTTCGGGTAAATCGGTATTAATTATTTTTCATACTATATATATTCGCTACGTTACCAACCCATTTTTATTAGGATTTAAAATTGACATATTTTTTATTATTATATTATTTTTGGTGACTTTGATTAGTGATTAAAAGCTTAAAAAAAAGTGGCAATAAAACGATAATAAAATGAGATTTTTTTTTTCCACTGTGGCGTATTGCTCTTCAACGTCTCAATATCGTTACGATATTATAAGGCGACTACGAAATTTGTGTTCCACACGAATATAACGTGTCATAATATTACATTTTCATGAATTTTACGAAATTTTAATTGGTATAGGTTATATAGAGTGTCTCCCTATATATGTATAATATATACACGGCTCGTGATCTCGCGTATAATGAATGCCCTTAATTGTATACCTGTTATATATATTTTATTTTATGCATTGTCTATATAATATAATACAATAATATTATACAGAGTGTGTGCGTATCTAATTCGAAATGCATTTCTCGCAGCAGCCGAAAATAATGGGCCTCCGCCGGCAGGACGCGCGCATAATATATAGGTATACCTAATATAATATTTACGCACCGAGGCTAATGTGTACATTAATTACGGGATCCTTATCAGCACGTGTGTTGTGTGTATATTATATTATCGTGGCCACCCGAAACGAACTTTTTTAATTTTTTTTTTTTTTTTTTTTTTTTCGTGTTCTCCGTACCTACTATTACGTTAAAACGCGCATAAATTATTGTAACGATGTATACACCATTCCATTTTGTGCAGTTTTTACTATTATTATTATTATTGTTATTATATTGTTAATGCCCAACCGCCGACGACAAAATAATAATTATTGTTATGTAATAAGGCGAAAAAAAAACACGCGCGCGCGCGATCGTTTCCCGCTTGCGAGCACACGCAAAGTCCCGCGAATCGTCGTTTCGGCGATAACATTATTATAACAATATCGTTATTCGACAGAAAAACGTTTGGAAATACTACATTATCGCTGTTTATTATAATCGTATATTATAATGGGGCTCGATACTGCAAGATTTCGTGTTTTTTCCTATATACAAATGCTCGTTTTGTTACGAAATCCATTATTATTATTATTATTATTATAACACGTATTTTAGAATGAGAGTGTCTGAGCATGGCATTTTATATACGTGTGCAATTTTTTCCAGTATTTTGATTTTAAAGATATTGTTTCCCCCCCCCCCTTTTTATAGCGTTTTATTGTTTTTAGGGCTTTTAACATTGAAATCGATTTTCACATGTAGACACGATATATTATTTTTTAACAAACAATGCTATATAATTATTTAATATTCATCGGTTACGACATTGTAAGAATAATAAGTATGTTACATGATATTTATTATCGGAAAACAATAATTTTTTTAAATATTTTTTCGTTCAAAAGTTATTATCTTTATTTTAATAATGAAACCAATTTATCCATATTATAAAAGCATATATTTTGTAGGACTTTCACAGACTTAGTTATTATAACGTTCTTTAATATTTAATATTACAATAGTACAACAATACAGTTATATTTTTCGTTTTTTCCTAAACAAAAAAATTCGATCTATTTGTCTGATAAAATAAAAACAACTACCATAATGTGTTATGTTGGGCAGTGTACAAAAAATTTAAACAGAGGATAAGTATAGCGTAGATTAGAATGCTAAAATGAATGTGTGGAGTCATTAGAGAGAATTATCGATTAATACTTAAGGGTAGGAATTGTAGGAGTTGCATCAATTACGAGGAAAATGAGATAGAATAGGTTGAGATAGTTTGACACGTTATGAGAGATAATTCAGAGACAGTCAGAGTTGTTATGGATAACTAGACGTTTGTAGAAGAAGTGGTGAAGAAGACCGAAGAAAAAGTGGATGAATGGAATAGAGTGCTGAGATAGGATAGCTAGTTTAAACGAACGAGAAATAGGAGATCTCTGGTGGTGTTGGACAAGGATCTAATTAGGAGTGTAAAGGGAAATAGAAGAAACTTTAATACATAATATACAGTTTTATAATTTTTATTGTCGAGAAAAGTTTCCGAAAAATTATGACGAAATATTCTCTTAATTTTGTATAAGTATTACAAGACAAGTAGGCATAATAAGATACGTGATTGATTTATGACTATTATATACAGTATACACCATATAATATTATATTAATATGAAATGCGATTTTTCTTTATAATAAGCATGATGCGCGATGTACCTATAAATACACCGTGATATCAACAGAATAATATTATATCGAGGCTCAAATTATTATTTTTATTAATTTTTATTCATCTGTATCGAATATGATATTTTAATCGTCTTATAGGTACGATTTTCTTTTTCAACGTATCCAATACAACGCACCATATAATATAATAACACATATTAGTACAATAATTATTGTAACATTAACCACGTATAATATAATTTAGGTACGTGACCGAATATTTCGATTCGTATTTAGAATTATACATCACGCGGACGCGGTCATAGCATACGTGTCGGGTATATACCGCAATATAGGTATACCTACTGTAAAATGTGATATGTATATGCGTATTATTATCTTATAATTTATCGATGGAAAACAATACACATTTCACGTAACCCAAAATTTCCCTCGTGCAAACACGCAACGCGTATATTATATTATATGCTATTGTAATCGATCAGTAGAAGAAAAAATTAATATACGTCATGTTACCCGATGAGCGAAGAGAACCGTTGCCAAAAATGCGTTTTACCGAACACGCAATATACGATTCTGATACGTGTATGTGTGTGTGTGTGAATAACGCTTTAAACAAAATTATAATTATTTGTGTTATCATTATTATTTTAGTTCTCACGTCATACGAAGAATATTTTTAAAACGAAAAAATTATAATAATCTAAATATTTTTTATGTTTTTTACCTCGTCGGATGACGAACAGCCGTCGCGCAGTATTCCCTCCCACCCCTTCCGATACGGTTTTCACGTGACATCGTTTTTATTGTTTTCTTTTCGATTACGAATTCAGATTGCGAATCGATTACCTTCGCAGCATTAAAAAAACAAATCACAAAAAACATCATCCAGCTACTAACCACTACGCGTAGACAAAGTAAAAACGTATTTGTTTATAAAAAATAATTTACTACAATCCTTTTTATTATATAGATATAGGAATTTATATATTATATTATATACCTACTATGTTTATATTGTATACAATTATCATATTATGAATGCTTTTAATTTTCGTATATACGAGTATGCATCGCACACAACCGGTTCGTATAATGAAATATATATATTATATATATAAAAAAGAACCGTGAGTGTGTGTACACTATAATATAAAACATATTAATAATATTATGATAGTGACGATAATGTCGAAAAGTTTTTGGCATTAGACTGTTAGAGCTCCGTTCGAACGTCACCGCCGTGAAACCGGCTAAAACAACAAAATAATAATATTATAAAATAAAAAGCGCTATAATTGAAAAAAACAAACTACAGGTCGATCGAAATTTCGCGTTAGAAATACTGTGGGGATTACGTACGTTTCAACAACGAAATGTTACCATCACCCTGTATGTTGTATAGAAATGACAAGGAAACTTAAGATGCAAGGTGTTTTCATTAGAAAATGATAATGTATTCTCGCATTGAATCATGCACGCGTACACGAAAAAACAATCTCCGCCACACCCGAATAATAATAATATATAAATTTTATTATTGACGACTACCTATATACCGAACTAACAAAATAATATTATAAATTATACGTAGGTATATTGACTAATGGTTAATAATGCGGTTATGGAAATAATACCGAGTTTAACCTATACGAAATTAATAAATATTCATTTTTTTTTTTTTTTAAATTTTTTATTATAATACCTATATATTATACGAGAGTATAGTATTATATTCACTGCGAAATCGGGTCAAATCTGTTAAAATAATAATATAATGTCGTATGCCAATAACTAACTTACGTAGGTATGCATTTTTAAACTCAATACATTTATATTGCAGGGCTGGCTAAACAGTCGATCGCGGGCGACGTCAACGTAGATCTTCCGTTGTTCGATATGTATTTTTATATATTTAGTAGATAAATCACAGCTATACTCATAATTCAAACATGTTTTTTTTATATGACAATCATTCTTGAAAAGAAATAGTACATATTTATTAGATCTGAACAAAAAAGTTTGGACACCCTTGATATATTGAATGTAAACGCATTAATTAAGTAATGACTCTGCGAGCATATTTGTATGTTTCTCTTTTTATATTTTACCATCTTCTCGCATCATTCATCGTATTCCGTCTTTACCACGACAGGTAGGTACCCATCGATCTGTATCCGTCGTTGCAATGAAATATTATCATTTATCGTACACGTCTTCACAATTTCGTGATCGCACACACTCTCCGAGAAAGTTTAATCGGATAACCGTTGCGGGCGATCGATTAGCTGATAAGTACCTATCTGCAACAACAATAGAAGTAACAACTTCCAAAACTGTCATTCCGTTTCCCGCGTGATGGTCTGCAACCGTAGATTGGTTACCTCCTAATCTGCTGCTGAAAGTTATTTTATTCGTTAAAAATATGTATTCGATAAATATAAAAATAACTTTACATAGTTAGAAAGTTAAATATTATATTGATTTTTAAAACTACTTATATTTCCGTTTAATCAACAATATATTTTTTAAGTAAAGATAGCATTAGCATTAACTATTAATATTAATTTATTATTTACGATTCAATTATCAAAAAAAATTAATTCATTTTTAAGTTGAAAATATAATATTTAAAAAAATTTTAACCCGTTAATAAGACCCATTTTATACCCAGGTGGATATAAAATAGATAAAATAAGAGTTACATAAGATACAACACTGTACAATGGGTATATTATACTCTACACGTAGACGACAAATAACAATGCAGCGATGAAATGTAGTTGTTGCCTAATGTAGCCGTTCCAGATACACAAAACTATAAGTTATGATAACGATATTATTATCACATCATATTAAAATAAATGCATACGTTTATCACGATAATAATAATAATAATAATAATATCTATATAGAACGAAACTCTTAACCGAATGAATGAACGACGCCGCGTTCCGTCCGACTTTCTTCCGAATCGCAGAAATCGATTAATCGAGAGCAGGATATAATATGTTTTGTATGTGCATCGTATCATTATTGAAATATTAATAGTTATAACGACTTCCGCGCCGAAAATATTGTTTTAAGACCTATGTATAAATATAAATTTGCATTTAACGTATATTATTATTATTATTATTATTATTTAGATCATAAAATCCGTTGTCGCGAGTATAATAATTACGTATATATATAATAAACAGGTGTATAGGTATTATAATTAATAAAATATAGTGCATGTCCTTCACTCTTCAGTTTTAAACGCATTCATGAATATTTCTCCGGGTGACTCGTGTAATTAGAACGATTTCAAAACACGTCTCGGACGTCCTGTTGATTATTATAATAATATTATATAGTTGACCGCCGGCCTGTTGCGTACAACCCGAATTGACTCTATAGAACACTTTGATTCTATTTTTTATGTAATGTACTTTGTGCGGTGCCAAGTGCTCAACATATGTTTATCCAGTGTAAAAAATTCGTCCAGCGCCTACAATATTTTCCCTTTGAACATCTTATTAAAAAATAACATTATGAACCGAACATAATCATTAAAAAAAGTATATTAAATTATGTGTGTTCTACGACTACACATATACATATAATATTTGCATATATACATATTATTATATTATTATCGTTATATTTGTTTGCTCAAACAAAAGCTGCACATTATTCGAAACGTACATATTAGGATGTATAATAAAGTATGTGTACATAAGTATTTCTCTCGTTACAATACAAGTATACATGAAAAATCGAGAAACATTTACAATATTATAACATACCCACAATAAAACTATGCGGAGAAGAAATTTAATTTTTTTAATTCTCCTAAAAATTTAGTTTTTGGTGGGGGGGGTTCAACATTTCAAAATCAAATAAAGAGTTCTCTATACTTTTTCTTTTTGTAAACATTAATCCGTTTTCCTGTTAAAAATCGACGTCATAATATCGCTAAATCATGCGTGTATATTGATAGAATATCGCATGTAGAACTTAAACTGAAACAGAAATTACAAAATATATTATACCTATATTAATGATGTATTTCAATCATATGCACGAGAATAGGTAAATACAAAGTAAAATAATTTAATATATTAAATTATACCCAACACGGCGAAACGATTAAGTTTTACAAAACTAATATCAAATATATTATGTGTGAATGACATCGGCACATTCGGCTGAAAAATAAAATATAATATAGTTTATTACAAAAAATCAATATAAGTCGAATAACAATTATTAAAGTTATACACCTTTCTCCATACATGTATAATAATAATTAAATTTCTTTGCCGGAAATATAGTAAATCGTTACGTGCGTTTCAAGTCACGCGTCACTTTTATGTTATATTATTATAAATATACAATCTGTATGGTGGTTGTTTTTCGACGCGGGGAAGGTGAAAAATACGAATCGTATAAAATAAATCTTATAAACTGCGAATAAAATATAATAAAAGTCGAGCTCGTGTGCGTTTCATTCGCTGTTATCTCATATAACCGTGTACTATCTATATATCATTAAATCTGCATAGGTAAATAAAAATATTACGCTATTTAGCATTAAACGTGCATTTGTGCGACAAACAATTTTTTTTCATATTTTAATCATTATTATACATTATTATATTGTCGAAACTCGCGAAAACGCGTGTTTGTACAACAATCGTCACCGCGTTTCGCGATATTATTATAGTATACCGATTGGAAACGATTTTCTGCTTAGGTAGTACAACTGGAATTTGGAAACGGCACGTTGTAGTGTTGTTTGTGTATAGTGTTTGCACACCGCGCGATTTAATCATTTCTCCATCATGTCACACAAACAGAGAACGTTTTTGCTTATTAAATTAAACAATACATAATGTTAGTAATAATCGTATCACGATGAAAAATAAAGTAAAAACTGGCACGTTATTTCCTGCAACGAAAAAGTATAATAATATAATTCGTTCGTGTTCCGTCGGATCGTGTAGCGGTTAAGAGATTATTCGAATAGTTACAACGAGCAATTTACCTCATTTTGTCAATGTACCGCGGTCGTATAATTGACATAGTATTGCAATTATATTATATGTACCATTGGGCAACTATAATTGTTTTTGTTTTTCCATACCGTGTAATTTAATATTTCGGTTTCCGCGATCGAATCGTTTCCTTTTCGTCGACACGATCATTACGGCCCCCGAAACAATGTGCCGTTTTGCGTGCGAAATTACGTACAAAATTCCATACGATCGTCGTCGTCGTCGTCGTCATCGGCGTGGTCCCCACAACTGCACGATTTTCCAATTTCACACGAACGCTTCGCAGAGGACAGTTATAGAAATCGTTGACTATTATGGGTACCTATACTATGTAACACAGCTAAACAAATGTTTACACAATAATATTATTATAATACACGCCGTAACGTGTTTTTTGTTATAAAATAATATACGAAATGGTTATGATGGAAAAATGAGACACCCGGGACAATAATTTGCTGAGCAGGGTA
Source organism: Eriosoma lanigerum (assembly GCA_013282895.1). Lineage (NCBI taxonomy): Eukaryota > Metazoa > Arthropoda > Insecta > Hemiptera > Aphididae > Eriosoma > Eriosoma lanigerum. Next base: position 6,457,579 of record CM023358.1, on the reverse strand, counting down.
AGGTTATAATTAAGGGAAAAGATGAAATAATAATATTACGACAATTAAAAAAAAAAAAAACAATGGGCACGTGAATATTGTTATATTTGACATTTCCGTCAAACGCATTCAGTCGTTCATCATTTTCTTTTCATTTTTGAATATATATACTATTATACCACAGTATAATATTATAAAAGTAAGAAAAGATAGTTAACCGGGTACCTTCTACCTGTATATTCAAGACACGCGGAATGTACTTATTATTATTAATAACAAAAATATTATCGATACAAAAACAATGCGTCATTGTCGTGTGAACGATATATACGCGAGCCCATTTTGTTTACGTCGTCTTCGGTTCCGTATACGTACTTGAAAATATAATAAAATATTCTAAACCTATAGCACTTACTCGTAAATAGAAGACGTTCGCACGTTTCTATCGCGTCGTAAGCCATCAACTGAACGCCATATCCTCCGAAAGAATGGATCGATTTTTACGCGTTTTACTCCAGACATGTAGTACGTATTATTTATTCCAGTCCACTTCCGAGCGCAACAAAATTTCCGAAATAAAACATCCTGATAAAATGGCATAACATAAAATATATATATATTGATATATGTATAGTTAAAGTGTAAACTTTAATTTACTTTACTTTATGTTATTAAACGAAGTAGGCTCAATGGTAAAAAACAGAAGCGAGGCCAGCAATATTATATGGATCGTATGAGTATAATGGGGGCAGTGAAAAAAAAAAAAAAAAAAAACGAACTAGATAAAATAAGAAATTAATACATAAGGAAAGTAAATGAATTGGATTAATCGTGGGAAAAATGAGATTATATGCTGAGATGATTTGCATGTTATGAGGAGAGTCAATTCAAAGGCAATGAGAGTTATTATGGAAATTAATGTAGAAGGTTGATACCGAAGAAGACGTGGATTGCTGGAATAGAGAGTTACATGAATATAGCTGGTGTGAATAGACGAGATGAAAGAGATCTAGATCTATGGAGGTGTAGCATAGGGTGGCCGACCCCATCTAGTTGAAACTTTGGAATTGTAAGACGAGAAAAAAGAAGTAGAAGGTAAAATGCAATTATTAGTGTACATGCAACGACAAACCGTAAACATGATTTTGACTCACGACTTAGTTCTGACTGCAGCTCGTCACAAGTATTTATCCTGCTTGAAATATATGTACGTTACTAGGGGGGAGGTTTAGGAAGTTTTAACCCTATCTAAACCATTTTACTATTTTTAGTTTTTATATGTGTATTATTAAAAATTACACATATATATATATTAGGCTAAAGTCCCTCTTATTAAAAAAAAAAAACTCAAGTTACGTTTATCCTGAAATATGTTTAAATACCTATATTATTGATAAATATGATCAATTTTCATCTTTATGGGTTTTTAGCTAAAATATCAGTATATTAGTAGTAAATAAGTCTCATCAAAATATTTAAAAATGATAATTTGAAATATATGTTACAAAAAATTTAAAAAACACGTTTAAATTTATAACTTACATAAACGTCGATCATCGTGTTATGGTACCCAATTATATTAGGTTATCTAGTTAATTATCTTACCTTTTTGTATAGATGTAACTTAACCATCATACACGTACCATATAGAGATGCCTTAGGTACCTACTTTAAAAAATTGTTATTTTTAATGTAATACTTTTTGTTAATTAGTAAAAAACTCATATCATATTATATAATATACATAGAGGTTGCTATATTTACTTTTAATTGACAAAAAAAAAAAAAAATGGTAATCAAGGATTTTTTCTCAATTAGATGATCAGATTATAAGATTCTATAGTCGGCATAATATAGCATCAGTTATTACCTTAATAATACTGATCATCAGTTGAGCTAATTAACAAGATAATTATTGTGTTTAATTATAGCAGCAAATCAGTGTTTTTTTTTTTTTTTTTTTATATGTTTAACACCATGTTATGTGTATAAATATATGTATGTATATAAAGTAAATAGTAATAATGTTATGCACAGTATTAAAATAATATTTTTATTCAGACGATTTATACTTACATTAAATTATATCATTATTATAGTTTTCGATATTTACTTCTGATGATTTTTACTCAAAGGGAGAAAACTCCGTCTATACATTTTACACCCACTGCACAGTTATATTTTATATCGTTTAATTTTGGACTACACGTTATTAAAATATTATATATATATATATATATATATATATATATATAAGAATGTGTACTTGCCATTAAATTACAAATTTCTAAGCGATTAAAATACCTATATGAATATTATGGTACGTTAACTGCAAACGTTTTTTTTAACCACACATGGTATTTTTTTATTTTTTTTTTAAACACGAAACAAACGCATATATTTAAAATTAAGCAGTTTACCTACAAATCATTATTATTATATGTTTCTATATTGGAACTCGTCCCCCGTTGTCATTACTCGTGACTAATTTGCGTGTACATGTCATCTATATGTAATATATTATATTATTATCACGCCGCGGACGACACGGAAAAAACACAAATTTTATTACAGACTCATAACTATAACCTCTGTAGTGGTAACCTAGTATATAATATTTAATATTATGTAGAAATATGCGTGTTTTATTTTCAGTTTAATTGACCTAAACAACGTAGTAAGTAGTTCGTCAGAAGTATAAAAAGTGATTTTTTTTTTTTTATATATACAATATATTTAACGAGACTGTATAGTTTGAATTAAGTATAACGTTTTCGCGAAAATAATATTATATAATCATATTTTCAATCTTTATATGATTATTTTATACGTTTTATTAATAGCAACGCCTTACGCTGTTTTTTATTTCATATTTCGAGAAAAAAAATTAAGTATAGTTTTATTTAGCCACGTTATAATATTATAATAATAAATACTTAATATTTTAGTCGTTCAAATGCGACAAGTATTCTTTCGCTGTACACATAAAACATTGGATTGAACGAGGAATAATTATACTTTCTTATGCCCTTTATAAAATATGTATGGACGGGCTTTTATTCAACAGTAATGATTTTATTTTTTTTTATTTAGTCAAGCAACTGACCGGTTGTAAATATTTGACTACTCGTTTAGAAAAATGTAGTTATTTTTTTTTTCTCAATAGTTTCACATAATATGATAGTCGTAATGTATATAATACGATGGGTAAAAACTAGCCGGTCGTATATATATACGACGTCTTTCTGTCCGTCCGTCGCCACCGATGCGTGTATATAGAAATTTGTTGTAGAATTTTTTTAACTTCTTCTTACCAATTTAAAAAAATAAAACTGCAGACGATTTTACGCGTACTATATATATCATGACGTTGATATTTACCTCGGACAACCTGCGGCCAATTGTGTGTTCTATTCGAACAGTTTGTGTATCGTGCGGCAGGTTTGAAAAAAAAATACAACACGAAAATACATATAATAATTATAGGTATTATACCTAGGTAGTAGATGGATATTTATGAACCCACATCTATATATTTTGTGACTTACATCATCGTGTTTTTTGTGTAATAATTTAATGGTTTTGTGTTATTAGGTTGAGGAAACTATATTCTTATTTTCATGTTCATCCACCTCTGAGTAATGATTTTTTAAATCATTTAAAACGAAAAAATTGATATATATATATATTTTTATGCATAACTTACTAAATTTCTTTCTTTATTCTCGTGATTAATGTTTTAGTAATTAATTTTTTAAAAGACCTTTCCGCCTTCCGACGACCTTTAGGCGAGCAAAAAGGAACAGCATTAACAATATAATATATATATATATATATATATTTAATAACTGAAATAGAACTTTCATAACTCGAAACTGAAATGAAAAATAGCGCCTACATATAATAATTTGATAATATTATGCTCTTTTATAATAATAATATAAAATCCATGCTAAATGCTAATAATATACGGAAACTTTTTTTAGGAATTTATTTTAACTCTCCGTCGGATTTAAAGTTATGAAAGAGTTCTATTGCTATATTATATATAGTATATTATATACACTACTTATAACTAAATAGTAGGCACAATACGTATAAATGAAAAACAAAGTCTCTTTTTCTTTATAATAATTTCGTGTATTTATTAAATTGTTTTTGTCATCATGTTTTTCTTTCGGCTTTTAACAAATAAACCACGTCCTGAAATTAGGATAATTACATACAAAAAAAAAAAAAAAACATTCTGTACAAGACTAAGAAAAAAATATATATCATATAATAATAATATATCTAACATCTAATTTACAAATAGAAATATCTAGTTTTACATGTGGTAGTATCTAAAAATAATCATTACAAATACGCGATAATATTATTTGTTTTACCTATTTTCAAAGGTTATATTTATTCGTATTTTTTTTATATTTTTATTAATGATAACAAAACAGGGGAAAAAAGGGGGGTAGAATTTTTTTTTTATTAGGTATTATTATTACATATCACAGGCCAACAACGATTTTTATACCTCTTATATTGTTGTTATTATTCTACATTGAACGATTTTGTAAATGTATGGGTGTTTTTGAATTAATATATTATAAAAAGTACAGGTACTATTAAATTTAAAGTAGACTTAAACATATTATAGTAGGCCTGTGAGCCAAGCTAAAATAATATACGAGTGAAACTATTATCAATTTATTCGATTTATATAATTGTTATATTTTATTGTTATTACTATTATTATTATTTTTTTTTTTTTTTTGCGATATTCTTGTAGGAAAAAAATATATTATTACGTAGGTAAATAAATATTATATAATAATAATATGTATGTTTAGCTCTTTGGCCCGTTATCCAACCAGACTAGATAAAAATTACATAAATTAAACAGGCACACCTAATAAGTCGTAAATATGTATAATGATAAAATGATAATAGGAATGTACACTTATTGTATTATTATATTATATCGTAAGATATATGATTTTTTTTTTTAAATTTTTTCTTGTTTTTAACAATGTTCGCGTTCATAATTCAAACGAAAAATAATAATCGGTATTGTTTAAATAAAACATAACGTTTTTTTTTTTTTTTTTAGTTAAAGGTTCGTGGAGAAGATTCCGAAAATGGGTAGGTATATAATATGTTTTTTAAAATAATATTATACATATATAAGGAACTTTTACAGTATTTTCATACCCCCCCGGACTGTGTGTTTTATGTATATTATTGTTATTGTTATATTATCATATTATACTGTAAAAGAAGAGGTACAGTCTTTTATTTCATATTTTATATATTATTATAATTTTTATTTTATTTTTTTAAGATATTATTCGTTCAGTCTTTACGCAAGAAATTTATATTTTAATATTATATATATACACATAATATATTTATACCCTTTTGAGAAAACTGTTGTCGATATTATTTTTCTCGATTTTCGAAAACTGTGAGTAGTAAACAATATTCTTCGTGCGTTTTCTTCACATTATTATTTATTTTTTTTTTATTTTTTATTTTTATTATCACAATATTTCACAGCCAACACAAAAAGCGACACGCACGAACTAAATAAATAAATAATTTTTATTTAGAAAAAAAAAAAAAAAATTGGAATCTCATAATATTATAACATAATTATGTATACATCGAAGCACGTTTCGCTGCGGTGTCATCATTACAACGTGTTTCGACAAATATAATATTATAATATCTATTTATATATTATATGTATATTCCAAGGAGACCACCGAAAAACATAAACAAAAAAAAAAAAACAAAAAAGAAATTTCCCTCGTTCAACAACACGGTTGGCAGCAACCGTCCGTTTTTATCCGTCTCATCTATACGCACAGATAAATTGTATTTTGTACCACCATTTTATAACCGTAACTTATATACACACACGCAGACAATAATATTATAATAATACGATATTTTTACACGATAATTTATTTTGTTTTTATTTTTATATAATAACATAACGCGTGAACGCGTGCACATGGTGTGTTTGTGTGTGTATGTGTGTGTGTGTATTATATATTAACAAATTACAGGTTAAAACTTAAACGCTAACAATATTTTTTTAGACATTTTTTTTAAATTTTTTTTTTTAAATTTTAATGTTGTATTCTTATCGTGGTCTACAATAATATGTAACATATAATTTTGTTTTCATCGTACATAATCCAATTTTTTACTTTGTTCGCGTCAAACAAAATAATTGTGTTTCTATTCTTCACGTTTAACTATATATATATAGGTATATATCACAAAATATATCATATTAAACATAATCGATATAATAATTATCAAATGGTTTATAAATTATAACTTTCGAATAAAACAATATAATATTATCGTCGTCAAAATATATAGTAACGCGGTATATATATATATACACGTATTTTTATGTTTTTTCCAAGTAATTTTCATTCGTGCTTTAAGCAAAAAAAATATGTCTGTACCAAATATATATATGACATACGCGTGTACATCGTTTACCGGGTAACTGCGGTATGGACCGCTCAAAACATGTACGTGGGCGTCAGGATGTTGTTGATCGGGTCGGTGATGCGTCCCAACGTTTTCGTCGGTTTGCTACTGTACTCGTTTCGCAACACCGCGGCGATGGTGCCGTTAAAACCCCAGAGTTGTGGCTGCGGTTCGTTTTGCCTCGCCTTGTGGTACTCTTGGTGTTGATGTTGTTGTAGGTGGTGCTGTTGTTGTTGCTGTTGATGGAGGTGTTGTTGTTGTTGTTGTTGGTGCTGTTGCTGTTGATGATGGAGTTGCTGTTGATGATGTTGCTGCTGCTGTTGTTGTTGCTGCTGCTGTTGTTGCTGCTGCTGCAACTGTTGCTGATGGTGGTGGATGTGTTGTTGTTGTAAATGAGTAGGAGGTTGAAGGTGGTGTTGTTGTTGTTGGTGACGGAGTAGATGGTGTTGCTGTTGTTGCTGAGGTTGCTGTTGTGGCACCGACAGCGGTTGTTGGGCTTTGCGCTTTAATAATTTCGCCTGGCAGCAAGAACACCCTTTCGGCACTAAACATGAACAGAAAAAAAAAAAACGCCATCAGAAACTCGTTTTTTCTTTCTTTTTTTTTAATTGCATCTTTCCTTTCTTTTAATTAAAACTATCCTTTTGTTACTTTTAATTAATTACCCAATCCTAAAAGTGAAACCAACCATGACAATAAAAAGCAATTCACCCTTTTCTATACATTGCGATCGACGATTATGAGTCAAGTTTATCAAAGCATGAGCTTTAAGCACTGGATCGATATTATAGTGTAACAAAAATTCAGATCCAAAAAAACTGGATAAAATTGGATATAATTGGGTATATTTACCCTCTTTTAAACGAAACGATATGAAAAAAATTGTATTCTTCTTTTCAAAAATATGTTTCTTTTTTTTTAACGAAAATATAATTACGATCGATCCAAAGCAACTTTTTCTGATCAGACAATGTTTTTAAAAAACGCTTTTATTGCTTATGACGGCTTCGCATTTATTTTATAACTCTATGAACTTAATTACGTGACAAAATATATTCGTCGGTGTGTGTCGGATTTGTTTTTCGTTATATTCCAAACAAACTTTTCTTATTTCAGTGTAAATTGAAAACCTCATAAAACGATATCGTCTGAATTTAAGTTATACATTTAAACTTAAATTAAGTATTTGTAATTCATTATAATAACGCATTTCGGTGTAAATTGCTTTTCATTGACGTGACTTATTTTAAACGCAATAATTACAAACCGTCATTTGTGGAGACGAAATAATATTTTACGACCAACCAATAATACCATACAAATAATTATTAAATAATACATTATTGCATTGTAATTATTACAAACTATGAAAACGCTATCAATCTTATACACATTTGATTTTAACAGTAAAAGTTGTTGTTTTGTTTAAAATCAAATTAAAAAAAATTATTATTTAAACTACACTACAGTCTTGAGTTTTTTGTTGTGAAATTTCGACGAAAAAAATAACTCATCTGAAAATCATTCTTTTATAACTTTTGCGATTAAATTGAATTCCATCACTATAAATTATTGCATTATTCATATCTGCGAAATCAAATATTTAAATATATTAACTTTAAGAGAAGAAAAGTATAATAATAATAATTGTGCTCGGAAAAAGAAAAAACAATAATAATAACTAAAAATAACTGTATATAGAAGTGTATATATATAAGCATAATCTTATCGTAATATTTTTATTAAGTGTTTTTCGCGAACAAACAAAAATACATTTTTCCAAATGTATAATCGTTCTGTTTAGCGTTTCATTTTATTATTTGTAGACACGCAAAAATTATGCGTCGGTTTATAACAGACAGCCAACAGAGCGTATAGTCTTTATGTATAATTGTATAAACGAATTTTCATTTGTAAAGAGAGGCCTCATCTTTCTCTCCTCGGAAAAAATATACGATAAATAAAACGAGACATTTTAAAATAAACCAATTTGATATTTTAATACATAAAAATGCAGTGATATGGTTGTACTGTGATGTACTACCGAGGTTATCTATATATAAACATATACGAAATAATATTATGCGACCAAAGAGAAATGACAAAACGAAAAGACAATGTAAATGTAAATGTAAATTTTTTTCAATCGTTTTCCGGAACGTATCCAACAATAATACGACGATATAATTTATTTCGAGGCGTTCAAAAACAAACGAGCTAGCCATAACATTTCATAGACATTTTATTAGCCAACGCTCTGATTTTATTGTCGAAATATAATACAACGCAAAGGACGACCGCGACCGTCTGACCTATTTTTTATGATTCCTCTTCCTTCGAAATCGTACCATTTTAAATCGTCCGCCGTTATGACATGTCGTTCGTATTTTAAATGAATAATTCATACACCGTGTACGATATTATGCAGTTAATAGCTAATTATTATAAACACGAGAATGTGTGTTTGTAACGTTATTTTTTTTTTTTGTAACGAAAACTGCCAATTTACGCGCAATTTAATAGCATAATTAGCATAATGATAACATATTATATAGACTCGCGTTACAATATACATTATATCATAATATACATCTGAGTAACGACAAAAATACCAAACGATATCAGCTATTCGATTATACGTAGTATATATTATGCCGAAAAATCGGACGACATAGTCGGGAGTTTTTAAATTATCGTTTTTCCGGTCCGGCGGTTTATCTTTATCCCACAAACGTACGGCTGTTGCGTTGCGACACATTCCGCGCGGACCACATAAATAATAATAATAATAATAATATCGGGGAACGTCCGTGTGGCCGAAAATGAAATATGAATAAAGAGAAAGAATATTTTATCATTATTATTATTATTATTATAACTATTGTAAACGTACAACGTTTGTGTGTATTATAAATGTGTAACGATTTATGGCAATGAACCGCTGCAGGATCGCGCGATTGTCGTCGATATATATTATATATAGGTAATAATATAATATGCGAAAAAAATAATAATAAAGGACACCCGCGGGAGATTGAAAACGTGTGTGTTTTGTGCGCAAGGAAATATTATATGAAAAAAAAAAAAAAGACTATAAAATGTAAGAGAAAAAAATTAAATTGATCGAAATTTCCTGATAAAACGCGCCTTTTGTTGCGGCCTTTCTTCGTTTTATATGATTATTATTATTATTTTTTTTTTCTTCTACGTCGGCACATGGGGTCCTCGCGCGGATTTCGATTCGCGTGTGCAATGGCGTGTGCGTATTATATTATATAATACACCTAAACGAGGACGATAAGGCGAACAAAAATTCTTTGAAGCTTATACATAAAGATCCGTAACCGTTCGCCCCTCGCGGTGACGACCACATACATACAGGCTTTTAAAATATCGCGAAACACGTTTAATCGCGCATTCAAAAATGATACGATCGGAAAATAATATAATATATAAATCATATCATTTTTGTATAAGAAAAATTATTTTAAACATCCCGGTTTTTATGTAAAAAATCCGGAAAAAAAAAAGAGAGACGACGAACAAACGAGCATTGGATATCTATAAGTTATAACCACCACCCGGGAGATCGAAATATTATTATAATTGACCTAGGCATAAGTAATATACGAAACAAGGACGTTGCAGAAAATCAAAACCCACCATTAATGTGTATATATTATTATTATTACGACTTGATCGCGATGTATATATAATATAATGGGTGATATTATTTATATCACAGGTAAGCGTATTATAAGCAATTTAGATCGGTCGCATCGATAAATACAGTGGCGGCACCGGAGTAGGTTACTACGGCGGCAACGACGACGACGACGAATTCGTATAGTAAAATAAAAAATAGGTATTACAAGTATATATAATGAAAACAGAGTGAAATCGTTTTACCACCACTGTCGTTCGACGGAGATACGATCGAAGAACAATTATTTAGAAGAAAGAAAAAAAAAAACACATTTTAATCTCATCTCTTCCAGTCAAGTAAGTAAAATACCTACGTATAGTTATTTTTATTTTCTTTGCGTCCGTCGGAGGTGGAAATTTAACGAGAAATAAAATATCGAAATTCCTGCGACAAAGTCTTTATTTTCGCTTCTCGGGGGAGAGAATATCTACACTGCAGGTCACGAACGTATATAAATATCATAACGCGTGTGTGGTCGTCTCACGGTGTATGAGATTGTGTGTGATGATGTATATTATAAAATATATACGAGAATTTTCTCGTCGTCACCGTAGCACTTGTAAAAATATAATATACGTAATATCCCCAAAGACGGTATCGGGTCGGAAACAAAAATCACTCTGGCAAACACAAGTCCGCTGGTCTACAAAACAAACTGTTCGTCCTCCCACGTACGCGAAACTCGTGGACGCACGACGATATTATATGCCGGTCATAATAATAATAATCATCGAAGTTCACAGGGTCGGGCAGAAAGACCGGAAAAACTGTAGTGTAATAAAACTCGTGATAATTGATGTATATTATTATAATAAATTAATACGGGGTGACGAAAATTAGGGTCAAATTCTGTCGCTAACATAATGTAATATATTATAATATAAGCAATTGCACGACGTTGTGATTCGTGAGAGACGCGAGTCCCTCGGGAGATTTAATTTTTTTTTTTTTTTGCTACAGACGGATGGAAAATGTCGACGACACCTCTAAAGTCGGTGGTGAACCGCGAAAATAACGCAAACATTTAACGATTTAATGGAAAACTGAAAAAAAAAACTATTATTATTTCAAATTTTCAAACGAATCTCCTCCACCGGTGGATATTTTTTCTATTATTATTCTGAAAGTAATTTAATATTATCGAATTGAATACGACAATATAAATGTAGTCTCGGGCGAGAATGGAGAGTAATAAAATATCGTGTGGTCTTACAAAAATTACACGTCCATCATCGGAATAATCTTTCTGGGAAAACGCTTACATGATATATTGCATTGTTATAGATTTCGTTGTAAACAAAAAATGTATATTATTATAAGAAATAAAATCGAACATTGGCAAATTTTCGTGGTACGAAATCAAAACAATAATTCCTGGAGACGGACTCGCCGTTGCAACAATGACGGTAGATGGAATGAATGATAGTAAAAAAAAAAAACGTCCGTTCGCATTAAATTCGTCGAGTCTTCCGCAACAGTGTTGGTCGGAAGGGGCGGGGAAAAGTGATTAAAAAACACATACGGACAAAAAGAAAACCGCTATACACCGCATTATAATATGATATTACAATAGTCACACGTTCACGTGCTGCACATGATGCCAAGGAATGGAAAACCGAATATTATAAAATAAGAATATTTAAAAAAAAAAAAAAAAATATTAAAAAATCGTTCCTAGAGAGTATATAACGGCCGCATCGGTTCTCATCGTGAAAACCGCATGGTAAGGCACAATTTTTTTTTTTTTTACTCTTTTCATTTCGTTTTTTTTACCCCTTATATTATAATATTCCTGCGGAGAAGACGCACGTAAATTTCGTCACACGACTTCCCCTCCAAGATACCACCTACCCATATCCATTGTATAATACACGAACTCGACGCGTATATATTATTTATTATTATTATTATTATTATTGTAGTCGTCGTCGTTGTAAATATGCGAAGCCATTAACAACAACAAGTGACACACACACACACGATGATATTATATTGTGTACATTTATACGTTATGAAAAGGATGACCGAATGTGTGTGTGTGTGTGTGTGTGTGTGCTGTAATATCCGAACACAATGAACGCGTATATACCGTATCCGTTTCAGCCGTCTGAAACCATTGTGCATGTGTATCGGCGGCGTCGAGCACGTTATGCATGAGTCATGAGCAAAATTTCAATAGACACACTGGTTATTATTATAACTTTTTATTTTTTCATTTTTAGCTTCTTCGACGAATGTGTTAGAATAATAATAATAATAATAATAACGATGATGAAGGAGAAATAAAAATTAAAGATTATAATCGCGTTATATCATTAGACCTCGGATGATATATATATATATATATATACATTATAATATTATATATGCGGTAAGTTCCACTCGCGGTTTAGAAATTATTGCGGCTATAAATAATAATCGTTTGTCTGCAGCACGTTTATATAGTTTTCGTAAGAGATTTTTTTTTTACCGATTTTTCGTAGTCGCCGGTGCCCTCAACGCGTATTATTATTATTATTATTATTAATTAATAATTTTAACACTCGCGGGAGCAGGGAAAAAAAAGTGACATGAAGAGATTTATTAGTGGGACCCGTGGGTTCGTGATTAGTCGAGTAGGCAGTTAAATAATATTTTAATGTTTTTCTTGTATGTGTGCAACATATTATAATATATATAACATCGACGAACAAGAACGAATTTCGGGCACGAGGTCGTTTGAAAGACGATACGCCGGTCGGAATGAAAAAAAAATTCATCACACGATACGTCGCGCACGAAAGTTCGGTTATAGTTCTTTTCGGAAGTCGACGAACTATTATTATAAGTACACGTAATAACGTAAAATGCGGTTTCGATTATCATAACCGGAGAGATACGCGTGACGTGTAATTTGGTAGAGGTTTTAATAAACCCTAGGCCATAATAATTTACGAAAACTGCTGCGTTATTATATTATAATTTATTAAGCGAGGGGCCCCTCCCGACACCCCCTCGGGGGACACGGAGCCGACGTAACCTCGGGTGGTATTGAATAAAAATGAAAAATAAAAAGCTACCTGTGCGAAATGAAATAATGAAATACTCGTACTCGGGAGACCGGAGAAATAGTAATAGTAATAATAATAATAATAAAACGACAACAAAAAGCGTACCTACGTATAATTAGTGCGCGTATATACACCGGAGGAGAGAATAAAGTCGGTGAACGACGAGATTTCAAAGTCGTCGGTGTGCTCTTCTCCCCTTTGATGATGAGGGTTGTGTTTTATGTATTATTATTATCAAGAAAACTTTTCGCCGCGTCCGGAAAATTTCTCTCGATTTTTCAAAACTAAATTAGCCGGAAAAAAATACGTACCTATTATAATATAAAACGTCCGTTGTTTCAAAGGGTATATATATTATTATTTTTATGATTTTTTTTTTTTTATTCATTCACTCTCGCACACAGTGTGTAATTAACAAAGGTTTTTCTTTTCTTTGCCGCCCTTACCTAATTCTTCTTTCTTTTTTTTTCTCTTTTTTCGGTCCTATAAATCAACGTTAATTACAGACGCAAATGTGATAATACAAAAAAAAAAGTACAAAAAAAAATAATAACCCCGCACCCTTTTCCCCATAACGTTCTTTATGCGAGCGTTTGGTCCCGTCGCGCGCGCGCCGGTGGAATACTAATTTTTCATTCATTGCCGATACGCGACATTAGAGAGAAAAAAAAAATACAAAAGCAGCCTGTCGTATTTACTTACTGGTCATTTTTTTTTTCTAATATTGAACCTAAATCCTTCACTAATAATAATTATTGTCCTTACAATCTGCGAAAAAAAGTACTAAATGAATATCACGGGCCGAATACACTGTTATTAAATCATATTTTAAATCCTGTAAGCGAACTTCTCGGAACGAGAAAAATAAGTTTTAGCAAAACATTTCCTAGGAAAAGAGTTCATTATTATCTCTATACCGCCTTAGGAACAAAACAACCCCGCGGGCGCCTGCACCGTGCGAGATACGAAATAGTTTAGATTTTATTTGTTTTCATTTTGTCATTAAATACCAGCGATTACGATAAGCGGATCACGTATTTAATGAGAAAACGGATGAAAATATATTTCGAAAGTCGTTTTAGAACTTACAAGATAGAAATAGAATTATATTGTGTAGATAATAAGACTTCAATAAACCTTAGATAATTTTATGAAAATAAGAAAAATCGCTAGATAAATAAATTTTTAAACAAATCGCTATCTACAAGTGACAATTAACAAATTAATTAATTTTATCGCACGAATAAATTAATTTTTCCAATGTTATAAAAATACATATTATAAAAACATGACAAAATATATAGGTCACGGATAAATTTTGTCTAAAAATAATAATTACGACATTTTCCGTCAATATTTTTGGGAAACTAAAATTCCTACGTTTACCGACAACTAACCTGTCAGATGTGATTTATCTGTTGGTAAGGCGGCGGTCATCATCGGCGGCGGCAGACTGGCCTGCAGGTGTTGTTGGTACTGCCTTTGGACCATGTCCATGGTGAGTTTGCTGTCGTGATGTTGATGTTCCGCACTGGAGCCCAGTGGCGGCCATTGGGACGCACCGGCGGCCGCGGCCACGGCACCGGCCACAGCGCCGGTTACCATGCCGTAAACGCCGGCAGTGGTGGACGCGGTGACGCCGGGCGCCGGTCCCGCGTACGGTTTTTTCGCGGGCGGCGGACCGTCGGCGGACCCGATCGCGTTCGCGGCGTCCGGTACCGCCGACCGACAGACGTTGGCCAGCTGGGGCCTGCTCCGGCCGGACGACGTGGTCGACGCGACCGTGGGCATGTTGTTCACGAACAGGCTGCGGGTGCGACTCTCGGCCTTACGGTAATACGACGGGTGGATCATGAGCAGCGGTTCGATTTTTCCGCCGACTGGAGGTTTGGACGTGCTGGGCATTTCGTACTCGACGCTGCAGTCGACGTGCAGCGGCACGTTGAAGTCTTTGACGCGATACCCGGACGCCGACCCGGTGCCGGACACCGACGTCCCGGACCTGCCGATGGGCCCGGCCGACGATCCGCCGCAACCGGACCCGGCACCGGTGGCCGCCGCCGCAGCCGCGATCATCGCGGCCGACGACGGCACACCGGCCGCGGCGGCCAACGGGCTCGGATACGACGACCCGTAGCCACCGACCATTGCCTTGTTGTAGCACGTCGTGGCGTTCAGAGCCATCGGCGGACGGTCGCGCGCGACGTTACGTACGACGAATTCGCACGGAGGCGACGGCGACGGCGACCACCACCACACACCGTTCACCGTGTGGCGACGACGGCAACGTTCTTCTCTAGACGACGGCGTAAATCACTTACGACGATCACTGCTGGCATCGGGCGCACCGAAAAATATCAATCTTAATTTTCCTACTTTTTTTTTATCCACTAACGAAAACAAAATATTTAATTAAATATTTATAAAGAAAAAAATAATTATAATTCGTAATATGTATTTTAACACTAAAAATTCGAATTGTAATTTAAATTTACGGCGAAAATAATATTAAACGCACGAGTATATAAATAGAAAATAATAATATTATGCACAGACACACGCGCGAGTTCGACACTACACGGTGAATACTGAACGAACGAGAATGAACGTAAACCAAACAGTTTGACGACGTGCACCAGACTGACGACAAAGTCATACAGACGAGCGCGCTCCGTTCATACGTCTACCGCGGCGACGGCACACCGGCTCCGCGGGCGCGCACGACTAGTCTGGAGACCGAACGCAACGCTCTCAAGCGTCATTTTTTTTCCCCCAGGCGGCCGACTATCAAACATTCTATTATTATTATTATAAAATTATCATTATGATTATGATGATTATTATTATTATTATCATTGTCGGTTAACGATCCGCGGCGGCGTGACGATGAGGGACATCGTTAAAAAAGCGAGCACGATGATATTATTATTATATTTTTTCGTGTAATAATTCGCCCAAGCGTCCGGTCGAGACAGAATCGAGAGACAAAGACTAAAAAACTTTGCGATGACGTTTCGCTTTTAGGTTTTACTAGTTAATTCTCGGTCCAATATTATTATATTATATTTCCTTCGTCGAATAATAATCGATTATTTTTCGTTCGCTTCCTCCGATCGATCATCCGTTTCGGCGTAGAAAAATCGATTGACTTGTATAATATAATGTTACCGACAATATTGATATTCCAGAAAATTACTGAAATAGACATAGTTGTACAGAAGATGTATCTGCCGAGCGTAAAAGTATTGACCTATTAAGCTTAACTACCAAAATCAATCTTAGCTCAAACAATTAATGTCAGATATATAGCCTATTATTGTTAGAATTTTATAGTAAATTCACATTGAGTAAAGGGATAAATATTTTGTATACGGGAGAATTCTAGTGTTTTTTATTCAAGTATTTTGATAAAAGGTGTAGAAAAAGTTTGATTATAATATAGCACAACTGCTCAAGGCTTTTATATAAATGCTACTACAAAATAAAATGTAAAATTTTTTTTTACTATTTGCTTGACAGTTTTTGACAAGTTTCGAGAATTTTAAATTCAAAATGACATAGGTATGTCATGAGAAAATAATTAATAATGATTATACTTTTAAATTCATTTAAACATCACTGTCTTCTACTTTTAGAAGTTTTTTATAACGAAATTGTCTATATAATTATTACTCTTAAAATAATTCCTAACCTCATTTTAGTTAGGCCTAATATTAGTCTCGGTATATTAGTCTGTGTCTGATTATTAACATCGCCGTCATTTAAATTTAGACAAAATCTCGAATGTTCATCGTGTCCATTATTTCACTATTTGAAATCCATATATAGCATAATATATAAAATCGTTCACTTCATGTTCATATTTGATTCCTCTTGTAAAACACTGATAAATAATAAATTGTCATTACAATAAAATAATGAACAAATAATAAATGGAGTACTAAATTTATAAATTGACTATAATTGATTTAATTTGTTTTATATTTTATATACTTAATAAAAACTTTTATATTTCTCCGTTTTATAGTTAATTTTATATTTTAAAAATAATATATGATGTATACAAATCCTAAGAAAAAAAAGTCGATGCCAAAATTTACATCATTTCTAGGGACGGATTCTAATCTGCCAAGGCCCTGTAACCTATATCCGTTATACTATTGACCTTTGTATATATTGTTGTATTAAATTGTATATCCCAAAACTGTGCAATAACAATAATATAATAAAATATATATTATTATTATGTAGGTATTTGGTCTACTCGTTATGTTGAAATATAGATACCTTTTTGTACCTATTAATCGTATTATAGCCTAAATCCCTAACCGATCGATTTATCTCGATCACACACGTAGTTTCAATAAAGAATACTAAAATATTTTGAAGTAAGTATAGTTAACATTTTCAACGCTTTTCAACTAAACAATGTATAATAAAGGTACGTATATTAAAATTGTATATGCATTTTTTTTCAAATATGTTATGTAGGTATTGTGTTTTTTTTTCTTATAAACTCGTACCTATATTATATTGTGTGCGTCATGGGCAGTATATATATATATATATATAGTAAAATACGTGTTAGCATGAGTATGCTGAGTAGTTTTCGGTATACCGAAAATCTATTTTACTTTAACTGTGTTTTTATTTGAAAAACGTGACTTACCGATTTTTTATATCAATTTTGATTGTAATAAAAATAATAATACATATATGATAAACATGAACTTTAATATTACAATATTAATTTATTATGCGTGATAAACTGATAAATAATACCTAATCAAAATATTATGCTCAGTTTTCTCATAACTCATTTACATGATAATTAAGCCCTAAAAAATGTACCATATTATCTTACTATAATAGTATTATATAATACACATATATTAGGTATACTAATATATTTGAAATTTAACAAAAAGTATTGCGAAAACGTATTAAATCTGATTATAACAAAAAACTATCATTTCCAAATGAAAATTAAGTAAAATATTTATGTAAAACAATTATAGTGTATTTTGCTTAGTAAAGATAACATTTTTAAAATAATAATGAATAATATAATTATTTTATAATAATAAATCTATAATAATATTAATATGTTATTACATTATATAATTTTGTAATTTAAATATTTTAATTGCACATTACAATAGTCTACATTATGTTAATTTACATATTTGGTACGTAATCGAAACGTTTATTGTGAAACATAATTATTATTTATCGTTTTTAGTTCATTTTGCAAACACATAGAAACACATTTAAGACATGTATATTTTATAAATTAATTAACTATATTACATATTTATATGCATACAACGTGTTTAGTTTAAACTATATATAGTATATAATACATTTATACCGAATACATAATCATAAATATTAGATTTAATTATTCCGTCATGACAAACAAATCCTTTCGATATTATTATTATTATTATTATTATTATTATTATTATTATCGTCATCGGAATTAAACAGTCATCAAATAAAAAAATGATATAGTGACAGTTTAATTTATACTTATTAAACAGGCCCTATTTAAAAAGCTATTAAATTTTATTATTTTATTGATATGAAACGTGAACAATCCAAAATACAATATAATTGCGCGTGATTTGTTTTGTGCGTTATTCCATATAAAAAAATATATAATATTATACATTATCGCTTGATCTAATTAGAACTTATATGGCTTGTTAGTTCATTATATTATTATATAACTTTTGTTTTAAGTAATATTGTTAAAACGTTATTTTATTAGACCGAATATGTTGCGAGAGAAACGCACGGTGCCACGTATTGGATTCTTAAATTTTTTCAACAATTAATATCGTAATATTAATATCACAGCATTATTATTAAGAGAAATTGAATTTTTATCAAATTATTCACAATGACTGCGTTATAATAATTTCAAGATAATTAATGAAAAATTGGCAATTAAATCAATACTTATTTTTATTTTTAGTTTTTGTTTCACTCGAGCAAAAAATCCATAATACATTTTACGACCTTAGCACTTGTTTTTTGTTGCCTATGTGCACGCGTAACTCCGCCTATTATGCGATGCGGTTATCGAATTAGCAATAATAATTTCGTGAAACGTTTATGGAAAAAAAATCACAGTTCGAGGGTTCGGGTTGGATAACAACTCGTGTATGAAAAAAATAATAATATGAATAATTGATTTCCAAACGCGTCGTATGTATTATAATAATATACAGTAAATTGTGATTGTTTTGAATAATGCTCATCCGTATATTATTATTACAATACAATATCTACAGACAATTGACACGGACACACGGTGATGCAGTTTCGAATTTAAAAATGCAAACAAATCGTATCGCATCGAAATTGATTTATACGTATACACACAACGGCAAACGACTGCCACGGTTACACATTATTCAACGTCAAACAAATTCCATACAGATTTCAAAAAATATAATATAATACATTCATATGATAATGATATATACTAAAAAATGTGTATAATTTTTAAAATGAAAATCTAGCGAACGGGCATAAATGCATAATATCAATCGGTATAATATAATAATATTTTAATTGTTACCGATTTATTTTTAGTTATTTACAATCGAAAAATATATATTAAAGCACCATGATAATTAAATAATCAACTTCAATGTCAGGTCGACCGAACGAAGTACAATTTCTATATCATTATATAAATCGGTACACACCGTAGTACCTATAATAGGTTTTCAAACAGCAGAGAAATATTTTTAAAAAAAACAAACACATTTTGTTAACTTTGGTGACTGCCAGTATTCGAACGTTGTATATATATATATATATATATTTATAGAATTTAATAAAAATCAACATACAACAGTCAATATTGAATATATTATACAGTTTAATCCAGAAGATCAGAACTATGTATCATACTATGTTACAGACTTGCATCGATACAACTATTTTGATTAAAAAATACAGTTTACAAAATATTAATAAACTTCCGTTTCATTTTAAATTATATTGTAATACACATAGGTATTTTCTTACTGTATTTCTCGTATAATAACCGCGAAATACCGCTGTAACATAACATCTTAATTACATTGTACTTATAAGATATAAAACGCGGTAAATTTCTTTTTACCAATTCGATTTTTTTCCTAATCGAGATTAATGTTGAGCATAAAACCGTCTACGAACTCGACAGACTAATAGTATAATATTATAATAGTGTATACAGTTTTGTGTACATTGGTATTCATTGTGTACATCACGGGTGTTCGACTTTCCTTGTTTGTTAGGACGGCGACGGAGACGTCTTACTGATAACGTTTTGTTAATATTTCCATTTCCGCCCTGTACACACATGATAATTTGTACAGACAAACACGTTTTCAAGGTATAGGTTTAAATTTAAACGTTTGGGTACGTTTTCTCGTTTGGCTTTGACGAAAGAAAACTCGGGAGGTTTTTATGGTATAACGTGTAAGAATATAATAAATAGTCGTCGGCGATTTCACAAAGTATACATAATACAAAACTATCGAGCCGTGTAAAATGTAAATATTATACATGTGTGCAGGTAATATTATATACAGCCGCATATAGCTATAACAATTGTGTATATTTGTATAGGTTAATAGGTGGTACCTACCTAAATATACTTAGGTATGTCGTATATCTAACCAATATTATATACTTGGTATATAATTCAATAAAGAAATTGTCGTTTGGGAAATGCGTAAATACGCAAAGGTATTTGAAATTCAAAATACAGTACCTACTTTATATAATATCACATAGGTACGGAATCAATCGATAATCATATATATATATACATTCATATTTGACCCTTAATACCTGAGCACACATAATATTATACTGATATAACCAGGGCCGGATCAAGGTTTGTCGTTCGTAGGCTATGATAATTATGCTGCCTATATATTATAACATATAGGTATATTTAAATTGTAAGCCATTGAAATTGTTGCGTCCAAGGCACCCACTATTTTTAAATAACATTAGGTTAGGTATATACTTTATAAATAATAAACATTTAATTTATGATAACAATTCATTCCTCAGGCGAAGCCTTGACGCGTCTACAATTTTTATTCATTTCGAATGTTATCATATTTCTCGAAGTTAATAATATAAATGACACTGTCTTTTTTTGCCGCTCTTTAAAATTTTCCGCCCAAGGCTATAACCTATACAGCCTAAACGGTAATATGCCACTGGATATATAATTTAGGTACTTTAGTATTTTAGTCGTTTTTGGTTTTTATGGTTTTCGATACAGATACAGTTGTTATATAGCAATCGAAAACTGTTTAGGTAGTTTTCAAAGATTCTACCAAGAATGTCGTATATAGAGTATGAATACTCTAATAAACTTATAAAAATGTGATTTTTATAATAATTTATAAAAAAAAATGAACTTTAAGCAATCCGCGTGGCGAAAAAATGGATCACTCCGTGAGAAAATCCCCGAATTGATTTTGTGAATTTTCTTCCTCTTTTTTTCACCTTTGTGTTTAAATGTTTTTCATGTGTTCATATAAAAAATATTCTGCCTTAACTATACATATCTATCATAGAAATTATAAAATAGTATAAACAAGACTCGTGAATTATTCTGTTGTATTATACCTACATTCAAATATACAACAAATTCGGAAGAAATCAACAGTATTTAAATAAACTTTGTTTCTAACAAATAAACGCGTACCTAATTTAGACTTTCAGTTTCGATTTATAAATTATATTTATTATTCTTTATAGATAACATTTTTTAAGTACAATTATTTGTTCAAAATATTAAAATCATTATAATGTCAATATTTAAACAAAACAACGAATATCAATAAAATGTGTTTTATCATAATATTACGATTATTATACCAGATCACAAGTCCTATATAATTAATATTATAAATTATAAATGTAAGTTTTTGAGAAAAAAACCATCTTTAAAACAATTGTTAGATATTTCTTGTGATGGTATAATTTTAAAACATCGGTTTCTTCTATTCCCCCGGTCGTTATTTAGTAGTGATTTTTTAAGACGAACGTCTTTGGCTCACCCTCTGGCGACCCGCATGTCAACGCCGCATTTATATAATATATATGTCGTGTAAATACTTTTTTTTGTATTTTTATTTGGTAAAAAATAATAATATCTAAATGGAACGAGCGATAATACAGTTGTGGCGGGCGGACGACGCTATATCTACTCAACTACAGTTTTGACGGGTCGCATTAAAAAACTCAATAATAATAATAATAATAACAACAAAATAAATAAAGGTACATATATTGATTTTTATTCCATTATTTTTTTTTTTTTACTTTTCTTCTCTATTTAGGCCTTTGACACAAGATGCGTCGTCAGCGTCCGCATTGCGGGTCTTAACATATGTAACCGGATAAAAAAAAGCCCCTCAACGTCACACAATAGTATCACATGGCACAAACCCGATCGAGCCGCATTGTGAATTTCACCTGTGGTGCAAATGTAGGGAAAAAATATAATAATAATAATAATAATAATAATAATAATAATAATAATAATAATGATAATAATGGTATTATAACGCAACGGCTTCACGCGGTTTCTCCTTGTGCACATGTTCTCGTAGTTACATCCAATTTTTTAATTACCTACTGAGATTTGCTGTGTTCTCGTTATAATAACATAACTTAGATTATATACATGTATATCTATAAATAACGTTGATACAATGTATTATTATTTAATCTCTCGCCGACGAATTTCTCGGGAGGAAAATATAATTATTATATTATTGTAACGACCGTGTAATATGATCCTCGATAATAATATAACCGAAATCGTTATTCTTATTATGATGAGTTTTTTTCGCTTCGTTCCATTGACAACCTCCGAAAAAAAATATAACAATTATTATTTATTCATATATATATATTAGGGTTTTAAAATTACACGAAATATTGTATTACGGTGAAAAATTACAAAAAATAATTAAGTACCGTACCTTTTCTATATCGTTGAAAAATGAATTCATCTCGTCAGAAAATTTGAATTAAATAACGAATGTTCCATTTTATTGGGCGTGTCGTGGCGATTAAAATAATATTCTATAAATTCGTTTATAAGTGTCATCTCAATAACTCGTTGAAATTGTTTAAGAATCGTTAATTTCTTTTTTTAAATATATTATGCTAATAACCCAAAACACTATCATAATATGTAGTATTATTATCGTTTGTTGTGTACAGCGACGAAATAAATGATGACCGACTAGACAGTAGACAATAATTATTACTCGCAGACTATTATTCGTTTCAATTATTTCAAAGACGATTTCGTATATCGTTACAGCGGGTATTAAAATAATATAATAGTTTAATATGACATGATGTATCTGTTGAACATTCGGTTTTTCGTCATTTATTTAAACCGCTATTTTATAATTAATTGTGTCCACAAAAGGAATTTGTACATCGTATCGAAATTCCAAACAAAATAGTTTTCGAACTCGTACCCTGGAACCATTTATCGAAGTCCAATTATCGCATATATATATATTATATATAGGTATTGTATGTACCTTCACACGGATTCGTGCTTCTCTTGTGGGTTTTCGATATAACATTATCGAAATGATATATTATATACCAGTATGTCGTATAGGTACGTATGACACTGTGTATAGTTAGGTATACTATCAAAGAAATAAAGAATACGACAAAATACGATAAAAATGTGGAACATTACCTTCTGTGTACGCAAACTTGTTTAGTTGTTTGTATATAAAATGTTTGAAAAGTAGGTTTCATATACATTATACGGATACACGACCATATTATTACGAAATTGCACGATACAATAATTATTGTGAGCTTGGAATTAAATACAATATATATATATTATATTGTATGAAATAAAATACATTTTAAGTTGATTATTGCGTATAAGAATTGTAATTTGAATGGGTATAATTAAAATCATATGTAGGTGATAGTAGATATTCTGATAATAGTGTAATAGGTAGCTGGTATTAGGTAATAAAGGTACCGAAGTGAATCAATATATTATTATACATTTATCAAACTACAACATTAAATATTGTTCCCATGTTTTTATAAAATAGGTGTCTGTACCTACGTAAATCATATCTGTCATATCATATTATATAGACACTATTTTAAATAAGTTATAATTTATACTTTACAAAAAGGTTTAGACTACATATTATACTATGACATTAAAGATAAGTATAAATTTTTTATCCAGCTCAAATAGATTTTTTTTTCGGTGGGAAAGGCCAGTACCCCATAATGATTGTTCTGCGTTATTTTCGACAGACCCTTTTTTTCAAATAATATGATACAAATAATGACACATTCGGTATAATATGTACAATGATAATATTCTGATAGGGTTTCCACCCGAGCACTCAACCAGAATGTTTTTTCCATACTCGAAAATAATCGGCCGGATATGACCGCAGACGTATCATATATTATATTATGTACGCGGTACTGCATAACAAAACTATAGTCGTGTGACTGACAATTTGATTGAATACGATTTTAAAAAATATATTGTTGTCTTGCACACAATTATAGAATAACAAGATACGCGTTTCTGCTACAGAGCGATTGAATAATATTACATTCGGCGAAAATAAGATAAATCATTTATCGAATGAAATTATAAAACATACACGTGGATGAATATTGAAATGCTATAATATATAGTATTATGTTGATATTTATAATATATAATAAGCACATTAATATTATAATCATATCAGCTGCAATACTATACATACATAATATTATAAGTTCGTAATGTGTTATCTTAATTATATGTCAGTTCCGATTATGGTTTTGTAACGTTGAATATTTCTATGGGTTTTCTAAGGATTGAACATTACAATTATTTAATGGAAATCATTGTCATTGTTATGCAGGATCCACACAGAAAACAAAACAAAAACAATACATTTGTCCAAACTGTGTAGAGTTTATAGAAGCATAGACCAAAGATATTAATTATTAGTCAATGGCATAATAATTATTAGTGGTTAATAATTAGGACAGGGCGGAGAGGTAATATTGAATTAATTGTGCAGACGCCCCTCCTTCGTTTGGTAAATTGTGTTGGGGAAAACAAAAACAAAACACAAGCCAATTTACAGCCGATGGGTCACAAATTTGTTTACACAAACACGAACATTTTGTTTGAAAAACAAAACTGTTTCGATATTGTCGACAAAATACCTCAGAGTTTATGTTTTGTTTTCTGTGTGGACCTAACATTAAACTATATGCTCAATCTTCTCGGAAATAAATTATAAAGACTAAAAACCACACATTTGTAATAAAATATAAATAATTTCGAACAGGTACATAGCCACCCAGCTACTAAATATTTGATTTAGGTAAATTACTATTATCATCCAAAGAATAAGTCATTATATCAAATAAACATGAGTATTTGGGATAATGTAGAAAATATGTAATATTAAAATAATTGTTGTTTAGAAATATGTACAATGGTCAATTTATACATTTTAACGGTAATAAATTAAGTCAATATAAAACTACTTGATAAAAGAACAGAACAGATTACAAAAATACATTACGATCTGTAGATTATTTTAAATAAATTAAAATACCTATAGATAATAATTGTGTCTCTTATCGCATAGTAATAGTATGGTAAATTAGTACATATAATATTTATTATATACTAACTAATTAAATGATATTAAGTTGCCTTCGAATCCTTGTAGGTTATCAATATATATTATTTTCATAACCTTTTTAATAATTACACATAGGTGATGTTTTCAAACTTAAAACTCGTAAATGTAAGTAAAAAATAACAATACATTATTAGTTATTCGTGAAACGAAATATTATTATTATTATTATTATTTAATTTCACGCCGTGTATTGTTTTATACACGCATAAGGCATAACTGTGCGTATATAAAGCATATAATATAATATATCATACTAATAATATTATAAGGTTTAAGAATTATATTTTCTATAAGATATTAATCTGTTTCGCGTGTTCGAAGAAAATCCTTCGAATAATCCTCAGCACATGTACCTGTGTGTAAGCGCACACGCGAAAGTAAAGGAAGTGTTTTCGAGAAATCAACAAAGTACATTCGCCTTGCGTAGTCAATTATTATTATTATTATTACCGTTAGTATCTAAGTAGTAGTATTAAACATAAATTTACACTAGGATTGTATGTTACACAGTACGGGCTAATAATATTATTATTAAGGCTTCTCGGAGGTTTACCGGGCAAACAAAACGTTAATACAATATATTAATATTATATGATTACCTACTGCATAGGTCGAAATGGTTTACTAATGGAATTATGTAAACAACACATATTATTATGGAAAATAAGTAGGTATGACGAAGGATTTACCGCTTGTTATATCTCCTATAATTAAATAAATATATTTTAATTATGTTATATCTATTTTAAATTACAAAAATAAAAAAATACATTTCAGTAAAACACGAATTTTGTTTAAATAATTAGTAAGAGTGATTACGAGGTTTTATGATAACCATTTTTTTATGTTAATTTTTCGGTAAATAAAAAACAAACGTTAAAATCAAAATTTAGATCACAATATTAAAAATTGTACTTAAACTACACATTATAAAACAAAAATATTATTCTCTCTATTTTTTGTAGTGTGTTTTTTTTAATTTTAAATATAATTCATATTATAGATCTTACACATTAACCCAAATAAGTATTTTAATAAGTCAGAATTAAGAAAATATGTATTTATCTAGGCGTTAACAAAGGAGTAAATTCTCGTGGTATAATCACATGACACACTGAGTGATCAAAACTGTATGTTACATTAATTGTTTGTATTTTAACATAATATTATAATGTATAGAAATAAAGAAGAAAGTGTATTCATAACTTAGACACAGTAAGTTTAACCTAATACTATTTAGCGGTTCAATATATTTTTTAAACACACTTTTTGGAAGTTTTTCGAAGGCTCAGAAGTCAACATTTGAATAACAAATGGAAACCTATATTATTTTAGGCGGCACTGGTATACACGTATAAGTGTAATATGTTTTTTGAACTTGGGAGTTTTCAGTTAAAGTTTATACGCTTAAGTATACCAAACACGCGGATGATCGGATTGGTTATAGAGTTATCATAATATTGTTTGTCTTTTTATTATTATGTACAATTTGCTAATGCATTATTTGTTTACTATACGAAATAGTATATTAGTATAGTTAATATAGTTACTACCAATAATTATGTATATAGAAATAGTATACTTAGTTAGTTTATTCAATTCATATTGTATATATTATACATTGTTAAGTTTTTTATTATTTGAACTCATCGGATAAAATAATACAGTTATTGTTATATCATATATTACAGTCGTCTGGATTTCCATTGTTTTCTAAAAAAGTTTAATATAAACGCATACAATTTGATTATAGAATAAAGAAATGATGATTTTTTTAAACAAAATTTTTAAATGTGATGTATTTGAATTTGTTTGTCGTTCGATAATATTATTCTAAATCATCCTTTATTTAAAACAGGGAAAGTCCTATAAGTACGAGACTCGAGTGTGGAACACATATTATAATATATAAATATGTAACATCGAACCAATCAAACGAGCATTGTATATACGTGCATTCAATGGCCTCGCCACCCGTCTGGAGTCATTATGCGTACTTGTTTTCTTTTCTTTATTTTTTTTTTCATTTTCCGAACGAAAAATAACATAAACTATATCATGTTATATTATTATTGGGTATGTCCGAGTCATTTTTACTGACAAGAGGCATAATATACAAAATTGATTTCAATCGTGCTAGAGTCGTATTTTTCTTTGGAAAAAATACACATTTTTTTGAAACACGTTTTTTCTAAAATATTTCTATATAATATGTTCTCATAATACAAAAACACATATTACGTCAATAGTAAATACATATACGCGATTTTCTCAATGAAAATTTATAAGAACATTTATAGTTGTTTTCGCGTAGTATTTCTCAGTTATCGACTATCGTATAGATGCATAACACCCATTATTTAATTCGTTTTAAAATACGTGTTTTCTAATCAATTCAAACGATCGCGAGTTAATAAATAAATGTATATTTTATAACATAGAGTAAGGGAAAAAATGTGATATTATTATATGGACGAATCGGCCGTTTAATTTTTTTGACGGTTTTGCAGTACTCGTTTTGAGTTCGACTCAAGACCCCATTATTTTTTAAAAATTATTTTGCACGAATGTGTTTATGATGGCACACGTGATAAATATGACACCGATAATAATGTATATACTATGCAGGCGAGACGGAAATATAATACACATTTCTACACAACTTCCTTTTAAACATGTGCCAGATGGCAGATAATAACATTGCTCGGCGATATATTATAACATTTTGCCATCCTGTTTTATGTTTGCGCATTTTACTGTCGTCCGGGTACACGATTTCAAAGCGAACGTTGTATGTCCAAAAAAAAAAAAAAAAAAAAAAATGATTGACAAGTATAAGGCGTGTCGTCGGTTCAATACCGTATCTTTACATATTATTATTATGAATGCAGTATATTTCAAATATTATATATTATTTTATTTGAAAACATCGATATTTGTTGGATTTATTCTATTATACTATATTTTATTTGCATATTATTCATTAGAATAACATCATATTAATATAATGTACGTTTAGAAAACGCTGGCATATGCACTTGTCATTCAAATCAAATCCCGAAAGTTTTTTTTAGTTTTTTTTTTTTTTGTCATTTACACCTGCTATACCCTACACTTATCACTTATCTCAACGTCCAAAATATAATAGTGAAACGGTTTCATACACAATATATGCGTGTTTGGTGTTTTCTGATGGATAGACCAAATCGAGTTTCGCTATATAATCACATAATTTTTTGTTTACACTCCAAAAGTAAAACGTCTGATGCAACACTATTGTGATTATGCTATGGCGTATACGGTCGAAATATAATAGATTCAACATTATAATATTTGAGTAATACGCGAATATCGGATATTTTATCCCCCGATTTATACGTTAGAAAATGTTGGTTAAATTTCAATCTACCGCGGTCTACGAATAATAATATATTCTATTCATACGCGGTTATTATTTTTTTTTTAAGAATTTCGATATCACAAAAACGACAAAATAACGTACAGCCTGATCAGAATATTATATTACGATGCAAACGCGATTCACACCAAGTTTGTAATACAAAATAACACGATCGTCCTGTATAACAATATATATTGGACTGTACTCGAGAGTGCCTGTAAGTTGTCGATCAACGTCGGCATATTATATTATTATTATTTTGTGATCTATGGGGGGTATGAATAATATAAACAACATTGTAAAAATATAATTTTTTTTACGAACCGACCGACCGACGTCAACTCGAGTGATTTCCATCGTTCACGAGGCTCCAAATGATAAAATAAAATGAAAAAAACCACAAATTATTATACCATATTTGACGCGTACCATGCGCGTGATAAATAACTTATATAAGTCGTTGTATATGTTATGAGGGACGAAAACATTGGAGAATCAAAGTCAATGAATTGGCCAACTGTAATAAATTGGACTAATTATATGATTTTAATAAATCTTACTTGAAATTTCATTTAATTACTCGGGTAAAAATCAATTATACCTATACGACTTTTCTTGGACGTCCAACTGATTATGTAGTACCTATATTATATTTGTTGAGGGGAAGGCAGTATGCCCACAACCTAACTGCACCCCTGTAAATTTCGTCACGACTTGTATAATATATTTAATAATCACACGTTGAACATACGGTCAGATGGAATTTAAAAAAACCTCCCCTATCGTTTCCCGTTACAAAAACGTAATTTTTTCATCGATAAATATAATATAAATAGTAATATAATAATGATCAGCAATTCGTGTTACAAAAGCGACGCGACGTTGCTATTTAATTTTTATACTGTACAAGTATTTAGGTTAGGACACCGGGGCCCCATCCCTAGGGTCCCAACCCAAATGTGGAAAGATGAGCCCCACAATTTTTATTGTACTACCTATCATAATTGAAATAATAATCATAAAAAAAATTGTACATAATATTTTGTGAAATTATAATTCTTCTGATATTACATGTTATAAATAAATACTAAATGTTATAAGTGTATATGAATTATTTCTACAATAAACACGAGTTTAAGAAAAATTAGGCCTCGAGTTCTTATACAGGACCTAGGGCCAACGAATTTAACGTTACTGCAGTATACAACTGTTGTTATAAAATTTCGAAACATTTTCTAATTGCCTTGTACATACATCTATTAATATGTAAATGTCCTACAGTGTAGGTTTTCCATGACAATATTGCAAAATATTATAATATGATTATATACTTAACAGTGACGGATCTGAAGACCTATTAAGAGTGGGCAAATTAATATCATAGATGAAATTTAAGAATAATTTATTTTTTAACGGCGGCAACGTTACACTATATTTTACCCGCAAATTCTACAAATTTTTGTAATTATACACAAAAACACAATACGCATAATTCTGTATTATATATTTATATGTGGTTGACATGAATAAACAGATATTTTGTCATACTTATAAATTTAGAATCATCAAAGCGTTTAGTTAAAAAAAATCGCCACGTCGTCTCTCCCCCCCCCCCCCTCAAATCCACCACTGATACTATACTATTAGTATAAGGTCTATGGATATAACATCATAAGCGACAAACGGCGCTTTTCGTGAGTATTAGGTACGCGTATTACACTGCGCTCACGTTTAATAACAACAACATAATATATATTTTTATATAGATTTTTTGACGCGTACATAATAATATACCTAGGTTACTATTAATACAATGCAATAATACGCGCATTACAATATAAAAGCGACAGGCGAGTAAATCGTTTCTATATATGTTATTATTTTAAGCCCGACAAACGAACGAGTGTTCATTTATTATTATATTATCAAGTAGGTACCCGAGGGCTACTCTTATAACGATGAGAAATTTTACGTTTGCACACAATGCTGTAGCCTGCGTCAAATACAATTTTCTATTGATATAATTGCGGTAATTTATATAAAATCCAAAAGTGTATTCCGGTGTATAGTATGTACAGAACGATCAGAAAATATCGTAACAATAACGGCGGGGATCGCATATAATATAATCATATGCACAGATGATAAAATTAATGACACGCCGGCGTGTAAGAACCTAACCGTGATCGGTGGAACGACGGGAAATTGAGAAGAATATTATCAATATTTATCATCATAAATACACAACGGTGTAACTATATACGAGTATGAAATGTAAAATACGAAAAATCACCTATAGGATTGTTATCATCCAATCACAAAATAATTGTACGCCGTCCTGTCCATTCCATCGGGTATTATCTATAAAATAATATATGTCATCCACACGCGCTGTTTTTATAAACAGGAATGAAGATCCCCCGTGTGCGTGTCCTCGATGAAAGCCTGCGATAATTTTGACTTTTGAGAAAACATTTTAAAAAAAATCGATACCTATATAATATTCTTGGAACCCGAGTTTAATAATTGTTTTCGAACTTTCCCATTTTTTGTTTAATACATCAATATTCAACATATTATAATTATATTTTCAAAAACACCCTTTACTCTAATAAAGGTGTGGTTTTATTCTTTTATAGTTTCAAGCAATTATATGCCCAATCTAAAGGAAATATTACAATGTATTATATAATATTTACCTATAATAGGTAAATTATCCTACATTGTATAATACATAGGTGTATCAGATTTTAGATCGTCTTTCATATCGAGCTGTTATAAAATATACAAATATAAATACCGACATTACAATAATTCTGTTATATTAAATATACCTTACACGATATGCGTCTAATGTTATACCAAATGCCTGAATATAAATGTATCAGAGATAAAATATTTTATGTTTTTATGGGTAAGATTTAATATGATATATTATGCAGTCAGTATGCATACATCTTATCATTCACAAGTTGTACAACATCTTTTAAGTGTGTGATGAGTGATAACGACGTCGTGACCCTTATCATAATCCAGAATTTTTGAATATATATTTTAAAAAATTAATTACATGATAACTATGTGTGTTACTGATATGTATTTGTTTTTCTACATATCTAGTACATCATAGAGATTCTCATACTTGATATTTTATTTGTGGCATTCATTTTATGAAAAATATAATACATTTGAAATATATTCGATATTAATTTTCATCTACATAGGTAGATCTACGTAGGTTACATTAACCTAGACGCATTTGAATATGTCGATAGTATCGCTTATTTTGTATTATGTTATAATTTCCCGCTTTCATCTAATAATCGTTGTTATACAGTTCTTTGAATTATAGAGATAAACAATAAATTAGTAGTTTTAAATCCTATCTTTATTATTTCTAAAGACATGTTATGCTACCTAGCTGGCACTAATCACATGTCAAGGATCGAAGATGACCCCTTGTTAACCATATTCTTGATTAACTATAAAACGAGTATTATCAGTGAACCAAATTATTGCGATTTTCGAGTAATTATGGTCGCCTTGCTTGATAGTATAAACGCCACCACGCGCAAAAATCACGTTGTTCCCCTCATCTGGTTCAAATCTGGACTAGGTGCTCCGAAACATGTGTTTAAGATTCTCAACCACTCTCGACCATAACAATTTCCAAATAGGTATAAGTTCTTCAAAATTAGTATAAGTTAAAAACAAGAGAATTCTCCTTAGGTCACAAAAATAACATTTAAAAAGTTTTGAGTACCTTTAGCTACGATTCTATATATATATATAATATTATATATTATTTCTGTCGCACTCCGATTGTACAAATATTATAATATATTATTAAAGGTACACATGGCGATTGGGCGATAAAAATTATTTTTAATTTACAATTTGACGGACGACCGTATGTGCACACATTTACACCTAAGTATATATTACAATACAAGTGTTGAAGTGTACCGCGGTATATATAAATACATTTATAAGTATTATTCACCTATAAATAGAATCGTACGGTTGAATTCGAAAACGACGAAAACACTGTTCAGCATTTACGGTATAAACCTATACTTTGATATTGATGGACGGGCGGACAAAGAAAAGGTATAAAAAAAACCTCACGTCCTGCGATTTCCGACACGATTGTTCCATACATCCTTCTTCGACCTCGTTTCTCGCATCGTCTTTCTTATCACCGTTCTATTATATTAATCGTCACGCCCGTCACTCGATTACATCGATCCTTATGGTCGCTAATTCGGGTTTCTCAATCCTCTTTGCATAAAAAATGACGTCTTAAAATGATTACCCGCGACATTCCGTAATAGTTATATTTTACATAATAATACATACATATTATTATTATGTAGGTAATATAATAATATAATAGGCAATTCCGCAACTAAGTTATACGGGGCCCGGGTGCGAACTATTATTTTGATATAATATCCATTTATTTGGGAGCCCCATATAGAATTGTTTTTGTCCACACGTGGGGTGCTACGCACTAGATGCGGCTCTGGTAATTGGTATGCACGTTTTAGCTATAACTGAGTATATAAAAAAATTAGCAGTTTCTTTTATCCCTTACAACGATATGCCACTATACTATAGGCCACCTGGCACGAATCACATGTCAAGGGGTCCAAGATGGTTCTAGTACTTGACGTTTTTATTGTATTTTGATAAAATAAGAGTACAGAAAAAAATATACAGACACTAATAAATTTACCTTTATTATATAATACATGCATATATAAACCACATATACTATATGTAATCTGAAATAAAAATATAACAACTTTTTTGTTTTAACATACGAAATCGAGAAAATTGTCGTATATGAAAAAAATTACAATCCAATTCCAGTATGATTCGAAACTTTTCTTTTAATGCGTTTAAACAGCTCTTATTTGGTGTAAACCATTGATTATGCATATAATTTAGGTATAATAATGCTTAGCTTCCTCTAAAATTATTTATTACTAAATTAATAGAGCAATTTTTGTATTTTAAACATGATTTGAAAATTAGGACTGAAGCCTTAAATTGCAATTTATGCCTCCATTCGTGCCTATGATAAAGTATAGGTATAGATTTATGGGTTTAATACATAATGCACCTTTATATCAGAGATAATAAGATCACGGAAAGGTTGTTTGGACCAAAAACCTACACATTGTCGCCAAAATTGTTTTTTACCTCCTTGGTCGACAACAAACACAATACACAATATAGATTCTGGAACGGTTCATGATCAAATTACAGATATGAACATCTGTCGTCACCGCTGCAGCAAACGTTTTCCTCATCAGCAGTAACGTATCCAGGGTGACCCCCTGTCAATGAAGTGCGGACACCCCCAAAAAATGTTAAATGTCTGTTTATTATATATAAAAAAAAAATAGTGAGATTATCAAATAGTTTGTGATTAGACTAACCCCTCTTCCAAATAATATCCTGCTTTCGTGCCTGCTCATCAGGTCATAACGCCATATCCCGTAAGTACCATTTTATTATTATTATTATGACACATACGACGGAAACCTAACCTAAAACCGAAAATCCTCGTTCACGATCAGTCGTTAAGTTTCGACGGTTCAAACTTAACGAATATAGATGCGGGACATTAAGCTTTTCATGCTGTCGTTTTGAAGCACTTGAAACGCGGAATCGCTAATTTCCTATTGTTCCAACATGACTTAAAGATCGACCCCATGTTTGAGAGAGAAACAGTAGTCTTTCCCTTTTGCTCAACAAAAATATCACTAAACCCCAGATAGAAAAGATATATACATATTACATATATTATAAATTATAATATGCTTATCCCATCCATTAATGGTAGGATTTATATTTCGTTATAAACGATTTACAACGGACATAGGATTACGCAGTGAAAGAAATATAACATTGGTATAATTATATACTTTGGTATATACCTTAAATTTCCACCGAGTCGGTAGTTGATAGTGTTCTTCTATTGACACATTGCCGAGGACACGCGATCTATTGATGCATAACAAATTACTACGATCGTCAATTTTGACGGGCTAATGCGGCCGGATTACGTGAAATAAAAGAGTTTTAACAAGGCAGATATGGTTTTTTTTATCGTGCGTTTTGTAATCTTAATACCGACAATTAAACACGATGATTAGAAATTATGATGGGTGCTAATTATTTTTAGCCAAAATAAAATAATATTCTTGCTATCATACAAGAACATAAAATTTTAATTTCTTAACAAAATTCTAATTGTAATAATCATTTTTAACATTACTATATAATAGCTATAATAAAAAGTTGAGGTTGACATAATTGTAATCATGTTCGTTTAAATATTTTTTTATACAGAAATTCGCCTCAAACATAAATAAAGGCATAAATGTTTGTAAACGAATGTGCAACAACAATATGTGGACATTTTAAAACTGTTTTTCTGTAAAATCGTGACAGACCGTTTTTATTATTATTATTATTATAAGCTCACGCTGACTACGGTATATATATTTTATACAATATAATACACGTTATTACGAAATTTAAAAACGACAGGCAGAGATTTCAAGACAGACGCGATTGTTTTCGATCGAACGGGCGACAGCCTACAAGGAAATTGTGTTCCTGCAATGGCCATTATATGGAAATTTGATCGAGTTTTTTTTTTCCACGTTTAGACGGAGACTGAACTGTTTATAATATATTATATTTTTTTTCTATATTCCATACGAGTACCGCCTATATTATATGACATATTATATACCGTCGGCATAAATAATAATAATAATAATAATACAAAATATGTTATAATATCGCACACGTCCGAGAACATAATCTTTCAGCGGCAGATATACAATAATATATTATCATAATTTGACATCGTCCGTTGACATCGTTTCCCTCGTGGCCGGCCGTAGTCGATCATACTCGATCCTTTTAGCCCGAAAAGCCGACACGTTATTATAATATTATTATTGTTTTATCCAACTATAGTTGGTTCAGTTAATAAATTATTGTTTTTTTTTTATGTCCAACGCGAATATTATTATATTGAAGTATATAATAATATCAAGTTTTATATGTTTATGATTTTAAATGTTCCTCTTTAGGTCCGGAGATGCTAAACACGCTTACTGTTTATTAGAAATCCGTTAAATAATGTACACATTGATAATTTTAACTTGTATATTTTCCATTTAATTATACATTTTTTGTATAAATTAAATCTTATACATTATATTCACCGAATATAACATCGTCTATAATACATATATAGGTTTTTCCGGTCATTGTTTCAATCGTAACCTTTTGTAATTCTTTTCTTTATTTAAAAATTATATCCGTATTTTAGATTTTGAGCGAAGCGAGGAATATATTGGTTTTAAAAACATTTTTTTGGGTAGAAATAATGGTCCGATTATCACAAATAAAATATGCTTTCGGTTTCAAATTGCATCTACTTGGTACTTTATTTAGCTTATTTTTCAAATTTATCAAAAGTGTCCCCTCGTGATATGAATAAGTAGCGAAAAAATTCCGGAAAACCTGCAAAATTGCGATTGCCGTGAATTTTATTTAAAATATTCTGGGATAACTAATGCGTTTTGAAAGTAGTGAGTTGTAATTTTTTTGAGTTTTCTTATAGATAGTTTACTCATTTGATAAATTTTTAAATAGATTTTTATTATATATCTGACCGAGTTTCGCCCAGAATCGTATTTTCGTTTGCAATACCATTGCATTCTAATCTTAATTAAGTATAATATAAAAAACCACAAATTTCTCCGAGGACCGAAGGGACGAAAGAGGAACGTCCGGAATCGATCTTCCCGCTTTTTTATATACTATAGTGTATAAAACAGATATTACACACCCTTTGAAATTATGGGAAACGCGAGCGTATTTTTATAAATCATTCCTTTATTCTCTTCCATTGTATATTATATTATATATTAATCTCCGAATAAAGTCTATTCAAGAATTTTACTTTGCGATTCACATTATTATTATTACTATACCATACGACGGATCTCACATCCTTTCGAGTTTCGACAATGCGATTTATATTTTATACGACAGAGTTTCTCCACCTATATATTATTATTATTATTATTTCGTTATAGGGTATATATATAAATATATACGCATAATATTGTATGTTCTATTCCGGTAAAACCTGATTAGAGTGCCCGGCGTCTTTGCCGTATACCTACCGCGGCAGGGCCACGACCCCATTCAACTGTCAAATCCGAAATTTTAAGCGCGTCTGTGTGTGCTCAGGGACGACCCTAAATCCGTCCCAGAGGTGTTTGTACCGCC
This sequence comes from Eriosoma lanigerum, assembly GCA_013282895.1. Taxonomy (NCBI): domain Eukaryota; kingdom Metazoa; phylum Arthropoda; class Insecta; order Hemiptera; family Aphididae; genus Eriosoma; species Eriosoma lanigerum. The sequence goes on along the minus strand of CM023358.1, from coordinate 6,419,854 downwards.
GCCGCCACCGCCATCGCACAGCAAACACACGCGATTTCTTTTGAACGACCGGACAAAGTTCCCATCGGATCACGATGACGATATAATATACGAGTCCTTTTTCCCTGCCCCCTCGGGGCAGTCTCCGAAATGTAAATGTATATATTATTATAAGTGAATACATAATAATAATAATAATAATAACAACAACAACGGCAACGAGTATAGGTCGTAGGCATATATACATACGTATAAGGTCGTTAGGCGTCGTCCATTACCGGTTTTTGCTATCGGAAATCGCAAACATTTATTTATTTATTTATTATCGATATAATATATTATTATTATACCGTATAGCAGCCCATAAATACACATATACCTATACGTATTATTATATAATCGCGGTATAAACCTACATACCAGTAAAACGCAACCGTCGCGCGATGTCGGTTTAAAGGTTAGTATAAAAAAAATAAAAAAAAAAACCCCAACACGAAAGACCGAAAGACGAGTTGTTTCTTTTGTTATTTGAGTATATTATTTATTTACCGTCGGCTGCGTTGGCCGAGATGAATCGCTACACAACGACTATCCTGGTCTCCGCATTCACTCCCAATCGGCCGATTCGCTTATATTATGTTATGTCTTCCCCGTGCCGGCTGAAGTCTAAAATAACAAATGTCCGTTTCTCCGCCTATCGTATTATATGTCATTGTCATCAACGGCAGGGGCGGGCTAAAATAAGCATATAAAGGAAATAGGACCGTATAAATGTAAAATTGTAAAAAATATGAACTAAAAACAGTACACAGAGATTCACCGGCCGCTGCCGGTAAATGAGTTTTATCATTGATTCATTTAATAGGTTAGGTAAGGAGGTTAAGAGGTATACTCGATAATAGTTTGAACATTTCTGTGTATAATTTATTTCGATTTATTACCTAGAAATTTTAGACATTTCCGATAAAAATTTAAACATTTTAAACGGGTTATTTATTTTTTACTACTTAAACGAAACATATTTGTTAGGCAAAGTTGATATATTCTATGTATATAAACTGCTATAATATAACAACAATAAATAAAATACTACAACACGAAAATAGAATACAATATATTACGAACAAGAGCTCTTGCTGATAAATCATTATTTTTCAAAACACATTTCACAAATTCGGTATTTTATTTCCGCGTAACGAACAGTTATAAGTTAAGTTAGCAGTAGCATTGTATATTATACTTTTTTTCGGGTGAAGAAATATTTCGTAACAATAACTTACAGAACCAAAATTAATTTTCACTGTGTTTGCAATACACACTACATTACGACTTATCATATATTATACACAAGCACGCCAATAAATAATACACACGATTTAATAATATACGTAATAAACGTTTTTGCTGTTGTTGTTTATTTTTTTCAATTTATAAACTTTATTTTTTCGTTTGTTCCTACAGCGGTCAAGATTTCGTGTTATAAATTTGGTGGGTATTACTTGCCAACACTTTGTGTCGGTATATTTTATTATTACATTATTTTTGTAACGTGAATTTCTGATTACCCAATTTAAGTTTTATACTTGGGGAGGCTACAATTTTTTTAAACAGTTCATGATGGATATTGTTTCATACACGATACACGATCTACGGGAGATTTTAGGGGAGCTAAGCGTACCAACTCCCTTTTTTTGCGTCTCTACGGTACAATCAGTGGCGCAAATATTAAAAATATGTCATATGGATTTACTCGATACAATTAATACGTTTTATGATATTTCGACGTTCCTTGCTGGAACAGTGGTCTGCAGGTATAGGCAATTATGGCGCGAAAGGGGTTCCCATGACGCAGTGGCTTCATGCTAAAAAGGGGTGGGCGGGTGATTGATCATTAATTAACAAAACTACGACTCAAAAACAGTTATATTTTTCATTTGTAATTAGTAGCATCAATTAAGTAGCTATAATCTCTTGAATTAATGATGAAAGTTACATTTTTCAATAAGTTAATAATATGTTTTTTTTAAAACAAATTCGAAAAATTTGAAAAAAAAAATTAGTTTTAGTTTTTAGGGTGGGTGTTAAAATGTTTAGCTGCTTCATAAGTGGGTATATATTCATATTTTTAAATACGAGTTAATTGTATAATGAGGTGAAATTTTATAATCACACTATATGTTTCCGTATCTGATATTTTTCTAGAATGAGCTTGAATACATTTTAAAGAGGCTAAGCTCTATTTCCTCTATTTCCGCCACTGGATACGTTATATAAAACGTAAAACGTTGTCGTTTATACGATCGGATCAACCACCGTTAAAACGTTCGATTAAACGCGACCAAAACTCACGTTCGTGAACAACCAATTCGAAATAATAAAATTACAATGTGCGTTTTCATATTTTCAATTCGTTATTTTTACGAAAACGCCCTTCGAAGTACACCGTTCGACAAAGTGCCTGCAGTCAATATGCGTCAGTACAATTTGCTATCAGACACGCGAAGGGGAAACGCGCGTCGAGAGTATTATATTAATATTACGTACCAGTAAAATATATAGTATATAATATATTATTTGATATTATAATAATAGTCGTACGATCACGAATGATTCGAACATTCGACTGATAATATATTATATTATGTTTATATTGCCGAACGAACCACCCGAGGTCTATATGGTATGATTCCGGGTCCTCGCAGCTGTTGCGCGGCGATAAAAAACGGATATCCGGTCGAAAAGGAAATAAAAATAATAAAAAATAAAACCAAATGCGGTTGTTTGAAACAAAAAGAAAAATTGTATTTAATAAAACCAAGTAGAAAGACTTATTTTTAATTTTATAATAATAAAAATAGAGTAAAGTAACATACTGTTATATTATTATAATAATATGATCACGACATGGTTGTATAAGGAAAGCGCGGCCACGCATAATATTATGATAAAATCGTATCATAGCCCTTGAACCTGTTCTATACAGTGCAGGGCCAACGTGATTTGGGCCCGTACCCGGCACCCCTTGTCCCGGAGCTCGTCCCCGTGGATCTTGAGCCTGGCGGACCGTTGCCGGATGTGCTCCAGCGCCTCGTCCTTGGTGAACTCCACATAACAGCCCAGGCCCACGCTCACTAAGAATTTGGTTACGTCCACGTTGGCCTGCATGAAAAAGTCGCAACCCACGTTCACACGGGTCTTGAGCGGCTTGCCAGCGGGCGATTCGTTGGCCAGTTGGGTCATAGTCTCGATGTTCTTGCGCAACCGTTCCAGGTCCAGTATCTCCTCGTCGATCACCTCCAGAGCACTGAAAATCTGTTTCAAGCTCTCCTTGAGAACGTCGTTGATGAACATTTCGAACTTGGCCACTTTCTGCTCCGCCGTTTCTGCTGCTGCCATTTTATAAGTTCAAATACGTTACTTTTTAATTAGATATTTTGCACCTGAAACACAAAGTCATAAACAATACGATTATTAAAATATAATGTTATATGCAACAAAAATGTATTGTGAATATTATAAAAATCGTATATGCAGTGACGTGTTGAACTAAATTAGATATTGGGCCAAACGAGTATTGGTGTAAAGGTTTAATACATTTAGACATTAATCTCCTTTAATAGATTTCTATATCTAGAGAGTATACAAGTATTACAAGTATATTACAAGTCAACTACTATAATATACAAATACAACGGTGGTGAGAGAGTGGGATGGAGGTTATTCAATTATAGCAAATTAAAGTAAAAATATTAAATTTATATTTTTTACAATATTTCCTATATGTACCCACCTGTATAAATTTCTGTCAATGTCAACTACAATAATAGGCAATCACAATATCTATACAAATACAGCCCGCAAAACTCTATATATTACTAAATTAATATAACAGTATAGAATGCGATGTGCAATTATAAATATATAAATATTTCTTTCCTCTATGCGAATTGCTTGAGATCATGAGAGGTAGGTATTATACGTGGTATATATAGATATACTCATGGTTTTATAATAAAACCTTGAAAGTTTTTTCCATTAAATCGATTTCTGGATTCGATTAATTCGATATGCTATAGGTTATTTTCAAAAGTATTCGCACTATTACCGTTTAGTAATTTCTAGGATGATGTTCAAAGAAGCAACCAGGTTAAACAATTTAGATAAGAGGCTATAAACTCAACCGTACATGCCTCAACATAATTTGTTGAGAAATAAGCCTATTAACCATTAAACTTTTTTGTAGGACGAATCCCTATTTAGAGGGCTTATTCTTTAGTTGTGCAAATGACGATGTTGGAGTTGGACTATATAAATACGTTTCTGATGGTGCTTTTTCCGCCCATAAATATATATATCATATATCATATATATATATATATATATATATATATATTCTTTCTAGCGCATTTCACATATATTAATACACTACAACACTATAAGGTATTTTAATAATACTTCAGCCTTACTGCCGTGGCACTATAATAGTCTATAATACTCATTTACAAACTTACGGTGGCTAAAGTACGTATACGAGGAAACGTGCCAAAAACCACTTTTATCGTCGAGATAGCTATATATAAATTTTATTTTTCACAGGATGAACTCGAGGTCAAAGGTATTATAGTCCGCGAGAGCGTTGGATTTCCAATATAGTATATATGGTATATACAATCATATATAATAAATAGATACGAGGGGAAAATAATCTGATGTCATCGATCGGTCCATTTTATCGTGTATCTAATATCCATAAGTATACCTACCATTTACTTGGTTATGCATATATTGAGTGTTACGAGCTGTTATTTAGACCTTCACATCCATATGAGCTATATATACGTTATATTATTATACCGCGGTAGTGGTTACCGCCGCAATACGAACCGTACCTATACAGTATTGGCATTTGTATTTTGTACGTGTAATTGTATTTGCATTGAGGTCACCGCGAGTAAATTAATATATGACTAATGGACAATGGCGGACAATCGTGTAATATTATGATAATCATTGATTAAATATACAATATATTTGTATACATAATCGATGTGTGGTTAAATAGAGAATCGTCTTGATTCATTAACGCATAAATGATGATTTGATTAAACGCAAACGACTATTTTATTTTACATTCAGGGTGATTAAAATTTTATGTAATAAACAATTTTTACGTTTTATTATGGTTAGGTTAGGTTAGGTTAGCATTTTGATCCAATATACTCGTATAATCAAAATCTATTTTATTTATCTATATACTATTATCAAAAAATTTACTAAACACGTTTAAACGACATTTTAGATGATTTTTCAAGGGACGACATTTAAAAATCAAATAGAACCTTTTCATATTTTTGGTATAAAATTGAATTGTATAGCTAAGCTATTCTGATCACTATACGCGTATATTATAATATATTATATTCACGACTAGTATCCGATACTGACAATTTTAAAAACATAATTCAAATATTGTTTATACAAATACGGGTATAAAATAAACATCTTATAGATTTTTTATAAAAAAAAAATACATAAATTATCCACAGGAAGTTTGTTTAAAAATTGAATTGTTTAAAAAAAAAATAGATAATAATATTATGAGCGCGTGGACGAACAATAACCAGAGAATATTATAATTTCCGGTTATCTTTGATGTACTTATACAGCATAATATTTTAGATAACCACATCGCAAAATTTGCCAATCTAAGTGTTTTGAAGCGAATAAATAAGAATTGTGCTTAATGCCGTAATTTACACGCCTCGTTGTAATATATTTTTCTAATGAAATGTACCTACCTACACAGTACACACCAATCAATTAAAATAATAGAATTTGTTATCAAAAATTTGAAATCAACCTACGATAAGCTTATCAATATAAAATAAAAAAATATTAATGCTCAGGTACAACATTTTATGTAGGTAGTATTTAGATGAAATGTAAATATTTCTATATCTTTAATTATAAAATATTAAGTATTATAATATTATAATTCTATACATTTACAAGAATAACATACACATTTTCTAATTAATATTTTATGGTTTGATATTCGTATTTATTATTGAATCCAAGTAATATTTTTAACAGACGTTTTTCTAAAAATAGTTTACAAATGATTCATAAATAATAATTAAAATTTAAAATACTCTTGATTTACGATAAAATCTTATATTAAAAATTTAATTAAATTTCAAATAATACCTACTTACGTTTATTTTTATAATGATATTAAAAAATTGTATTAATTTTTAGTTACAAATCGAGTATTAACTGCAAAACAATATTATAATAATAATTTATATTTGTGATAAATAATTTAAATGTTTCGTAAATTCATTTTTGATATAGAATAGTAAAAAAAAATTTTATCTCATATTTTGTGAACACCTACTATTTTACGTAAATATATAATGTTATATTATATTATACGTTCCTAGTTTTTACTCATACAAATATCCAATAATCATTATTTTTAACATAAATATATTTTATTCAATTTAAATTATAAGTTTGATTATAAAATGTATTAAACTATTTATATATTATTATTATATTAAATTATAAGAGTTACTGCGGTTATGGTTATACAACGTTTAATTTTATTGTATAACATGCATTAACTAAATATATTTTATTACTCACCCGTGTTACCCTAAAAAATATTGTTTAAAAAGATTAAAATAATTGATAGGTGTTTCACTATTATTACATATAATTTATTGCTATTTGCACACATTGTGGCTTAAAAGTTATAAATTAATAAAATAGCACCATACATTTACAATAACTATATGTATTTAGATACCGAGTTACGTAATAATAAACAATAATTATAATATAATTAATACATTAATTGTAATGATGATTCGTGCGAATTTAGTATATAAAATCTATTATTATTATTATTATTACCTACCTACTTATTATTAAAAGTGATTAACGCAATACAACGTTGTGTAAAAATAAAATACATACATTTATATGTGTCAACAATTATCTACACTATTTTGGATGATCATATTAAATGTGTCATTATGAGTTATGACACATTATGCGTATCAATCCAAGTATATTATAATATTATCTAGTACGTTTTATTGGAAATATTCATATTGTATATTGTTACACAAAGAATTCTAATAAATAATAATACTGAATATACAATGGATAAACATGATGAGTTGTAAAATAATGAGATTTCTGTTTCTCATGTATAATTTATAACTTTTGAACTTATCTTGAAATTTAGGCGTAAAATTAGTACTTTCCTACGAATTCCATACACAAAGTCTATTGTAAGTCATTGAGTCATACAGTAATTAGTAAAAAAACAATAGTTTTTACAGTAATACCGTTTGATTACCTGATACCATGTAGTACAGGTTCACGAACATGATACCTCATTTACGTTAAAATACTGCCAATTAATAATTACCATAATGATCTTATTTTTTTTATAATATTATAAAATTACATAAAACGTAACCAATACCAAAGAACCGATATGCTGATAGAAATACAATTTAATAGTTTTAAAGGCAACACAATTTTACATTTTTTAAAAGGTTGTTTTAACAAAATTTCGTTTTGTTTTTTACAAAGTTCTAAACCTTCACCATTTACATTTAAAAATGTTAATAAATAAAAGTTAATTAGGTTTGCGTTAACGCGTTGTGAATACTGAAGGAAAATTAAATAAAAATCGATAGGTATTTTAAAAAGCATAAACAATCTACTATAAGTACGTACGTATAACAAAATTGTGTAGTCAATTTAATTTAATTGAATTAATTTCAAATATTAATTTGATATCGTGCCTTTAATGAATTTTTTTCATAAGATTGGTTTATTGTTAATGCGTTACTATATGTATAATATGTTATAAATATAGATAATGAATTACACGAATATACTAAGTCTTATAGGTAATAGATAAACAAAACCATTTTTAATTTAGTTATATTGCTTAATAGTGAATAACAATTATAATAATATTAATATTAATATACCTATTAATTATTATATTATATTTTGTATAATTATAGAGAATTGGTGTTATTATGTAATAATTTACAATCTGTTAGATTATAATTTTGGACAAGATCGTTAAAAAAATGTTCAAATATAATTTAACGGTATTTTTAATTATTCGTTATAATTATATTATATATGCCTTGGAATCATACAGAATTACAGAATATGAATTAACTTTAATAGTTGCATTTCTATGAAAAAAGTGTGTATTAAAACATAAATCATTAACGCTCTTAAAAGTTTATAATAAAAAGTATTACAAAATAAATTGGTTCCTACTATAATTATTATGATTAATTCATAAAACACACTATATGTATCATCACGATAACATTATTTTTAACGAGTTGACAGAACACGAAATGTTAATTAAGCTGCGATAAGATCTCATTCAATTATGATTTTTTTTATTATTCCTTTTTAAATTTTTTTTTTTTACAATTATAAGAAGTTTACTAGTTTACTCGATATTCTAGTAAACTATCATTATATAATAAACATAATGACTATACGTAATATTTTATATAGAGAAGTTTAGACTTTGAATATTTAACGAATATTATTAATATAATATCAAACGGATATATTATTGTGTAACGTGTTATTAACTTATTATACTTTAGGACAATAATATAATATATTATTATATAAAATCGTTATATAACGATTCATATTAAGTCGTTTTTCGAACGTTTTTAAACATTATGTCAATTATGAACCATCAAAATGGTTACAATATCAACATTGTCCTTAATTAAAGTTTTGTTGGCTAATATTTGTACGAGTAATTAGTAAATTGGGCTTGTTTAAACTTGTTTAAATAGTATATTTCAAATTTTAACATATCATAGAGGGTGACCAGAAAGGTTTTCCAGCCAAAATTCTTTCAGTTCCTCTCATTATAAAAAATGATAAAGTTGTTACTTGTTTTTTATGTAATAAACAATAATGCAATAACTATTATCACTGTTTTACTTTTATTGCGTTTTCGAGCACATATATCTATATATTTGAGGAAAACGAATGACGAATGTAGTTACATATTAAAAAAAAATCAAATATAATTATTGTTTTACATCAAAGTCGCTGTAGAATGGCAAACAATAATTGTTCAATTTGTTTTTAAAATTCGTTTTTGAATTTCTTATAAAAGTGGTATTTAAGTGATGTACAACGAAAACGTCAAGAGTGATATTTCTTTTCATAACACTAAATAACTAACTGAAAATAAGATAAATAAATAAAGTTAGCTATATCGACAACGACATACTTAAATAAAAAAAAAAAGATAAATAAAATTGTTTTATTTTTAGTGACGCCCTTGTAACAAAATCACATAATAATATACGTATACAGTCATTATAATATTATTTTATGCCGTTTTTTCTGTAGTTTAGTTTGAAAATTCCATTATTTATATAATATATTATTATATTATTATAATAAATGTTACGAATAATGAATAATAAAGTAAGCATTGGATATTAATCTGAAAAATAGCTAAAATACATTACACACATGTTTTGATTTTCATGACAGTTTTGTGCTTAAGCATATTTTTCATTATTTTATACCATTGTTATACATTATATAATACGTTATATTTTATACCACACATAAAATTATTAAGGCCAAAATATATTTATATAAATTAGAATAAAAAAGCGGGAAGGTTGATTCTGGACGTTCCTCTTTCGTTCCTTCGGTTCTCGGAGAAATTAGTAATTTATTATAATTAAGATTTGAATGCAATGAATAATGGATATTGCATTCGAATATATGAATCTGAGAGAAACTCAGTCAATATATTAAATTAATAATCTGTTTCAAAAATTTACCACGTGCATAAATTATCTATGAGATTACTCATAAAAATTTCAAGCCCCTACGATCAAAACAGAATTGATAGGTAATACAAAATATTTCAAATAAATTAACGAAAAATCGTAATCTTGCCGATATTCCATCATTTAGTTATTATTCAGTTATTCTTCTCCCAAGGAAAATTTTTGAGAAATTCGAAAAATTAGCTAAATAAAGTATACTTACTTAATGCAATTTTCTACTAAAAGCATACCCTATTCGTGGTAATCGGAATATTATTTATATTCGAAAAAATATTTCCAGGTACAGAAAAAAAATCTTTGTAAAACCAATACATTCCTTGCTTCGCTCAGAATCTAAAATATACTAAATGACGTATATTTTATTTTGCACGATTTTATGTGTTAAGATTCACAAAGAATATGACTCCCTTGATAGACAGCTAGTATAGTTAATAAATTATTATTTACTTCTTATATATTGCCTAACATCTTTACCTGATACTTATATAGATCTCTATTTCCTACCACTCACTTATTTACACCAGTTGTCTTCATATTCACTATTTATTTAATCTATCCACCTCTTCATCGATCTTACCACTCTTACGTTCTACATTGATTTATCTCTCCTCATAACATGTCCAAACCTCTTAGTATATTTTCTCTCTCGTTTTCCCCTGAATTTATACAACTCCTATATTTTACCCTTAATATATTTACTTCTTAATCCTATCTATAGTCACTCCACACAGCCAACTTAGCATTCTCATCTCAGATGGATGTATGGAGTGACTAGACTAATATAATTATAATTGTTTCTACGTTTAAAAAAGATGACAGAGTTTTTCTTTTTTCAATAATTGTCGCGAATTCGTGATCTGTAAGATCAATGTATTTGCGATAAATAAATGCAAGTCATGGTGTACAAATTGAATTATGAAGACGGCCCTTGACGTGGTCCCTCGACGCGACGTCGTGAACGAAGTTTTATACTTAACTATCGCGGTTCCGTGATTCCTCGTCACTTGTATTTTTGCGGGAGCGGCGAGCGGACGACCGCAATAAAATAATACTGTATACAGAGTGATCAGAATTTCCTGTTTCAAAAATGGCGATGATTACATGCGTTTTATATGTTATTTATATTTTTTTTTAATGCAATATTCATATCACTCTGTACATCATACGTATATATATATACGTTCACATATAACGAGGTTAGTTCGGGCAGAACGTTTTTACCCTCACGTGCGCGCACACACGCGGGTGTGGTGTCAAGTAGGCGGCGGAAATATTAGCAGGCGGGAAAATAGGAGTAAAATAAAATAGAGATTACGATTGAGCCAGCGAGAGGAAAACGTGTCCAATTATCGCGGATATATTATATTGTATAAGCGGTCCAATCTGCTCGGAGGAGGCGAATCCTTCCCATCCGTATCGCGCGATAAATGTGGAATAAATAAAATAAAAATCGTAATTTATACGATTGCGTCGATTGTGCGAGCACGCAAACGGCAAAACGCGAGTAGCAGTGAAAAACGTGCACAGCTATATGGCGTTATTGCAAAATATGAATCGATAGTAATTCACAAATTGAACCTACTATATAAAGGAGAACAAAACAACGGAAATCGAAAAGAAAAAAGGAAATACGGTGAGTATAAAAGAGAAAACGAAAGTTTTCGGCAGAGGGATACTTCAAACAAACATTTCTAAAACTCGCGCACGTGCAATTTTGTCGGTCGTTAGGCAATATATAGACGGCGGATCTCGTTAGGAGTTTTAATATATTTTTTATATACAGAGTGATCAGAATATTGTGTTACGTCGAAATAAGTAGATGTTCGAAATGTTTACCTTACTATACTAATTAAAATGACGTTGAAATGTATTAAATTAGTAGTTTTACATCCTTGTTTCTCTTTTAACGACATGCTATTCAACCATCACATATCGAGAAATCGAATATGGTTCTTGGTTAACTAGAACATGAAGTTTTAGTTAGGTTTGCTCCGGAGTCCAGAAGCCACAACGCGCAAAAAGCCCATGGCTACCAGGAAGTCAAACTTCGACCTCTATAATGCCGAAACATGTGCTTAGATCACTCATCTAAGCCTGACACTCTTGTAGAAAATGTATTAAACGTCCAAAATCGATTTCTATGATTTATAATATTATATTCTTTAATTATCATTCTAAAACGAAAAATTTATATTATATTATGTATAATATATAGTATAGTAGTATGATTTATACGAAATAATATTATAATATGTTTTGGACAAATTATTATTTTTAATATTTTTTTATCGTTCATAACTATAATTATACAGAATATTGATACGGTTTATAAATTGTGTAAATAATACAAAATGTCATTGTCATATCGTATAGCTATATGGTACCTACTTGTATTTTAACGTAAATGGTGAAACGATTATGGTGATTTACTAAAATAGTAAACATTATTATCTCAAGAGTGTTTTTTAAATAGTTACCTATATAGTCTTTTAACTCGGAGTTGAACGTTTCTATCAAAGCGTTCTCAAGAACGTACTTAACATTTTCAGAAAGATAGAAAACAATTCTATAAATCTATATATATATATATATATATATATATAAATATTATAGCCATCTAGGTATATTAGTCATTACTCATTACTAAAGAAAAAAATAGTTTATCAAAGAACTTTAGAATTTAGATATACCGCTTAATTGTATAGTTTTTTTTTAAATACATAAACATCTATTAAATGAGATTAATTACGAAAAAAAAAACACTTATATATATTAAATTTCAACGAAAATATAATATGGTGTTTATGATTGCGCTATGCATCATAAATAATATATTTTATGTTTATATAAATACTTAATTATGATTAATGAAAATTAGTTAAAAAGATAATTTACCTTTATTTATTATTTAAACAAAATAGTGTTTTACGTAGGAACGCATATTAAAAATATTTAATAATTAATACTGTTGTATATGTTGAAGTTTAATCATGGATTTCATCCGAAAAATACGCATGAGGCATAAAATCATAACCATTAAATCATATTCAATTAATTATATGAATTATAAGTACCTTAAGTATATATTATTATGGAAATCTAGTGAGAAATAATAAAATAAAGTGAAAAAAACATTATACAATTAAACGCGGGAAAAATGATTAAGTCGCTTTTAAATAATATATAATGTAAGAAACAAAAACGTCATAATATATTATGATGATTTCAATAAGTTCTCAGCGCTTTATTAATTTTCTACATGGAAAAAATCACGAAATCTCTCACAATATTCTCATTTCGATAACAATGATATGGAGGTCGTTTAACAAATCTTATTGGTCGGTAAAATAAAATATGCTATTTCGAAAATCATTATCAATATATAGACAACGATAATATACTATTATTTCACTATTTTTTCTCCTATAATTAAAATAATAATCAAATATTGTAATATCGAAATAAAGTAACAGTGTGACGTACAATAATAAAATAATATATATATATACTATTTGTATCAATTTATAACTCAAGGTAATATTGTATACTATACAGTGAATTCTTCCTGTATATTTATTTCACAAACTAAAACGGTTTAAATACTATAATCATATATAAAGTTAAATGCTTTATATAAATATAGGCTCGTTACGTAGGGAAAACTTGTATGATAAAAACACATTATTAATAAGTCTTTGTCTCTGTTTATCTCGCGAACAGCGTATAAAAAATTATTTTCTGTAATATTGTGGCTGGTTAGGTTAAATGGGTTGGTTATTTTAAAATTGTTAGTTTCAGGTAAAACAAAAAATAGATTACACGGAACATATTATTATTATTGTGATCTCACCGATCACTAACCACTATCATTATCTTTCTATTAAACGCTCGTTATGTTTTCAATAATACATATATATATATATATATATATATATATATATATAATATACATATCACATGTTTTGTATATTTTACCTCGAGGGCACGATTAAAATAAATTAATAGTTTTTTTTTTTTTGAACATTGGAAACGACATTTTGGCAACACGAAATCATAAATAATTATTATTATTCAACAGTTAGGTGTAATATTAATAATATTAGGTGTCATCTCCGGGTCCTGGGAATCTGTGGAATTCGCGTGTATTTTTTTGGCACATTGTATTTTCGCTAAAATATATTATTATAATTATGTGTTTAGAATTGAGTTTGCGCACTCGTCGGCGAAACGACATCAACAATAGCATTTCATTTTTTTCGCTCTCGTGTATACCTACTAATTTTAGCATCATAATATTATCGGCTAGAACAAAACAGAACAAGTACCTATTATATATTATAATTTAACGCGCGCTCCGCTCTCCCACGTTCGGAGTTTTGATTGTTTGCGAAAACCCGTTTTCCAAAACAATAGAGTTGTATTCTATTCGTTTTGCCAAAACTCGCCGGCAATCGAATATATTTTTTTGCGAATTCGATTTGCATTGCTAGTCGGCACGGCGATCGGGATTTCGGGTAACAAAAATGATGGGAATCACATGTCAGGTATACGTTTTTGCAAAACGAAATTCTGATCACTCTGTATATCCATCGCACGCTGGAGTTTTTACATGCAACAAGCCACCACACTCGGTCATAAAATATATACACGCGAACACGTAAAAAAATGTTAAAACGCGTATGCGTAAACTAAACCTATCTGTTATATTAATACAGCGTGTGCGAGTCGCGTGTATGTATATAATTATTAATATTATTATGTGCGGACTGCATGCATGAGCGTATTTGTTTGTTGAAAAACAAAACTTACATAATCGTAATAATATAGGTAAGCAGGTACTCGAATTTGTATTAAATATTTGACTGTGCGCTGTGTGTTTTTTTTCGGCAGGAAAATTTGTATGTTTAATTTTATTAAATGTATACCTATATATAATAGCCGTGTTATACAGAGTGTTCAGAAAATATCGTGTTACAAAAACAACGAAAATGATTTCCACCGTAGTTTCGACATTTAGGTATAGGTATGTGAAATTATGATCACCGTGTCTGTATAGTACGTAGATATATATATATATATATCCTCTTATTCTATAATATTATAATTGGAATGAATTACTTAGACATTTTTCGTAAAATATATATTTGTAACATTATATTTGTTATCATAGATTATTTTATTTTATTAAAAAAATGAAAAAAATATCAAATATTTGTACATTTTTTGTTGAACGATTAATTGGATCTAAATTTGTTTTATATTCTTATTTGCAACTTTGCAAGTGCACTGTGCACACATACTATTTCAAACTATATCTACATAATTCGTGTCGAGGTTTACTAAAAAATAGAAAAAATAGAAAAAAATAGTGTATTTGTCGTTTCGTATTGCGAGTAATAAATATTAAACTAGCACGAAAACTAAAAACCTGCTGGAATACTAAAAGACAACATTTAAAACAAAATAATAATAACTAACTTATCAATAATGAGACTGTCGAAAAACGATAGTGCATTAGACTTAGACGTAATTATTATCGTATTTTTATATATAATATATATTTGTCATGACGGATGTATTATATAATAATGTTTAATGTAAAGTTTTCGTTTTCCGCAAAAACATAAAAAACAAACGTCCGACGGAAGTCATGGTCGACTGGATATTTACTCCTATTATTTTGAATAGGACCCTTTTTCCAAAAATACATGTTATTTCATTTCCTGTTTGTGGGCACACGATAAGTCGAATGTTATTTGTATTGTCCGTTTGGACTTTATAGGCGAGTCCACTGTATAACATTTCTTTAGAAATTCTGAAAAAGATTCTTTTTTTTTGGGGGGGTAACGTTAATACTATATTATTATTATTAAAAATGTGGTATTTTTTAATAAAAGGCAACACGAATTCCAAAAATTGGAATGTTAAATCACATTTTATTAATTTTCGTTATTTTTACTTTTGATAGTATGAGTTGTCTCCGATCGCACAATTTTCGACTATACTGCATCGCAGTAATGATTTCAAATAATAATTCCATTTTAATTTTTTAGTTTGTCTGTTCGTTAATCTGCAAACCACTTTGATCGATTATTTCTATTTTTTAATTGAATTAACTTTAATATAGGTATTTATATGCATCAAATGGATTAACTCTTTGATTGGAAATTCCAGTTACCACTAACTTAGTTCATCGCTTCCATTTTAATAAAATCTGCAATAGATTTAGGTATTACACTTTTATAGGTATAAGTATTATTTATATAGTTTAAATTTTATCATCTACGTCTGAAAAACAATACTTAAGAGTATTTGCTAGGTACTTAAAATTTAAGAACAAAACTCGTAAATAATCAAAATTCGAAAAAGTATTCAGTTTCTCATTAATTTTGAACGAGAAATATTTTATATGTATAAGCATCAGTATTCATGTTTGAATATACGTTTGACTCTTATATTTGACTACATATAATTACTAATTAATGTGCTATAACGAAATATTAATTTAATTTTAATTACTATAAATATTGAATACATGCAATAATTACAAATATAAATATAAATAATTACAATAATTTCTAATTATTAGAAAATAACGGTATAATATTTCATAAACCGATTATTTTCATATTCAAATCATACATACGATTAATTCATTAAATAAAATAATTTATTAGTAATTATAAGTAATAACTATGAAATTATTACTATTTTGATGGTGAAATATTTAACCGTTGATATAAACCAGTTTTTTTTTAAATTCTATATACAATTATGATTTTTTTAAAGTAACTTTAAGATATTTGTTTATTCTTTTTTCAAGAAGTTATGACGTCTTAAAGAAAAATTAAATAGTTCGTAGACAATTTAGATATGTTATTTGTACTTAAAAAAGTACACTTATAAAAAAATTCAACGTTTATGCAAGTAGCGTCATTCATAATAGTTTTTAATGGGAACAAAACGTATGCCGAAACACAATAAACAGACAGACCCTTTATCATTAAGCTTATATATATATATAAATATGAAAAAAAAATTTTTAAAAAACGTGAATCGTAAAAATGTATAAATAGACGACGTCAGAACTATATATTAATAATATGAAAAAAACATATTTTATAATAGAGTACCTACACATAAAGTATAGGTAAACCCTACCCACCAAACCAATGTTATAAAAACAAAACAATAAAATGCATACATTATTGCATAATTCGTTTCTACCTATATACCATTAGCTATAAACAAAACTCTCATGGTAAAAAAATAACATAATAAAGTAAAAATATTATAATTATATATGGAGTTAATTAAACGTAAAATATACCTAAGTGAATATTAAAATTAATACTTCCGAGTACGGCCATGAATGTCAAGTTATCAACAGCAAACAGCACATTTCATAGGAATTGTGTCAAGGGACGTGAATTTAACAAACATTTAAAATCACAATCAACCGAATTGAATAATATCCACGTTTCATTTTTTTTTTTTTATATTATTTATGATTATTTAGTACTATTGAAGGAGGGGTTAAAAAGGTTGAAATGAAAATATTTCACCATCGACAAAAAGACGTATAAAACGTATACTCAGTAAAACTCATACAGAAAATATACAAATCTAGTATGTCGGGCGCGTCTAATAATAATATTTTTATTCCAAATGAATATTTTATATTTTTTACGAGTAGAAAAAAATTCATCATGAATAAACGTTGGTGCACTGTTTTTAATTATCTACTTTGACATTCTTCATTAGTATATTATTTACCTATTGTATTTATAGCAACGCTATATTTTTCGTCATTATTTTTAGTTAGTTTAATCATTAAATATTATAATAACAAAAGTAGGCCAACACGGCATGGCAGGTTTTTAAGTGAAGCATTGTCAAGCAAGTTAAATCATGTCAAACGTTACTATTAGTATTATTAAGAAGTAACGTATGCGGGATTTCAGTGACATGACTGTCTGTCGCATTAATATGACGACAAAAGCCATACGTTTTACTATGAATTATTAATAAAAATATTTTTAAAAAATTAAAAAATTCATAGTTACAATATGTTTTATGGTTGTTTTATGTAATTAATTTATTTATACGTGTTCAAACGAATAATTATCATTGTATTTTGTATAAAATTCAACCATTAATCAATATTTTCATATTTTGTAAACTATAGATATAAACTTTTATTTCAATCATTAAAATTGATATTGTGTATTTTTATTTATTAATATAGGTAGGTATCCGAAAATCATATGGTATAAAATAGGTAAATGTGAAAAACAACTAATTATAGTTTCAACAAATGTGTGTTTAAATTGTGTTTTTGCAGTGTTTTGTGTATAATGGATAAATTTAATTTTGTTTATTTAGATGTATCTAATATAAGTAATATGTTTAAACAATCTTTATTACTTTTTGCACAATAAATATATGTACTTTGTTTAAATTTATTTATTTGATTGTTCTTGAAAAATGTTTGTAAATTAAAAATAATTTTATCCGTCTCATATACAAATTAAATTATTGAGTATAATAATTTGTATCTATAATATGTACTATCTACTATTATTTTATTGTAATTATCACTCGACGCGAGTAAACAATATATTACTTTGGATTTTACGAATTATAAGCTAAAGTTATAATGTTCGCAATTAAAATAATAAACACATATTATATCCTATATGTGATAATAACTAAGTGCAGTTTGTATAATTTAAGCTTAGTTAAAAACTATAAAACATTTGTCAAATTACTGTAGCGTATATGCGATTAAACACGATTAATTATAATACGTTAACAGTCATCACGTTGTTGTCCGCCTTGTTGATGAGCGCATATGTATACATACATGAATAAAGTGTACCTATTATTATACCTATATATACCATTCCTCATAATTTACTGTCATTTAATATGGTAAAAAACACCTAAGGTCAAAAGAACGGCTAAAAATGTTTAAAGAATTAAACTATAGTTTAGATACAATCTAATTCTCAGCAGTCGACAATTTATACAAATATAAAAAAAAAAAATAGTGGCGATAAATATAAAAGTATATAATGATAGACAAAAGTTAATAAAAAAAATAATATCTGATAATAAAAATATATATCGTTATATAGTCAATAATGAGCTATTTTAAATTTTAATTTTGCTTATACATATTATTAGAATGCTTCATATATCATTCATTATTTTTTCATTTTTAATTATATACTATACATTTCAGTATATTTTAGTCAAACTATATTTTTCCGGGGGTTTTTTAAGAAAATGCAAAAAAAAAAAAATACAACATATTATAATTATTATTCTGAATTTCTGCAGAAATGTATTATAAAAAAGTTCTTCGGATGTTCTCTATATTTGTTTTTTACTTTTGGTAACTTAAGGTTTAATGTTTACTAATATATAATCGTCAATGTGATTGATTATAGTTTCTGTTGATCGGTGTTTATCTCCCAACGTCATCCACAGTACCTGCACCTATTTCTATATAATTATCGTAAGTATAATATTATATACATACAACATACCTACCTACATCGTATTTATATTATTATTTATTCGTTAATATATAAATAATAGTAATAACGATATATATGTGTGCCATACTGTGGCTGTCCGATATATCAAACCGTAAAACGTTTGTAGAATATAAATTGTTATTCATTATATTATTACATTATGCACAATAGCTGTGATCAGTGATCATGAAGCAATATTGATCTAAACGATCTTCCATCACGATACCGCCGGCATTTGTTAATATATTATAACGTGTAATTCCTGTAGAATTAATGGTCGCATATACACGTCATCCTCGGCGAATGCATACGATAATAATTTTTTAAAAAATTCGAAACGAATAATGTGCCAATAATTATTATATATACGCGCGTTTTATATTTGCCGTCGAGAACAGAAACCTAGACCTTTGACTCTGTGCGTCGTGTTCGTCGTTCATTAACCATACGTCATCGTCTGCTTCTGCAAGTCTATAACATAATATAACGACGACAATCGCCTATTTATATTATTAATTAATTTATATATATACATATAAACGATTCATGAGATGTCACGACTCATACGAACGGGCGCAGCAATAATATCCTTAAAGAACGCACACAATATATTCAAGACAATTATATTATATTTACGACCGTATGGATTGCTGCAATATCCGAAATGACGACAATACGATATTATCACAAGCGCACGGTAAATTATACGTTTAGATGTGCCTTTATTCAGCACATATAGCTGGAAAATATATTTGTTTAACTATTATCTGGAATGTAAAAAACATATTGTTTACATTTTTACGTTTTTAAGGCATCGAAGTAATACAACATAATGCTTACATATACGGGCTATATAATATACAAATGCGTAATCCTTTTGTAGAACTATTATAAATGGTTGTACCTTTTGAGGTACTTATAAGAAGACATTTTTGTATTTTTCGAATGTATTTTCTGCAGCTTTTTGTGACAACAAAATTTCCGCCCCAGTTATTATTATAAGTCGTTATATATTGTATTGTCGTCTTGGCACGTATACGGCATAATAATAATAATAATAATACGCATTACGTACATACATGTATACGACTGTTATCATATATAACATTGATGCGGACAATGTACATTCGATACAGGCCGACGACGCAGACCGCGGACAGTGTATTTTTATTATTTTATTTTTTTTTTCAAACGAATGATGAAGGAAAAAAAAATTAAATTCCTCGCTTTCTTCGGCCACAATATTCGTCGCGAAAGGTCGCGTACACACTACACGGTTTTGTAATCTTCCCCGCGATGATTTACTACACAGATACGGTTTTGATGAAACACCAGACACGCGGTATACTGCACAACGTGTATAATTTTATTCCAGCGGTATACCGCAATAGGTATCTCGTATTTCTGGTGTACGTGATGACCCCGTAAGGAGATAGAAGTTTTTCACATGGTCGTTCTTTGAACGTGTGGTTTTCATTTGGTATTTTTTATTTTTTTTTCCTATCCATCGTTGTCATTATTGTCAGGAGAGCACGTCGTCATTGATTATATTTCATTGGAAAAAGTAGTGAAACAAAGAAATTACAAACCGAAATGCGGGCTCACACGACTTACGAGCTTAATATTACAAATAACGGCATCCGACGAAATACGCGTAAATAATACAATCGCGTCAGAATTTCGAACGGGCGCACACACATTATATTCATATTTCGTTCGAGGCCGGGTCAGACGGACCAGAAAAAGGCACAAAGATCAGAACTGTTGGAAGCATAATATGCCATCTGGATTTTATATCACATATATATATATATATATATAATTTTTTTTTCTAATTAATACCATCCGGCCGGAAGAGGTCGAGATAAATGGTCGTTATATATAGTACACATCACATATACTCGAATCATGATCGATTAGCGAG
This sequence comes from Eriosoma lanigerum, assembly GCA_013282895.1. Classification (NCBI taxonomy): domain Eukaryota; kingdom Metazoa; phylum Arthropoda; class Insecta; order Hemiptera; family Aphididae; genus Eriosoma; species Eriosoma lanigerum. The sequence continues at coordinate 6,398,519 of CM023358.1, read as the reverse complement.
GATTTTTATTTATTTTTCAAAACCCGACACACGTATACCATTATTATTATTATGTGTATTTTTTTTTTTTCATATCTACAAACACGTTTTTCAAATAGGAAATAGTAATACAATACCGCGTATATGGTTTTATTATAACTCGTAAGTATTTGTATTATATTTTTAAGTGAATATTTGAAAAAATGTTGTTTTACCAAAATAAAAGCAAGTAATACTCGATATAATATTATTATACGTCCTACTTTGGCAGTATAAAATAATCAATTACCCATAATTTTATCATACATATGCGTATACGCGCGCGCGCGTGTATAAATTCGTTTTGTCTACCGTCATCCTCGTCGTTTTTTAAACAAATATTGTTGTTTGGCATACCGAAAGCCGTTGGAAAATCGCCATCGTCTCGTCTCCATAGTGTACGAACAAAATCGAACGATTCTTGAATGCCAAAGATCATTTATTTATAAAAACAAAAAACAAACCAGTGACATTTTACAATTAAATGTCTATACTATAACGATATACACACTTATATAATATGTTCATAAGATATGTAGTTTGAAAACTATTCATATTAACGCATAGACATAGTGTCTTTCAACTAGGGAAATATATCGGAAGGGGATTTTTATTTTTCCCTCAGAATAAAGTGATGGAGAGAAAAAGACATTATTGATATGAAATTTAGCTATTTCGATTTCCGTCACAAAACTGAAACGAGAAATGTCTTACATACATTACAAAAATTATATAATCCAACTTAAGTTTATACATTACTAATAGTATTCAAGTTCATGAAATATATGAAAATAAATCATTATTTTATGGATTTGCATGATTTTTGCATATTGTATATTTATTGTAATCTAGCTTAGCGAATAATATATATGCACATTATGTGTAAAACACAATCAACAATAATAATTAATGTATTATTTACGTACTATATATACGTAATAATTATAATAAATTGTTCTAAAACGCTAAAAATTTATTTTATGTTGCATAAGTAATGATTATATATTATTATAATACAATATAGCAAAAAAACATTATATAATACAGGATGATCAGAAAATCGAATTGAAAAATTTTGTAAATAACATTGAAAACACATATAATCTATAGCATTTTTATAACTCTGTATATTCGATAAAATTATGTTATGTAACTCGTAGAAAGTAATAAATTAAAACAATAATATTTTATTTTTCATTTTTATGTAATGAGGTCGTTATAACGTATATATATCTACATACACGCGAATACATTGATTTAATCAATATTATAAATAAATCAATGTAAATTCATTTTCTGTACTATTCTAAAGATATTTGTATGCAATATTATGAGAATAATTTTATAAAAGTAAAAACATTTTTTTTTTTTAGAATTGATTGTTTTATTTACATATTATAATATCGGTGCATAAATTATATATAACGCCGATAATGGACGATATGAAAACACACTTATAGAATGCATAAAACAATAATTGTTGCATATCATTATTGTGTTTTTAAGTATAATCCGTAAGCGTTTTTATTTGCACTTATCATTTATCATATTATGTTTGACAATAATTTATTGTTATTGACAAATTATTCGAAATATTTCAAAATGGGGTTATCGCTATTGTTTTGTTTTCATTCGTAATTATTCACCATATTCAAGTAAGTAATCATAACTTTTTTTCTTCGATTTATTACAAACAAGCGATGATATTTATAGCCAAATCAATACATCATATAATAACAGACAATGATCGACAATGTCGTAAGCATTTAACCATGGTAAATTTATAAAGCTCAAAGAAAGATAAGTACGTGTGAGATGGATTTATATTGCACACGTGTAACCTAACCTCCGTCAGAATTGAGGATCAAATGCTAAAAGAATTCATGACCTTTTGTTTTTGGTAACGTTATTATTCTTACCTCCGACGTGTGTTTAATATTTTGTTTTATATTACCGGGTGCAAATTCGATTCATCATGCGTAATTAATTAATGTTCCTAAATAGTTTTATGTGCAAAACGAGTGCCAAGGTTTTTGACATTGCAATCAGCGTCAATGACTAATATAAAATATAATAATAATATACAAGAAGCAATAAAATATTTTCATTCACAAAAATATAAAATTGCACTAATAAAATTAAATTTATTTAATTACTTTTAGTACTTTTGGTACAATAGTCATGTGATCAGATGTGTATGCACCTTGGACGTAATTGAGGGGTGGAAATAATATTTTTTTAGAATTTCTTGTCCATTGTACAAATTTATAAGAAATACTATAATACGTATGTAGGCATTATATAATAATAATAATAATATATTATGATCATAAAACACCACAGGAGTTCAAAAATAATTATTTTTCTAAACTTTTTCGCCGCACGTCAATTTACTATTTAGTGCATTCGACTCGCCAATAATAACGTCCCTATATACCAGTTTGTAATAATTATCGTGACAGCTTGCATGACTTAGTGTCGGATACCAGTTTGAAATTATGTCTAATAATATTTTTAGGTGTGATCAACACGTAGGTACATATTATATTATATATTTCCCCAATCCCCCGTATAATACCGGATTTTAAGTACTGAGGTGTTATTTTCTGAACAAGACCGCTTTAACTTTACTAATTTATTTATTCAAGTCTTAAGGATAATTTTAAAACGAAAATTCACTAAAAAAAAAAAACGACGCGTAAAGATAAGCCTGTAAAAACTATAAACTATCATTTGTTTTCCTTTTTCAAATTTATATAAAATAAAACGTAAACTACTTTCCATAAATAAACATCTTATAAATCTTTAATACAAGTTAATTTCTTACACATCGAAAAATAATTATGTAAATGTTTTAGTTGACTTAAAAGACGTATACCCATACATACAATCTGTCGCCATCATCATATTTTTATTTGTAATATAACAAACTAAAATTATTTTATTATTATGAATATTTTGAACATTCATTAGAATATTGTATTATTATATTATGATAATCTTCTCTTCACTACAACACATACGAGTCATAACGACAACATAACATAGTAATAATATTTATAAATTTTAATTTACATTAAAAATACGGCGTATTATATTTTTTCAAGATAATTACTAAGAAATAATAGAATACATTATACAAATAATAATATTATATTCATTGTGTAATTGTGTGATTATTCAGATTCAGTATTTACAACCCAATACTTAATTTTTATGATTATTTGATTTATTGTCATATACTTTATTGAAACGTTTTAGAAAACTTACATGCCTTGAATTCGTAAATATCATAATAAATTTTAAATTATATAATATTATATACCTACCTATATAGCTCTTGGCGATTAAATGTATTTTTAATATGAAATTAAATATATTAACATATAATATCATAAAATGGTTAAACTGCTTACTGTATAATATTAGTAATGACCTAGTAATAACTTTTATAGGAACAAACTAGTTTTAAACTACTGTTAAATGATGTTAATTAAAAAATAAATATTCGATTATATGTTATTTTAAGTTAATATACGCTAATGTATAATTAAAAAAAAAAAAAAAAAAAAACAGCCCAATAAATGTGTTATATCATACAAATAAAAAACCGCATCCTAATAATATTTTAAAATCGAGCTTTAATCGCTCAAATTTATTCGTCTCGACTCGAGGAAAACATCATTTAATAAAAACGTTGCAGCGTGTACACTGTATATACAATTTTCGTAGGCAAGTCGTTTTTCGTGCGTTAGGTCAAGAAAGGTAAATAGGATTTAAAAATTATCTTTATCATAATATATTTTCACGATTTCACCGACCCCTTGGAGTTTTTATACAATGCACGACTAAAACCGTCGCGAGATTGGTGTTGTCGTAAAACCACAAAAATCCGTTAAACCATTTTATTTTTGGTCGGTATTATACTTACGCTCGTTCACCAAAAATCTCGCACAAAATCTCCCCAAAGATATTATATAATGATTTATACACACGACCACTGTTGCAGCTTGCAGCGGACGGATGGACGGACGACGGGTTTGAGTGGTCCGAGATAAGCACGTTCGGAAAACGTGCTAAAGAGGCGTGAGATAATGATGATAATGATATTGCCACCCCACTTCACCCGATCACGTTGCACACGAATAAATTATAATAGATATACAACTGGGGTATGTCGTATTGTAGGTTATGACGGTGTAATGTTTTTGAACACAGAAATTTGGTTTGGAAAAATTTATTAAAACGATGCAATATTATTACAATAATAAATATTTGAAACTAAAATTGAAAAATTGTATTTATTTAAAAAATATTAAGTTTTAATCCGGAACCTCAAACCACGTATTTTGGGCGGCGTGCCATATATTTGATTAATGTTGACAGATTAAACGAATGATAAAACATCCAAAATCTAAAAAAAAATTCACCTTTCTCATCAAATTAGACTACTAACCAGTAACCACTAACCGCGTTTCAAGACTACGCATATATCTAATATGCTCTGCAGCACAGCGTTTTGTGTGTCGACAATAATATAATATTATAATGCACTATACCGTGGGTTTCCGGTGGCCGTTACAAATTATAATATTATTCAATTTATTTTGATTTTTTTCCCCCTACCGTCTAATGGAAAAACGCGTTCCTGTTCTACACAATCGATGCGGGATGAAATCATTTTTAATTAACGACCGACAAGCGTTCAATTGAGAAGTACCGTTTTCGGTAGTGTAAAGTATAATTAATGCAATACTATATTATAATATTATTATTTTGTCCTTCCTCGCGTTATCTATTTCGTGCGCATAAATTACACCACTTTATGCGCGGCTGCATAATATAGTAGCACCCAAACTCGCGTGTGCTTTTCGCTCGGGCCATAAACCATAAATCACGTAATAATAATAATAATAATGTATAATATGTGCCTTATAATAATAATATTATTATATCGACGCGGTCCGAGAGAGTCGCACAAACGAGAACTCGTCGTGACGAGGTTGTGCCCAATTAAATAAATAAGGACGTCGCCAGTCACCTCCGCCACCGTGCGACTGTTAATATTATTATTGTTGTTGTTATTGCAGAGGGGAAAATATGAAATTAAACGCACTCGGAATATATTTTGTACACACGAGAAGATATTATATAAATTATAACTACGCGATGCACAAGACTCGACCGTTTAATTTACGCGTTATCCGTACGATGGGCACACCCCGGATTGGAAGAATTTCTTTCTGTACAATGTGTTCAAAATATTGAAGGATCTGCTGATACTTTCTGGCCGAAAATCGTTTAAATAGCCCATAATGATACGTCATGAACTCGTAAATTGAAAATATACATTTTATAAAATTTAACAGACATCAAGTGAACAAACCGGCAACAGTCTATATATTAATCATTTTTAAACCGTAATAATACGCTTTATAAACAAAATGTATTAAAATGTGTGCATGAAGAGTTGTCGAGGATGACAAACAAGGTGGGGCACCCTATATAATAATGCTCGCGCGTCTAAATTCCCTTCGAGCGTTTCGTTTTTGTATACGAGTCTACACTTATTTTATTTTCATTTTTCTTTGACAAACTGCCCATTCATTCAGTGCATCTGGAGCGTTTCTAATGAGTAATGACGCAATGACGTTTTCCGTCGGGTCGGGATGGGTTGGAATTTTAACGACACTAATGTCGTTGCGATATGTGCGTGACGAAGAACTGGGAATAAAAAAAACATACGCGCCATGAGAGATTTTGATTGTTTTCCGGATTTAAATAGGTCTAAAATGTTAAAAGGACTCGCGGAGAGAAAAAAAAAATCCGTAGAAATTATATGAACAAATGATATGGCAGAAATTCAAAAATATAACGTCATTATATATGACGCATTAAGTACCTATGTATAAACCTCGGAAAGTTTTCTAGTGGAAACACTCGAAAACCGACGTAAATGTCTTTGTAACGTGTCTTTTTTAATGGTATTATAAATATAAAATCGTTATAATATAAGCCAGCTGTTTAGGTTGCATTTTTATACTGTTTTTTCTATCCGTCATTTAAATGTTTAATATCGGATTTGTATTATGTAATCATACGGTAATATTTCAGTTCTTATAGTCTGACGTATTATTAATTACTACCTAATATGTATATACAACATTAAAAAGAGATGTTTATTATGTTTATTTATAACTATTCGATTTTATGTTGAACATTCAAAAGAAGAATTAATATTAATAATATAAACTAAAAGTAGTAATACGAGAATATAGAAAATAACAGTCAATATTTGTAGAAATTAATGTTAAACTTTTGGATTCATTGAAATACAAAGTTTTAAGACGATTTCTACCCAAAACTCAAAAGAAATGGTTAATGCAAATAGCAAATAAATTTATATGTTTATTACATTATAATATTATAAAAATTTAATTTTGAAATTTCAAGAAGGTACACAACGATTGTTTTCATTTACAAATAATATTTTTTATTATTAAAACGTGAACGTTCGGGTTATGTTGTTTACTCGTTTATAAATATAAAATATTAATATTTATCATTAGATACGATAATAATATAGGTACAGTGATTTGTTTTTAAAATAAATATTATGACAAATAGTAAAGATTGTTCACTATCTTAGTAGGTTGGTATATAGAACATGTTTTTATAATTTATATTTTATAAATGTTATCAAATAAACGACAAAATTAGTAATTTATAATATTTATCAAATTATGCTTTTTAAAAATCAAAACTGTCATAGTATTATCGTTGTTAGTATTCATAATACTGAACTCTTGAAAACTGAACAGTAAAAGTATAAAACTAAATATTTAAAAAGAAAATTGAAATTCCTATATACGTACATTCAAGTTCAGTTCAACACAATCTGGAAATTTATATTATGACAATAAATGAAATTTCAATAAATTTTAATAGGTCAGTTTATTTTTTACTGCAGCAGGGTAAATATAATATTTAATTAATAAGTTTTATAATATTTATACTGTATAATTGTATAGTTGTATAGGTACCCATAAGACACTAATTATTTTTTAATTTTTTTATAATATATATTTTTAAACGTTTCAACATAATATTAATTACACTCGTATGTATAAAATAAAATTCCACAAAACTTATGTAGTAGTGAAAATCTGGTTCGATGTATACCTATATACCAAATGTAATATATATACTACATTAAATATTTCTTTATCAATCGTTAAAATTAATTGAAACGTTGCGACGTCTTTAGAAATCATATTATTACATATATAATTTGAATGTCAGTCCAAAAACGTTTATATAAAAACGATAAAATTTATAATTAGTATGAAGGATTAAAAAATTTGATGAAAACCTAAAAATAACAATTTAACTTTCAAAAAACTGATAATAATAATATCTGATCAACACATACCACGTTTATCGTGCGATCTGTGCGCATAGATAATAACATTAATTACAAGTTGTATATTATTATATATTTTATTTACATTTTTTTTTTTTTTATCGTTGGTCAACGAAATGGAAACTGACTCGAATTTCGACGGACCGAAAATTAATGCGATAATTGTATTGAAAACCGATAATGTTTCCTCTAAATGTTGGGTCAATCACAGTCGACGGGCAAATGTGCTGTGTAACGATTTCACTTGTTCTATCGCATTTGATGGGCGTACTCCGTTTCCGTTAAATTAATATTAATCGTTTCCGCCAAATGTATGCATGAGCACGTTTCGGTAACTGTCGATGCACAAATAAAATGTATATATGGCGTGACTATATCGATGCTCGTAGTTAGACATGTGCTGGCCCAGTGACATGGGTTGGATTCAATAATGTCAAATTCGTTCAGATCGAAAACAACAATTTCCTCCACGTTTTGTATTATAAAAAGTTAAATAAAAAAAAAATAATAAAATAACGATTCGCAATGACTATTTCACTTGTTTTTATTATTATATATAGTGTATTGTTTATTCATTTTTTCATAGTCACAAGTACAGACTGCAACGGAGCCGAATGGAAAATCGATATTTTATCACATAATCCAATAGGGGACGTTGTTTAACATTATTTTGTCACGTATCAATAATTATGTATCATTTCATTACATAATTTAATACTATATAGACATTTTATTATATTCTATGGAAAATTGAGAATTAAGAACCACGGAAATTCAGTAGACGTCACGTATTTGTTAATACATTGCGCCGTTAAATTATCAATTTAAAACAAATATAAAAACATTTATAATCGAAGTTGAAATAACAAAAACTGTTTGAATTTCACACACAAACACACACGTAAAACATTAATATGTAACTAATATTGACTATATAAATGTCATTTGTATTTCGTTTATGAAATTTGATTTTATTGACAGTTGCTGTTGATGAATATATCATAAATATTTGCTATTACTCATCGTTAAAATATTTGCATAATTTTTTTATGATTCATAAAAACAAATTTAAAGGATTGGTACATAATTTATAATATTGATACTCCCAGAGTTTCATATATACTATGACGAACTAAACTATGTTTTTACATAATATAGTTAATTGGAAAACATATTTTTATGATAATTTTTAGTAATTAGAATATAATTTTATTCAAAGTAAAAAAAAAAAAAATTTAAAAAATAACAAGCCATAAAGTATAATATTATATAAGAACGTAACTAATAATTAAAGTAAGTACCTAATCAAATCAAATATGATAATAGTATAATATATATTATATATCTATTATACTCGAATTATATTACGTGTGTCTATGTAAGCATAACATGAAACATAACTGAATGTATCTGTTTTTTAAGCAATGAACTCGTTATGTTAAATATGATAACGCGTATATATATATATTTTTTTTTTCATATTAATTTTTCTTTTTATCGTTCCTAGTTTTTTCCAAAACTCCTTCATAAAAATGTTTAACACACGTGTATTATATTATACATATATATGCTGTATTATATAGTGATTGCGGCCGCACAATCGTACACATCTGTTAGTTAATAAAGAAACCGTGAACGACGTTTTAGTTAATTTAATATTATATATATATACGCACGCTGTCATTTGTTTAAATTTTAAAAGTTATTTTCACCGTCGCGTTATAAATACTATTTCGCAAACGTCAGATATGCATAAAATCAAGTCCCTGTTACGAGAACAGGAGATACTATGTGTACTGAGCAGACAGTCATCAAATCCAACTCGACACACGTATATTAAAAACATGTTATAGTCGACAAAAAAATTTTAGATTTTAATAATAAAATATGCAGTCAGTAATGACCACACCCTAAGAGCATTTTGAAACATTTAAATAATATATATGAAAAGTAACTATCTAAAATTATATATTGTACATAGGTACACACATTTGTCCGTAATATACGTGTGGTTATTTTAATGTTTATACAGTGTGATCCGAACATTATGTCACAAAAGTAATGGAGATAATATTTAAAATATATGTGACAGGTACCACCACTTTTTTAACATAAAATTCTGAATACCCTGTGTACTGTAAACAGCATACAAGTTTATACCAAGTACGCCTACATACAATTCATTTTATGAAAAACATTTTGTTAAATATAGTAATCAAAATCACAAACAATATTTTAATAATTGTTTTTTCGTAAATGTAGTATATGTATTATACTATATAATCATTATAAATTATAATTCGTTACTCGTATTTAGCTTGTAAAAATAATTAATTTAACAACGTACTATAATTACAGTGAATGTCGTTTAGATTTTAAACAATCAAAATTGAAATCAAAATCCATCATAATGGCTAACAAACCATAAGTATATTATATTGAAGGGATATTTTTGGAGTAAGTACCTACGCGAATACCAATACTTGTAATAATTTTAAGTGTAAAATAATGCGATTCGATGTCATTCTAAAATATAATTTCCACTCCTATACGACTAATACCTACGTTATTAATTTATTATAATTTTTAACCTTCAAATCTACAATATTGACGTTTCTGTTTTCAGAATATTATACCCACGATACATGCATTTGTGCCAGATAATTTATAGTATTTTCGCAGTATTAGGTTATTGAACTTTTGTACTTAAAAATAACAATCATGTTTCAAAATTTATTTTATACGCTTGACAGGTTGCTAAACCCGGGACAATATTTGTACGAAGACGGATAAAAAGAAAACACCTTATAATATAACCCACAGCTGCGCGAAAACAATATGATATTTACTATATTGTCAATAATATTACCAACAGCTTTTTTTTCACTATAGCGTTGGTGTGTATGTAATAATTTATATAATTATTTCCAAGTGTCCACGCTTTATTATGTGTAAAAATATTGAATGTCAAACCATTTTTTAACTAATATAAATTATGTTTGAGAAATAGACGTACTTGAATTGGAAAGATTAAAGAAAGTGAACTATAACATTTAAAAAAAGTAACATCCCTTGTAATGATTGAATTCATCCAAACCCATGGACGCTACGAAAAATTAGAAAGGGTACGCTAAAAAACGACAGATATTTCTCTAAAGAAAGAAGAGGTACTCCGTCACACCTCGTCACTACACAATTTAAGCACGGGAAATAGTGATTTGTTTTAAAACCAACCTTCTGATGAAATATATTTCAAATCCAACCATTATACATACTATATTATCCAAACATATACATTATTTTACATAACTGAATTACTGAAAATAGTTTTGTGATGTTGATTATATGAATTGTATTCATTTTTAAAATATAAAGATAAATTATCTTGTTGTTTAACAGGAGCATCGTAATGTTTTTATTTTGTGTATAAATATGTAAAGTTTGTTTCAAAACCAAATTTAGTAACAAAACAAAAAACATATGTACAAATGATAAATCTATATGATTTTTATAAAATTTAACTTTGCACACTATATTTAAAATAAACTTATTTTATTAACTTATTATTGACGTATTATTATTATTATTAGTTTTTTGTTCGTGAAATGTTTCAAAAATTGTTTATAGCCGATTTTAAAAATAATATAAGTATTATATTTAAAAATAATGCTCGTGGTATTCGATATTGTAAACACAAGTACGCGACCGCATCAATTGTCACGGGATAATAATAATAGGTACATTGATAAAATAACGAAGGTGTTGGATAACTTAAAATAATAATATATAATATTAATGGGAACTAGAGAGAAAAAAGGTGGGTAAACTCAGTATAAACACGCACGATTGTTATTATATTATATACCGACGCTTAAAAAACACCTGAGAAAACAAAAGGAAATTCGAAACGTTGCACAAAATATTATCGGGTTAATACCAGTACATAATATATAGTTGGTATAGGCTTTTGGATTGCTTTTTTTCTTTTCCGGGGGACGTCTATAATATTTGTTTAGGACGAACAAAACAACAATATTCTGCTGCGGACCTGTGGGACCTGTTTTGTGATAAATCTGAATAAATAAATATTAAAACGTTACGTATACGTCATCTATTATTTCGTTTACAATCGAATGTTTAAAATAAATAATTTTTATGAATTATTATGAATATGGCTTGTGTTGCAAGAAAAATAATAATAATGTACGATTCCATTTCAGAACAGTAATTTTGTTCAACTACTTACTATTATAATTAATGAAAGTTGGAACGCCTATAGGTATATGATTCGACGTACGGTATGGAAATATTTTTTAATTAAAATAATTAATTAATTAATCATCGGGAAAACATTTTTTTTTCCTTTCAAATATACATAACAGCACTTATATTTTAACGTATCGGCTATAAAATAAAAACAACCTATACCTCTCTATATTGTATTACTATATCCAGTTTTTTACGTTTCGATTAAATCACAGTTTATAATATCGTAATACGATGAGGTCTACGAAAGACGACAGCTTAAATTCTGATTAAATTGAATAAATAATGACCAGGTAGTTTTAAAGTTGTTTTTTTCCTGTATAGCAATAATTCATAAACATAATATCAATAATTATTTTTACAGCGTATATACGTTTATTTAAAACTCGTAAAAAGACACGTTTCTTTCGATTTACGTAGGCACTTGTGCAAAGTTAATGCAAATTTAGGTGCTATAAATTTTATATCCCTAACTCGAGAATTACCAATTTAAAAATTAAAATGCCGTATTGTTACGAGACTAATATGTACTTGTATAATATAGATGCTAAAAAATAATTGCTTCATTGACATCAAGACACCCAAAATAACGCCGAGTTATAAATTTAACAATTTAAAAGATTTTAGTATCTTACAAAATAAAAATTGAGATATATATAATAATTTATAATATATAGAGTAAGTCATAAATAGGAAATAATATTATAATATGATAACGGAATTGACGATTATTTATCAATTCTCGAAAGGACACGTCGCCGCGCTGGCTATAACAATATATTATAATATACAACGGTATACAGTAGTTTAATTTTTTAATATCGTAAGATTTGAATGCTTAAAAATATGCACGAGTAATTTTAAAATAGTAACTGTGAGTTTATCGACACCGAAACGATTATTACGACAAAAATAGTGTCATAATCATTATAAATTAAATGATAATGTTATTTATGGTCGTAAATATTTTACTCGCGATTTATCTGCCATCAAATCTTAACAGCCTGAATTCTGCTTGCAAATAATGAATTTGGGATGAACAGAGAAGCAACAAAGCCAGGGAAAAAACAAAATTATTTCGAAACAAATACAAAGTAATAATTAGATAGCGAATGTTAAAGTTAAAAAATAAGTGATTTGTTTTTTTTTTTAATCCACATAAAATCATAAATTAATATTGATTTATAAAATAATAATAATAATAATAATAACTTATAACATTTGAAACGAAAGTTTGTTATTTTTTTATGTAACGTTACATAATTTATTTAGTTTGGCGTGTTTTTAGTGAAATCTGCTATATTTTACTAATTGCTTTACCATAAATACAAATACGTACTCTATTAATATATAACGCGTAAATTTCATAATATAATACTGTATAAAATTATTTTTCAGAAAAATATTACTGAATCATGGAAGGTTTTCGGTATGCAAAAAATTGTTTTCGAACTGGGGCAGAATCATAAATATGTCTCGTCTGTACAACGAAACGACATAATGTTATTAATTATTATGCAATCCCTAACATTTTTGTAAGACGATTTTCTGATCATCCTGTTTATATAAGTACACTGTACAGAATATATTATGTTCAAAGTAAAAAAAAACCAGTAAAAATATGTGCGCACGAGTATAATATATAGACCGGATAAACCATATAAGTGTTACTACGATCCTGGGACGATGTAGACGACTTACTAGGGTAACATAAAATGTATATATAAGCATCTGGTCGTATAATAGATATTTACATGTGTTTGCGTATATAATTATACAAATCATTGTTGTTTTTAATACTTATTTGTAAATTTTTAGGCGGATTTATGAAACCTTCATGTTTTAAAGTCTAGATTTAGTAAGAAATTATAATGTCTAAAACAAGGTATACGTACATACAACTACATACTGCTAAGAAAGATATATTTTAAGCGAACCAAGACAAATTTAGTGAACCGGACGAGCAAAACGCGGTAACGCATTGTAGCTATATATAAAACAATTATAACCTAATAAAAGTTTTTATATGAAAGTTTATTTAGTTAATAAAACAACATTTAAATCAGAAGTAATATTTGAGTAATACTAAATCTTTTTCACACATCAATACTTTTGTATTGATAAAACCCAACTTTGTTGTGTTTAAAATGCAGTCCAATATTAAATACGTTTCGATAAACCGCCGTGTTATATTATATAATATAGTTTGTCATGTAAAATTGTTTTAATAAAAAACCACCAAATCCATCCAAATAAAAATAAAATATTTTGATATATTGAAATATTGAATATCAATAAGATATGAAAAAAAAAAAAAAATGTAAATATTTACTACAATCCAATAAAATTATAAAATCATAAAAGTTTTACAATAATTAAATCACATATTGGGCACCGAAGTTTTTCGTGGTTTTCGCACTGCGAAACAACGCAGTTTAAATTTAAAATCCAACTATAATTAATAGAAACTGCAGACTGGTGCAGTAGCATATTTTATGTTTGAATATTTTTGATATCCACGACAACGCGACGGACATTAACGACATATTTTATTAAAGTAACATCACGTTGACACGATAACAATAATATAACATAACACGATTGATCGTTATGGAATCAGCCACCGCTTATGTTATTGTTGTATTGTTCGCGGCGGCCGCGGCGTCGAACGACAGGAGATACGGCCGCGAACGATCCGTCGTCCTGTATCCGACACACACGCCCGGCGGACTGGCGTGCTATCAGGACAGGCGCACGGACGGCGGCGCGTTCTGGTCGTACGCCAGCGACAAACAGCGCAGGCCGTACATATTCCACTGTCCGTCCAGCGTGTCCGCGTGGTGCGTAAAAGTCTCCACCGGCCAACTGTCCGTCCGCGGCTGTTCCGGTCCGGCCGGCGTCAACAGAGCCGGTTGCTTCCACGTCACCGATCCGAAACGCAAAACCGGATCCCACGTCTGCCTGTGCAACAAAAATTATTGCAACACCGCCACCACTACGCGACCGTCGACGTCCGTGCGCGCGATAATCATGGTACTGCTACTATCGGTCATCATCGATCGATTGTAAAACAATATATGATAATAATAATAATAATAATAATAATAATAATATTATCCATAACGCACGCCATTGGTGTGTAACCATACCTAACCGTATAATATGTACCTACACATAACAATATAAACGTGTATATTACTCGTATAACTAGTATAGGTTCAGAACACGTCCGGTGGAATTTCGATACGTCGCGCGCGAAGTCCCAGGGTATAAATAATAATATAATAATTACGATTTCCCGATTATATTATTATTATTATTTGATTTACTTAGCGAAATTCCAATCGCGCAACGCTGCAATACATTTATTAAATACATACATTTCCTAGTATGATTTATAGTGAAAACGTAGCCCAGAAAACCCTGTCGTCATCAATCCGAGCGTATTATACACGTACATATACTCGTATATATTTATCGTTATATCCCTAAGTACGCATACACGCGAATGCATGTATAAATTATTATCAGTACGTGACATTGAAAATGGTAAAAGCGAGTTTCGTGTGACGCGGTACAAACTTTTCGAATCGTATTCAGACTGCAACTTCAACCAGGTATATGTGCACGAGCCGCCGAGGAGCGAGTAAACTTTTTCTCGTCAATCAGCTTTACGTTAAACCGCAGTGTTATTAGAACGTATTCATAAAAAATAAATAAATGAGATAAAAAAATATATATATATTTATGTTTGCTTTCAAAGTTTCCGTAACTACGCTATATTATAATATATAGAATAGAAAATGCACGAACCGGAATTACATAATATTTGTTCGCGTGTGTATATCGCGAATTCGCAAATATTGAAGTCGAATAGAACTTTTAGTTTTCAAGTTATGTTCAGTTTCTTAAATATATAATATTATTGTATTAAACAAGATTGACGTGTTTCGTTGATTTGTTTTATTGACAGAATTCCAGAATTTGTATCGAAAGGAATTACTCCTCTCTGCTCTCTTATTCACTCTGCAGTGTGATGATTATAATCGTCTTACTACACTAATTTTCTCAATTGAAATTATTATAATATTAAATAGTTCCATAATAATATAATTGTCTGTAAACAACTATTATGATTAAGCATTGAAAAACAAAATCTATAGTAAATGTAACTATAATAAATTGTATAAAATATATGTACAAAATAATATTTTCAAATATTTTGTTTATTGTTTTTGTATTTATTAATCGTAATATTTATTTAATTTATTTTACTTTGTACATATTTTAATTTAACGATGAAAATAAATAGGTACACGCGATCGGGCGACAGGCTAATATGCCTAATGTTTATGTACAATATATATTAACATGAAAATAATAGTAAAAAAATAAACAATAAAACACTCACTGCTGTTATGTATCTAGACGATAAACATGCTAATGATGCTAAAAATTCTATTGTTTCCACACGCGTATTAGGTATGTTATATATTATAAAAATAATATACGCGAGTCTACATAATAAAAATACAATATACCTAAATTGTAATATTATTATAATACCCGTGTAATATGTATGTCTACACAATCAAATTCAAAATAATATACATTCAAATTTACATTACTTATTACGACGGGAAATGCGTTCTAACAAGTCTGTACGTGGTTAATATATACAGACTGGCAATGGCTTATATTCAAATTTAGGGTGGAACTGAAGGGGAGTATAATATATTACCCCCCTCGACGGTTTTTGCCTTTTTCAATTCCTACCCGTTCTATAATATAGGTACCTATAATAGAGTGCAGGATAATACGTACTTTCCAGAAATTTCCATACACAACCAATTATTATCCTACAGTGGAAAATTTATTTTTCAACATTTATACTACATGATCGAATATATTATTTTAATTTTTAATACAGAAAGAGGAGCTCTTTTTGGCTATACGTATTTAAGATGATGCTATACGTGTATAAGTATATTTGGCTCCACCAAAATTATTACTCACCCAATATTTAATATAAATATTATGTAACATTTTCTGTTAAAATTATAATCTAATATTATTATAATTTGTTGGCAGTATATCAAACAAATTTCACTACCTATATAAATTACGAGAGTAACGAGTCACTATACCGAAATTAGGGTAACCATTATTGCAGTCTTCTCTTCGAATAACTTCCAATGAACCACTATTATTCCCAGATTCTAAACACAAGATTGCATTTTTCTTATTTAAACACTTCTAAATAAAATTTTAAAAATGTATAGTCGAACGAAACATATTATTTTATTAATTATCGTTTATATCAGGGATCAGCAATAAGCGGTCTGCGGGCCATATCCGTCCCATTAAGGGGAAATAACTATCAAAAATATTTTTCTTCAATGTCGATTTTTATTATAGATATAAAAAATTATATTGTTATTCTTATTATTAACATTAAGGTTTTATCTGGCCCTCGAAATTTTTTTTTCAAATTATCTGGAACGCCATAAAACCTAATTGCCAACCCCTGCAGTTTATATGTATTTATCCCGTTTTTACTGATTATAAGCATATATAATACGTACTGAATGCACCAAACGTACATTGTCGAGGACCATATCGATATGTACTTATATCGCGCATGAATTGCTCGTTTTCTCGGTTAGTCGGATGAAACGATGGACGTTGCACATTTTATAGTCATATACAGTCGATCTGAGTTTTTTATTTTATTTCACGGCCCATTATTTCTCGTCTTTTACCGACACTGATTTCAGCGACACGTTTTCGCGTATATAATGTACCTATGTCCATACATGAATACAAAATGACCAACAAATGTCGGCATTGAATGTCTAAAACGTCTCGCGTGTATACATGTACATAAGGTACATAGCTGACGGCTAATAATATGAGCAAACCCAGTCAGTCGGTTGGTTTTCATTTTTCTTTTTTTTTTTTTTTCATTTCACGCCTTACGAAGAAATCACACAATCATATAGATACTTATATACAATATAAATGTACCTATATAATATATGGATATATTACACGCACGCCGTCATATAGCAAATCCACTTGATACGAATCTCACACGCCGAATCGAAATCAGATAAAAACGAGCGAAATGTTGTCCCCCGGTTGATTGTGTGTTCCGCGGTCCGCACGGGTTCTTGAACCTCTGGTTGGTAACGTTTGAAAATTGCAGAGAAAAAAATACCGTTCGAAAAGATCCGACTTTTATTTTAACACCGTATAATTTATATTTGTCTTACGATAGTATGTAGAGCCGGTACATGCATATGGTTTTAAAACGATACTTTTATAATAGCATTATACGCGATCACTTGTATATAGTATAGTATACGTCCCGAAAGACGAGATTACATTATGATAATATTATGCATATATACATAATATAAAGGTTTGCGAGACAATGAGGTCGAAAAATAACAGATTCGGCTTGTATAACTATTATACTGTGGTGTTTAAATAATAAGTTAGTCGGTCGAAAACATTCATTATAGCTATAGAATATAATATATGTTACTATGTTAAAATTTGGTTAATATTAACATTAGCCATATAATGTTAATAACACTAGCCATACATTTTGGCTAATATAATTAAAACTACATAATTTTAATACTATCCGGCTAAAGTTTACATTAGCATTGATCTTAGATAATGTTATTTTCTTTAATTACATAGTGAATGACAAATGACAAATCATTACTTTAATATCATTATTATTTAATTATTATATTACACTAGTACACTACCGTATTATAAAAAATGTATTACTTTAGTGGTTTAAATATACGAGAATTGATTTTATTATAATTTAATGGGATTTTTGAAATGATTTTATTAGATATTATACTATATAGTATAATTAGTATATGCATTATAGTGGCGATCATTTTCTTTAATATCTGATTAGAAACTATTGTTATGTTACGTTATGTTAATATGATTTTATTTTAATCGAATAGAATTTTTGATAACGTACAACATTAATAATATAGTTTTAGTTTACATTTACATCGTACGAGTTGAGTTCTTTTCTTATTTATTTTTAAAGTTTAATAAGTGCAAGCAATTTTCTTGTCGATAGCCACTACAACACTACTCACAATTTTTTTTGATTTTATCCAGAATGAATTGGATGATATTATTTTATCCAGCTAATGTTAAAATTACCTGTGAAATATATATATCCCCGTAAACGATGCTTGTTTTCTTTTTTTTTTTAATAAGATTATTAGACCACAAAATTGTAATATTTATTAAACAAGAAATATATCGTTATAACACAGATTTGTACTTAAATAGATTTTATGTACTACTACTACTACTACTACTACTACTACTACTACTACTACTACTACTACTACTACTACTACTCATCATTCACTAATTATATATTAATCAATTTGCAATATGTATAATATATTAAATTATTATGTTAGTATAACTGTTTTTAAGTTTTTATAAAACCTTATTTATATTTATAGTTTTTGACGCACTGACGCACGTTATGTGAAACCAACAATATAAAACATTCTGGACGTAGCAAAATCAATAATATTTAAGATATTTTCATTTCTTCTTGAAAAACAATCCAAACTAAATGCTATACGCGGTTAACTTTTCTAACAAGTTATTTTACTTGTATTAACGTATTTATTATACGCATACGTTAGGTGCCTACACATTTAAATATGTTTAGACATTAAAATAATATACACAATTCAAATCATGAGAATAACATATTTTTCAAACCTTGGCCTAAATTTCCATATATTTTAGAAATCAAATTAATTGTAACCATAGTACAAATACTACAAACCAAAATTATTATAATATGTTTAAATTTAAGTAATAATTCAATTTCAATATCATTTTAATAACACGAGTGTCGAGTATATTATATATCATAAAATAGGCAATAATCCATATAGCTTTTACATTATATTATATTACATATTTTGATAATTTATAATGAATAATGATGATTCAATAATTATTATTCTATTACAAGATCTAATGACCGATTATGAATAACATTAATTAATTTACGTTTATGTTATTTAATAGTATTATAGAACAAAAATAAATAATATACAAAGCATATATTTTTTTATAGATATTTTATCGATGAAATATAATTTGAGAGAAATATGTTCTTAATTACATATTATGTAAAAAATGATATGTAAACTAATTAAAACACGGTAAAATTGTCCATTAAACATTTTTTCTAGACATATATTTAACTATTTAATCTATGTTGTATTATTAAGTACTTATTGTGCATTATCATTATTAATTGGCTCATTATTCTAACTATTGGTGTAATAAAAATCGTTCATGGGAAAATAACACAGAAAAAACATTTTTATGTACTCGTATTTTGTTTAAATAAAAGCTTTTTTCAGCCATTTTGAATTCATAAATTATATTCAGTACTGACAGTAACAAGACAAACTATTGAAAAAAATATCAATGAAATATATTACATCACAAACATTTTTAGAAATGTTAGTCGAAATTAATAATAAAAATATATATATATCGATTGTTTTTAACTGTAATATTTTTTTGTGTAGATTATATCTTATGTACACATTCATTTTTACTATAAGTCATTTTAAAATTAAAACAATGACGATTGTTGTTGAAAACATAATATTATTCTGTTATTTTAAATTTAGACCATATTATATTTGAATAACAAAATAGATTCGTCACTGATAACCCGGAGTGAACAATGTTGTTTGAATAAAAAAAACGGTTGAATACATTGAAAAATATTCGCATAAAATTCAATCCATACTTCGTATAAATATTTTAATGAATCGACTTTATATAAGGTTCACAGTTTTAATTAAAAGTACCATCGACCCTGCAATCACTTATAAAACATTTATACTGACTTGTGAGAACTTCTAGAGTTCTTCGGGTGTACAATTTCATTACAAAATATACATAATACAATTGTCTTTGCTTAACACTAAATATTAAACCAAACATTAATATAATTTGAATGTATCTTTTACGCAGAACCTAACATTTGTTAAAATACACTTGCACACGAAAATTACACACATGGTCGTGGCAAACTTTGTTATAAATTTATTAAAAATATCCATGACCTATTGTAGTTATGTATAGTAACAATAATTGTAATTGCTTCCTTAACGCTAATATTTCCACTGTTTTTAGTTTATTACATTTCATATAAGTAGTTTGTTTTAATACAAACGAACATGACGAATAGCAACTTGTTTCAAATAATTATTAAAGGCGAACTATATAATTTCGTTGCTCATTTTACATTCATTTCATCCAGAAAAACTTGTTTAATATTTAATTACTCAATTAACTAATAAATAAATTAACAGATTATTATATATAATTTATAATATATATCACGACCATTAGATTTAAAAGCATCAACTTAAAAGCATCAACCATAAGAACTTATATTAAAACAAATTGGTTACTGCCTACAGGTTTAATTACTACGAGTTCTATGAATGACTTGTGGTACAGATTTTATTTAATATTTGTTCATTATGTTGGCACGCAGAATATCTGACGAATGTTCCTCAAAAACTTAAAGCATATAAATCTAAGTTGACAAATAGGTGAATTCAGGTGGAAAAAATACAAGACATTTAAAAAAAAAATACGGATAACAAAATCGCTAGGTAATACTAATAGTTAACTAATAGTCAATTAGTTCATGAACAACTAAAAATAAATAGAATGTCATAACAGCTTAATGAGGAACAAGAATCATACAGTAATCATTTTGATTATTTTAAAAAGATCTTATAAATATATTTAGGTTTTGTACATTTTAACTAGGTATAAATAAAATTATAATTAACCTAAACTTGAATTCCATGAAAACCCAAAGTTATTTTGGAATAATTAATTGATAATTGAACGCGTTTTAATTACTAATTACGAAATTATTAAAAATTAATTAACTTTCTATAAAAATATAAAGCAAATAGTACAAATATAAATTACTTACTTGATTACATAATAACGTTAATAACCAATTTATTTTAAATATTTTGATAATATTACAGAACTCAGTACTTTTTTGTTGTAACCTTGATAAGATAATAATTCTCCCCCTAAAACATACTACTAATCATAAGAAAATAATATATATAATTTTATATATATATAATATGTATATTATGTGGTACATTTTAAAAATGATTTACAAAAAACAAATTAATTAGTAATATAATTTTGATTAAATATGTAGATAGGCAATTAGTAGGTTTATAAACCATAATATGTTATATAATAGTTTTTATCAAGGGAATCTAATATAGTGAAATTATTTACATTATGAAAACCAAAATTTCAGTCAACGTCACGATATGATTGATGAATACATTTTCAACATTGGAACAATTTTGATTGCTTATTTATTTTCAAGTTTTAACCCACTACGCATATCTACTCGAATAGCAATCTTCATTTATTCATTTTGAATATAATTGTTTTAGTTTGTGAAATAAAAAGTTAGGTTTAGTATTTATTTTAAAACAATTGAAATATGCATGTGAATGTACGTTTTTCTTTAAAAAAAAATTAGTATCTAGTTTTATTAGTATAAACTAAAAAGCCTCATGAAAATCAGTCACATTATAGGATTTAGTGAGCGGTAATAAGATGTAGGAGTAAAATGTGTTTAATAAAATACGTTTGGTATTAAAAGTTTAAACTATACGCGTTATTATCAGTATAATTAATAAAAATAAATAATGAAGAGATTCACGAATGTAGGTACGTCTAAAATCTAAATTAATCATTTGTTTGCAAAGTTTTTTTCGTTAAATTTAAATAAAATACAAAACAAACAGTAGCAAGTATATATAGTTAAAAGTTTAATTATGTTTTAACATTGTTTCGTATTTATAGCAATAATTAAGACTAATTGAAAAACAAAATTAATCTTAAATCTGATATTTTATTTACGTGCATTTTTAAAGTGATAAAATATGTATCAGCTTATTATCTCAATTGGAAATTTTTCAACTCGACCAATTATTATTATTATTCTTTCCTAGAGGTAAACCAAAGGTAACAAATTATAACCAATATACATACTAAATATCTGTATAAAAATGATTTAGAAATTCCAAATTACCAAAGTCAGAGTGATATGCACGTATTTGATTAAATCATGATTCATGATTAATTTACTCATGTTATGTACAGTACACTGCCTATCTACTTATTACCTACTTATTATTATGTAATAGTTATTATTGATAATAATATGACAAAATTATTTTTATAGTTTAGTATTTCAAATATAATTTAAATTAATTGAACCATAACTAACTCAAAATAACACATGATCTCATTTGATAAATAACTGGTAAGTATGACATTCATTTTTTTAATGTATAATTATATTAATTTAAATAAAGTGAATAAATAATATTTTAGTTGAATAATTAATTTAAAGGTGCCTAAATGAAATTAAAATATTAGCAATTTTACAACAACAAATTATATATACATAATATATCATTTAATCAAAATTAAAAAAAATATAATTCGTGGAAAATATAACATCATTAACCAGTTTTAATATTTATGTATGAGGTACACCAAAATTATACAGTAGGTAGTCAAAGTTCATTAATTTCAGTTTTAGTATAGTACGAGTAAATGTATTTTAAAAACAATGATTAAAATTAATTATAAATGAAGGCATTCCAAAATGGTAGTCTGATTATTCTTTAAACAAATAATGTATTAATTTTTGATAATAATTACCAATTTTAATTTAAAATGTATTATTTTATTTATACTAAAATTCAGTTGGGTGAGAGCAATTAAGTTATTTGCTCATGCGTCTATTTTATAAACACATAACACAATAATACAATTGAAAGAAAAAAAATTATGTGTATCGTTATATTTAATTTAATTTGTAAAAAAAATAAATTGATTCGAAATTAAATATATCAATATTTAATTACCATGATAAATTAATAAAGTTAATAAAATAGTTTATCCCTAATTCTAATTTATAAATCTTTATAAGTTGTGAATAATGGTGAAAAACAGGACCTACTTTAATATTTATAGCAATAATTTATATATTATTAGGTATGAGTTTTACATCTATGAAAATAATTTTAAAATAGTATTCAGTACGAATCGATTAGAGTGGAATAGCAATTAAAATTATTAGTTATTTTATTACCAGAATTTTAATCCAGAATCTGGATATATATGTTTAACAAGTGTGCAACATTTATCCGCTTTAATTAAACTTGGAATATTTTACGCTAATTCCTATGGAAAATATTCCTTTATCCGGTTTTTTCCTAACATTTAACGAAAAATATTGTTCAAAGATAACATAATAATACGTATATTATATTATAGCACTTTTAAACGTCTGAAATCGGTTAGTTTAGAGGTTCCAACGAAACCCTATTTTAAAAATACATAATTAATGTTTCCACTGCGGAAACCTTTATTATGCGAGTCGTGTAAAACCGAGCGCACTACGTTTAGAATATTTAAATTTTTTTATACTTTAAAAAAGAAAACGTGTAGAAGAATATACGAAAAAAATAAGCCAATGGATAATGGACTTGTAAAAATGGAAACGGTGTTTGGGTTGCCCGGTAAATATTTGTCTTTCTCGCGGCTGGCACGTAAAAAATAATGTAAACATTTTTTTTTCGGACGGAAACGCTCAAAAACGACTGGGTGGTTTTCTTCGGCGAAGTACAAAATAAAACAAATATATACTTCTACATATACAAATAGGTACGTGGTTACTATAAATGTCATGTTACCGAAAACTACTTATATTATCTGTGCGTATTCCAACTTTCAGATAGTATATTAAACATTATAACCATCCAAAAATATCTACAAAAATAATATCACAGATAAAATATATAACTGAGAAGATATCCGAATTTTTAAAACCATTGTAATTATCTATAGGTTTGATTTCAGAAAATTTACAAATAAAAATTTATATTATAATATTTATTCAACGAATGACGAATATAAAATTTAGTTATGTAGATGTAGGTACAATGTATACATGGACACATAGAAAAATAAAACATTATATTTTCTACATATTATTATCTAATAGGTGTTTGGTTATTTTTACATGGATATATTGTATTATTTTATTCTCATATATTATTCTTGACTAGATTTGTTCGATCTTCGGAATTCAGAAACCAAATATTATTTATATCAAGGAGCTTATTATTTTTCTCTCCACAGACCGGAAGTATAGACATAACCTACGAGGTATTGTATTTTATATATATATATTCCACTATGTAGACATATAGATGCAATTATATTATTACTTATCTTACTATTATTGTTTAATATTTTGTAATGAAATAATGGATTATATTATTATGTATGGAGTATAGTTATATAAAAACCAAAGTAGTAACTATAGAAGCCTCGTAAATATATGTATGGAACAATACAATATAATATAATATTATATTAGTGCAGTGATGGAAATCGTCGTCTCGTCAATCATATTTTAGAGGTCTCCTTTGCCCGCGCTCGCGCGTCGAGACTATAATAAAGATAAATCACCATTCAAAAAAATATATATAATAATAATTACAATTTATATACACACACTATATAATATATATATACAGAGTGGTAAGAATTATGTGATACAAAACGTATGAATTACGTTGGAATTACATGTAGGTACCCATGTAAATAGGTATATACTATATACCGTCTCAATGTTATCTATATATAAATATTATATTTGTAACATATAAATCACACTGTATGTATGCTTTAGTGGAAAAAAAAAAAATTATAGTCCTTTATTATAATACAATACTCGTGGCATGACGGTACGGAGGTATTCGTATATTTTGTTATTATTATTATTATTATTTTTTTCTCGACGAACAATATTAATTTCCTGCGCGCCATATGGGTTCCCGGGGATTTGATTCAATTTACAGCTGGGGCTCTGCTGTATGGGGGTTCATACATATATATATATATATATATTGTTAACCCAATAACATAATAATGAGAGTCCAGGGTCATTTACCCCCACGTCGTGGTCTTGTTGTTGTCGCGCGGACGTCAGCAGAAGCCCCGCGCGGTGACTGAACAAACGTGTAGCGCGGGAGGCGCGGCCGGGACCCGAGGGAACGAGAACGGTAAAGGGCGACAAAAAGAAATCTTACAAAATAACTCGTGCAGAGCGTGTTTTCGACGTCACACAAAAAGGCATTATACATACGTATATATTATTATGTTATGTGCTCGCGGTGTTTAGAAATTAGGAAGCCAAACTTTTTTATTTTCTCGTTGGAATATATTTGAAAATATATAACGTATAAGACGTATATGCACAAACCTACTTTTGTTTGCAAAACCATTTGTGTTTTGTACACAACATTACATAATATAATATTCTTGTGTCGAATCAAATTGACTATTGTATTTTGTGTATAAAATTCCAAGTGATGTATAAAAACACGCAAAGTATATGTAAATATATGAAAAATGTGCATCTTATATTCCTAAAACCATACACTGTATACATATAAACATACATGTGGGAACGACAAATACGTTCTGACAAGATTTAGTTTGAGTTTTCTAGAAGATAAAAAACTTATTTCAATTGATTTTGTATAGTATTATATCTATAATACGTCGTGTACAACAGATACACAATGTATAACCATATACAGTAATATATATAGATTCTATTCAGTAGATTTTTTTTCTTCCAAATGTTTTGAATTAATCTCATTTTTATATCATAACACATGAGGTATAAATCTACTGAAACATCTACAACGTCGAAGAAACCAAGGTTATATATAAGTAATATATATGCTTAACTTATGTACGATGTTATTTCATTTTGGTTTGCTCGTTATTTCTCAGTTTTGAGCACAGTTGTGTTTGTGAATTTTTCTTGCTCGTTTGTAAAACATATGGGCATGCACTTACTAAAATGGGTCTCCCTCGTTGTGACGGACCTAAAAGCGGTTTTATGTTATACATACATGCGTATATGTATGTGGTCAATTTCGAGGGGGCGTGTGTGAAAGTCAGCGTTTAATAGGATCCGGACAATGTAATTTCTTTAAAGGGAAAAAAAAAATCAAGAAAAAAATCAATAGGGGTTTGCTTTGTTTCTCGTGTGAACACCACCTTCATACACACACGTACGTACGAGGATAAACTCGGAGGGGAAGTCAGTGAAACATGAGAAAGTACCACTCGAGACCTATATGGTCTAATGCATATTATTTTTTCACGCGATACAATATATCGTAATCCGCTATAGAAGTCATTATAATTGGCCGGGAGAACATGACCTACGTTAGACGTGTACCAGCAGTTTGAGAGTTTGAGACAAAGAAACTAGTTTTGTCATCATCATATCGATAGACAACAGCTATACCTATAGCTATTATATAAGTACAAATAAATTTATATACTATTATATTTTATAAGTATTATATATTTTTTAAGTTTTCAAAAGATACAAAATTACACGACGGCACTACACAACCTGATTATTCGATTAAAACTAATTTGTATAATAAAAATTATTATTTACAAATATTATTTTCAATTTTAACCGCAAGTAACTCCCTCGGTATAATTAATAAGTAATAACTATAATAACAATTCCATTGTGTAAATAAGAAATCTCCGGCCCAAAAATGCTTGAGTTATCTTTTAGATGTTTACCAAAAAGTAAATTAGAAAATAATTAAATATAGTAAAGCTAAGTTAAGTCTGGTTACTTAATTAATAATAATTGAATGTGTTTTTGTCTCATCATAAAATGATTTTTATTTTTATTGTATTATTAGCTCTTATCATTTTACATAATATATAGTTGTAAAGCTTTAACGTGCATTATATAATAGTCAAAAACATTAAAAAAATTACATAAAATATTGGAATATAGAACATCCATAATTTGAAACTCATGCCACTTTAATATATACCATTACACCTATATTATACATGAAATAAAATATATATATGCAATTAACGAGCATCTGTATAAGCATAACAGATAATATGTTGGGGTAATCAAATGCTTTATAAATTTAATACTAATCATAAAAAGTAGATAATTTATTTTGTAAAACATAAATTACAAAAATAATACGATTCAAAAAACCTGTTCATTGGATACAGTATTGCGTACAAGTATATTCATATTATATACTAGACATTTATAGACACTAATAACTATGAAATAATTAAAATTTAATTGTATTTTTAATTTTTTTAATGATAATAATTATTATTGATATCCTCATTACAAAATATTAATGTGCTCGTAATTTATTTTATAGTCATTAACATATATACACCGTGAATATAAAAAGATTTAAAATATAAATTCATAACATATTATACGTTTTTAATTATAAAACTAATTAAATAAGAACCAAATGTATAAATATGTTGTAACATTATTATTTTGACGTGACTATCTGATAATTATATTTATATACAAAAAATAAAACATAATCATTATTTAGTTGAACACAATTATGCATGTATTGAATTTTATAATAATAATGAATTTACCTCATATTATTTTCCTAACACTTATACACAATTCGAACAAACATTGTAATTTTTACTACAATATTATTTTTTAAGCCAAAACTCGATTGAACGTTACATTTTATAGTTAGTTAAATACATTATTCCCCCTACCAAGATTAAAGTATATAAAGTATCTTAATTCGTAGTCGTAAAAATAAAACTTATCCAATTAATTTCACTATTATAAATATAAAAGTATAAAGCTAATCGTTTAAATACATGTATACTGTATAACGCCTTATTATACTTATATAATACTTAATACGTAATACTTATATATATAAGTATATACATATATATATATACAAATACAATATATTAATATGAATAAATTATTAACTGTGTTCGAAATTGACTCGTTAAAATAATATATATAGCTAATTAGTTGTTGACGACAAGTCTGTGTGTATACTGTGTATGGTTTCTGTCTTGTTTTTTTCTTATAACCGCATCATTTTATTATAACATTATTTCATATTAAAAGAGATGAAAGTAATGTTATTTTTGGAGACATCGCAGTGCATAAATTCTGAGGTTTGGATTTCAACACGACTCTAAAGCCCAAGAAAAATTACCATACGAACCCACAGGAACATAATATATATATTATATATATTTCATATGCGCAATAGAAGTTAGAAAAAAAAACTTTGATCTTTCTCAGTTCGTGATTATGTATAAAACAAAAAAATGTCTAAATAATAATCACGTTCGGTTCATGATGTAGACTGTGCAAAATATGTATTATGTTTAATATTTTATTACCTATACACATATAAGTGTGTAGTGTGTTACACATTTATTAGTGGGCAAAAAACTATTTTAATAAGGTATAGGTGTATAAGTAACACATGTTTATAAATTAAAACGTTATTATCGGACAAAAATGTTATATTGTTTACGAGCCTATTGGCTATTGCGTTATACGTACAACGTATATACCCTATGGATACATACATTTATAAAATATAAGATAATTAATATTCAAATGCAAATGTACTATGTTTAAATGTCTTGGCACGAAGCCGTTTATTTTTTAAAAAAATTTCAAGAATTATAGTTAACTTAATATTGTTTAAAAAATATTAAAATTGATTTTACTTACAACATTATTCACAACAATAGTTTTTATTTTATTTTTTTACAAAATAAATTAAATATACAACGTAAATGCATTATATTATAAAATACATAAACGTCTAGTAGTCATATTTTCCAAGTTTTCAGATTTTAAACTCATTTTTTGGGGAATGGAACATTCTGGCGTAGCCGTATTAGCCGTATTAGCGTGAGATTATTTTGGCGTAAAAATTAATTGATTCAAATTTCGCTCTCAAACTTATATCTTTATTTATATCTTTAAGACTTTACGCCAAGGAGCGTAGCGACGAGTGCCAGCCACGAGCAGAGTCATGTGCATGCATTATATTGATAAAGAATAGTATTTAAATTTTTAAGAAATTAGTCGGTTCGTAATCTTTAAATGTGTGTGTGTGTGTGTGTGTGTGTGTGTGTGTGTGTGTGTGTGTGTGTGTGTGTGTGTGTGTGTGTGTTATGTATGATTTTGAAATGATATATAATAAATCATATATAATAATATGAAT
The DNA here is from genome assembly GCA_013282895.1 of Eriosoma lanigerum. Classification (NCBI taxonomy): domain Eukaryota; kingdom Metazoa; phylum Arthropoda; class Insecta; order Hemiptera; family Aphididae; genus Eriosoma; species Eriosoma lanigerum. The sequence continues at coordinate 6,368,540 of CM023358.1, read as the reverse complement.
TTTGTTAATTTAATATAATCAATTTTTTATAATTAAATAATTTTTACACCAAAATGGGTCTACTCCAAAATAACCTCATAGTTATAACAGCTTACGCCAAAACGGCCATGTCAAAATGTCCTAGACCCCACTTTTTGTTTTAAGATATTTAATTAAAATCGAAATACATTAAAGTCAGAACTATAATTATAATAATATACGCGTAAATGCATACTAAATTAATAAGTAATAATTAAACGTATATTAATAATATTATATAATATAATATACATACGAATTTGGAATTCAATAATTATTACCTATAACGAAAACCAATTGGATATTATAATATACAAGTTTACAACAGTTTAATAATATAATATAATATAATATGTTCAACATAAAAATTACAGTAATATACGTGTTATATTAAATAAGGCTGAATAACTCGAATGGTCTAAAACATTCCGGTGTAACTGCAGTAAATACAAATATCAAACATTGTCAGTAGGTTTCGGAAGTAGTTCGGAACTTTATAAAAAATACTTTTTTGTTATAGTGGTTCAATTATTAACGAATTACTTTTTATGGATCTCAAATGCATAATATATACACATACAAAACTAAAATTTAAGTACCTATACATATAGGTATATAATATAATATTTATTATTTATTACAAAATATAATATGTTAAATGTCGTATCTTATATGAATCACCAACAAAAATCTCGTTGTTAAAATATATATAGCAAAACGTAGATACCGCGATGTCATTATATCATCATCAAAATATGGCTATGACAAAATATCAAGTAAAATAATTATATTAAAATTCAGAACAACAATATTAATTAATATTACTATAAAAATATGTAAAGATTCGTACGCTGAAAGAATAAAAAATTTGAAATTCACTAAAAAACTGTTTTGATATGTTAACCAGTATAGTAATCTCATTAAAATATAGCCTACAGCTAACTCATTTTTTTTTATTTATCAGCAAATTTATTTCAACAATTGAAATGTATACAAATAATAACAACCAAGACAAAATCGACTTAGCTATTAAGTGTTACGTATTTTGATGGAAATTATACTCGTTATCGAAATTAACATCAAAGGCACATATTATAATATAGTCAAATGTTGTTGCCTACAAATATACCTATTGTAATTTGTATTATTCGTGACTCGTATGTAGATATAGGTGTATGTTTCACTCTTTTATCTTTCTCAAAAATTATACCACCCGAAAGGCATCTTGATTTGGTAAACCGTGTAATTACGATATTTCAATAGATCGTCATCGTCCTTGAACTTACAACACTGTACATAATAGTTTATTATATAGGAGTATGTCTTACGCATCTATATAATATATACATATAGTATATTCGGTGTACCTATACTACCATCAATTATTATAATAATGATAATAATAATAATAATAATAATAATAATAATAATCAAATAATATAATATATTAAAGTACATTAAGGACCTATCATATTGTTTTTAATATAATTAAAAATGCATAAAGGCCACATACAGGTACAATATGTTGCTATGTTCCCGATATGATTCAGGTACATTTAGACATTGTAGATTACTAAAACAAATACCTAGTTACTGATTTTAATAGTTAGAAGTTAAAACCTTTCATAGTTTTTCTTTTCGTACTGTATGCATAATTAATTCATTAAAATATTATCATTGATTAGGATCTATATAATATAATAATATAATAATATTATATTATTATGTACGCATTATAATATAGGATAATATTATAAGAATGATGGGATTAATTTTTGGTTTGTTCTTTTCGGTAGGTATCAAAAAATAAATAAAAATGAACACAGTCAATCAATATTTTTAACATTTGCATTATTAAAACAATTTTAATGTACTTATTTTATCAGAATATATTTTGAAATTCTTCCCACTGTTGACCAATAAATTCCTACATCTACAGATGGTATCTGCACAGATACAACTGTTAAAGGTTATTAATGTTTTACATATTTTATGCTTCATTGTATCACTGTAATATTATTGTTATTTGTTTTTGGTTTTGTTTTTATAATACGCTCTTTTTATTAGATGACAAATGATAAATACGCACATTAGAAAAATAAATAATTGAAAAATGAGACAATAAATATTAATAACATACAGTATATGAATTTAGAGGCGTTATAACAATATTAGCGTAGTGTATAGTTGTAATGTTTTGGAACGTCAAGTCAATTTAAATGGCTTTTATGAAAAGAAGATACAAACTAATGGTCTGAAATAACAATATACATTCATATATTATATTTCGTATATATTATTATAATAGGGTTTCCTTATGTATTATGTATACGTATTTATTTGAACGACAAATAAATTGTTTGTGTAAATTGTTTATACTTCAATAAGATTAAGAAATATTAATTATTAATACAACTCATGTTTGGATAGAATCAATCTGATAGTTCTCTTTTATATAACTAAACCTTACAGGCTACTACATTTACACATAGATTTCACACATACACAGTAATGATATTAAAAAAACTACAATAATATAATAACGATATAGCATATTGAATGTATTTTTATTATCATACTGTACGAGACGTATTAAATAAATGTATAAAAGTTTGTTGGTAAAGTTAGATTCAAGATTCAACAAGGTAAATGGTAATATATACAATATACATATATTTATAAATAATTTTAAGTTTTAAACCATTCAGGTATAAAGTCAAGATTTTGAAAAGTCTAATAAATAATAGTATTAATGTAATTTATAATTTATCCAAATAATTCGATAAAACTAAAATAATAAACAATTAAGGGAACCCTTATTTATTTTGTATTATTATTTATAATTTTATCAATCATAAAGATCTACATAATATATGTTTTGCTTTCAAACAAAGCGTGTAAGTGTAACTAACGTGTAAATATATATATATATTGTATTTCACAAATAATTATTATAATAATAATAAGTACTCCGAAATGTACATTATATATTTTAAATCTTTCAAATCTGATTAACGGACGTTTTTCCATAGCATTTGTTGAAATTCATTGTTTTTAATCCCGAAAGCTTATAAATTATAATGTTTCCCTTTTGGACTAAATCAATAGGATATTAGGTCAGAACAAATTTCAAATCATGCGTCCGCCTTCATGCTTGTTTAGTTAATCCGCCAGTTTCCCCTATATGAATAATAAGCCTTGGTGTGTTTTGATTAGCGTGTTAAGCCAATCATATTTTTCCGTTTTAAATATTTTGCCCGGTATTAACCGGGCTTAACAATAATACTGGTCCCCTACGGCCAAAAATAATAAATATACGTCCATATAATGATATTAGCTATTTGAAAATGCATAACGTGTAAACATATATATTGTGTTGTGTTCCAACTAAATAAATACATTTGGAATATTATGTTTAGTGTTTAGTATATGTGTATAGATAAAGTTTATATTTTATAGGTACCCGCATTTTAAAATTGTGAGTTAAAGGGGGTTTACAGTGTCGTGTCGTGTTGCGCGTACGCTTCATAGTTCATACGTCGGTATTTGGTAATAAAATGTTGGTAATGCGTTACCAACAAGTGGTATATATTATTATATTATGTACCTTCATAGGTAATATTTAACTATGAACAACACGCGCGGTATCCTACAGTGAACCCGCGCCTTTATTGTAATTTGAAATCTACACGTTTAACATGCCCGCTAGTTTTTACGTCAAGTCCAAATGTTAATAGGTTATTTATTATTTTATTACCCATACCTAGGTATCACAGAGTATGTGGTCTGAAATGCCCAGTTTTAAAAATCTAAACATAATTCTGCGCAGACAGTTGTCGTGTATTATTCATATTAGTTTAGTCATGTATCTTGAAAATAAAAATCCCATAAATTCGTTCGGCTGGTACATAGTAATATGTATATTGTATTATTATCAATGGTATTATGTACGCGTGAGTTTTTTTACTTGTTCTCGATTTCGTTTGCTCCGAATGATATAAAATTGTAAAAAAAAAAATAATAATGAAACACTCGAGCGAATGAACGGTGCAGTGTTTCAGGTTGTCTCGAAGGACGCGCTGCGTATAATGAATGAACAATTGCCAAATCGAAAAATAAAAAACAGAACAACCAAACATACAAAAAAAATAAAACGCATAAATCTCATGAACAAAACCCTTTATACGATGTATAGCCCAGGCCCGATTTCGATCGTTTTCACATTTGAAATGTACAACGCGAAATAAAGTGAACACATCACTGTTTAAATACACGTTCTGATCTGGAAAAAAATAGGGACTAACTCATATTCTATGAGAGACTGAAAAAGATTAAATGTGATGGAAATAAACTCGAACAAGGTGATACATTTTTTTTCTTCGCGTTCTTTTTATTCAGCTAATTCATCGACTTCAATGCTCCTTCCTATACCTTTATAACCATCATATCCTATATTCTCTATAGTCTATATACATCATCGATTCATCAAACCTATTCTCATCAGTTGTATATCGTATATGGTATTATAATAATATGATAGAAAAAAGAAGAATACGCATACATGTATGATTATTCAATCGATCCTTTTTTGGATTTACGAATATCATAATATAATGCTTTTATGCTCGTATATTATTAAAGTTAAAGACATGCCATGAGTATCAAGTATAGGTACTATTGTCATACGACTTATTTATAACAATTATTTTCACGTCGATTTTTGACTACTTACTTTTGACATGTTTCTGGGTAAAAATAAATAAATACTTATACATCACGACGTTTGTAATAAATTATTACTCTATTATAAATTTCCATAAAATAAAACTTTTGATTTTTTTTAAATTTCACACGAAAAATTAAACAAAAGAAGAATTACTTGTCAAAGAAAGTGCGAAGTATTTTCTATATTCAACAGGCAAAATAATGTAGTTATATACCTATTGGCTGTTCATAAAAGTATAGCTAATTATTATTATAAAACACTACACTATATATACAGAAACATATATTTAAAATGTGTATATTATGTACAAAAAGACAAATAGAAATATTTAATAAATAATTAAACACTGCCAGATATTGTGCATTATTATAAATTATAACACCTATAATTATATACCAATATGCTATGATAGTTATTACTTTATTAATTAATAGTTTAATACCTAATGTTAAGTGTAAACACTAAACAGATTAAATAACATGAAATTACAAAAATTGTGTACTCGTGGTTTATAATATAATATTAATATACAGTATACACTATGTATAAATAAAGTTCACACTACGTCATATTTCAAATGTTAAAAAATATAATAGGACCATCAACAATCAACCATCACAAGGGGAAATATAAATTATATTTCCACATAATTTATTTCCAATTTGTCATGTACTTATGAGTCATGATGAGTTCACAGCCAAAATTAAAATTATAATATTTTTACTTTTACCTGCAAATAAGCAGTTAGCAGATACAGTGATAAACTATATTATCTTATATTATAGTCTATACATGGTCTATATTTTTATAGTTTATACTCTATAGCATCGATTCTCACTAATATTTTTGAAAAAGGCTTTAAAATTTGATTGCCAATCACATACATCATATTATTATTGATAAAATTGTAGGACGCTATACCCGTATATTTTACTGTATAGCTATCTCCGACTATCCAACGGAAATATAGTAAAATCATAACTACGTAGAACTTAAATTGTGGTATTTGAGTTAAACTTACAGATTGAATACTTATTACCAAATTAAAAAAATGGAATATTTTCTAGTGTGTATCGTGAGTTTTTTTGTAAATTGTTATCTAACAAGTAAATTATAAGTGTTTTTATATTTTAAATATATATAAGTTCATTGTCAGAAGACATTTTATAAAAGGTCCATACTAAAAAAGCCAGATATTAGAAAATGTTCCACTCTTTAAATTTTTTGATAAATTTTTAATCTGTAAGTTCAACTCAAATGCCACAATATAAGTTCTACGTGGCTATGATTTTGCTATGTTTGCCGTCGGATAGATAAATACAACAAATATAGGTTAACATTCTCTTAAAGATATTAATTTACATATTGGTATTATGATAATAATCAAATTAATTCAATTATTTATATGATTTTACAAACAAATTACGCGTATTATAAATTTTAATCAAAATTGTCATAATATATTATAATAAAATTATACATAAAATAAGAATTTTTTCAAACTTTAGAAATACACAATTTGCGGGCCGCATCAAATTTGTATAATGAGATGCATGCGGCCCAGGGGCCCCGTTGTGGATATTTTTTCTCACGTTTGAACCGGAATCTGTAGTGAGTACTAATGCTCTATTGTCTTCTTTATTATAGTTTTTATAAAGTTGTAATCCTGCGAAGTATAACTAATATAAATAAATATTTATTAACTTTAATCTTTATAACATCACTTTGACATTTACCCTTTAAAGGTGGTATGTCTGGTAGGTTTAAATGTTAAAGTAAATGCGTTAAATTATACGATTGTATTAATTTGTATAAATACGATATATCTATACGATTACATATATTGGTTATGTATAAAAATATAAATACAAAAATATAAAATTAGTCGTGACTCGTGACATTTAGGAGATATAGGTAGATCAAATAACGATCGTTAAGTTATTACTTAAATATATACTTTAAAATTGTATATTATATTGAATAATCGTATTAATAACATAATGCAACATTATTAAAATACAAGTTCTACGTAGCATTAAAATGATTGTCTATAAAGAATTATAAAAGTTTTAATTTATTTTAAAAAAACAATATTAATTTATGATCCTATTTTAATCTATTCACCCATGATTCGTCCGTTCATCTAATAACAAATATAGTAGCTACATATTATTATTGTATCTTACTTTGTTTTATTAATTTTTAATGTTATATGGTTAATTACTTGGCTTTTCATATTTTTTATTATTAGATTAATGCTAAACTTGTTTTTTATTTGTATAGAAAAATTATTTATATATAAAATGTTAAAATTAAATTAAATAGTAAATAGCAGCTAAGTACTAATTATGATAAGAATAAATTAAAACAAATTATAACATTAAACTTATCGAAAAAACGAACAAGTTTGTGAAAAAATTAAAAAAGCTTTTCCCAAAAACAATAATTACGTCATATCCTGTTTGTTCCTGTTTTGCCTGTTATTGTAAATCGATAAAAACATGAACTAAATATTATATTGAGTCCAGGACGTCGGACGAGTTATCGGTTAATTGCTTTGAAACAATGTAAGTATATTATATACGTTATTTTCGATTTTCAATTATCAGTAGTTCGCCTGAGTTCGATATAGTTACGATTTATACACAAAATATATCCAAAACTCGATAAACACATATTAATCTAGTAGTCTATACATGTATAATCATTTTACAAAAAATATCTGCTAAATTAAAAAAAGGTAATAACTAATAGTTAATAGTATAAAAAATATTGCAAAATATATAAAATTTAAAATATTTTAAGATAAGAAAAAATATAATTTCAGTTGATTTTACTATAAAAAATATTATTTTATAAATTATAGGTTTTAACACTTATTTTGTTTAGTCACATACTTGGACGGTGGACATAATTCAGAGTTCAAATTATAAACACAAAAATTTTTTTAAAAATATGAATACTTTAATAGTTAACTATGATAGCCGAAGGATGTTTTGAACCTCGTTGTCCGTTGATTGAATTCGTATGTTATGTTTTATATGTAGGTTTAAATTTTTTAAATAATATAAATAAAAATAATGAAAATTCGTTTTCGGAAATTATGCACATTACACACAACAGGGAATAACTTTAGGTATTTAACACACGAAATAAAATAATATTTTGAATTTTTAATGCATACAAAACACAGTACTATATAAAAACATTATTATACGAATTTACATAATACGTTTGCACTCTGTTGAAGAAAGTACGCACCAGTATACCACGAAACACAATATTTCATTTAAGCATGTGTAGATGGCGTATTACATGGTTTATATTTTATAGACTAAATAAAACACGATAATATTATTGTTAATGTTTACTATCACGGTATCTACTATCTACTATCTTCAAAATTTAAAGAATAAAGTTTGAACTGTCGGAAAGTCAAAAAAATCGTAGAAGTCTAAATATTTATTAAATAATAAATAAATCTCATTGAATTGTATATTTAATATTGACCAGTTACACAATAATTATGTCAACGTGAATGAGAAATTTCTAAAACGTACGAAAGGGCTACTGAAAATGGATGGATTGACACAAGCCATAATATACGACCTTCCGTACAATTCAAATGTGTATTCTGTAACAGTAATGCATTCGGTAGATGCTAAAGAAAAGATCATAATGGGTTGCACGAAAACAGACATAATTACACTGGAGACAAAGATAGTGAACGATATGATCGAAACATCTATTGTAAAACTCAATTTTTCTAATATTCCAAGTGAGTTGCTTTCAAATATTTTATTATTTTATCTAATCATCCAATTTGTTTATTTATAGTTAATGCAGATATTAATTCTATTCATTGTATTAACAAATCTAAAGAATTTGATGATTTTGTTATTGGAATAGCTTACACTTTGGTATGTATATACATGACCACATAGGTAATTGGAATTTGTAAAAATATTTAGATTAAATAATAAGCTTAAAGATGCATTTGAAAGGTGACAGTACTATTATATAATTACAGTCGCAGTAGACTATCTAGCTGATCTAAATAGTGTGACAGTACTGTCATAACAGCTATTTTCGAAAGCTTTATTACCACAATAGTTCCTAGATAGTGTTTACTGATGAGGTTTACTGTCACCGTGTAAATATACCATAAGGACTAAAATAAAAAAATTATTATTTATTTTTCAATACTCTGTATTGCATCAAAGTTTTATTTAGTAAACTTTAATTTAAAAACAAATTAAGCATCATTACAATTAATTTAATAATTTTTTTTTTCTAAAGATTTGATTTGATTTTACCAAATAATATAGAACTACAAATTTTACTATTTTTCATGTTTTTATAGATATATTTTAATTTTAAATAAATTGCAAACATATGTCTAAATATAGACATATAATTTCAAATAAAAATTCAATAATTAAATGTAGTGTTTGTACCTTTTTACTAGTTCACAGCATAAGAGTTTTTAGACTAGAGTGACTCCCTCCCGGCTGACATCAAAATTTATCTTTAAATTTAAAAAATAAATACTGTGTTCATCATGTAATATATTAATTGTTATTATTTATTAAAGTGAAAAATTTTCGCCGAAGAAACAATTAACAAATGTCCACTCTATCCTTTTCATAAATCATATGCCATACGCCAGTGATTCATAGTATAATAACATTTCAGAATATTAATACTTAATATTTATTAAACATTTGTTAGATTATAGTTAATATATATTAATAATGTGAAATGTATGTTTTAGCTTGTAGAAGATCAATATTCTGAAACATATTTAAATATTTATTCAGGATTTCCAGGCTCATCATTAGAAGCTATTATGGACAATTGTGAAACACTGAAATTAGATTTTATTCCATTTCAATTGACTCATGCCATATATATGTGTGGAACACTAAAAAACGTATAATAGATTTTATATTTAATTATTTATACTCTTGACAAATAAAACCTTGTATTAACTATTTTCAATACCATTGCTGTTTTCTTCAAATATAATAATTATTTATATTTATAAATATGAAATTACATTAAATTGTTTAATTTAGTATATGTGGTTGTTATCTGGAAGTGATCGAAAAATTCATGCTTACAAGAACAATGAACAACAAATTTGTGAACAAAATATAAAAGAATGTTTTATTGAATTTGAAGATACAAAAAATTCAGTTATTCTGTCTTTTGGTACCAAATCATTTAGTGATTATAAAACGTATTATTTAATATTTATTCTTTAAATATTAATATGTAATAATAATATAATACTATATATAATTTTCTCAATATAATTTTTGCTTACAGAAGAATTTCATTTCTTGGATGTGAAAGGGGTTTAGCAATACTTAAAATTGTAAACTCTGAAAAAAACGAAATTCTATATTGTTTTATGGAATATTTTTTGTCACCAGTAACTGTCGTGCAATTATTTAACATATATAGTAAAACTATTGAAATTGAAAATATTAATTCTGGTTTGTAATTTTTTATTTCTACTCTATTTACTACTTTATATAATTTTTTCAAATGTAAACTATCTAGTAGTCGATGATGATTTTGTATGTGAGTGTGATACTATTAATGAAAAAGAAGAAATCTGTTTCCTGGTAGGGAGTATAATTGATTGTGCTGTTGTATATATGCAAGTACTGCTAACTTAATACAATGATTTTGTTTTTTATATCATAATGTTTCTTTTGTTTTTCTTTTAGGGATGTATTGAAAAATGATTTGAAAATTGGTACCATATTACCCAATAGTGAAAATAGAGAAATTGTAACTTCCCTAATTGCGGATGTAAATTTTGATTCAAAGAATGAAATTATGCTTGGTACACATGCAAATGTAATATAAATATATATATATATTAAAACTATACATATTAAATTAATATTATAAGTATGTTCATTTTAGTTCATTTTAAATTATTCATATGAAAATAATGAATGGGTTGAACGACAACAATTAGACATGAGGTATTCAATATATTCAATTTCTTATGTAGATATAACTGGTGAAGGAATAAAGGATGGAGTTGTAATGAGTGAAAGAGGAATACATCATTTAAAAGTAAACTTATTGCATGTATTTTGTGTTTTAGACAGTACTTTTAAATTATTAATCATATATATTTATTTTTTTGTTACAGCATGAACCTAAAAATATAGTCAAAATACTAAAAAATCGTTTAAGACCATATGAAGATTAATAATGCGATTGGAACTATTGAAATATTCGTATTAATCTTATAAAATTGATTATTTTTGGTATTACATATACTATAAAATTGGAATAATTAAAATTAATTCAGTTCTTATTTATAATTTAATATTTGTCTTTATTATTGAGAACGTAATTTATAACCCAAATAATATTATATACAATTAAATTAAATGATGTCTTCGTGGCAGGACAACCATAAAGAAATAACTTTTTACTACACTGTGAAAAAATACATAAATTGTAATAGTTATATCCTGGGAATAAATACAAAAGTTATAAATAATTATATTTATATCTTTATTACAGTAACCTATAATTAATTAGTTTACTTTGTTGTGACTTATGATGTATTATTTATAATGGTACATAACTGCTAAACATAATGAATTGCATAATAAAGTATTTTGTAATTCATGAAACTAATATTTATAATCAAAAAATTATTGGAGCACATGAGGAATGACATACTAGTATATTTAAATGGAAATAGAGAAATAAAGACTATTGTAACATAATCAATAAATAATATAAAGTTTCTATTCACAAATTAAGTAAAAAAATGTTTTTTATGTATTTTACATAGGATACTTATGTATGAATCCTACTATTAGGAAATTATTACATAATTCTAAAATTAAATTAAATTCAATCATTAGATAATATAAAGTATGTAATTTTGGAAATAAAATATAAAAGTATCCTAAGAGATAAATATAGAAATTTAAAAACCTAAACTAACTGTTTAGTCATGCTAGTATTTTTACAGTCATTTTATAACTAATTCAAATAACGTTCAATTTTTAAATAATATTTCCATTAAGTAAATTATTTACATTATTAGATATTATAAATTTTTAAATCATATTTTAATTTTGTATATTATTTTTTTACTTGATGTATACTGTGTTTTAGTAATGATTCATATTTAATTTTAAAAATAGTAATGCATTTTAACAATAATTTTAATTGTAATTAATATAAACATAAACAAACATGTGGTATATAACCAAATATAATTAAAATGTAAAAAACATAATAATTATACAAAACAAATTTTCCATTTGCTACCATTTAAGACAAAATTGAATCAATTATAAAATTAATGTTCAAAAGGATGTAACATCCTCATTTTTTTCTAAAAAAGAATATAGCAAAATCATAGGAATGCAGAACATAAATTGTAATGTTTAGGATGAACTTGGAGTGTAAACATTTATTAGCAAATTTAAAGAGAAGAGCATATTTTAAATCATTCATTTTATAAAATATTATCTGACAAAGAAATTACAGTATGTTAAAAAAATATAAAACTAAACACACTATAACTTCTTTGCTGGGTGATTGTTTACAACAAAACTCATATAACATTTCCTCCAAAATATGCTTCTTTTTAAATTTGGTAATAGATGTTAACATTTCAATTCATATTAAACTAGAGTGGGTGACCATAATTTATATAAAAGAAGGTGGATAAATAATTTTAACAAATTAAATTAATATTTTTTTTTAATTGATGTATTAACCACATATAAATTTAATTAACTAATGTTTAATTATGAAAATTTAGTTAAATGATTATTTAACAAAATAATAAGAGTTGATGATTTGTTGCGTATTTGTAGTTTATTTATTCATATTTGTATTGAAATATGTGTATATTTCACACGCTGGATGCTGGCTGATTTTTATTTTTATTCATGTATAAAATTTATTTAAATTAGTCAAATATTCCCAACTAAACAAAAATAAGATTATTTCAAACTACATAGGAAGTTATTAATAATTATTATCATAAAGTAATTTGGGGCTTCAGCCCCTCCCCCAAACTAAATTTATTAAACTCTGTTTATGTTAAACCGTGACAATTTAAGTCTTTTTTGAAGTTTATTAGGACAACGACGGGACACAATGTTAAATAACAAAATAAGCCCATTTTAAACGGGATGTATGGTCACCCTATCCTAAATATCACAATTCATGTTTTCCATTTTTGTGATTTTGCTATGTTCCCTATTAGATAGACAAAGGTTTAAGATATAACATCCTCTTAACCAAAAATTATTAGTATTATTATTTCTAAAATGAACTAATGAACAAGTAATTTTTATTTATTAAACAAAAAATATTAGATATATGATATATTTAAAATAAATAATATAACAACAATAATAATTTATAAAATAAATAAATAGTAAATAATTTATATAATAAAAATATTAATAAAAGCACCATAAATCAATTCAAAAATACAAATATTTTTTTATAATAAAAGCTTACAATATTATTATATTATACTTACAATAAGTATTTAACAATGTTTAAAGACATATAATTCATATATTGGATAAATCATATTTGACATTATTTTTTATATCGCAGAATGAAAACTTTATATTATCAATATTCAAATATTATTATAAGTGAATGGCAATAAATTGTGTAGATATACTATTATGATATTTAAGTTTTAAATTAATTCAACAATTAATAATGACAATATAATATCAATCCTCCAAAAATAAAAATAAATTGCTTAAAATTGATATCTTGATAATGTATCAAAAATCAAAATTATCATACAAATATAGAAGTACTCTATAAAATGGTCATCTTCAAATTTTGCATAACTATGAAAATAAAAAGTTATTTTTAATTTTTTTTTAATGATGTGTTTCTTTAAAAAGCATTAAACGTAATAGATCATAATATGAATTGTTTTTTGAACTCAATAACAATAATGTATTTACAAAAAAACTGTTTTGAGCCTCCACAAATTTTGCACTCAGGGACCACCACATACCTTAATCCGACCTTTTTTATAATATGTATGGAATAAAAGCACGTCTTTTTTTTGGATACATTTTGAATTTTGATTGGTACCACCAATGATTAAGCATTGCACATTCACACTGATTGCTTAACACCCAAAAGAAAGCATACGGCCAAATCTGACTTCCCCAAAGCATAATATATAAGGCCATATACATAATCATTTCACAAAACAAATGTGGGCAAGATATTTTGTCAAATAGACCACCAGTTGGAATTTTGTGTTCATATGTTATAACTTTTCCTTCTTTGTTCGTTCTCAAATTTACTAAAGTTACATTTGCCAAATACTGTTGTTGAAAAGCCCATAAAAAGATGGTAAGTCCAATTATAAGTCTGATATTTATATCATTAACCATGAAATAGGAGTGATGATCAACAGAGAGTGCAGTAAAAGGTGAAGGTGCTTCAGCTAAAATGGCTGATACACAACAGAAATAATGCATATATCCAACAGCATAATGTGTGATGTTCATTTTTGAATTTGAAAATATACTTAAATAATGAGTTTCATAGTAACGCTTCCAACATTGAATTAATATACAGAACATGGCAACAGTAGTAGACGTTGCATTGTATGACGTTTGTCTGTTTTTTGAAGCTACTATGTTCAAATATTGAATTACAAATTCAGGAATTTTCACTTTAAATATAAAAGCTAGTACTACTAACACAAATCCACACGTTGACCAAATAACAGCAAATACGTAGAAATGTTTGAACCATTTTTTTGGTACTTCAAAGTAGTTGACTAAGAAATGTTTCTTTATGCTTGGGTATTTGCCATACCTGAATGTTTGTACAATAAACACTGGTAATTTATATTCAATAGTATTAATAAGAATACTTAAAATAACTAGTGAAAATGACAGAAATAAATAAATAATTTTTAAAACGGAAATTTCCATATTGATTGAACAAAACACATACACGGAATACACTAAACTAACATGTTAAATCGTAAAAAAAACATAACACTTTACAATAGTACAGTTAGGTACTTTAATATACAGTTATTTTTGAAAGTAATATTAAGTAGGACAATTTGATAAAACTATCACCTGTTTACTGCTTTCTCCAATATTTTACACGTGTCTCTCGATCAACCAAATTATATTAATTCACACTTAAAATTCACATTATCTTTATGTATAATTAAGTTAAATACATACTAAAATTAAATGGAATATTACACATATGCACTGCTCTACATACACACATTGAAAAAAATTGCCACTAATTCACTAGTGTTTACAGTTACAACTTATAAATTTATCAGTAAAATGTTTAATATCAATGCTGATAGCTGATAATACATAATAATAATTGATAAGCAGCAATTTAATAATCGTAAACAACTCAATTATTGTATTATGTGTTCATGTCACCATGGCTAAATTAGATTTATTTTTATAGACTTAAAAGGCACAATGCATAAACTGTTATTTTCCATGTTATATCACATGATGTAGTGGTAACTGGTAACTCGATTTTATATATTTCATGATTACCATAGGCAGAAATTCAATAAAATTTTTAGGGGCTAATATTTTTAAGATCAATATAAGCCATGGAAAATTCATAAATATAAAATAGGTATATGTAAAACAAAAACAATATCTAAGGGGACTAATAGAAAATTTGGGAGCTTAACCCTCCAAGCCCCCCCCCCCCCCCCCATTACCACCTATGATGATACCTAATGTAATTTTGAAAGTACTAACTTCAAAATTGATTTGAGTAAACACAAGTGACTTACATATGAAAAAAATTTCGGAACTCTTACATTCATTTTATATCTAAATATAGAACTTTGAAATTTTTACAAATTGTATTTTTTTTCTCAATAATGTTTAATATAATTTGCAATTTTAGGTTTAGAGTTTGAAAATTCAATAAAAGCATAATAATTAATCATTTATCTATATATTACTTATATATAATAACTCAGTTTTAAAAAATTCATGAATCAATGTTCCAATTTATTTTAATAAGCATTTAAAATTGGAACTTTTAATAAAATACATTATTTGATTTTAAATATGCTGAAAATATGATGTGTTTTATGACAAACTTATCTACAAGTAAAATATTGTAACAATCAATGAGTACAAATGACACAATACTTTTTTAAACCTCTTACAAAATTTAATATTTTAGAAAAACATTTGATTTTTGTGTTTTTTTTTTTCAAATATGAAAACGCTTTTTTTAGTAGTACTATTGATTATAGAATAGACTATTCTATTCAATAATCAATGGTAGTACCACAGATTATATGATTATAGTACCTAGTTATTGTCTGTTTCCATAAATGGGATATATCTGTGGAGTGTAGAACTATTGACTGTGGTGGAGGATTTTATCTAATTGGTACACAAAAATCATTTTTTTAAATTCTCAATAGTTTTCTAATAAAACAGATAAAATCATACTAAAAACGCCAGAAAACAACATTTTGAATTTTATTATTTTATGATAACTAATTTTTCTTAAATTCTCTACCTAATTCGTAGTAATTGGACTGTTTTGCACTCAAAATATCTGATAACTTAAATTATAATGGTGATAAATGATAATAATAATGAGATTATTATCAATATAGTTTTTTATTCTAATCGAATATCTTTCCTATTCTTTTAAACATTCAGTCATCAGTCCTAATGACTGGTTAGCAGAAGTTATTAATTAAGTTAAGCTTACTAAGTTACACTAAGTACTACTACAGAAATATAAAATATTAATTAATATAAATATATTTTATAGGTAGTTAATATGACATAAATATAATATATATGCTATAAAATATTTAAATTTTAATGGTTTGATATTTTGTTAATAGAGTTTTAGTGTTGTTTTTTGTTCACATTTTTAAATTTATTATTGTTACTACTATTTCAATGTGAATTGTGGATATTATTTTTAGTATTTATTAATTGTATCAAGACAACACATTCATACAGGTAAATTTGATTCTGCAATTTATAGTTAATAAATTGTAATTCTACTACCTATATATTTGGATGGATTATATTTTATTGTATATTATTTGTAATCAGGCTTGATCCAAGGGATAGGTGATATAGGGTGGCATTATTCGGGGGCTGCATTTCAAATTATTTTATGTATTTACATTACATTTATATGTAAAGGGCAACAAAAATTAAGTTTGCCTAGGTGTGTTTGAACGGTTGAGCCGGGCCTGTCTGTGATACCAATTTATTTTAATTTACTTAAATACTGTGAAACCTTTCAATAATTTACACTTATGAGTTATGGAAAATTAAATAATATCAACTATTGATACAGTAAAAATTTTAATTCCAAGTATTTTGATAAGATATTTAAAGTCATTAATATTATTTTAATAATAAAAAATTATTGCTAAGTTTGAGGCATATTCAATAAAAATCAATTGAATTCTGGCTTTTGGGTCATCTGAAATTAATGAAAAATAATACAAAATCTTCAATGTTATAAGATAACTGATAAGTGTGTTAGCAAGTGTATGATAATATCCCTATGGTGTATCAAGTAAAGCAATTTTAAATTTGTTAGTATTCATTATAATTTATGAGTACCAGTACGGTAAAACAATTTAGTACTGATTTTGATAACAAAGTAGTACCATATTTATGACTCATAATAATTGTTATTATGTTTATATTATAATTTAATTATCTGTATCAGTTTTGTTAACACTAGTTATTAATTATATATTTAAGTTATTGAATACTTTTTTTTTTTTTTTCAACCCGAGGGTTGGTTTACAACCATTCTCCATTCTGACCGATTGCTCGCTTTCTCCTTAAGTTCCCTATTGAATACTATAAATCTAATAATTTAACCACAATAATTTATTATGTACTTAAATATTTTCAGATTTTCAGTAAATATTAATTATTATCTATTTATAATTTTATTATAAATAATAAATATATTATTATTATTATAAATAATAACAATATTTTTTAATTTTATTATGGTTGCTTTTCAAGTATTGTAATTTGTGAACAATAGTACTGTACTATTTGGCAGTAATATTTGGCCCACAAACTATATTTTGTCCATAATTGTTATTTACTTCAGATTATAGAATTGTAAAATATATGAATATGGACATCTATACTTATATTTTTTAAATTCCTTTACAAGAATATGTTTCCTTTTTAAAAATCTTCCACATTTAAGAGTTAACACTAGATAGTTTTGTTAATATACCTACTTCCTAATCTTACATATACATGTATTTCATTATTTATTACATAAGTACCTATCTAAAATAATATAATGTTTAAAAATATACTAATTTTTGAATAGGTAACTTTGTAATTATAATTTAAGTTATTACACTATATATATATATATATATACCTATAAAATAAGAATTTTGATTAATAACTTATTAAATTATATTATTATTTATATCTGATATTTTCATTATCCATAAACATTATATTAATGGGCAATGGCTTATATAAATTATACTATAACTATATAACTATATATGAGTTATATTAACTTATATATAATATATAAATATATAGTTTAAAGTATAAAATAATAATTTTAAATTGCGTATAAATGTTTTATTCATTACTATGATTTAAGAAATTCATAATAAAAATATTAATATTATTAAATTATTATTGTTCAAAAAATAATTTTTTTATACTATCCCTACTTTATATATTTTGAATAATTAAAATAATTTCAATTTGTTTTCTATATTCCTTGTTTTTTTAAATCTAGGGGGTTGCAAGTGCACCCTTGCACCACCCTAATGGCACCCATGACGTAATCATTTATGGCTTTTGATTTTGTGATTAATATATGTTGTTTAAATTAATATACACAGATCAGACAAAAATAAAATAAAAGTATATTTTCAAGATAAATTTGTATTTTAAAATATTTAGATTTTTTAGATAATGTTAACATTATATAAATGTAAATATTGACTTAATGTAGAATACATGAAGTCTATAAATAGGTTACTAATTAAGTTACAAATAGTCTTCATGGTAGAATAATACAACTACATTATTTAGCCTAGTCACAAATAAATAATAAATGATGATAGTTCTTATTTTGCTAATAATTTAATACAACTTAAGTAAGCTTATTGTCACTTAAGTTAGATTAAAATTGAATTATATCTGTATTTTCTTCATTTATTTTTTATAATAAAATTTGACAAAATTGAATGCGCCTATCATTAACTATAAAGAGAACATATTTATTCAGAATTTCTGCTAACTTATTTGCCACCCCATGGGAAAAAATCAGAACTTCTTCTTATACTTTTCAGACCAGTATATTGGATGCCTTTCTTTTCTTCTGGATCCCTTGACCAGTCTGAAAAAATGGTAAATAGTGCATGTATTCCTTTCGTCATTTGATTTCTATAATTTTTTTTGTCTTCCTGTTTAAAGTCATTTAGTTCCCTTTTTTCCATCTGATGTTCAAGCATTTCTCCATTACCATAACCATCAATTTCACTTCTTTTACCGCCCCAACTAGAAAATGTTTGTTTTGGTCGACCGTGTTTATCTGAAGTTCCTCGTTTGCCTCCCCAACTAGAAAATGCTGGACGTTTTCCACCATATGGATAAGCACTTTGTCTTTTCCCACCCCAACTTGAAAATACTGTCTTTTGTCGGCGCTTTTCTGGCATTTCCCATTTGTTTATGTCAACTATATTCGATGATTTGTCTAGTAAGTCACATATATCGGTACTAGGTTCTATTTGACATATATCATACACTTCTTGTAAAGAAACAATCTCATCGGACTTGATTTCACGGTTTGTGAGTTTCATTAGAACTAGCAACAACCAAGGTAAACCAACTTTTACCATGCTGAAAAACAAATTATTAATACATTTTTAATGTAATTATATTTCATATAGGTAACTATTTATCAAATTTTATTATTTTATCAATATGCAATAAACATTTAAGTATTTATATAGAAGGTATCTGGTGTCTGAATAGGTACCTGAAAGATTTTATAAATGCTATAACTAAGAAAATAGACACTATTTACTAAATATTTTATCTTTACACAGCGAATTTTAAACATATTTTTTCTACATACAAGAAATTAAAATTTATTATATAAAAGTTTAAATATAAATTTTGTAGATATTAATATATAAAATATTTTTAAAAAAAACATTTTTTATCTATTTACAAAAGCTTAATTTTTTATTTCATACAATTTTTTGAAATTTCAAAAAATATAAATACTTTTCTATTTTATATTACTTTATACATTATTATATATTTAATATTAAAACTAATCAAACTGATTATTTATTATAGTAAACAAATACTATATATTACTATAATTTAAAAAGTAGTTAAATAATGAAAAATTGTATAATTTCATAAACTTCGTAAAAAAATTAACTTTACCAAAACTTTAATAAATTTTTCTGCTATTCAAATCTACACAATAGATATTTTGTTAAAAAACAAAAAACCATAATTAAAATTAGATAAAATAAATAAAATAGATAGAACAAAAATAAAACTAGTTTTTAAAATTCAAAACTATAATTGTAACGTTGAGAACAATAAACATTTTTTAAGAAAATCTAGGAAATATTGCTTAGATCAAGTTGGGGTTTTCAGAGTCTCAGAGACTATTATATATCCTACTATTATTAATATATACATATTTTTTCATAATTTTTTAATAAAATTAGTACTTACTAAAAATGTATAACTCATAATTATATTATATACTTACAATAATATGTACATTGTACAATTAATCTAAAAATAAAAAACCTATTTGTATTTAGTGTTCATTTCGTAATGTTATTAGATTCTGAGCGGAGCGAGGAATGTTTTGTTTCTACAAAGATGTTTTTTATTTTTTATGTTTGAAAACATTTTTTTGGGTAGAAATAATGGTCCGATTATCACGTATAACATATACTTTGCTTGCAAATGTTGTATACTTGATACTTTATTAAGCTCATTTTTAGAATGTTCCAAAATTTTTTCCTTGAGAAGCGGAAAATTAGCAATTTTTTATACGTTTTTTTATTATATTTTTTTTTTCGTAATTTCTTATTAAGTTTTAATAGTACAGATTTGAACATTTTTTTGAGTACCAACATAGGTTAACTACAAGTGTGGTAAAATTTTAGAACGGAATAGTTAATTATTTGGAAAAATATAGAGCTTTGAACGTTTTCCCAAAAAAATTAATATTACCTACAATTTTGGGATTATCTGTTTAAAAATTTTATAGAAGTCCAATATTATATTACTTAATCTTTTTACAAAATATTTTGAAAATCGTAACAGGCAAATTTTTTTTATAGGTTTTTTTAATATATTTTTTTTGTGATGTATGAAAACTATTTTTCGGGTAGAAATAATGGTTCGATTACCACAAATAAGGTACCCTTTATATACAAAATTTCATCTAGTTGGTACATTATTTAGCTCGTTTTTTGAATTTCCCGAAAGTTATTCCTTGAAAAGCGGAAAATCGGCAATTTTTATAGGCTTTTTTCTGATATATGAAAACTATTTTTCGTGTAGAAATCATGGTCCGATTTCAATAAATAGGGTACCCGTTCTATACCGAATTTCATCTAATTGGTACTTTATTTAGTTCATTTTTTGAATTTCTTAAAAGTTTTTCCTTTAAAGAAATGATGACTCCTTGAATATTGATCATAGGGATTTGAAATTTATTTTTCATATTTACATATATAATTTATATTCATGGTAAATTTTGAAATGGATTATCAGAATAATATATGTATTGCAATATATTTAGATACGCTCAGAATCGTATTTTCTAATGCAATATCATTGCATTCAAATCTTAATAATTATAATAAACCACTAATTTCTCTGAGGACAGCAGGGACGAAGGAGGAACGTCCACAATCGGCCTTCTCGCTTTTTTCTTTCATTTTATATCTACTGTATGTACTTTGCTTAATATAAGAAAAGAAAATGATTATAACAATAAGAAATTCTGAGTGAGAAAACTTTTTTATTCCCACTGGTGTAGATTTAACAAGGGTATGTTTTGTTGACATGTCTCACCATTTTTGGTCATTGGAGACAAACTATATATGTAGCATGGACAGGTAGTTATTTTTTTACATAATATAATTTGATTAATGATCTAATATTGAAAAATGGTTTTTACTTATAATTAATTCGTTAATTTTACTAAATTTCTATTCAACAACAAAATAAGCAAGTACTTATTAATATTTGTATGATACATACCAATATTTAATAAATTGAATTACATATATTTAGTTTATACTTTGTGGGATTATATTTTTAAAAATAATTAGAATTAATATTCATTATAATATGTATATATATAAATATTTCGAGGACGATTTATTATTATTAAAACAAAGTGTTCATACTATTTCCTGAGTTTCTACTTTTCCAGCAATCAATATAAATTAAAATATATTGTATAATTTTTATATGCAAATCATTAACGAGTAATAATAATTAGAAGCTATTCTAATATTTCTAGTATCTAATAAAACGAAAATTTGTTTTCTAATTTTATTTTTTAATATTTGTTAAAATTATATTAGCTTATAAACATATTACCTATATAATTAAACAATATACCAAATTCATAAAGATAAAATAACTTTAAAGTTTAATATAAAAATTTAATATTTTCTTTATTACTTTTTCACAAATTTCTTTTTGATATATATAATATAACTTAATCTAATTTCGTTCATACTTACAAAATCTCTACCTTCAATTCAAACTATTATTTCTAAATATTATTAACTTTATGATTACTAGTATTCAATATAAGTAATCAAAATTTTTGTTGATTATGATAATAATAATAATATTATTTGCTTATGTTTTTAATCTTTAATTAAGTATTTAAATTTAATTAATCTTCAATTACATACTTACAATATTTTTAGAATTTATAAAGCAGCCATTCACTAGTTTATAATTATTTATTAAGTCTTTTAAATTATTCATAAAACAGTACAATAATTATATAAATATTTTACAGTCGTTTTATAAAAATATAAAGTTAAATTACAACAAGTATAAACGATTGAAATATATTTTTTTAAATAACAATTTGTAATATTACAATTATTATTTATTGTAAAAATAAAAATAAATGTTTTCTAATATTTAAACTTCATATTTTTGGAAAACATTGTGATACATACTATATAATGTGTTTTATAATTATTTTGCAATTTTAAAAATATTATTTTTATATTTTTCTCCCCCTTTTCTAACATTTTAATGATTTAAGCCTTTGAAATTATATTTTAGATTCTATTAAACTAAACGTAAAATAATATAATACATCTTAAGATATACTATTACACACGCTGTATAAATACATGTATACTAGACAAACCATTACAATTTAATTATTTCTTAGTTATTAATTTGTTTAAATTAATTAATTAAATAATACATTTTAATTTAAACTATTTATAATGCTGTTTTTAGTTCACAGTTTTTAGTATTATTTAAATATAAAAAAGCGGAAAGGTCGATTTTGTACGTCCTTTCGGTCCTCGGAAAAATTAATGGTTTATTATAATAAGATTTTAATGCATGAATGATATTGTATTAGAAAATGTGATTCTGAGCGAAATTCAATATAATACAACATATTATACTGATAAGTTGTTTAAAAATTTTACCATAAGTAAATATTACTTATATTACTACTCAAAAAATTTTTCAAGTCCCTATGATCAAACTCAATTAGTTATCACAAAATAAAAAATTAAAAAATTACAAAAATTGTATTATTGCCGATTTTTTGCCATTTTTTGGTAGTTTTTTTTTCTTCCAATAAAAATTGTTTGTGAAATTCGAAAAATGAGCTAAATAAAATACCAACTAGATGCAATTTTCTACCGAAAGCATATCCTATTCATGGTAAGCGGATCGTTATTTCTACCCAAAAAAATATTTTCAGACACAAAAAAGGAAAATAAAAAACCCAATACAAAATAAATAATTTAAACGGTTTACATCAATTATCGGTTTTATATATGATAAATATAATCAAATTTGTGACATTATTTTTCGTTTTAATTTGACTATTTATATTTACTATAATTTTTATTATAGTAAAATATTATGATTATAACATCAATAAATTCGAGTATTCGAAACTTATTATCCAAACATACAAAAATTGATAATTTATATTTTATACTAATTGGTAAATAATAATTATGAACATTTTTATTATGTTAAAGTAATTATTATTTATAAAATTAATAGATAGGTATGTACATATGATATAAATTTAAGTTTTTCATACAAATTTATCTATATAATTACTCCCAATAGTTTACTTCTATGATAAAGAACAAATCATCGTAGTCTAAAAAATGTAAAGTTTATATATTAAAGTTTTTCTATATTCGTAAGTATTAAGTTTAAATATATGTATTAATTCTCAATAAAATTTAATTATTTATCATTATTTTGTAGATATTTACTATTTTAATGTAAATATATTTATTGATAAACCAAATATCTTACAGCATTACTATTGATTATAGAATATTTTTGTCTATAGAATAAGAAGACCAAAAATAGGTGGATAACAAATAAAGGATATTGGTTTACTTTGCACATATATTATAAGCAATCGTTATATTTGCATGTTACATCACATATTTAATATAAACTATGAGCAATAACATAATATTCTGACTAAAAAGAATTTCAAAAAATTAGAGTTTATTAATTAAATGGTATGCCTTGTATATATTCATCTTGTGTAAGTAATGTATTTGTGTGATAGTGATACACACATAATTTTAAAATGGTTTATATTCTCAACTTTACCATTAGATCATATTATAATTGCAATCATGTAATTTTGAAATTTATATGACTTCCGTGGTCCGCGATGACTTGAGTTGGCTAAACTCAATTAATCAAAAACTTCAACAAAACCCTTATTAATTTTGCTGTACAAAGATAGGTATATATTAGATTGTTTTCGTTCAAATTAAAAATATTTATAAAATAAAATAATGTCATTATAGTACTAAACAATAGTTAATTTTTATTAAAAATTCGTATAATGTATATTTTTTTCAAAAAGAAAGGTTTTTTTAATTCTTACTTTACAGACATCATACATTATAGGTTCTATAAGTATACATAATGTATAAGTATAAAATAAGATTGTTAAGTAATAATTAATAGTATAATTACAATATACTTAATTTTTTGAATTAGCTAAATTTTATCTCAGCATTTTTAAATGCCAATATTGTACAGAATAAAAATTTTTTTTTAAATTACTGGTAATACCTAATAATAATACGTTGGAATATAAGTAATAATAAACGTGTCGATATACACGAACCGATTAGTGCCTGTCTATGTATTCCATACACATTTTGCGTATGTTTATATTTTAAATAAATACGAATTAACTAATAATATTAGTATATATTATACAAGAATATATGTAGGTATATTGTATAAGAATATTATTATTAATTTATTATTTGTTTTTTATGTAAATTTAACAACTCGTCATTGACTGATATAAAAATAATATACAATTTTACACATTGAAATCAAGATCAAAATCATTTTATATACATATATATATATATATAATTTTATTATTTACGTACCTATATATTATATATACAAGGATATAATAGAAATTGTCTATTATTATTTATTTAATTATTAAAATTATGAAAGTAAAATAGTTCTTTCATAATATATATGTGTAGAATGTACCCTATTAATTTATATTATGCACATCAGATAACGGTACAAATTTGTTCTTATTATCTTTTAATTTTTTTAAAATTAAACTTTCACTTCAGATTTAAATAAATAACGAAAAATTATAAATTGTAAAATCTTATTTTAGACACTAGATTTATCTACTATAGTAGTATTAGGTATTATAATTATTGTGCATTTATTTTTTATTTTTTTAATTACAAACAAATAATACTATATATTATATTGATACATTATAATTATATAGGTGCCTAATTATTTTTATTTCAGTCATTTACCTTAAAGAGTTTACACCAATATACATATGCATTTTTAAAAGAAGTCTAATAAAGTATTATTATATAACTTTCGATATGAAGACGTTATAAATATATTATGACGTTTATACTTTATTAATAATTTTAAAAAATAATTAATTAATATTAATGAGTTATCAATATTTTATTCACGATTTTCAACTATAAAGAAGTTTTTATAAATATTTATATTTTTTACTTATTTTAATATTTACAATTAAATAAATATATTTTGATAAAACTTGATAAATTGTTAACTCAATACTCTTGCTTATTTTGAGTTTACTATTTATTGTAATAAATCATACCAATTTTAAGTTTACTTTTAAATATTATTTAATTTATATAACAATATACATACAAAATATCTAATTTAAAATGAAAACAATTAAATGCAATACATTTTTCTAAGAGAGGACTCTAAGGACCTCTCTTGGTTCATTATGTATGTATTTTGGGACTTAACGTTTATTTTATTGCAAAAAATTTATTATGGGTAATTAGGTACACAAAGATGTAAGTGCTTCACAAAAATAAACATCACTGTCATATTTTGTCGTGTATAATTTAATCGTGTGTTAAGAACACTTTCAATACTTATAATTATAATTACAAATAATAATATTTCTTACCTGTATTATTGCGTTGGAATCCCTACAGCTAGAGTTATCGCCACTATACCAAAACAGCTTTTAAGATGTTAGCAAGAGAGCGCTTTAAAATATATACTCCCCGAATACGATGGGTGGCGCTTTATTTCTTTTGCAACAAGTAGGCGTGACGTAGTATCACATTCATATATGGCATTTAATTTTTATTTAAATGCACATACACTTATATATACTAATAAAAATATATTGTAGTATTTTTTACGAAAAAAAACAGCATTTATAACTGTATTTATAAACTGTTTATGATTATTATTATTCCGTCAGGATATATATAATGTTTGCATGACATTGTGTACGTTCATACGCCGTTAAACAGTTGGAAAATAATAAATATCCTTACAGACTATTAATTTCGATATTATATTTTGTATCATATGTATATTATAGAGGTAAATCTCGCTACAATTGTATCGGAACTATTTTGAGTTACAAAAGAATAATAATAATATCTGCTACTGACGCCACTGTCATTATTTTGATAAAAATAATTTATAACAAATCAATGAACTTTATTATAATTGTTTTATTATTATTCAAGCAAATTATAAATCGCTACATGATAATTAGTTTTCAATTAAAAAACAACGCCAGTGATGTTTTACTTAATTTTATTATCAGACTCGTCACTGTAATGGTAATTTGAATTCGACAAATGACTTCTAGTATCTGTAAAGTGCTTCCAACTATTTGCTCTCCGTCCTCTCGTCACCCAAAAATAGTCATCGTCTCCGTCGGCTCTTCTATCGATTGTTAGCCACTTCGGTTCATCAACGTAAATTGGCATTTCTAATTTTCCTTATACACAAAATAGTATCTTAAATTATTTTTAAAATATTAAATATTTTGCCATAGTTCAAAATACTCAAATTGTGTATAATTGTTTTCAATTTATATAGATTTGGTTAAATGGAATCATGTATCTATTTAAAATACAGTTTTTTAAATGTTCTTTAATTTCAATAATTGTATCCTTTTTTATAAAAATATATTTAATAAATTCATTACTTTATTAAATCTATAAATTTTTCTTTAACTAGTGTACTTCTATTTTTCTGAATTAATTAAAATTTAAGATATATGTACTTTCAGTATAAATAATATTTGACAAGTGTGTTCAAAAAGTTGAAATATAAATCCCCGCATACTATATATATATATATATATATATATACGAATATAATGGTTTCGCATTACAAGGAACAATAAGGCTGCTTTATCAGTGTTCTAAATTATTTGAGTAAAACTATTCAAATACTTGTTTAAATATTTTTATTTTATTGATTTTTAAACATTATATATACCTATTTATTATATTCTTATCGAATATTTATGTGAATGGCCCAAAATCTGAAAATTGAAAAATGAAATTATTTTTTAATAAAAATAATTCCTGCTGACCCTTTATGCTTTGAATTCTGATAGTTTAACACATAGCAGGATAATATTATTTTGACCATTAAAAATTATTGGGTTGTTAATATTATGACTATTATTGATATATTCTCAGAATTTATATAAAATAATAATTATTAATATAATATATTATATTTTAATTATTTTACAACATAGTGATCACGTACATGATACATTATAATAGTATACCACTTAGTGGTGTTTCAATATTAAATATTAAAATGAAAAATTATAACATTATGTATTATTATTATTATTATTTATTAACTTATCGGTATCTTGGCCTCTTGGAGTCTTGGGTAGGTTATACAATTTGTATAATTTACACAATATTTTAAAATTATTTTAATATTTAATTATCAATGTATTATCTTTTTATGTATTTGATTTAATTAAGTATTTATTAGTATAAACTAGTCTTATAAAAAAAAAAATTTTAAATATAGTTGCATGTGTAAATACCATTATATAATGTATTAATACTGTATTTTCTCGCTAAGAATTGTTTAAATTTAGTCTCTGGGCTGTTTCTTCGACCCCGCGAAGGCCAAAAATTAGGATCTTCGCTATCACCTAGTACTGTACTGATATCGGCACGTGGTATTCTTTCTTCCCCATTGACGAACTGTAAAAATTACGTATCTATTTAAATTTTCAATGATAAGTTAAAGTGTTAAGTACGTATATTATTATTACATTTAATGGTGTCATATTTAAAACCTTCAATAATATATGTTTTGTACTAATTCTTGTTAGTTGTCATGCATGAGAGTCGTTTTTCACAAAACTATATTCTTGTCAAATTCCAGGGTTTTATGTTAAAGAGGTGTTTGCAAATATAGTGGTAGTTTAATAAGTATTTTCAGAAAGTAAAGTAAAATAAACATACGAATATTTAGTGTTACGTACAATGGTAGGGAACCAAATACAGAGAATTAATAAAATCTCAGTTGCACTTAATCTATACGAAATAACAAAT
The DNA here is from genome assembly GCA_013282895.1 of Eriosoma lanigerum. Lineage (NCBI taxonomy): Eukaryota > Metazoa > Arthropoda > Insecta > Hemiptera > Aphididae > Eriosoma > Eriosoma lanigerum. Next base: position 6,339,567 of record CM023358.1, on the reverse strand, counting down.
CATGAATGTATAAATTTTAAATATTTAAATTATTTAAAATTTAAAAATCTAATAATATAAATTATAATATATTTTATTTAACTTTATATAATAAAAATAACATTAAATATAATATTTAAGTTATGAAATTTGCCTGCATAGTATAATTTCATAGCAATACTTTTCTATATAAAATAAAAGTTTTTTATTTTATTTAGTTTTGAATTTTAATTTATTAAAGGGTCCTCCTTCCTACATGGCTACATATGTATATATATCAGCGGTGTATTTACGGGGGGGGGGGGTATGGATATAGGGGATATATCCCCCCTTGGCCTTTTTTTTAGTCCATACTGATTAAATATTTGTGGTAATTTTACAGAAATAAAAAATAAAATTAATGACGTTACTACAATTTATTTTTATTATAGCATTGTTATAATAAGTTTTTTTTAAATACGGGTGCCAGGTAGCAATGCTAGAATATGATAAATATTGTAATAATTTGTAATAATGTTTTATACTTATATCGTCAATAACCATCCAGATAAATACATTTTTTATAATAATAGCTTTTACCGTGTTTGGTTGCTATTTTAAGGCAATAGCTCGTGTATTGTAGATTTATGGTAAATTATAACGACCAATATAGTACTTTTTTTTATAAATATTAAAATCCTTCTAAAATTCAAAATATTTTGCACACAGTCTCAAGCTTAACTGCCACGCCTGAACGAACTTTTTCTTCATTAAAGAGGATTAAGACATAGGTATCTTAGAAATAGTAAGAAGTAAATATGTTATTATTATTTAATATAATATATTCATTGAATTATATTATAACTATAATATTATACTATAGTATAATATATATAATTAGATACGTTAATTTTGTTATTACAGTAGACTTAATGGATTAGTAATATTGTCATGCCATCGAAACATTGTAATTTCATCGGAAGAAGTCATTGATGAACTCTGTTTGAAGAACAGGAAATTATATTTTATACAATAGGCATAGTATATTCTGTATAATAATCTTTGATTAATTATACCATTGATTATATATAATATTATTTATAATCAATGATAATATAAATATATAACTACAATCACATATTTAATTTTGTTACTATATTTTGTCAGAAAAATAAATTTAATGATTTTAAGTATATAAGTTTTAATTTCATAATAATATTAAGCCTTAAAATTTTTGAGAAATTGTAGTATTGGTGATGGTAAGCGAATAACACAAACCCTCCCCCACCCCATTCGAGAAAATGAAAATTTAGCCAACTCATATCCCCCTATGACAAAATCCTAAATACGCCACTAATATACTCATATATATAACAATTATAACTTTTTCTAAAAAAACAAATTGTCATAATTTATGTTATTATACCTAAAAAGATGGTTGATTCTATAATCTATATAATATATTCTACGGATAAAAATCCCAGGTAAGTTGAATCTAAATGTCAGACTCAAATTACCTGCTGGATTATTAAAATTTTGAAAAGTCAATATTTTTTGAAGACCCAAGTAAAATGCAGTCTATTTAGAGCTAACTCTGTATCAGTTATTTGTTATTTTATTTTTTTTTTTGTAAAATAAATCCTACCTAACCTAACGCTACATACACATTTGTTGTGTCCGTATAGCATCTATCTGACGGGGATTATAGCAAAACTTCAGCTACGCATAATTTAAATGATGGCGTGTTTAGGTTGAACTTCAAATTTAAAAAACTGGAATATTTTTTTGTAAAAATAATTTGACAACCATATTATACTTAAAGTTGTATTATATTTAAAATATAATTAAACTTTATATAGTCAGATAATATTTTACAAAAATCCCACTAGAAAACATATAAGAAATGTTCCACTCTAAATTTGATAATTAGTGTTTAAATCTAAGTGTAACTTTAACGCTTCAATTAATGTTTTGCGTAGGTAGCTATTATTTTGTTATATTCCGCATTAGATAGACAGAGACAAAATATACGGGTGCAACGTCCTTTTAAGACAAATAACAAGAGGACCAGTGAGAGAGTAGATAATACCAAAGTTGGAAGGGGCAATTATACTTCGGGACCATGTTAGTATTTCCAAATCCTTCATCACCCCTATTGGTCTATTGTAAGTTCTATTGAAGTTCTATTCAACTACTCCTGTTATAGACTTATTTTATATATTTTTAATTTTAATGGCAAAAGTTGTAATTTTTTATTACAAAAAGCGTTTGCTGAAGTATATTTATAGGTTAGGTTAAGTAAACACCATTGTTTTGAAAATTGGTACAATAATATAATATTCTTCTAGTTTGTCGATTAATAAAATATTATTTCAGTACGACAACACTATTCCACTGAATATAAAATGATCTCATTTTAATTCCCATAATATATTCCTTACTTGAATTCGAAAATAATATATTATGTATAGATATATCGATACATCCAACGAAAAAGGTAGTAACTCAATATTTTTCGTTTTTGAGTTACTACTGCATTCTGATAAAGGATTTTTTTTTCTTTATCAACCACGAAAATAATCGTATTTCCAACTATCCCAAAGAAATAATAAAACAAAATTAGAAATTAACTTTGAATTTTATTTTGCTCCTCCTGAACAATTGACAAAATGGAGTGACTACCTTTTTCGTTGGATGTGTCGATATATAATATTTTTCATTATTATTATTATAATTAAATATGAATAATAATACTGCATATTTAATTAGGAGTATAACTGTATAAGCGTTTTATATTGCATTTATATAGTTATAACTATATTAATGATGAGGTACAAATTATGTTTTTTATATGTCAAATTAACAATTTCGAATAATTTTCGTATTTTTTTAAAAAGATTTACATTTATAATTTATAAAATAAAACATTTACGTATTGTCACTTATCATTATTCGATATCCTAGAGATAATTAAATGTATAGGTTTCGCAAAATATTAATTTTGATATAACTATACGACTAATGACTAATGTGCATACTATCATACTAGTTGTCATAATTAATGGCGAACGCACGAGGAGTTTTTGGAGGATTATACCCCCAACCCTCCTTATAATATATCATCTCTCCTTATTATATATCAAGAATAAGTTTTTAAAAAAAATTGTATATAACACTATTAAAATTTTATAAAAAGATACATATTATTTCAATTTACAGTTTAAACATGAACAAATATAGTTTGTCAATTATGTATTATATATAAACATTTTTATGAACAGTTTGTATACAGTCTAATAGCGACTTAGCGAGTAAGAACTAACAATACAGTACATTTTAAATAGTAATAGGCTAATGGATTTTGCGTTCAAATATTTAATATAACTTTTTTTACAAATTAAAATTAAATGAAATGGAGAAAAAAATTGAAAATGAAATATTATTTAATAGACAAAGAATGTATGAAGATAACTTTGATTATTTGGCTCCCCATTAAAAAATCCTTAGTAATCCACTAGTTCTTATAAACATTTGATTACAAAATGCATAACTATTAATAAATTATTTATTTATTTTAATTAAAATGGAAATATGTATAATAGGTATTATGTATACCATGACATACCTGTACGAAATAGGTGACTCCTATTAAGTATAATTTCATTCTTGCGTCCATGAGCTCCATGATGTCCGTCCGACTGCGCGAATGTCCCTATTTTCTCTAACGTGCAACACGTATTTATAGATGTAATATCCCTCATACGTCATAACATATATATATACCATACATATATACCACGGTCCGGACACACTTGGTGATCGCGATGATTAACTCTGGGATCGGTACCGATTCCCATTTTAATCATGTTTGTGGCGCTGGACACACACCCTCAGGTTATTGTATTGTACACGTCTTTTCTTCTTTTCCACCGTTCGTCGATTTCGACCAGAGGGTCCAAAGGGTTTTATATATAAATATGAGGTAGTGTATGATTCGCAAGAATAAGACACATTATTTTGTTATACGCAACTAGAGAAATACAAAATTGAAAATGAGAATAAAAACAATAATATTACTGCTTTATTTATAAATAATATATATATTCGCATTTATAAACTATATTGTTTTCTCTGAGTGTAACATATATATTTTTCATATTTTTAGGTCCTTCGGGAGAACATTTTCCATCACGAACGACACGTTTGTCATTAACGTGTCACAATGGTGAGAGTATAGTATAAAACAATACTTATATATTATTATATACATACTTGTAATTAATGTAATCTATAACTCGTTGTTAATCTCTGTCAACCATCGTTCCCATTGTACATGTACATACAGATTATAAGGATGCTTAAGCGCAACAAAACACTATGTTATGTAACTTGGAATAATATAATGTCTCTGACGTGGCGTTATAATATTATTATACAATGAGCATTGTTACAGAAATTCAAGTTTTGCGGAGGCGGTGACTGTCCAGAATGGTTATTGGTTCAAATCAATGCACTCTCAAGGATGGTAAAAATCCATATACAAATTATATACATCATTTTTCAATTTATCATAAATATGGGGTTAGGTTATGTTTGTGGCTACATTTTTCAATATCTCCGATCTCCCGAATATTTTGACTACTTGTTTTATTATTATTTATTTTTTAAACTTATCAAGTATCTACCTGCTGGCTTACGTATATAGTATATATTATATTGTATTTTGAAAAAAACAATGTCTACAATAGTTATAAAAACTACAATATGATTTATGAAATATTTAAATTTTGAATAATATCGATAAACGCGGTAAAAAGTATAAACACTTTAATTGCTAAAATCACATACTCATTAAAATACATTATTTAACAACAAGGAATTATAATTAATAATTTATTATAATTTAAGTATAGGTAATATTGTAATAAGACTAATAACTATAATATCAGGTATACATTTGTTTATACATTAAACGTATTGATATGTGCCATATTTATATTTAAATTTTTTTCGGATACCGGAAAAATAACCTATACACTTTATAATATATAATAATATATCACATATATGCGATGAAAAATAAATTAAAATTCTTTCCTGTTACTTTATGAAATAGTTTTGGGTTATGTCAATACAAAAATTTAATTATTATATGTAATATAATATTCCATAATTGTTTCAGACATCAATTAAAATGAAACTTTTAGCTCAGTGCACGGTAAATTCATTGCTTGGAGAGCCATTCAACGTAAGTTTCTATTATTACATTATGTTATTGTGTTTTTCTTTTATTTATAATTATTACTGCAGCAGTGTAAAATTATTCTTTTAAGAGCCCAGCAGTATTGTTTTATATTTTGAAATCATGTTAAACGTTGCTATAAAAAAAAAAAAAAAAAAAAAAAAAACAATTAACTAATTCAAAGCAACTCGTTAATCTTGATTGGTTTTATTTATGATAGTTGCCACCTAACTTTTTTTTATTCTGTAATTTGTTTCACACAAAATATTCTATAGGGACATTTAAGTTGAAAATATAAGCTATTATTATTTTTTATTATTTAATATCTGATGTTTTTTTAAGAAAGTTATTTTTTTATTATTACAAAGAGTTCTAAACATTGTATTTATTTCATTTTTCACATTTTTAAAATAAACCAGCTATACATTACAGAATATAATATCATTTATGTTTGCGTAATGGACCATGTAAGTGCATAGACTTTGTCCGATGTTTCAGAAAAACCTAATATATCTGATTATGTCTTTAGCGGACATTATTTAATGGAATAATAACGTTAACTGATTAAATATAATATGATGTTAGTTAGAAAGACATGGTCTGTATAATAGAATTGATAATTTTTCATTTTTGCTTGATGTCTTTAAAAAAAAATTCCGCTTTCTTAAGTAGCTTAATGTTAAACAACTTTACGTATTGCAATAGATCACACTTTTCACCGTTCCTAATAATACGACCACAGAATTTCATACGAGTACATCGTTAAGAAAACCTATTATGTGAACTATATGGCACAATACTGAATAATTAATGATAGTATTTGTTTTCTAGTTTGAAAAAGCTAAGGAGCTTATGGCTGATGCCAAACTGGGTAAGTCAAATTGTTTTTCTTTTCAATAATATACTATTATAGTTTGCCAGTTAAAGAATACTGAAAGTTAAGATTATTATGAAATAAATACCTACTTATTTATATATATATAAAACTAAATACTTTCGATAGCTACCTGTATAAAACAAATTAAACCTGTTGAATAATATATAATAAAAATGATATTGTTTGTTTTATACTTGTATTACATGCATGTCTACAATGTTGTCTTATATATTTTAAATAAATAAAAAAAAAATTACATTAAAAATGTATACATTTTTTCGAATAGTATTAAACGTTGGCAATTACTTTTATCTTCAGAGTCATCAGGTATTTCAATTATATTAAAAAGATTATGTAATACTCGTTAGTCTTCAAGATATGATTCTTTATTAGCTATTCGAAATCGTTATATCGATATTTTAAAATGTTTATCACAAATAATTCTTGGAAACAAAAATAAATTTGAATTTATGAACCTATATTTATATTATTTAGAATTAAAAAGTGAAGGGGGCCCTTTTTACTTTTGCGCACGGGCCCATCTTTGGGATGAACCACCACTGTTCGTAAGAACAACTAAATATTATGATTTTGTTTTTGTCATAAATGTTTTTACCCTATAAACTTTTTATAGTTTGTATTTGTCTATTTGTAACATTCTAAACACGCTTAATTTAAAATTTGCGAAATATCACGTCATGTATTAAATTTAGATTCTCGCCATATTGACGTGAACTATAATTTTATTATTATGGCTTTACTTAACAGTTCTTTGATGTTCAGTCTACTGTAGCTAAATTCTCTTTTTGGGTATTTTGTTCTCACTAAACCATTACAAATACATTTTTATATTTACGTCTTGTATTAGACTTATACTTTTGGAACAATCACTTAAATCGTGAGGTTATTGTATACAAATATAGCTCACGAGTTTATCGACAAATGAAATATAATTGAAATTGATTCAAACTTTTTTAACTAAATATACGCATAGGTACTTGTTAGTTTTTAATTTGTTATACTTTTATTTATGTGTAAGTAGATAGGCAAAATTGTTTTAGACTTTTGTATTTTAAAACGATTTTGAATATGCTTTTTTTATAAAACTTGAATTAGGTTATTTTCTATTATAAAATTAATTTAATGAGAAAAATTTCGATTTTTACTTTAGTTTTTCTAGTATTTTAACATTATTTTCACATTTTAACTATTATTTATCAAATTGCATATAATAATTACACAGGTATTTTGTTTTATCTTTAACTACATAGTTGTATATCATATTTCATTATTGATTCAAATTTTAATTTTATCATATATTATCATTTTTCGTATTAGAACCACTAGTGTTCCCATAGGATATACTCCATGTATAGCGTTACATTCAAGCTTTTATTAAAGAGTTATGTGTATACTACGTATATTTTCGTAGTCTCAGACAAATCGCATATTTAAAACAATTATTTATATATTTATTTCTATTTTTTTTTGTAATTACACGTCAAATTACACTATTATATTTTGATATAGTAATTTATATTACAGTGTATTAGTGTTTGGTGACTTATATTATGATTATCTATTGCTATAATTGACATTGACAGAAATTTGTAGTCAGTAGGTATTAAGAGGTAGGAAATATTGTAAAAATATATAAATTAAATATTTGTAATTTAATTTGTTATTATTGAATATTCCTCTCTCTCTTCCCTATTGTATTTGTATAATATGGCACTTTTTCTTAGTATACCCTTAGAAATTAATGGGCACATCTCTGATTATAATAAATAATAGTAAATAATAAATAGAGATTAAAGGTACTACAATAATTAATGTAGACATATTTTTATCTATTTTTTTTTTTAGATGTTGAAAATTGTAAGGCCTGCGTTGCTGCAATTACATTTATTTTGAAAAATGCTGCATGCCATGCCGTTTCTCAAAATTATCTATCTAACGAATTACAACAAGTATATTACAAATTTATTAATGTACCTATTTATACTTATAAATATTATGTTTAATTAATGAATATACTTATACTCATGGGCGTTCTGTGAGGTGGTAAGACAGAGCGATTGCCTATCATGGTTTTAATATTTCGTTCGACCAAGTTTATCTACTATGGTAATACTAAACAGATTTTAAAATAATTTGTTACTCACAAAATCTTATCTTAACATAGGTTGATTTATTATATTGGGAATTGAAAATAAAATTATTTTTCAAGTTATGTTTACACCTTTCTGTAAAAATTAAACACCCATGTTTATACTTAATTTAATTGATATATGTACAGTATATACCAACCTAAAAATTATGTAGTTAATACTTAAATATTTAATTAGTTATAAAATAAACATAAAAATTACATAAACATATTAATTTGTGTTCTTTTATAGTTGGACACATATTTATTCACCTAAACGTATTATATTATTAAACTACTTTAATTCTAGATAGCTTATCTAAATATTCTATACTAAGTATAAAATCGTCACATCCCCTAGGATATGTTCGTCTGTCCGTCTTAACTTTTCATTGCCATGGTTACAAATATTAATATTGATATTGTAATTTGGTATTTATTGATATATAATATAATTTAGTTTATTCTATAATGCAGTTATGTTTCTATTATTAGTATTTTAGATTCTGAGCGGAGCGAGGAATGTATTGTTTCTACAAAGATGTTTTTTTTTTTATGTATGAAAACATTTTTTCGGATAGAAATAATTATCCGATTTTCACAAGTGGGGGATGCTTTCGGTAGCAAATCGTGTCCTCTTGGTACTTTATTCAGCTTATTTTTCGAATTTCTCCAGAGTGTTTCTCTAAGAGAAGAAAAACTACCAAAAAATTGGCAAAATTACGATTTTCGTCATTTTTTATTTTTTATTTCGTGATTACTAATTCAGTTTTATCGTAAATCGTAGGAACTTGAACATTTTGAGTACTAACATTGGTAATATAAAAGTGTGGTAAAATTTTGGAAGGAATTGGTTGAATATTTGGCAAAATATAGAGCTATGAACTTTTTGACAAAAAAAATTAATATTACCTACAATTTTGGGTTTATCGATTTGAAAATTTTACAGAAGCCTATTAATACACTACTTAATCATTTTACAAAATATTTTGAAAATCGTGACTACAATTTTTTTATAGGCTTTTTATTATTTTTTTTTCTGATATATAAAAACATTTTTTCGGGTAGAAATAATGGTCCAATTACCACAAATAAGTACCCTTTCCGTACCGAATTTCATCTAGTTAGTACTTTATTTAGCTCATTTTTTTTAATTTCTCAAAAGTTTTTCCTTGTGAAGCGGAAAATTGGTAAAATTACGGTTTCCATTGATTTTATTTTTTTATTTTTTTATTATTAATTGAGTTTTGATCGTAGGAACTTGAAAATTTTTTTGAGTACTAATATAGGTAATATTTACGTTTAGTAAAATTTTGAAAAGGATTGGATTGTTCTTTGGCTAATATAGAGCTTTGAATTTTTTCCAAAAATATTTAATATTACCTGCAATTTTTGATTTAACGGTATGAATCTTTTATAGAAGCCTACTTTATACTATTTAATCTATTTACAAAATATTTTGAAAATTGTAACTGACAAGTTTTATCGTGAAATGATAACTCCTTGAATATTGTTCGTAGGGATTTCAAATTTATTTTGCATATTTACATATGTAATTTACATTCGTGGTAAATTTTGGAATGGATTATCAGTATAATATATTGCAATATATTGAGATTCGCTCAGAATCGTATTTTCTAATGCAATATCATTGCATTCAAATCTTAATAATTATAATAAACCACTAATTTCTCCGATGACCGAAGGGACGAAGGAGGAACGTCCACAATCGGCCATCCCACTTTTTTTTATTATTAATTTAAAGATGATTTATGAAGTTATTTATATGCAATGAACTAATGATAATTGACAGAAAATATTTTTAAAAAATTCTTTAATGTAAAAAAATCTAAAATTTTAACATACTCATTGTGTATTTTTCCTAATTTTAAAAAAATAATCGTATTTGTATATACCATTTTATGCTTTTAATTATTCAGTGTGAACATGAATCATATTTTTTACGATAAAAAATGATAATTATATATATATATTATTCTTAGTCTAATAATTATTAGTTATATATGTTGTAACAAAAATGTTTATTATTTATTTTTTTATTTTATTTATCTATTTTTAGATTGGATTGCCTCGTGAACATGCTTCTGCATTATGTAAAGTATATTCAGATAACTTATCACAAATTACTAAAGTATTAAAAAATGAATCTTTGCAAATTGGTCGGTTAAATGATGTTGATTTATCCAAAGGAAATGATGGTGACTATGTAATGAAAATCAATTATACTAGTTCACCTAAAAATTTGGAAGAAAATAAATTCACTTTGACCAAAGAACAAATTCAACTTTTAATTTCTGGTATGTATAACCTTCAGCATTTTTTTTTATATTCTTTATACATGATAATAACAAGTTAACTAATTAAAATGGTATAGAGTGTTTTCTTATCTTAAACACATGTATATAGGCATGTTGTTTTAAAAAAAATTGTTTTTAAATGTTCAATGATTCTATAATAAAAAATTAGCCTTAGTATTCTTACATATTTATGTTGGTTTTGATAAACTCTTACATTAATTTTGAATCATTGAATAATTAATGGAAACATGTTTTACCACAATATACCAACTTTATTAATCATAAAAAACATAAAATTATGTTATTTGATTTGTGTGTGTTCTATTATGACTGTTCTGAATATTTACTCCCTAGTGCATTAAAAAAATCTTGAAACCTCACTTTTTTGTTATATCCCATTATGGAATCTTTTTACCCACAAAATAATATCATATTGTTATAATCTATTCCCACTAGACCCAGTTATCGATAAGTATGCACATTTTGTAATGATAAATTATTGAAAAAATACTAACATTATATCCAAAAAAGTCATGGTCGTAAATATAACTAATCATAGTCATTAATCAATTGTTATTTTATTTATAAAATATTTTATTACAAATTATACAAGTCATAAAATACAGCAAATACAATTAGACAATGAATTAAAAAAGATAAAAAAATATTTTTATTTTTATTTTTATTTTTATTTGAGTATGATATATGTATTATATGCTATTTGATTGTGTATGTAGTATGTAGAATAAATTATATATAAACGTAATTATAAAATTTACATAATTTTATAACATTATTATTTTCTGAACATTAACTACTCTGTCTTCAGTTTACCCTCATTTTTATTTGTTCTGGTACATTTATTTGTTACATATGTTGACTTAATGGTATATACTCTATTTGTGTATAATTAATTCATAACATACTCGTCAATCCAATTGTCAAGTAAAATAATAGTTTAAAATTTAATTCGATCCTTGTATCTTGTAAATCCTTACATCTTTCAGTGACATTGAAAATCTGTAGGTGTGTAAATTAAATAATTTATCATAGATTTATATTAGCCAAATTTTTTCACACAGTAGAAAAATTGACAATTTAAGACAAATTCAGTAAATAAAATTCCTCCAATTACTGATAGTCGCAATTAGTATACACCCAAAATTTCTGCCTGTTTTTTTTTTAATTTACTTTCTGAAAAATTAATAAAACATTATAATAGTCATTTGCCTCTCGTTTCTCCATTAATATTTATAATCTAAAAATTTGAATTTATGTCTAAATAATTAAATAACATAAAATAAATAAAAGAAATTGTTCTTTAATTTAATGTTGTGTAATCCCTTTGTGCATTAATGATGTCACACAATATACATTTATATATTATACTTCTTGAACAATGATAGCTAAAGTCTTTACGTTTACCTGGTCCAACTATATAACTATATATATGCTAAATAGATTATACAGTTCTAAATAATCTCATTACTCTTCTAGAACAATAGGGTAATGATTACTATTATTTCGACGTTTTCAAATATAATAATTGAAGTAATAATCACGGTTTTAGTAATAAGTATACACTATATGTCTTATACACATTCTGTAAAAATTTGTGTACTTGCATATACTTGTATATAATTGTATATGGTATACCTATAAAAATAAATAAAATATATGTTTCAATTTTCAAATTGATAGCATAGTATACCTCTGCATTTTTTATAAAATTAATTTTTACAAATTTTAAATAAATATGTAATATTTAATAATTAGCTATTTAAGTTCCCAGTGCATACTCTCAAGAGTATTAAATTTAAAAAAAAAACAAAAATAATATAGAAACTATTATAAAACAAATTAAATATAACTTGTAAACCAATAAATGATTTAATTTTTCTAACTCAATCTCTTAATTAAACTTAACTACATTTATTTTACTAATTAATATGTATTAATTTGATATTTTACATTTTTACGTTTATACATACAATTAAATTTTTAAATATTTTGGTATTCATCATTCATATACATTGTAGTTATAGACTTTTCAATATTAAAATAAAATACTCTTTTACACTTGTATAATTTTTAAAAATATCAAACAGTTAAAATATTATTCATGAGGAAAAATACAGTGACATTTAGGCACCCAAACAAGCACAATACTTGTGTAATTTCAACCAAAATTATTTTAATTATAATTTATACTTTTTAAAAGAAACTGTACATGTAAATTTAAATATACAAATAAAATATTAGATATTTGAGTATTTTAATATTTTAATACTTTTACTTTTTTTAGTAATATTTAACTATCATATATTATTATGATAAAATGTATGACAATGTTTTATTACTTGTGTTATAAATCAATATTGAATTTAAATGATTTGTAAGCACTCAATAATCAATATACAATAATGTATTTATTAATAAAACAAACATCACATCAAATATAAATATTAAAATAGGCACGCATTATGTACCAGCCACTATTACATTATTTATAAAAAAAAAAAAATCTCGGTGTTCATTTATTTTATAAAGCCAATTTATTAATGTAGGTATTAATCATACAAAAACTGTTTATCATCAATAAAATTCTATTAACCAATTACAAAGTATATACAAGTGAGATGTTTGTTTTAACATATTAATGTTTTGCCCTTTTTGATACTAACAAATAACATAAAATGTAATACTTATATTAAAATTGTATAATTTGTTTTGAGGTATTTAATATATCAAAAGCAAATAATTCAAATCAGTCTCTACAACTACTCATAATTTATTGTCAGACTCAAATATTATTATTTTTAAAATATAGTATTCTTTTTCAGAGTTCAGTGATGTTAAGAATCGAATGAGTGAACTGGCACAAGAGTGTAAACAATAAATATTTTCAATTTATTCATATCAGAAGTATAACAAATTATTGTCGACACCTATAGATTTATTAAAAAAATTACAATAACAAATCCAATTATATAAAGAATAAGCATTCCTAATTATCTTTAAAGTTTAAATATAAATTTATAATGATTATAATTAAAAAGTAAATTAGTTTTAATATTTAAAACTAATTATAACAATAATACAAAAAAATGTTATGCAATATAAATTTATATTAGACATTCAGAAAAATTTTTTTATTGTTTTTATTTTTACAATTAAAATAAAACTATATTATTATTATTATTATTTAGATTCTAAAATAAATTACTGCTCTCATTAAATATAAGCAATAATGCATATGAAAAATGTTATAAATGAAATAATACTTTAAATAATAAAATATCTACAGGTAAATACTGAGAATTATTTATAAATTAATTTTTTATCTTTATGTCCTTCATGCTTCCAATTTATGGTCACATTAACAATTTTATAATTAAAAAAAAACTAATAAACATAACAAATAGTAAAACATTTAATTAATACATTTAGAAGCTAAGTAATATATTATATGTTACAATAAATTATTATCAATGAAAAATAATATACAAATTAGATAATCAATATTTTAAACATCAACAATAAACTTTATCACCAAGTATAATTATGATTGTAGCTATAATATATCTTCATATTTATATTACAAATAGTAAAAATATAGTTAAAATGATAATATTCAGACTTTCTCATTGAATTAAAATTATTTGACTAGATTTTATATTACTTATAAAACATTTTAAACAATTATTATTTTCATTAGAAAATGTATTCCAGTTAATAAAAATAAATAGCTTTAAACAAATAAAATATTATTTAATGGTAACAATATAACATTAGGCACATTAAATGGTTGAAAATAATATTAAAACTCTTCAAATAACCTTTAAAATTTTTCTTACATAATCGTATGTTGCAAAACTTATACCAGTAGCAATTGGGCCTTTAATCCAATTCATACTTAAACCCTTGAAGAAACCTTGTCTTATGCCTTCAGTTCTAGAAGAGAACAATTTAATATTTTTTATAAAAAAAAAAAATGTTATGATTTATGATATAATTTTAAATATATATTACTTATAAATTATCATGAATGTCGTTCTGAGATTAGAATAATTTATCCCAGTAATAATTGATGTTTGCATCTTTCGCCTAATAATATCTAGAGGGTAAGATGATGATTGGCCAGCCATACCTGCTACAGCACCGCATAACAAATTCATAACAGTATTATCATATCCATGTTTTTCTGTAATAAAAATAATTTATTATTTTATTCAATTAAATTATTGTACAATTCACCTTTCATAAAGGACTTTAGTGTGCCATATGTAAAGAAACTTGTACCAGCATAAGGTATAATACCCAATATTGTAGGTACATAACCTCGATAAAAGCCTTTTATACCTTCAATTTGATAAGTCTTTTTGAATACCTAAAAAAATTTAATATTATTAATATTTTTAATTATTTAAATAATATTAATTCTTATAAACAAATTTAATATAAATATAAAGTAATAATAAAATTAAAATTCATGAACAAAATATATATATTTATAAAAAAGATGATATGAAGGTTAAATGTTATAGTGAAGTAAATTAATTAAAGCGTTTATGGAATATATATAGTTAATATTGATTGATTAGAGAATAAATTAGATACTTTTTAACTAGAAGCAAAAAGTTGTTTTTTTTTTTTTTTGTGGGGTTTTAGAAATAAATTGTAGTAGGCAGAAGTCATAGTGCAAGATAAAGGATTTTTATAAGTTTGATGTAAATTGTGAATAATATTATAGTTAATTTAAAGAGCATGAATGAAGAAATTAATTTGCATAATATGGTTATACTAATTTTTATTTTTCCCTTTCTTTTTAAACTTAAATAAAAAAAACATCATCTTATTCCCTTCTAACAATGTGCTACCTATCTGGCACATGTCAAGGAGGTTAAAATGGCTTTTGATTAACTAAAACATAAAGTTACAGTTAATCAAATGATGGGCATTTGGATAATTGTAGATTGCTCCATAGTCCAGATTCCAGACACCACTACACACAAAAAACCTGTAGCTACACCAGATTGAACACAAACCATATTCACCAAAAAATATATTAATACCACTCAGCCATGCCCAATCCTATGTCTTAAAGTTAACTAAATATCTAAAAATAAAATTAGTGTAATAGATAAATACTTTACATCTCCTAATGATTTATATTCATTTTTAGTAGTTACTGCCATTCTTGCTCTTGCTAAGTCTAGTGGATAAGTAATTGTTTGCGATGTAACCCCAGCTAAAGATCCAGAAAGAAATTTAAGACCTCCTTTATTTCTAAAAATAAGTAAACATATTTAATTTATAAGTTATTATTTTAATATTTAATCTTTGTAAAAATAAAACTACATAAAATAGTAATATCTATGTTTATTAGTTATTATAATTCTTCGCTTTTGCCTTCTCTCACAACTATTTGAAGTCACCTATATCATAGATAATATAATATCTCGTACATAAATTCTTTACATGTATCAACTTTATATTACTATACATCAATGATCAATTCAACCATCTATATTTGTTATTTTTCTTATCTTTCATTTTACATACAACTCCTATATTAATTGTATTATCTATGCCTCATCCTTCCTTGAAACATCTAATCCCTCACATTTTGTTAACCATAGAACACACGCCCAAATTACCTCTTTATATACAATTTCTTATTTTCTTGTCTCTAACCATTCTACTCGTCCACCATCCAACAAACATTCTCATCTTTTATAACACAAAACCTGTGTTATATAATATACTTGATATCTATTGCCCCCAACATTCTAAACCATACAACACTGTATGCTATTAAATTTACCCTTATAATAAATTTGGATTATTTTATTAAAACAAAATACCTGATGCTTCTCTACTTCAATCATTCATCCTTCATGCTTATTTATTATAATTATTACAGCTAATAAGATAATTAAATTCACTATCATAGATTAACTTTATGAGTTGTTCATAATAATTAATCAACATAAATTAAAATAGTTTTATTTACAAACAAAAATAAGACATATAATTTTATCAAATTTGAACTTTGGTTATTAAATTATTACAATATTACTATATATGAAAATATAGCAAATAGAAATCCAGTATTTCAATAATTATTGTATAAAAACCATAAAATATTCAAAATAAATTTAAATGTAATTAATTGTATTAACTTTTTTATTTAATAATATTATATTATAAAAACAAAATTATAAATACGTATGTTGATATTGCTAATAACACCATACTAAAATGTTAATTAATAATAGTAAGAAAGGATGTAAATTTGTGTTAATTATGTTATACATTTATATATGTCATTAATTAAAAAAATACTAACTGGATGAGTTATCACAGTATAGATAAATTAAAGAGCCTAAATACCTATCTAGTCTCAAGTAAATATAATGTAATTTGTTATTATTAATAAATTGTAATTTGTATAGGGTTAATTAATAATAATAATAGTTAATACATAAAAACATTATGTTTATACATGAATATTATTATGAAACTAAATTTCTAGGTTTTATAAAAAAACAAATATTTAATTTTATACTAAATAATAATATTATATATCTTGAAGGTTACTATTTTAAATTTAAATTTAAACATTCTCAATGAATACTTTAAAATTTACATAGAATAATTTTACATTTAAAAAGTTTCATATACAATAATAAGTATGCAAACTGCAAAAACAATTAAATAACACTATTACTTTGTGTTTAGAGAATCAACTTTCAGCAATTTTCGCCACTGTTCAAATGCTGTGAACTGGATAGCTGCATATGGAATGATTCTGGTCATAGTAGCCGTATTTCCTCGCCATAACCAAATAAAACCATCTCTAGCATAAGTTTCTGCTAGAAATTTTAACGCAGCTCTAGCAGAATATGGTTCATGTGATATCTGAAATGAAAAAATTACTTACATATTTATGTAGTTTTGAATTTTAGTTTTGAAATATTTATCAATTTTGGTTCCCACATACTTGTCTGAACACATATCCAGGTTATCGAAGAAAAGTTATTTATTTTATTCATTTTAAAAAACCTTGATAACGTAACCACAAAAATAAAACAATTCTATTCAAATATTAATTCAGTTAGTGATTAAACTAAAATGTATGAAAATAATTCATGTTTATTGTCATCTTTGCGGATTAACGTTTCATACCTCATACGAACATTACACTATAGATACAGTGTATATAGATATACTCTATAGATGTAGTGTATATAAATATAATTTGAATCAATATTAATAATATTTTTTCAAATAATAATCTCTCAAATTTGTTTAAGTAGTGAAAGATGTATGTTATCAACTATTTCTTATGTGAATACTGAATATACAAAACTTACCTGGAAATTTATTTTAGTCCTATCCAACGGAGCTATGATGCTTTTAGCAAAAGCACCGGCAATAGCACCTGCCGTCAAACTGTGCAACACATTTGTAGACTCTGAGTAGTTTTGCTAAAATAATAAAAATCAATATTTCCAAATATTATCAAAAACTAAATTCGGTTCATTTACCTGTGTATTATTGCGCGACATTACGTTAGCCATATGAATTGAATGTGTTTATCGTGTTCCATTATTCGTATAATAAACATTTATTGTTGGTATATTTGGCATATGCAGACCAGCATCAACCTTGATACAGAAATAACATTATATTAGGAAGTGTTTGTAACACTATTATCCACACGTGAATCATGAAATAATTGAGACAATTAAAATATTACGAAATCGGTTAGATAATAATTTATTAATTTTTATTAACATTTTTCTTTTCTTTTTTTTAATTAAGTATAGTACAGAAGTTCTATGATAACAATTATAGTTGCAATTCGTAAGTGATAACGAACATATGACGCGAAAGAATTATAATAAATATTCCGGTCGAGGTCGGTTAAAGTTTAATATTCAACAACAACAACAACAAGTGTAATGTCGTTATAACTAATAAGACGCAATACGTTTTTTTACACTTGTACACTGCACAACTGCACAAGTGCACAAACACTAAGACGGGAGATACAATGACAGAACGTTTGGTTACACTAATTAACTAAGATTAACAATTCATTTGTTATCTTTTTAAGAGTATAATATTATACATTACGTCACTACATACACCGTGTAGATAGTTACAATATTTGTAATTGATTTTTCATTTTTGTATAAGAATAATAACCGTAACTTTGATGATTTATGATCTCTTCTGTTTTACAGTCTTCATTTCTATTTGCTTTATGCAAGCAAACTGTATATTAATATTTTACTTTAAAGCGTCATCTTAAGAAACATATTATTTTTCTATCTCATATTTGTATACGATTAAAAAATATTCCCATTAAAAAAAATGACAAATACGATACCTACTTTTGTAATTTATTTATAATATAGCCTATTCTAACAGGTCACTCGCAATGGCACCAAAATAGGAAGTAAAATTTATTTTATTTAATACCCAGTACCCTCCCTATTGGATATTTTAATCCATTATCTAATGATATTATATATAGATAATAATGCTATATTGGCATCAAGTACCTACATAATTTTTAAAACCATGTATTTCGCATAATTTTAAAAGGGCTATTATTCTGATAACTCATCACAGTCATCACCCACCCTTTTTTAAAGCAGTTCAATTAAATTATACCTGAAGTTACTGTTCGGCACAATTGGTAACTCATATAAGTATAAATCAATTCTTACATAACCAATATAGTTAATGGATACTATAACATTACTAAATAGTTTCTTTTTTATGGATACTAGCCAGTAACCATTACTATTAAGAATTTAAAATATATCAATACTGCATTAATATTTGTTATTTATTTTATTAATAATTACTGCGAGCTGTTTAATTCCGTCTATTAATTATTTTTATGAAAATAAAAAGTTAAAAATACAAAAAAAAACTGAAACAGGACAACTTTAAAGATAAACGCTGAAACGTTTAAAATATTGCGTCGTTTACTTGTTTAGACTATACACAAAGCAGCACATTTTTAGTGAATATATACTATCACTGTATATCATTCTCTTAAAACGAAGTTTATATACAATTTAAAAAATAATCATGTAATGATTTTAATAATTATTACTTATATGTTATATAAGTACTAAGTATATGGATTTAAGTAAGTATGTGTAGCCGTGTAGGTACACGTAAATAATAAGTGTATACCTACATATATAAGTACATTTAGATTTAGTTATTAATTTCCCAACAAAGAATATACATTTATTTATTATAATAAAAAAAAGATCATATTTTACTACAAATTCTAGATAATTAATTTAAATTATAATTTGTAATCGTGTAGTACGAATTTGTATATTATAAAAAAATAGGAGCTGGTAGTCTGGTCCTAAGTTGATTTATAAGATATAAGTATGTTGCGTGCCAACCAGATCAACCTAATACGTATCAGAATGAAATAGGTAGTATATTTATTTAAATATTAAATACAACTGTTCAGAAAAAAAGTATTCCAGAAATCAATAAAAAAATTATAATGACGTTAATTAATAGTCGTAATTTATCTTGGTCTGGTTCTCCCTTTTATAAGCTGTTTTTCATCCTGTTATTATTGAATTATCATAACGTGGCTGGCCTATCTGTGGGAAATGTACAATATTGAGTACAAGACTACAGTTTACAGTAAATATAATTTCATAAAATAATCTTTAGGAGTTCATATCACAGGATACAATATGTGTGATATCATAATTTGGTCAGTCTATTCGTGGGAAATGTACAATATTATTCAGATTACAATATTTTAGGGTTCGTAACAAATGTATAAATTTATAATTTTATACAAGTATCAATAATTTACCATTTATTTTATTAAACGTGATGGTGTAGTTGGTGTAGGAATTGTGGATATAAATACTCACCAGCAAATACTACACTATATATTTTATAGTATTTGACATTTGTCAACTATTCATTATAGAACTTATTCAATTGGTCATCTTTAGGCTGTAGCGATGGTAGACAGTGCATGGCACCATTGATTATATAATTTATGGTACAATACTATAATGTTAGGATTATATATTGTATTATATATATATGTAATTATTAAACCCTATAATGTGTATTATTAATTTACTTATTTTAGATTCTGAGTGGAGCGAGGAAAGTATTGTTTCTACAAAGATGGTTTTTTTTTTATATATGAAAACATTTTTTCGGGTAGAAATCCGATTACCACAAATAAGCAGTCTTGTAAAGTATTCGAATAAAAGTATTTGGATACTAGTATTTAAATATATTTTGAAGTATTTTTCGGTATTTTAAATACATTTTTTTAAAAGTTTTTTTTTAGTATTTTTAATACATTTTAAAAGTATTTTATACGAAAAAAAAAATACTTTTATTAAAATAGGCACAGATAAAAATTTTTTCTTTACATTTTATTTTTATATGTTATAAAAAAAGAAAAATTCATAATTTTTACACATTTCCTTGCCATTTTTAGCAATGTACATTTGTAATGTACATCAGGACTGAAGGTTATAAAAATAACAAGTATTTTTCATGTAAAGTAACTCATAAGTTATATTCAATTGGGTAAACTTAGTAGATATTTTTTATTTTTTTAAACACTAATTAACATATTTAATATTAATGAAAGAGTATTTTTATTCAAATACTTTAAAATTTTGAAAGTATTTTAAAAGTATTTTTAATTTATTGCAATTTAAATATAAGTATTAAAATACTTTTTCAAAAGTATTTTTTACAAGACTGCAAGTAAGGTAGCAAATCGTATCATTTTGATACTTTATGAATCTCAATTTCAAATTTCTTAAAAGTTTTTTTTTAGAACTTCTAGAAGAAGAAAAACTACCAAAAAATGGCAAAAAATCAACAAAATTACAATTTCTGTAATTTTTTATTTTTTATTTCGTGATAACTCTCGAGTTTTGATCTTGAGGACTTGAAATTTTTTTTGAGTACTAACATAGGTAATATTTACTTGTGGTAAAATATTTAAACGGATTGGTTGACTTTTTCGCTAAATTTAATTTTTTTCAAAATTTTTTAATATTATTACCTGCAATTTTTGGTTTAACGATTTGATATTTTTAAAGAAACCTACCTTAATAGTCATATATTATTTAATCTATTTACAAAATATTTTGAAAATCGTGACTGACAATTTTTATCATGAAATGATAACTCCTTAAATTTTGATCGTAGGGATTTGAAATTTATATTGAATATTTACATATGCAATTTACATTCGTGGTAAAATTTTGGAATGGATTATCAGTATAATATATTGTAATGAATTGAGATTCAAAATCGTATTTTCTAATGCAATATCATTGCATTCAAATATTAATAATTATAATAAACCACTAACTTCATAGGGACGTTCCCGCTTTTTTTTCTATCTATGAATAATAATTATTAATATTTTATAATATTATTGATTTTATAATATACAATAGTGTTTTCATAGAGTATACTCTATATTGTATATTTTATACGATTTTGGAGTATATTTTCAAACTTTTACTAAACAATTAATTAAAATTAATTATACTACGTATATTGTATTCTCAAAGTCTCAACGTCTCAAGTAATTCGCATATATGGCATAGGCCATGTAGAGAAAATAAATGTTTATATATTTGTTACATTTTTTTTGTAATTGCACATAAAATTCTACACTGTTATAATTATACATGTAATAATTTATAGTCTTTACAGTGACGTATAATATTATGATTGTGTATTATTAATTATTATTATAATTATTATATAACATTGACAGAAATAGATGACGTTGGGCAAATAGATAAGAAATAAAATATTGTAAAAAATTATATTATATTATATATTATCGTTATTGAATAACTTCTTCCCCCTCTTCCATTATTATTGTATATTATGGCACTATTAGCTTTAGCATTAGTTGACTTAGTATACTCTCATACAAATTAATGGGACCATCTCTCATCTCTGTATTTATATTATATTACTTTAAAATTTTATATTATAAAATAAATAGTATTATATATAATGTAATGTGTTATACCAACTCATGTTACAAACTTACAAAATTACCATGGAAATCGTATGTAATTCCCCATTTACCCCGCAATTTTTGTAGCATGAAATTCTGATCACTGTAATTCTGTAGGTATATTATGAATTTATAAATTATAATTGAGCACATATCGTATAAGGTATACCGCATTTTATGACTAAATAAATCATTATAGTCATACATTATACGTGCCATTTAATAATATCACAGAGGCACGTATACTAGGTACTTTAATTTGTATACAACATAATAGGTATATAGTATATACGTTTACAGTATTAATGACTTTGTGTAGTGTCTATCATTATCTTATTACCATTCGTCATTTCTTCAACTGTCATTAAAATTATTGTTAATACATATTATGTACAATTTGAATACTTATATAATTTTTTTTAGTTGTTTGTCATTATTTTTTGGGTTATTTATCAGAATCCACCTGTTCATTCAATTAAAATATAATTTCGAGAGAAATGTAACGTCCAACTTGGGTACCCATAAAAAAATTTGAAGAGGGCATTTAAAAATGTTCGTTTCATTTTATGTATTTTTTTAATTTGAATTACTGTTTTCTTCGTTACCTTTTAAACACAAGTATATTCATAATTCATAGAACAAAAACACTCTCAAGTCCCTAAGTACTTTATAATTTATGATTTTTAAAATATTAAATATACAATCGGTCCGACTTCGGGTTCAGGTATATTTTAAAATGTTCTATTGTTAAAATTTACATTTGAGATTTGATTTAACATTTCCATTGCCTTTAAAATTAACTTTTTCAAATAAACATATTATAATATATATTTATATTAATATTAAATATGAGTATAACATATTTTTCATGAATAATTCATGAAGTGCTCGGCCGAACAACGGGACAAGCGCCAGTCTCGGCAATATTACATTTATCGGTGGAATATCGGGACACGGGTGCAATTTAATGTATATGTTCATACTAATATAAGGTAAGTTGATTTAGAAAAGACGGATGGACCAACGAGCTACGTGCAATGTTCATCTAACACGAACAGAAATGGTTCGTAATATTTTAAACGCCTCCATTGTAAAATGCGCTCAGTGGCACTTGTCCCGTTGTTCGGCCGAGCAATTATTGTGACTATCAAAATTCAGAATGTCACTGTTTAAAGGTTATATAAATTTGTAACATATTTGTTTTTCTTTCTATTATAGTAAGAGTATACTTATATAATACATACTTAATATAGCCTGTTTTACGTTTGCGTGTATTTATTACGAATTCTTAATTTTGTTTTAGTTTTTTATAATAATTTACAACTACTCAACTCAAATAGGCATTAGTATTGATTATACATATTAAGATATTAGGCGTAGCTATTACCCACTAACGTAACTTTTTATAACTAATCGTTTATCGTTTTAGTAGTCAGATATATTATTTATCATATATTTTTTATAATTTATATTATATGACCTAGTTGCTCTTCTCATTATTCAACATCATTAGTCATTTATTATTTTTATAAATAATTGTAGGTAGTTCGTATTAAATTATTAATGCATTAATTGATAAACATATATAATATATAATGCATAAAATGATTCATAATTTATATCGTTGTCTGTTAATAACAGTGTTTTACCTTATACCACAGATTATATAAATTAATATATTTAATATTTATATAACTGTAATCTTTGGTTATAGTGTTGAGTATTGACTGATTGAGTTATTGTTATATAATTGATATTATTAAATGTAAGTTTCTTATTGACTTATTGTTCAGTTTCAGACAATAATATTAGTGCTGAACGTATTTTTGATGAATGTCAAACATAAAATAAATTGTTGTTCCACCCATAGCTGCGTCTATAGATTGGTATAACATTATTGACATATAAAATAATTTAAATTTTCATATAGTCTGTAGTTATTACAAATCGTTTGCCAAATCGCCAACGACAAACATGAAACAGCTCAACAGCTGACCGTTCGATATCGTGTGACACGTGTTCTTATCACTAATAAGTAATAACAATATTGATAACTGATAATTATTAATATTACACCCATGATAGACATAATAAAAAACAACACGATTTACACCGTCCCGTGGAAAGGACAGTATTCTGCGGATTATACTGGTTTGTAACTGGTTATAGTGGTATACTGGTCACTGGGTATATAGTAATATTAGAAAGTGGACTTTTGCCTCGGATTATAGTAATATAAAATTATAAAATATTTAGATCAGGGTTTGAATTTTTATTTTTTATTCGCGTTACGCATAATATTTTAATAAGTATTAATTTATTCCAAAACGAAAAACGCGTATTATTTATTTTTGTTAGTTTAATTTTTCTTTTTTAGTTTATTAATAATATAATAAATTATAATAACCATTAACCGTACAGAACAAAATATAAATTACATTTTTCTAAAATGTCGCGTAAGTACTACATTTAAAAACATTATCCTTATTCATAATAATTATATTCAAATATTGATGTTTAAATTAAATTTTAAATTATCAACAAGGTCCACGATGAAATGTGTTTAATTTTATTTTTCTAACAAATGTAAAATGTCCACTGAGTAGTTCATTGACATAATCGGTATTTTATTGATTATGAGTACACTTAATTGATATTCAAGGTTATTTGGTCATTAATCGAAATAATTCATTTTTATGATATTATAATGCAATATTACAAATTTACAATTATATTGTTTAAAATATCGATTCAAATTTCAATATTTTACAGACCCATGTTATTTAATTTTTCGTCTTTGACAAAACTATATTGTTTCTAATTATTCTAGAAAATTTTATTTTGTAACACAATTGGTGTATAACATTAATAGTTACAATTATTTTTATTATTTTCCTATGAAATTATTTACTGGCCCTCATTGATTTTTTTAGTAACACACCAGGCTAATCTAATCTGCTCATCATTTTAATTATGGAATTTTATTTTCTTAATAATTATACCTAGTTTTATTTTAACGCAGATGACTTTATTAATTTTTTTTACAGCCAATGAGATGTTTTTTTTATCTAATGTTTGTAACATTAATTTATTATAATTCCTATTTTCCATTTATATAATTTATTTTTAATTTACACTTAACAATTAAATATTATTATAATTTAATTAAATTAATTAATGTTTATATAAGTGTGTAAAATTATAAACCATATATTTAAGCATTATTTTACATAATTATTAATGATGAATGATAACAATAATCAATCAGAAATCAGTGATCAGTTGTTCAGTACTAGGTGTAGAATAGGTTAGACTGTATAATAATTTATAAATATAAAATAGAAGTATATACCCAAGTATTTTCTTAGATGTGCTGACTCTAAATGATAATTATAACTATAATAGGTATTATACATATATTATAATGCCTATATATTTTTAGGTTTTCTAGTTCGGACATACTTTTTCATGATTTTTTTAATCTAAGTAAAATAATGTGTAAGAAATATTGCCATATAAAAAAATTGACGCACATAAATAGATTTTAATATAATACTAATTGAAATTTGGATAATATTTAGACGGATTTACTTAAATAAATCATTTTTGTAAATTAATATGATTCAATGTTGTTGTTTATTGGACTTATGTGTTATCTTGTAGTCGAAGGTCCCAGGTACAAATCATTTTTTTTCAACATTTATATTTGGTTTTGGTTACAGGCTGTAAATGTTAGGCATAAGTAGCTTCGTTCCAGAAAATTTAAAATTAATTTCAATTTGTTGTACAAAACTATCTAGCTATAATTTTGAAACTAAGTAAATCCGTCATATTCTAAACATACTATTATTTTTTTATAGAAAAAAATGTGTTTAGTAATCCAGAAAATATATACCAAAATATTAAAATAATACTACCTAAAGAGCGTTAGCAGGGGTGGCAATAAAGGGATTTTACCCTCCCCCTTGGCTTTTTGACGTCAATTATCATAATCACTTTGTAGTACTTGCCAAAAGTCACAAAATAAACATTTTTTAATCATTTTTACGTTACCAAATTACTTATACCTGTAGAAGAATAAATTTCACAAACTATAATGTTGCACTACTTGGATAATGAAACTAAAAATTTAAATATTTTGCTTCCCTTCCTTGAAAAATTCCTGCGTTACCCATATGTTTGTTGTCTCTATCTTATGTATAAGAATATAAGATAGAAAATGTACTTACCAGAGTTTTAGTACAGCTCATATTAAAGTAATTTTAATTTTAAAGTAATTAAATAACTCACTTATATAAATTGTTTAAAATAAGAATAAATATAAAAAAAACTATTTCGCCATTCTAGTTGTTGGTTTGTAATGTAATCTTATTTAGAATAAAACATCAAAATTAGGTATACATATTATGTCCAAATTTGATGGAAACTAAAAAGAATTTATTATTATTATTGCTTTTTCAGACGTGCTTCAAATTGCCTATCCTAGGAATCATAATTTAAATTTACCGATTTGCCGACTACCCAAATTCTCTTGGCGAATGAGACACCCCTGTCATCTCTCTTTTGGGATAGCCCTAATATACCTACCTACATACAAAGGCTCCATAGTCTAATAACCCCTGAAATAAACACCAATAACGCCTTTGTTATATAAGAATTAAAAGAATAGGTTCAATTTATTTATAATATCTATTATTCACCTTTAAAGTTAAAAAGGTTAATTTTACTTAAAAAGTTAGCATAGCTATCTCAACAATTTAAACTGATGAATATAATTTAACATTTAATTCTCCTATTCATTGTTAGTCCTAGTGATATTAATTATTAATCCATATATTGATAACAAATTTAATTTAATTTGTATTTAACATTTAAAATACTTTAATTAATAAAACGCTTGTAATGTAATTAAAATAAAACATCTTATAATACAAATTAATAATATATATATTAATATGTTATAATATAAAAATATGAATTTTCTATGACATTCTCTAATTTTGTATTGACTCTTAGTAACTTGTGAACTAAATATTACATTTTTAATTTAATAATTAAACTGTATAACAATAGTGTCTGTTACCAAAAAGTAATGGCTTATTTTATTTAATCATGTCAGTAGATTTTGTAGTGGTTGAATAGAAATACGATTGTGTTAATCATATTTACAATTAATTCATTTAAAATATGCAATTTAGTTCATAAATATCTATTATATTTGTACCTACTATTAAATATTTATGGTTTATAATTATTTTAGATCCATTTGACAAATTGAAGAAATCAGTTAATGTTGGTGACAAACAATATTTTTACTTCAATTTACGAGAATTTGGTGCAGAATATGGTAAATTAATAATATTTTTTCAAAATTTAGTTTATAAAAATTATCAAATTTATAGACAAAATTAATAATTATTCATGTAATATATATTTGACTAATTTATTATATTATAGATCAACTGCCATTTTCAATCAGAGTACTTTTAGAGTCTGCTGTTAGGAACTGTGATAACTTTCAAGTTACTGAGAATGATGTGCATAACATACTGAAGTGGAAAACTAATCAAAATGTTGAAGGAGGTGTTGAAGTTGCGTTTAAACCGGCCAGAGTTATTTTACAAGTAAACAAACTATATTCTATGTAATTAAAAAATATTAGTTTTGAAATTAAAATTTTAATTTATTAGGATTTTACTGGTGTACCAGCTGTAGTCGATTTTGCTGCCATGAGGGATGCTGTTAAGAGCTTAGGAGGAGATCCAAATAAAATAAATCCCGTTTGTCCTTCTGATTTAGTAATTGATCATTCAATTCAAGCAGATTTTGTTAGAGAGTAATGCATAAGTATTTTAAAATTAAAATTATATTTATAAATAATTGTTTGATTATTTTAGATCTGATTCACAACAAAAAAATGAAAATCTTGAATTTGAACGTAATAAAGAGAGATTCACGTTTTTGAAAGTATGTTGTATTCATAATTTTGTAATAAAATCAAGAAATTTCTTAAACATAATATTTTATAGTGGGGAGCAAAGGCTTTTAAGAACATGCTAATTGTACCACCTGGTTCTGGTATTGTGCATCAAGTAAATTTAGAATATTTAGCCCGTGTTGTATTTACTGATGGTGATACATTATACCCAGATTCTTTAGTAGGGACGGATTCTCACACGACAATGATCAATGGGCTAGGAGTTTTAGGATGGGGAGTTGGAGGTATTTTAAATTATTTTTACAAGTATAATGAATAAAAATAAAATAATAAATAATTGATTTTGTTTATTTAGGCATAGAAGCAGAAGCAGTTATGTTGGGTCAAGCTATTTCAATGTTACTTCCTCGAGTCCTAGGTTATAAGTTAACTGGTACTCTCAATCAATTTGCAACATCTACTGATTTAGTTTTAACAATAACTAAGGTATAAAAGTTAATTTATAATTTGAACAAAAATTAATTGTTTATCATTTAATATTATAGCATTTACGACAAATTGGAGTAGTTGGAAAATTTGTTGAATTCTTTGGACCTGGAGTCACCCAATTATCTATTGCTGATCGAGCAACTATTAGTAATATGTGTCCTGAATATGGTGCAACAGTAGGTTTTTTTCCAGTCGATCAAAATACACTTTCTTATCTTCAACAAACAAGTATGTATATTTATTGTATTTTCCATACTAATTATAAATTAATATTTATCTTAAAAATATTGTTTACAACTTGTCTTTTATTAGTTTTTTAATCAATTATAACTATTGTGAATAAAGATAATTAGTTAATGTATATTTTATTTTTATGTTTATATAGTTTAAAAAAAATATTTATAAATAAATAGGTAGTAATAATAATAATAATATTAATATAAATAATATATTAATATTTTTATTGATGTTTTTAACTTTTAAATAATTTAAACATTTTACCTAATTGTTAAAAAAGTTATTTTACTATAGTAAACTTATTTATGACACTCATGTTTTTTTAAATATTGAATTTGTACATTGCATGCTCTCAAACTATTATTATTTATTATTTTTATATCAGATCGAAGCAGTGAAAAAATTGCTGCTGTTAAGGCATATTTAGAAGCTTCCAAAATGTTAAGGAATTATGATGATCCATCCCAAGATCCAGTTTTCAGTGAAGTCACCAATTTAGATTTAGGGGATGTTGTACCATCTATCAGTGGCCCCAAGAGACCTCATGATCGCGTGTCTGTAACTGATGCTCAAAAAGATTTTAAAAGTTGTCTTACAAATAAAGTGAGTACTAAAGTATTTATTTATTTTATTTTAGATGTATTGTATTATTAATATTATTATTAAAATACACATGTAAGTAAGTATTAAAATTATAGTAACAGTTAATCAATTATTTAAAACAATAATTTGGTTTAAGTTGGTACTTAGTAGAAATTATGTGAGCTATGCTAATTGTTAATTGTATATTTTGGGTTGCTAAAAAATGAAAATATTTATAGCTTATTGCCCAAATGGCTATTTTATACCAATTCAGTGTTCGATAAGAAATAAAAAGTTTTTACATAAGAGGTGACTTCTGTTATAGTGAAATTCGTTCTTTTACTATGATTTTTGAAAAAATTCAACAATTTTACATTTGATGTATGACCATTAATTTGTGACCTTAATCTTCAACATGTAACTTGAACGTTGTTCTTAACAAAAAAAACATTTTTTTTCAAATTCAAAAATTCACCCTTAAAATTTGCTCTTTTGTTATGATTTTCATAGTATTTCACAATGTTGAAACATTTATCATAATGTTGAATTTGTTTTAAACACAAAACTATTATGCTACTTTTATTGTATTACTACCAGTAGTGGTATGATCAGTGTTATAATTATGCAGTTGTTTCATTTAAAATAGTGATGGGTGGGTCAGGTTTTATTATTTAGTAATTTAGTATATTGTATAACACTATTAAATATAAAGTACGAGAACAAAATTGTCAATAAAATAGGTTACAAAAACATGTCGCATCGTCAAAAAAAAAATTCACGTCGCTACGATTTAACCTAGTTAATTGAATAAATTAAAGTTAATGTAATAAATTATTTAATTCAATAACATTAACTATTAAATTTATAAAAACATGTAAACTAGCATCTATTGTGAAGTTTATGATATCTATGCCTTCATATTATATTGATTTGAATGGATAAATTAAACACATTTATTGTCAAACTTGAAATAATTATTATATGGTATTGTATGCAATGTATGTTACGAACAATGTAGGAAATGTTGACATTCTATTAATGCCTGGTTGTTATATAGAATGTCCAGGGTACATTGGGAAATTTAGAGAATTGACAATAAATAAGTAAATTATTATATAATTATAAAAATATATAAAACAAGTTTTATAAACTTATATAATTTATTATTTTATATTTATATATATATATATATATTATTACACATGAGCAGCATTGCAAAAACGCGAAAGTGCAAATGCAAAGCTGCTAGTAAGCTATGTGCATTAAAATGTCACAATAGTAGTATGTATATTAATGAATAATAATTAATTATATAAATGTATAACACTTGTTTTATATATTTCTATAATTTATTATATATTGTCAATTTTCGGAATTGCCAAATTTTCTATATAGTCCTTAACATATATATTAACTGTACCTGCTTCACTTTTCATCAACATCATGAATAGTAAATGTGCAATTATTGTTATTTTCCTATTATAAAAATAATTGTTTTAGTATATTCTAACTTTTAGTAGTCAACACTAATATAATACCAAGTTTTAGTTATTATAAATATATTATAAATGTTATTTCTAAAAATCATTTATTAATGTATTATAATATCATAGTATTAAGAGTATAATAGATAAATAAATAATAGAGTATATATTTAATAAACCAACATACTCTGTATTTATTTGTTATTAATTTAATGATAGCTATAATAATATATATCATTGATTATTATTCTAATCTTTATGGTTATAAAGTACATTTTGTTAGTTTAATTTTCTTATTTATTTTGTCTGGTTGATAATACATATTCCATAAATAAAAACATATTTTACTCTTAAAAGTCAAATCTGGTATTACTATTAATATTAAATAATACAACTTAATTATTTTTATTACAATGGAGATAACTTAAGTACAATTTACATGCAATTCCTAACATGTTTTAAGAAACTATTTTATTAGTAATTACCTATATAGTTTATAACTTTTTTATAATAAAATAAAATTTACAATTAATATAAATGTATATATAGTATATAAATATTTAATTATAGATATTAATAATAACTGGGGGAAAAATTAATTTTGTAATTATTAATTATAAATTTGTATAAAATTAAAACATAAAACACTAATTATATTAAAAGTTAAAATTAAAATTAATTTTATTTTAATATTTCAAAATATTATATTTATATATTATTATATATAATATAATATTATATTATATTTAAAACAATATTTAGCTATTTATAAATAACATTTCAAATATTATTCTTGTTTATGTCTGGTACTATATACACTCACTTTAATTAAGATATTTTTTATTGGCAATTTACCACATCATTTTAATTTACAAGTCTTATTTTATATAATAATGTCATATACAGGGCCATTATAAGGGGTAGGTGAGGTAGGCAATGGCCTAGGACATTATGGATACAAAATGTTTACAAAAATATTTAATGATATTAAATTTAAATTTATGGAATTTCTAAATTAAAAACTTATATTTTGATATTATATTATAAAATTAATTATAAGTCAATAAAAATTTAAAAACTGAGTATAGAGAGGACATCAAACTTCCTCTATGCTACCCTCAAATTTTGTCTTGCGCCAGCCCTGCTGGTCATATAAAGCAAAACTATACTAAGTATTGTTTAAAGAAAACAGTAATGATATATTGATGTACAATACATTATAATTTATAGTCATTCTTATATTTACATATACTGTTAATTTTTTTTTAAAAAGTAATTAATCACTGTAAAATTAAGTTATAAGTAATAAATAAATTTTGTATGTTTACCCTATAGTTAAATAAAATAAATCCATTAACAATTAAAATGCATGCTTCATAAATTGTCACCAGTGATAGCTTTTAAAGATAAATATCAACTGGAAGCAATCCACGGTGCCCACATATTATACTTAGTAGATATGAATATTAAATCAGTAGTTTTACACCTTTTTATTCCTTTTAACCAGTAGCGCCGAACACAAACGTCAGGTAGCTCAAATGAACTACCTTAAAATTGGCATGGGTGGGTCCCCAGTCAAAACTGCTTATATACTTGATATTAATATAGATATATAGCATTATTATTTAATGGGTAAAAATAGGGGATGTGGGTATCAAATAAATTAAATTGAATTGGCTTGTTTTGGCGCCACTGCTTTTAACAACATTCTACTTGACTGGAACAGTCGCATGTTTTAAGGGGTTAACAATGATTTTTGGTTAACTGGAACATGCAGTTTTAAATTTTAGTTAATCAAATGATAGGCTAATATTATTAAATATAAAGATTCTTTTCACAATAAAGTTAAATCATAATTATCATTTTATAACTATTAAAATTAACTAATAAATAGATAAATTAAATTAAAACAATTATTTACATAAAGAAAAAAAATAATAAATAGGAGGTAACTCTGTACTTACCTAGAACAGAGTATTAGGTAACACCTTCACTGCTTTGAAAAGTTTGAAATGTAATAATCTTCTGTGTTGAGATTGGTGTCCTGATGTCTTTTATAAGCAATATGGTTAGATTATCTAGTTATCTAGATTGTATTGTTTGCGTATGTTATTTAATTAATGAGATAAAACCATTAACTTATTGATCATTATGTAGACCTTGGATATTTGTGTTCCTTTGTATATGTTATATTGATAAAATTATTGTTTTTGGTAAGCATTTTAATATATCTATATTAATTTTAATATCCACAATAATAAAAAATTATGCATTTATGATCTGGCAATAAATACTTCTTAATATAAGTGTATAATATTTAAATTACAAAATTAATAAATTAATTTTAGTTTGACTTATCATTTATCAATCTATCATATTCAGTGGAATAAATAGGGGAGGTTGGAATGTCTTAGGCCCTCTCAAAATGTGTTCAAGCTCCTATAAAAATATTAGGTATAGAAACAGTATGATAAAAAATGTTCACCTTGTATTTATTTAGTTAAATAAATACAATGGGGACTTTGGCCCCCATAACATATTTTACTATTTGCCCCACTGATTATATTGGAATTCAAATGACTTTATATTTTATTTAATTGTTCTTAGTTTGATAAACCTTATATCAATTATTATGATATCAAAAATATATCTCTTGACCAGAAGACAAATGGTCAGTTTATGCACTCGTGAATTAACATTACCATATTAAAATAATAGATAGATAATCTTATTTTATAACTACAATTTAAGTATACAAGTATAGACATATATCTATCAAAACATAATTTCTCTCCATCTTTATTTGATTTTATAATTTCCATAACTTAATTATGTATCTCCACAATATTTAAATAACGAAATAAATGTAATTTTAGCACAGTTAAATCAAGCTTATTTATTTATTTATTTATTTTTACGGGACAAGCCCTTTTACAAAAATATAATATAATAATCTAATCAACATTCAAACGCATGGTGTTAATAATAATAATAATAATCAAAACATATTTTATAAGTATAACAATAATAATAGGTAGTGATTTCAAATCGCGAAAAAAGACAAAGCCCTCACCCTAATACACTCACGAGACAAAAAAAAAAAAAATCAACATCATTACAAATTTGATTACATAGGGTGAATGCTCTGGGGAAAAAATAATCGGTACAAATTTTTTTCCTAAAAAAAGGCACCAAAAATAAATTAGAGCTTCTAATTGAATAATTATGTGTTACAAAACCAATATTACTTAACAATTCGGGACAATCAATATTATTATTAAGGAGATCATAAATAAATAATATGTCAGATATCTTACGTCTAACCCCACATGGCTGAATATAAATGGAGTCTGCTATTAATGACATTGAGTCTCTGGAAATTGGTAAAT
Source organism: Eriosoma lanigerum (assembly GCA_013282895.1). NCBI lineage: Eukaryota > Metazoa > Arthropoda > Insecta > Hemiptera > Aphididae > Eriosoma > Eriosoma lanigerum. The sequence goes on along the minus strand of CM023358.1, from coordinate 6,304,822 downwards.
TTGAGCGGAAAGCAATTGATTTTAAGAACTTATATTGAACATTATCAACCAGTTGATCGGTCGAATTATGACCCCATATTACTGATCCAAATTCTAAGTTTGATCTATTTAGTTTATATACATCAATAAATTTTAATTCATTAACTACCAATTTAAAATGATTAGAATTAAAATTAATATAGATATAGACATATATTATAGTTATACATTTTATGTTTAGTATCTCCAATAGGCATATGCATGCTATATATAATGATCAACATGGAAAAAAATAAGTGGGTATAGATATGCCTATAATATAATAGAGTGAAAAATAGGTAATAATATTTTTTACAACTCGTTCCTTCGGTCCTCGGAGAAATGAGTGGTTTATTATAATTAAGATTTGAATACAATGATATTGCATTAGAAAATACAATTCTGAGAGAAACTCAATATAATACAATAGATTGTACTGAATACTAATTATCCGTTCCAAAAGTTTACCACGTGTGTAAACTATCTACGTTCAAAATTGCATTAGTTATTATGAAAAATCTATAATCGATTTCCATAAATTTTGTCGTTTTTCCGTCACTTTTTGGAAAATTTTTTTCTTCTCAAGAAAAATGAGCTAAATAAAGTACCAACTAAATGAAATTTGGTAGGAAAAGAATACTCTTTTTGTGGTAATTGGATCATTATTTCTACCTAAAAAAAATGTTCCCTAACATAAAAAAAAAAATCTGTAAAACATTCCTAATACAATACATTTCTTGTATTAAATTAAATAATTATAATAATAAATTAATTAAATAAAAATTGTTTAGATAGAGCTAAGCCCTTCTCTAGTTACATCCATGATAATAACTAATGCAATTTTGAACGTAGGAATTAGTAAATTTTTTTGCGTGTAATATTTTGGAATGGCCCATTAGTATAATTTATTGTATTATACTGAGTTCACTTAGAATCGGTATTTTTGAATGTAATATCATTGCATTAAAATCTTAATTATAAATTATAATAAACCACCAATTTCTCCGAGGACTGAAGGGATGAAGGAAGAACGTCTGGAATCGACCTTTCAGCTTTTTATTATTGTTATTATTATTCTGTGATGCGATGTTGGTTGTAGGTATAAAAGTAACATTTATCCATAGATTAAATATACATTATATTATATTATATATTTAATCTATGGTTTATCAGTTCTAATTTATAAATTATAATAACCGTCGCCTATATATTATTATCTAGGGTACAATCAAGGGTTGTTCGATTAATCAAAATTTTCACGAATTAATCGATTATTTTACGTAATTCAAAAAAATAAAACGATTAATTGAATTCTTCAAATGAAGATTAAATCAATAAACTATTTATAATACTTAATACCCACTTCCAATTTAAATGTGCAGTATGTATTCATATTCAATATATTATACATTGTGCCTTGGTAATTATGGTGTTTAGATTAACATAAACGATTTACCATCGTTTAAATTAACAATAGTTTCTATTATTGGTTATTTTCATATTATCCATATGGATGATTTTATATGGACATTATGATTTATGAGTATATTGTTATTATAATATATATTAAAATGTTACTATAATTATACATAATTCTAATTTAATTAAATAAAAGAAAGAAAAACAATATTATAACTTAAAATTTAGTTATGACTTATACTTTTTAAATTACATTGTTTACTTACTAATTTAATTACAAATTGATTAAATTATAAACACATTTTATCCATTAATCGGTGAATCGTAATTTCGATTAATCATTTTTCGATTAATTGATTTTTTTGATTAATTATGCGTAATCATAATCGATCACGATCAAAAAATAATCGAACAGTTCTAGTACAATCATCTATATTGTAAAAATTAAATTTCAATAAATATGTAATTTCTTATAAATTGATGGCAGAATCGGCAGATAAAAATACACTGCATACAGTTCTTCGTTATTTCCATAAAATAGATACAATAAATATTATTATAATATAAAGTATTAAAACTTTTTAATCCCATGATTCCTTAGTGATTTTATAATATTTTGACGGCTCTCAAAATATCGGTGTGATAATACCGGTCGACAGATACAATATGATCATTAATATTAATTATAACATCAATACTAAAAATAATTTACCGAATTTAACTCATGTGAACGTGCCACAATACCACAATTATCTAAATAATTCTTGTTTTCTTTCTTCTTAAATTTTATATTAGTTTTGTTTTCACATTTTATGCCACAGCTACTTTTACCAACGCACGGGACGTATCTGGAAGCCGCGACGCATAGTTTAAATACCGCTGTTATAAATAATTGTTTTATGTAAAAATATGCGAATAAAAAATAAAATATACACTAGTACATGATAATAAAATACTTAATAATCATCTAAAATGTTTATTATTTTAGATTTTGAGGGAAACGAGGAATGTATTGGTTTTACCCACGAACTAAGATATAATATTTTATAGTTCGTGGTTTTCCCTTGGGCTTTGTTATAATATATAGATTAGCTATGCTATAGGAATTGTAGGAAACAAATTTATTTTTATAAATAGACGCTTTGCATTGCTATAATATATGAATCAGCCCGCATCGTGTGGTCATCACTGACAATATACACATAATATTATTACACCAATAAAACAAAATATGTGATATATTAATATATTTTAAACTATAAATTTTAACTTATAAATTATAATTTTAAGAGTTTAATTTATTTATATATATATACAGTGTGTAAACAATAATTGAATACACTAAATATCTTAGTATTTCTAATTATAGAATAATAATTTAAATTTTGTTTTTTGGTTAGTTGTCATATTTAATAATACACATTTAAATAGTCTCTATCTCTAAACATTAATTAACTCTTTAACATTAATTAGTTACGAGCATGCGCAATACAACTTTTTGAAATGACAACCCCAGATTTTGACCATTAATTATTTTATTTTTTAAGAATTTTGATAGTTAGATCAACTTTTTAAATGCAAAAATAACAGAGTTGTAGCAATTTAAAGTTGTTTGATATTTATTGTGAAAATGTGTGACAGTTTTGCATTTACATGCTTATTTTTAAATTTCAAAAGTAGGTTTAACAATTAAAACGTTCATTTTGTTTTTTATTAGTTTATTATTTAAAAAACTCTAAAGCACTAAAAAAATGTGTATTCTTAATATAATTATTATTATCATTATTATAATGGAATGTTTAGTATGCTCAGTTAGCATGTTTACAATTAACTGGGAAAAATATGCAAGTCCATATAATAATAATGGTATTATGTAATACATTCTAACATAATTGAAAACAAATAAAACTGATTACCCGAAGATTTTTTTTGTATTATTTGTAGAGTACCTATATCCTATGGGACGTTAATATATCACTCCCATAGTGATCTAGTTACCTACAATTAATACAAAACAAACAAAAAATTATGACTATAACACTCAGTAAAATTAATTAAATGTGAACTAATTTTATAACATTACATTATAAAATATTTTCGGAGGTGTTACGATTAAGTGCCTGACAAATGAGAGAATACTTTGTAGTTCAATTGAAAAATGCATATATATATACTATATATATATACTCAGTCAGATTATTAACGCAAATGTATGATTTTTGATATTCCTTCCGCACACTCTCCTATCATCAAAGCTTTAAGTGATTTCATATATCTAACAACGTAAAACAATGATGAGTAGGAAAACGTACGACAGATAATCAGATAAATCCATAGATAAATAACAATTAATCAATTAATTCAACTATTATGTAAAAGTAAACATTAAAAAATATTTTATTCTTTAGTTACATCATACAAAACTAAATAATTAATAAATCACATACGACAATTGACATATATTACATACCTATTACTCTGTTATATATTATATCGGATAAATTATACCATTGATTATAAAATAGTAATTATAACCAATGTTTATACTAACAAGTAAACAACTGATCGGTTATAAATTATTATTATTTATTAGATTTTGAAGTAAATTATTATAATCTTAATTTATAATTTATCGTTATTATATCGTGTAGTCCCTGTGGGCAGTGGAAACAATATATGTACTCATAATATTCGAAAAATAATATTTATGTTATGAGAACGGTTAAAAACATCTCGAACAAAAAATACACGCAGAATGAACAGCAAAGAGCAAACAGCAACAACGTTTACAACGAATGGTAAAATCACACTGTCGTAGCACATCTTCCTGCTTCAGAATCGCGATTCGGTGGATACACGTTTTTCCCAAAAATATAACTATTTTCTCGAATTCTGATACTATTTAATATGCTATTAATACATATTTTTCCTAGTTTGTATGACATATTGTATTCACACGGGTACTTGTTATCTGCCATAAATCATAATTATAAATTGATTGCCATATTATTGTCGATTTCCGTGTACATCGTGTTGGGGATATTTCCACATGGCTTTATGGAATAGGTTTTTGCGGATCGCCAAAAATAGTGTAAAATCTGTGTTCATCTTTTTGAATTATAAAATAAGTTACTAAATAAAGAAATATTGTGTAAAATTTAATAGTATATTTGTCTAAAAGTTCAAATATGTAATATGTTTCAAAGACGCACGTTTAGGGAAATACGTTTCTATTCCTCTTTCGATTGCAGGATTTTATTAAAAACGTTCTCAGAATCAGAAATATCTCTTGCATTAGATCAGGCATGTATAGAAAAAAATCCACGTGGTCTACTCTCTGTTTCCCTGAAATATTTCAAGTACTTATTAGTACTGGAGATTATTTAAATTATTTAAATTTATGATATTCGGTTGAAATGTTAAAATTAAAATTATTTTTGAAACAATAATTTATTACTTTTAAAGTTTTATATAATTTAAGTACTAGATAGTATCTATAATCATTATTATTATTATTATTATTATTATTCATTGGTGCTACTATTATTATATAAGTGTGTAAATTGTTAAAACTGTGTTAGTAAACTATCATTTGTATAATCATTCAATTATATTAAATTATATACCTAAATATATATAGCCATATAGGTATAATCAGTTCTCGAATTGGAAAAATATATGAAAGCGGACTCCAAGACTTTAAACAAAATTAGCGTTCTTTACAATACAATTATTAAACTCTATGCCCCCTACGCCATCCAACTATTCATCTTTTTCAAATTATTACAATATTAAATAATAATTTTTTTTTACGTGTCAGATATATTGAAAACATCTTTGTTTTTTAATCAGTATATATTTCTTATTTTTACACATACTTCTATATTATTATTTTGTCGACATTCAATTGAAATGATAAAATATATGGTTTTATAAATATAAATTTGTCGGTTTATCGGAGCAGCGTTTCTGTTGTTAAGGGGAACGGATGCAACTATATTCCTATATGAAAATACACTAAAACGCGAATACTATTTCCGACCTTCAGACCGAACGGATTTTAAATATTGTTTTTTTATTAAAAAGAGGAAAACATTCTCCAGGGTGGCTAGTAGCTCAATTTTTAAATTTAATGAATGCATGTAAATAAATTAATGTTAAAATTTATAAAATTTGTATCACTTGAAAATCAAAAGTTTTCATATAAAAGGAAAAAAAAATCGAAAATCGGGCTACTAGCCACCCAAGATAATTTTCTTCTCTTTTCAATAGAAAAATAATTATTTAAATCGGTCCAGCGACTATTTTGGAAAGAGAAATCTACGAAATCACTTTGCATAAATGATATTTTAACGATTTTTGATAGATTGACAAGATATACCACGAGATTACGTTAGCGTAGGGAGTTTTACTGCACTAATTCCGACGGCGGTAACGCACACGTCATGGTCAAACCGGTTATAATATATTTTGTCACTTGCTGGGTATCCACGTAAATATAGAATATGAACAATACAATGTCATAAAAATAAAATAATAAGTAACAATAAATTATTGTTTACGTAAAGATTTGAACGATTGAACGTTCCTTATATTCTGTATAATATTATAAATGTAAATATGATTTTATTTTTATCTCGATTATCTATATAAAATTACAAAATTAAATATGTTTGCTAATAAATGGGCTCGGAACTTATTGCATTTACATATTTTTAAATAATTGTCCTAAAAATTGCAATGTACGATTAAAATATGTTTTAGGTTGTAACGAAATTAATAATACCAATTTATTTTTGCATATTTATGCATATAATAAGTTTTTTTTATAAAAACATTCATATTTTTACGAATCGTAGTTTTTTTTTGTATATCTCCTATCTTTGGGTCAATATGGAATAAATAAGCATTGATTATAGAATATATTATTCTATAATCAATGATGTAAGCGAGCAGCCAAACGCGTTGAAAACCGCCAAAGCTCAAGTAAAATACAATTTAGTCACGAGAAACGGGAATAAAATAAAAAACAAAATACAAAATGTTTTATCAAATAATAAAGGCTATTAGGCAGTTGCAAAAATTTCTGCAATATTAAATGAAGAAGAGGACAAAAATGGAATAAAATGAATAAAATCATAATCTATATTTACCTTATATAATAATGTTTATAAATTATAAATCAAATGAACAAAAAATACACAAAACTTGGGAATAGTGTTTTGATTATAAACAGGTTTGCGATATAGATTTATTGTATAAGATTATATTATACATAATTATATATATATATATTTTATTATGTGACAGATTGCGACCGGTCATCAAATTATTGACTATTGTTCTAACGTATAATGCACATTTCGTAAACCTGTTTTTGTTTGTCATCTGATATGTAATTTTTAAATAGAATTTATACTCAAATCAAGCTGCAGCTAAAGCCACCTTGTGGTGTATAGTCTGTACTATTCAACTTAAACCGTGTATATAAATTGCAAAATGTAACCCCTTAATAAATAGCCGCATCCGTTCCCCTTAAGGGGGATGTCCAGTCATAATTAGTGTGTTTTAATGACAAGAGATCGCTTTTTGGACGATTTGTACTACTACTCCTTCCCGACCAATAATACAAATATACCTGTCAACCTGTCAAATTTAATTTATTTTTATTGCCTAACATATGTTATCAGCTCCAACTAAGGAATATTATACACAATAAATTATTGTTTACTACATTAGACAATAATAATAATAAAACATTATTTTTTCATTATTATTATTATTATTATTATTAATTCTGTGATGAGTAGTTATAATTATTTTATAATTATCAAATGAAAACAAATAAAAATAGGTAATAATAATAACATAAAATTAGAAAGTAGATCCATATAAAAAACAAATTTATTATGTAAAATCACTGATTGGCATTATACAACATCTAGGATACACAATTTCTGGCAATAGAGCTTCATGTAAAACATCATTAGAGGTTTTTCCATTTTATACGTCTAAGAATCGTTATTTTAGATTATGAGCAAAGCGAAGAATATATTGGTTTTACAAAGTTTTTTTTTACTTATGTATGGAAACATTTTTTTGGGTAGAAAGAATGGTCTGATTACCTAACCTTGGCGACTTGTGGTTATGCTTTCGGTAGCAAATCACGCTAGTTTGTACTTTATTTAACTCATTTTTCTAATTTCTCAAAAATTTTTATGTGGGAGAAGAAAAACTACTAAAAAATAGCGGAAAATCGGCAAAATTATGATTTCTGTTATTTAAAATTTTTTAATTTCGTGACAACTAATTGAGTTTTGATCGTAGGGCCTTAAAACTTTTTTTGAGTATCAACATAGGTATTCTACATTAAAGAAAATTTGGAAACGATTTACAACTTTCAATTTTCAAAATATTTTATAAATAAATAAAATTGTATATGAGTATGCTAAATTTTCAAACCGTATAACCCAAAATGCATGTAATATTAAACATTTTTGGAAAAAATTTCAAAGATCTATACTTAGTCAGAAAATCGACCAATCTGTTTCAAAATTTTACCACGCGTGTAAATTACTTATTTGAATACTCAAAAAAATGTTCAATTCCCTATGATCAAAACTTAATTAGTGACCATGAAACAAAAAAATTTTAAATAACGGAAACTGTAATTTTCCGGATTTTACGCCATTTTTTAGTAGATTTTTTTCTCCTAAGAAAAAACATTTGAGAAATTCAAAAAATGAGCTAAATAAAGTACCAAATAGATGTAATTTGGTACGGAAAGCATACTCTATTTGTGGTAATTGGACTAATATTTCTATCTGAAATAATGTCAGTCAAATAAAAACAGATAAAATTCATTGTAAATCCAATAGGATCGTATTGCTCAGAATCTGAAAAAACATTTATAAAAAATTTCAAAACTAATAAAAACAGAAAACCAATTTTTTCACTTTTTCGTCATACTGATATGAGTAATATTGAAGTAACAAATATTCAGCTATAATTGTTATTATTTTATACATACATAAATGAATAATATTTATAGAGAATTATAATTATAAAAAGTTATATTTTTAGAATATTACGACCCGCAGCGGATACGATGGCATAACATTTGCAATAAAACAATAATTCTCTATATAGATATATAGATTACAATATACACTATAGGTATAAATATAACATATAATTTTTAGCTATCAATAATTATTATTGATATTTTCTTAAGCATCAATAAATATTACCGCTAGAGTCGCTAGCGCCTAGCCGTCTTTTTTTCTGAGTAAAAAGCTGTTTTGTCCTACTTAAAGTAAATATATTTTTACAAAATTAACATTATTTGATTCCTATTAACGTAATCTAGGTACGCTCTTTTTAGAAAATTCAAAATTGGTTGTCACTAAGCTATTATTTACATTTCAATTATTTGACTTTTATACAACAATTAAAAATTAATGGTACACGTTAATACAAATTTAAAAAAGAGGGTACATAGAAGATATGTTTCTTTAAATTTTAATATAATTATTGCATAAATTGGATAAGTAGTTTCTTCACAAATAGCTTTTTCCCGGTGCAATTTTTGTGTACATTTTCGGTGGACTAAACATCCCCCTTAATAGCCATTATTCTGATAAATTTCTTTAGCTTAGGTTACCCCGAATTTCGATTCGAGTTCCAAAAAAAAATTTCTTTGCGGCACTCAACGATTCAGTGCATGACTCTGATTTAATTTATATTTAATATTTATATATATAAAGACTATAAATGTATTTGCACTTTTATTTGCAACATTTAGATTCTTCAATATATTAATTAAAATTATGATAAATATATAAGACTTTTGTGAGTTTTGTACCCCCTTCAATTCAAACACTAGGTATAATATAATGTACAGTGGTGGAATCATTATATTATATAGGAAGACGCCACACCGAAACGAGAACGCAAGCAATAAATTATAGAATGCGCTTTTGCTACTTCTGTAAAGCTAAGTTCACATGTACGCGCGTTCGACAACCGCACGTATGACCGTTCGGATAGTT